>CM039674.1:154987585-155587585 GCA_022496015.1 Hordeum marinum
TTCTCGCAAAATATTGTTAGATAGATGAAGATGAATTAGAGCCATAGCCTTACAATCTTTACGCTTCTCATCAGCGGTCCAAGTCTTCTATTCCTTACTGCCAAATCCATCGAGCGCCTCATCTAGATAGGGATGCGTCAGCACTGCCCGCATCTTCACTTGCCACAATGAAAATCTAGTGTCGTAGTCCAATAGCAGAAGATCATACTTCATCGATGCCATGTCGTCCAAGAAACCCTAAACCGAAACAAGGCTCTGATACCACTTGTCAGAGATATGACACGCAATCGATACTATGAAGAATGAAATCAAGCAAAGGGACACGAGATTTTAACGTGGAAAACCCCTCCAACACGAAGGGGGGAAAACCACGGGCGCCAGTCAACCAAACTTCACTATGATCAGGAGAGTTTACAAACGCGAGAGATTTACAACTGATTGACTTATCGTGCTCGGAGGCTTACAAGAGGTATATATAACACAGGTATCCTAGGTCAACCCTTCGGCCCAAGCCTACCGGCGATGGACCTCGCTTCGCTCGCTCGTCAGAAGTTTGCCTTCCTATTTATATTAGAATTTGGAGCATAAAATAACAGTATAGATTGAGGGGACGAGGTCGACGGCAAGAATGTATCAGCCATTGTAGATAGCATGGTCGAGGGTGCCTGCATGCCGTCCATCCCGCCCACCGCCCGTTCATATGCGCAGATCACATCACCGGAGCGAGATGAAACAACTGGGGAATCGATTCAACGGTGACCACTTAGTGAATGACGTTGATCCGAGCATGAATAACGCCCTTGGGGTAGGCAAATTTTTGGCTTGGCATATTATCGAACAGGTTGTAGGCACTGGTTGGGGGGAAATTGGTGAAGTTTGTGAGGAATTCAGGAGAAGGATTGAATGACTGATGCCAAATGTTAGCAACCAGTACTATATTACTCGACTAGAAAGGGTTCAGAGATTACGGGAGGATATTTGGTGATGCGGCCTCACAAGTGATACGATGCAGCGGTGTATCATGGGCCATTAGATCGCGTTCAGTGGGACATGATGATTGCACATGGGCTGGCCAGCTCCTTCATTTCAAATATGCAAAATACACCCTGAGTTATGTTCTTAACTGAGTATCAGGCCTTTTCCTATTACCAGATTACTAGCTCCATTTCGTTAGCCATAAGAAAATGCCTCAGTTTCAATGTGCAAACACACACTCAAACCCATCGTTCCTCTTAAGTATTGTTGTGTCATCTCCATAGTTTTTTGCTATACTAATAAAGTTCAACAAAATAAATCCACTATTTTTTTGGTTACTTTGTCCATGAATAATTATTTCTACAAATACTTTGTCCATGAATAATAAAGACTAGTTTGGTATGTTACGCTTATTAATTTTCTTATATTATATCTTTTGATCTTCAAATTGTTTTCAATTATGATAACCTATCAGAAGTTATTTTTAAATTGATAGAGGCGAAGTTGTCCCTGTCTTTCGATGAGATGATGCTATCGTTTTGGTGGAATAGACTTTGGACGATCGGACTACGAACGTGTGATGACGTCACGCCTTAGCAATCGCTAAACCAAACTCCGAGAGGTTAATGACCACGCTGGAGCACGATCAACCTGACCACGAGGGTCTGTTTCCTGCACGCAAATGAAGAACAAGTAAGAAACTAAGATAGCAATCTGGATATTGCGAATATAAGAGGAAAACTTTATTGATGAAAAGTGGGGTTCTGTGACGCCTTTGTCTGGTCGTGGAACACAAACGAAGAACGCGAAGTTGCAGCTATGGCGAACTTTTAATCTAACAAAACTCAAACCTAAAACGACGCCCTAAGGGCTGTATATATGGGGGAATAGAGGGGGAATTTCGTGCCCCCTTGGAGTAGAGGTTCGAAACTGACCCTAACTCAGTTTTCCCATACATACAGACTCTAAAAATAGCCTATAATATGGTATTTGAAATTACATCGGCATGGCCCAAAAATAAGGTGGCGCAGCACCTATATTAGCCTATGGACGAATTTTATAAAGTGGCATCATGCATATTTCGTCCAAGGCCTCTCGCTCCCATTATGGTGATTCAAAGTGTGAAAATCATCACTGAAAACTCCATTATTCTTTCCCGCGCGCGCACCTTCTTCTTCATGCTTGATTCCGTTCCAATGGTCATCCTTCTTGTCCATGCTAGGGTCCTTCATTCATAAGTAAAATAAAAGTATCTAATTTAGGCAGCATCATATGTTCATGAACATTTGAAGGATTTCCAAGAAACGAAAGTACCTCGTAATTCAATTGACGTGCGCGAGCTCTAGTAATTTGTCATGTATGTACAGCAGCCGGGGTTGTGGGTGTAACATTAGTAGGGATGTCCTCATCATTAATTTTTGTGGTTGCTTTTCAAAAATCCCATTTCAGTTCTAGTCTATACAATATAAAAAATCTGATGCAGTTAGACAATTGACCTACATATGTTATCTTTGCTAAATGATTTTATTAGAGAACATGCAAACAAGCAGCTGCATTTATCTTCCTTTTTTGCAGGTAACATTTACATTTATCTTGGAGAGGAACTCAATCTATTTGAGTGAATGTTGTGGTCGAGTAAAATGCACCATCTCACATATGCTGCTAAATAAACAATGGACAAATCGAAAGAAATCTAGACATATTTATATGTTGAATTGCTTCAAGGCTCACACTCAATTAAGAATATATTGAAGGGTGTTTCTTGAACATTTTCCCGTGGAGGAGCTGGTCATCACGTGCACATTCATCGTGTCCCTCCCAGCATGATCTAATGGTTCATTATAGTGGAGCACCGTATCACCTGACCGCCGTATCACTGGATACTTCCTCCAGAGATTACAACCATCAATGCAGGAACTAGAAGGTAGGGCTCATGGAGAAAATAGGGAACGGATGTGAAAGATGAGAACACGACACCACACCAAGCCTATACCGAAGCCCTTCCGTCCTACCCAAAGCATTTTGTGGCCTTCACTTGTCCTTATATAGTGTTGTTGCCTTACCTTCTGGACTGGCCCGAGCCGGGTAAGGGCAGCTTGGTTTTCGTTCGATAATCAGGGGCCTCCCTTTCTCATTGAGAGAAAATAATTCATACAACATTTCTTCCTACCAATGCCAAACTATAAACTATTATAAAAAAACGAAATTAGTATTTTCCAAACATTCGGAACCTAGCAACAGGTCCGAATGAGTCTGTTGCGCTGGGAGTGCCAAGAATCGAACCCACGACTCCACGGTCTTTAACTAACACGGCAACGAACTAAGCCCTGAGTAGGTCGTGTTGGATATAGGAAATTTATATCTTTTGACCCTTTTGACTATTGCATTAATAAAGAAACCGTTTCAATTAACGAACTTCTAACTTCTGGGCTTTTTCTTATGCAACGTTGGCATTAGACCACTAAACCCCACGTGTACCTCAATGCTGATTGTAAAAGAAAGTGTCGGTGATTGCTCAACGATTTTTCTTACATGCATGCAAGTTTTTACTGATTTTTTTCATTGATTTTTTATGAGTTGACAATATTATATGTGTCAAAAATATAACGAAAAGTAGAAATAATGCAAAACTATACGCACCGTAGGCATGATAAGTTATGCATAAACTCGATTGTAACTTCTTTTAACCCAGAGTGTAAAACACCCGCGGTAACTTTGAAGAGGGAAAGTTGTTGGGAAACATTCCACCTATCACTTTGTGTAAAATAGCATGGTAATATATATACGAAATTCATAATTTTCAGACCTTAGTGTTACCTTAGCACCTCAACCAACCCACCTCACCGTATTACATGTTAGTTATTGGAAAGTTACACTATTTGACTGTTTTGACTATTTGATTTGTACACAGCTTTTTCTTTTGTTTTTTGGTTTCTTTCTTTGTGCAACTTTACTCCTATACCTCACGTGTGCAGCCTCCCGTTGCTCCCGCATGTTCATCATTTTTGCTCCCCCCATGCAAATTCTCACTACAAAAATTCATTGACTTTTTGTGCCAACAACTTCTTTCACCAAAGGAGAAATAATGCGGAAGACCAAGGTAATATACGCACCATAGACATGATAAGTTACGCACAAACATCATGTTAATAACATACCACCGATAGTTTGTGTAAATAGCATGATAATATAGGCTACCAGACCTGATAACTTAGGTACAAACATCGTGATAACTTTGACCCATGAAAAAAGTTGTTAAGAATATATCACCATGTACAAACATATCACCATTGTTCATATAGGCTACCGGATCTGTTGTATGTATATTAACATGTTACATAAAAAAGTTGATAACTCACTATAAATCTCATGGTAACTTTTGACTCCAAGATAAAAAGTGTGTTGAAAAACATACCCTGATAACTTGTGTGTATATAACATAGTAATATACATACAACCGAGCTGATAACTTACTCAATCTAGACGTGGTAACTTTTTGACCAGGAAAAAATGTTGTTAAAAAATACCTCCCAATAACATGCATAAACAAGATGATAATACACGACCATAAGAGTTGATAACTCATATACAAATATCATTGTAATTTTTTTTCAAGAGAATGCAAATTGTTGAAAAACATACCCGTTAACTTTTGTGTAACATGATAATATACATGACAAAGCTGATAACTCGCTGCAAACACCATAATCACTTTTTGACCCTGAGATAAAAGTTTGTTAACAACGTTGAAAACATACCCCGGTAACTTCTGTGTAAATGACATGGTACGTTATGTATGACATACGTGATAACTTACGTAGCCCGAATATGGTAACTTTTTGATCCGAAAAAATCATATATCAACATGGGATCTAGTTTCGAAGATCTCGCCGAGACGATTTTTTTATGAAGACGGTTTTTCAATCGGAGTGACGGTTTGAGCTACAAAACATTTTAAGGTTAAAAAAAAACTAGAATGACATTAGCTTTTCGTGTTCTAGTGCATATATACATGTAATTAGAGGGAAAAGTGTACGTAAAAAAATTAATCATTTTAATACATACAAGTATATAATTAGAGTGAAATAAGAATCGTTCTTGCCTAATATTCAAACTTTTGATAGTTATAAAAGTCCTATAGAAAATACCGTCCCAAGCAGCTCGCCACGCTGCTCAGGAACACAACTGAAAACTTGCAGCTTAGAAGAGCCTTACAACAGTCATTTACGGAAGAAAACAGGACAGCCCGTAGTAAGGTCGCTGACAGATCCGCGCTCCCGGATCCAACACTACTCATGCCGTTCGCGCAAAAAACACAAAAATCTGAGATTGTAGGTTTTTTTCCGTATGTTTCTGTCTTTCAAGAGAAACGAAGACCTTTTTCATGCGATAGATCCAACTGTTTTGTCCTTCAGATCCATTCCAACAGCGCGCATCCGGATACGTCATGTGTGTCGCACTAAAAAGACCAGTGGCCAAACCTGACCAGCCGTAGGAAGAGAAGCCCGCGGTCTACCGCGTATGACCCACCGATTCCTTTCTTGTTGCGCTCACTCAGCGAGAATGGGTCAGCTGAAATTTGTTTCCGGCCGCCTAGACAGAAAGTTGTACGTTCGAGAGGACAAGAGACAATTTTCCCCTTCAGAAAACAAAACCAAAGATCACAAGGAACAACACCAAAGAGAACAAACAGAGTCATGTAAACATTTCTCAAGTTCTTTCACGGAAGAGCGTTAAATAGTGTTGTCTGATACATGCTCTAGGTAATCCTTTTTGCTAATTCTCAGTTGAATTTAAACTTAATTAAATCTAAGTCAACGCAGCAATCACCTGATTTACATGGAGATTCATGTGCACTTTTTTCTTAGTTTTTGTTCTTCCGGAATGCTAAAAATATGTCAGATTATTAAGCATGACAGATCGACGTTTTTTGGGGTTAAATTACGTGACGGGAGCATGACAATTTTTAAGCAAGCATGGCAAATCCAAAAAAACTGAACGGATATGTCATGCTAGTTGAACTGAATTGCCATGCTCGCTACACGTAATTTGCCATAAAAATATGGGATTTGCCATACTTAAAAATTTGACATCATATATTCAGCGATGTCCTTTCTTCTTTCTGTTTTTTCGTTCTTTCGCGCACGTTTTAGGTCACATTGTATTTGCTTGTATGTGTTTTCATTTTGTTCTCCTTTGCCACATGCATAACTATAGTTGAATGATCGCCGGTTCTGCGACATTTAAAAAAAATCCATTACTTGGTAATTATGCTGGTTTTTAGGGTTTACACTTTTATTTATTTTGTGCTTACCTATGGTTGCATGTCGCCGTGTGAATGTAACAAGATGTCGTCGTCCCACGCAGCCTGCATGCAATGGGGAGGGGGGTCCTCCATTTTCTATTCTTTTACACGGTGGGGAGATGACATCAACTTCCCAACCGCCACACTCTTCATCCCCTCATGTTTCCGAACACACCCGTCGGTAATCGTTATTCCTGGCGGGATCTATACTGGTCTTACAGATCAATACTAGTTTATTTTTGCGCATTTTTTCCTCATTCATGCGCACCCGGGACCAACTTTCCGGTCGGTCAACCATCCTAAAACTACTTCAAGCCAAGCACGTTTAACCTGTGAGTTGTGTTCGAATGGGCTACTGGAAAAGCAGGAATTCCTTATTGATATGAGTAGTTTATCATCCCTAATAAGCCAGGCTATCACATATCATGATGTTGTCTGTTACAACTTACAATACTCAATATGGGTTGTAGCCTAATCTGTGGACTGGTTCACCACTTTCTTTTGCATAGGTAAAGTGTCGGTCTTATATGACTATTGTTATTGATATGTTAGTTTTTATATTTTCTTTTGTTAGACCATTGGCGTTTGGCTCTATGCATCTTAACTATGCAGAGATCGGATGTTGCTCATTATGATTTGTATCCACTTGATGCTATATTTTGAGTTAATAAAAATAAAATTTATCGAAGAAAAAAAAATCCTCTTTCTACATTTCTCAAGCCGCAAATTGTTAGTAGAAAACAAGGGCTAAGGCCAATTCCACTTCCACTCATGTATTCCCTTGCCTGGGACCAATTTCAACAGCCCGAACTCTAGGGAATTTTTAATTCAAATGTGAATCTTAGCCAGAAAAATTGGCTTCGACGCCCGATTATCATGGTTCTTTCTTATCCTTTTTGATTGCTTGCTCTCGTGCTTGCAACTGATGATTCACTTATTTAACCTGAACTTGAGGAACACTTCGCTTAGATGGAAGGCAAACGCGTGAGATATCTCTATTACCGGGTTGGCTATGTGGACAATTGTAACGAATCTCTGTACTCACTATGATAGTCCTTGGATTGATTCGCTAGCACACACAGTATATATGAATATCAAAGCAACAAATGCATCATTCACTATAACGTATGATCTAGAATTTATAAATTATTAAAAATTACGTAACCATAGCTAGCTTTATTCAATAACAATAGCAGAAATGTAGCATAAATAAACGATGAGTCCCATCAATGCCCACTAGTGAAATGCTGAGTGAAGACCCATGATCCTTCTGTATCTCACTAGTCATCTGGATATCTTGTAACATGATAAGTTACGACCACAAGGGTCGATACATTGAATATATTGACAAAATATATTGATAAATCACACATAAATGATATAGTAAACCTACACCTACAAGCAAAGTATGACAAACAAAACACTCAAGTTTTGGTTTGGCATAAATCTAACTTCAGCTACCTCCACCAACTAGTTAAGGTTTACTCAAGCATAGTTGACAAAGCCTAAACTGGACCTCCTCCAATTTATCTACCCTTGAGCACCCCAAGAATCCTAGGTTGACATAACAAGAACTTTAGAAGTCTCAAATGCGCTCTGTTAGTGATGCATTCTCTATGAACCATAGAGTTCTCTACCAAGGACGCATTCATCTGATTTAAATTCCGAAATTAGCACAAGAGCACTTTATCAATGGTGCATTCTCTAGGGACAATATAGCATTCTACCAAGGACGCATTCACCTAATGAAAAAGTGCCAACTTATAGCTATAAACATTCACCACTTTCTTGAACCACTCGACACCAAGCCCATGTCCATAACAAAGCCAAGCACACAATCACATAATACAAACCATACCCAAACATGATAACAAGGGATATACTGATCAAACCAAACATATATCATATCATAAAAACTAAACATGTATGGCGGTATATAGGATAAGCACAATAAAAGTGCAACTTGCCTGGTAGTCAAAGAAGTTATCCGCAACCACAATCCTGATAGTTCTACTCGTCATACTCCAAGCAATCTATCATAAAGAGAAATAAAGACACTAAATGAACAACACTCCAAGTAACTCCATGTAACATCCCAAAATTCCATTTTGGAATGTTATGAATATAGCTATGCATCTATTATCATCATTGCTTGATTGTATGAAATAGTTGAAATGCCTTTTCTGGTTTTCAGAAAGTCCCCTTCTACTTTTTCCCTATGTTGCTTTCCCTATTTGAAATTTTGGTTAAATGTTCAAAATAAGAGAGGAGTAACATGACACTCCACACCAGGGTCAAATTGGTGAATTATTTGAACAAAAATAACCAGGGGTTATTTTGAAAATATTTGCAAAAAGGATTTAAAAACAATTAGGCAATTTCTGAAAATAATATTTTTTTAAAGTCTTCAAATGACAGAATAAAAATGTTCATTAAATAGCATTTATTATTCTGTTAATTTTGATATATAATACCCCTATTTTTGGAGACGATTTGAATGCTTTAAAAGCTTTTGAATGTCTCTGTAAAAATATTAAAGAAAAACGGTAACGGATTTTGCATTTAAACCGGGCCGGCCCACGACAGTTAAAACGCGCATTTACTACCGATCGGCCGACCGTGCGTAACGGACACGTCTCTCTCTCACCGACAGGCGGACCCCACCCCGTCCGACCGTTGCGCGTAACGGTCATCACCTTCCCTCCCCCGCGCTCGCCGGATCCGTCGCCGGCAGTTTTCCCCCTCGCCGGATCTCTCTCTCCCTTTACTCCCTCGCACCCCGAGCGCCCCTATATAA
Organism: Hordeum marinum; assembly: GCA_022496015.1. Taxonomy (NCBI): domain Eukaryota; kingdom Viridiplantae; phylum Streptophyta; class Magnoliopsida; order Poales; family Poaceae; genus Hordeum; species Hordeum marinum. Next base: position 154,996,663 of record CM039674.1, read on the forward strand.
ACCGGACCAACCCCGCGTCCATTTCCCCCCCCCCCGAGCCCCTTCTCTCTCTCGCCGAGACGCCGGTAATTGCTCGCCGGAGCTACCCCAAGCCGAAGCTCGCCGTCGACCGTAGCCACCACCTCCGACCACCATTCGCCTCGCCGTCGCCACCAATCGCCTCCGGAGGACCGTCCCCGTCGCCCGGACCACTCCCCCGTCCTCCCCGACCACCGGAGCACCTCGCCGTCGCCGTCGCCGCTACCGGACTCGCCGGAGTACCCCGACGCCGGCAACCACCTCTCTGTAAGCCCCCTCGACCATCCGATCCAAATCCCACGGTCCAGATTAGAACGGACTTAAGTCCGAACCGTTATCTTCTATCGATCGGTCGTCCGCTCGGAATCACCTACCGCACGCCCCCTTAGCCAATCGGATCGCGCCACGTAGCCCCCTGACCGACGCAAACTTTTTTTTCATTTTCTGTTTTGTTTTAATTAACAGAATGTATTCCAAATCTTGTTTTGCTTATATCTTTTAATCTATTTAGTGTTTTGAGTTGATTCTTTTTGCAATAGCTCACATTTTTCATGTAGTTTCACCCTGTACTTTTAAATTTCAAATTTGAACTATAAAATTTGAATGTAATCAAATTTGCTCAAAATCTTCAAATTTGAATAACTAGAGTTTGAAAATAGATTTTGACATGATTCTTTTTGCTACTGTTTGGTATTAGTTAGGACTATCTTCATGTATAGTTTGAGGATTTTCATGATCTATTTAATTACTGTTTTAACCAAAAACAGAATCTGCTTATTATTATAATATAGTTTTATAAACTTAATTTTGATTAGTTTGATTTAGAATTTGGTTTTATTTGTTTATTAGGTTTTATTAGTAAACATTTAGTGTTTTCACTTACTGCTAATAAAAATATAAATTTGCCTAGTTTAATTTCATTTAACATATGAATCACAATTTCTTTTCAATTAGGCTTAATTTGACTAAAACAACTAACTAGTAATAGTTTGTTTTCAAACAAAGTTTTGTATAATTCTGTTTTCTAAGACAAATTTATGTGTAAGTTATTTTCTGTAAGAACATGTTTTGCTAATAAATAATAAGTTTAGTTTTCATTCTTTTTGTTAATATAACTATAGTTGATTCATATAGTGTTTATCACAAACTAGTATAAACTCTACTAAAGTTTTCCCAACAAACTTAAATTGATTATATTCTGTTTATTAATAAAATATGCTTTTGTTTCTTTGCTGACAACAATTGTCTTGTCATTTCAAAATAGTTTTATTATGTCAATAGTGTTTCCATCCCTCACCTTTTGGAAAACAAAACTTTGTGTGTTTTTCTTGCTAGAGGCTTCTGTGCATTGGTTGCCTTGTTTGTTTAGTACTTCTTTGCTGAATGTTATGAGTACTTATTTTGGTTGTATGCTTATTTTGAGTGCATTGTTTGTTTCGTTAGATTATCCGGAGTGCGAAGCTTGTTACTTAGAGTCACGCACGTACGAAGATCATCAATCAGGCAAGTCACTTTGATCATAACCTTACCCATGTTTTATATGCATTAGTTCTACCATCTTCCCCAGTTGCATGCAAGATAGGTTAGTTGGAAACTTGGTTACCTTGTAGTAGTATCATGTGGTAGGTATCCCTCTCAACCCCTTTGACAACATTTGCCCCGGGAAACGTTGTTTTACTTTTGTTATGCTACTAGTAGACGGGGTTGGTTGTGTGAATCATGAGAGTTGAGAGAGTTAATAATTTCAAGACCTGCATAATGATCAAGATTTCAAGACTCCAAGTTTTCAACATACCTCTGGGTGGATGATGGTTGAACGGCGCCCTGGAGAAACCAGTGGTTAGCCTAGGTGATGCTGGAGATGGCCAGTATTCATGCGGAAAGATCCACCCAGGCACAAAGGGATGGATGGGTGCTTCAAGACCCAAGGCTTACCTGCACAGCCACAAGTCATTATGGGCTCTGGCTTGGTTGGACATCGTGGGGACCCTGGACAGGCGGTGCTACGAGAGGTAGAAGAACGGTAGGAAAGGATGGGCACCGTCAGTAGTCGCAGGGAAACCCTTTGGAAGACCATGTTTTGGTCATCCGTTTCTCAAACACCCTGAAGTGCGAGAAATCAAACGGAGGCGACCAAATCTTGTGGGGAACGTGTGCAAAACTCTGCAGAGTACTTAAACCTAATCGATTAGCCGTGTCCACGGTTATGGACGACTTGAGCCAAAGGAATTGGAACTTCCGGAACTCTCAACACAAATAATATGATGATGTGGGTATTTAATAATTTTGGGTATGAGAATTGGTTGGCGGAACCATCTCATTAATCAACCAACTTAGTAATATTTTGCTTAACCCCCTTCGATGTAGGAAAAACTTGGCTTTACGCAAAACTTACACCACCACCTGCCATATAAGCATATAGACTAGCTGATTATTTTCACCCCTCTCTTGTGACTTTGCCGGCATATTCCATATGCTGACCTACACGGCTGCAACGTATCATGTTGCAGAGTATTGTTCCGACCAGGAGTGAGGACGCGTTCTATGCTCAGTGAGATGCCCTTGGAGTCAGATGGACTCACCTACCTTCGACGCTTCCGCAAGACTTAGTTATTCTCATGAGTTGGCCTTCAGCCACTTTATTGTAATCTTTATTGTAATAAAGGACTCGATATGAGATTTCGATTAATATAATGCTGTGTGATTTCCCTTTGATATATACATTGATGTACCGTGTGTGTACCAGCATGATCTTGGGATGGTACGGAAACACCGGAGACTTGACCTTTCAGGTCGGGTCGCTACAGAAATGGTATCAGAGCACACGCTGACCGTAGGACGTAACCTCTAGGATTGGAAAGCCTTAGGATTGTTTCTTTTTGTCTTTAAATATCTTATACTCTCATCTATTCGTTTCTGACTCCTCTCCGATTATTTCAAAATTTATAGATGGCCACCTTCATCCCAGTGTTGATCACAGAGTTTTGCCAGCCTGACGCAACGATGCCCTTTGGTAAGGAGCTGATGAGGATCGTCAAGGACATAAGGATTGCTTTGCCGAGCATCACTGGGATTCCTATCATGTCATTTCCCCAAGATGGACGCTACAGGATCGAGGTGCATATTCCAGGGAAGACCTTTGGGAATCGGAAGGAACCCATAGATCTCAAGTTCGTGGCACCCAGTTGGATACTTGGAAGAGACATGGCCATTCATCGTGCCCTTGGACGTATTCAGCAGGAATACAGAGGTGGAACCATTTCACCAGGACTCAGCATGGTTTGCCGCAGGGATGCCCATGGCAACATCATCACCAATCCCACTGCAGACACCACTATCTCCTATATCCAGACCTTGGAGACTCACATCAGGACTCTGGAGCTTCGAGTTCGTGCTGACACGAAGACTATCAAGAATCTGATGAATCGTGAGCTGGACCTTGAAGCTGATCTGCGAGAAGCCAACTATGAACACGAGCATGAAGTGAAGGACTTCCTAGAGAGGATTGATGAGCAGAATGCACGCATTTCAACTCTGGAGGAGCATCTAGACATGGGAGAAAACCTTCACCCCGAAGGAGACATGGCACCCTTCGTCAGCGACGATGAAGACTATGAGGAAAGCACCACTGGAGGACCTACGACTATGCACTTCTGAGGAAAAACATTAGTTATGCCCTCCATGTATCTTTTATTTTAGTCGTTAAAGCGTAGGTCGATGTTTAGTTTGTCTTTCCGATGCTTGTCATTGATTGAATAAATGAATGAGTGTTTGGTGTGATATGTTTGTTGCATTGCATATGGGTAGTGAATTTCTTCTAGACCCTTGTTCTATTCTAATTCTCATCCCTCTGAAAACAGCAAGATGCCTCCACGACGTGAGACCGATTTCACTTTTCCGCCGGAACTCACTCAACTCCTTCAGCAGCAGAATGCACTGATGCAACTATTGATTCAGAATCAGACCAACAACCAGAACAACAACAACCACCATCCACCCCAGACTGACAATCTCACCCGTTTTCTGAGGTTGAACCCTCCAACTTTCTCCAGCAGCAATGAGCCCATTGTGGCAGATGACTGGCTCCGCAAGATGGAGAGAGAACTTGTCACCGCTGGATGCACTGACGCTGAGAAAGTGCGATTTGCCGCACATCAACTGGAAGGACCAGCAGCATCATGGTGGGAGAATTACACCACCTCTTATCCTATTGCAGATGTGACTTGGGAGCAATTCAAGCTTGCTTTCCGCACAGCTCATGTTTCAGCTGGAGCCATGAGTCTAAAGAAGCGCGAGTTTCGCAACTTGCGCCAGGGTAATCGTTCCGTGGCCCAATATGTGGACGACTTCAACACATTGTCACGTTATGCCCCAGGAGATGTGGCCGATGATGCGGCCAAGCAAGAAAAGTTTCTGGAAGGACTCAATGATGAGTTGAGCATACAGCTGGTAGTGGCTAATTTCAACAACTACCAAGAGCTGGTGGATAAGGCACTTATTCTGGAAGGTAAACAGCAGCAGATTGAGAACCGCAAGCGGAAGTACACTCAGGGGAAGTTCAACTCTGGAGCTCATCAGAAGCCTCGTTACTCCCCGTACTCCGGGAATACCGGATCAGGAAACGGTAAGTTTGGAAAGCACACTCATGCTGTGCACAACCATGGAGGTCACCATCATGGAGGAAATGGGAACAACCGTTCCAACCATGGTAACTTCAAAAGTGACAATGGGAATGGGAACAACAACCAGCACCGTCATGTTCCTGCTCAGAAGGATCTGAGTCACATCACCTGTTTCAAGTGTCAGAAGACAGGACACTATGCTAATGAGTGTCCCCAGAGCAAGCAAGGTAATGGAAACGGCAACAACAACGACAACGCAGCAGTTAAGAAGCCCAATCCGTTTCCTCGTGCTCAAGTGAACCACCTTGATGTGGAAGAAGTCTATGATCAACCCGAGACTGTGGTTGGTAAGTTTTTATTGCATTCACGTCCTGTTACAGCACTTTTTGATTCCGGTGCAACGCATTCATTCATATCAAGGGTAGTTGTGGAAAAATACAATTTGCCCACCAAAACCCTTAGTCAGCCTATTCAGGTCAGTTCCCCAGGAGGTATGATGATGGCAGGGATAGGATGCCATGCCCTGAAACTCAATATAGGGAACCATGTTTTTCCCACCGACCTCATCGTCTTAGAGTCACACGGATTGGATGTAATCCTAGGCATGGATTGGATGACCAAGTATGAAGGAAATCTTGATTGCCCTAGCAAGTCTGTTTCACTCACCACCCCGGAGAACAAGAGGATTAAGTATGTATCCCGACGCACACGTATGAGTGCTCGGTTAAATTCTCTCACAGGAGTTGTTCAGGAGGAAGTACCTGTGGTAAAAGATTTTCCAGATGTATTTCCGGAAGAATTACCAGGAATGCCACCAGATAGGGAGATTGAGTTCCTAATAGAGCTACAGCCAGGGACAGCCCCAATTTCCAAGAGACCCTATCGGATGCCCGCAAATGATCTGTTGGAAATCAAGAAGCAAATCAAGGAGTTATTGGACAAGGGGTATATTCGCCCAAGTTCTTCACCTTGGGGAGCCCCAGTTCTTTTGGTGGAGAAGAAGGATAAAACCTTGAGAATGGTAGTCGATTATCGTGCCTTGAACGAGGTGACTATCAAGAACAAGTATCCTTTGCCGATGATTAATGATTTGTTTGATCAGCTCGTAGGAGCCAAAGTATTCTCCAAGATCGATCTTCGATCAGGGTATCACCAGTTGAAGATTCGTGAACAGGATATACCCAAAACAGCTTTCACCACGAGGTATGGCTTGTATGAGTATACGGTCATGTCTTTTGGATTGACTAATGCTCCTGCCTACTTCATGAATTTGATGAACAAAGTATTCATGGAATACCTAGACAAGTTTGTTGTGGTGTTCATCGATGACATTCTGATATTCTCCAAGAACGAGGAAGAGCATAAGCAACATTTGCGTTTAGTTCTGGAGAAGCTAAGAGAGCATCAGTTATATGCCAAGTTCAGCAAATGTGAATTTTGGTTGACGGAAGTCGGATTCCTTGGACATGTTATTTCCGGAGAAGGAATAGCCGTAGACCCCGCTAAGGTTGAAGCCGTCACAGAGTGGAAGTCACCCACCTCAGTTAAGGAGATCCGCAGTTTCCTCGGACTTGCCGGATATTACCGAAGATTCATTGAGAATTTCTCCAAGGTTGCCAAGCCCATGACAGAGTTGTTGAAGAAAGAATCCAAGTATGTTTGGACTGTGGAATGTGAAGCCAGTTTCCAGGAGTTGAAGGAACGTTTGGTCACAGCCCCAGTGTTGATCTTGCCCGATATTCGGAAGGATTTCCAAGTTTACTGTGATGCCTCACGTCAAGGACTTGGAGGAGTACTTATGCAGGATGGAAAAGTTGTAGCCTATGCTTCCAGACAGCTACGACCTCATGAGTTGAATTATGCCACGCATGACTTGGAATTAGCAGCCGTAGTGCACGCACTCAAGACTTGGAGACATTTCCTTATCGGAAATAGTTGTGATGTTTACACCGACCATAAGAGCCTGAAGTATATCTTCACGCAGAAAGAGTTGAACCTCAGACAGAGGAGATGGTTAGAGTTAATCAAGGACTATGACATGAGATTACACTACCATCCAGGTAAGGCTAATGTTGTAGCCGATGCCTTGAGTCGGAAAACTTATATGAACACACTCACAGCTGGAGGATTACCTCAAGAGTTAGTCGATGATCTCAGAGAGCTCAAGCTAGAGATAGTTCCAAGAGGATATGTTGCTACACTGGAAATTCAGTCCACCTTGACCGAAAGAATTCGAGAAGCCCAGAAATCAGACAAGGAAATAGCTGAGATTAAGAAAAGAATGAAAGATGGTAAAGCTAAAGGTTTTCGTGAGGATGAACAAGGAACTTTGTGGTTTGAGAACCGCATCTATGTGCCCAATGACCCAGAACTCAGAAAGTTGATACTTCAGGAAGCCCACGATTCACCTTACTCGATACACCCAGGCAACACCAAGATGTATCTGGATTTAAAGGAAAGTTATTGGTGGACAGGTATGAAGAAAGATATTGCAGAGCATGTTGCGATATGTGATGTTTGTCAGCGAGTAAAGGCAGAACATCAGAAACCAGCAGGGTTACTCCAACCTTTGCCGATACCCGAGTGGAAATGGGAAAAGCTTGGTATGGATTTCATCACAGGATTGCCCAAGACCCGTTCAGGTTATGATTCCATCTGGGTAGTGGTAGATCGCTTGACCAAGGTGGCTCACTTCATCCCGGTAAAGACCACCTATACCAGTGCTAAGCTAGCCAAGATATATATGACCAGGATCGTATGTCTGCATGGAGTTCCGAGGAGTATCGTGTCAGATAGAGGAACACAGTTTACCTCAAAGTTTTGGCATCAGTTACATGAAACTTTGGGTACAAGGCTAGAGTTTAGTACAGCTTTTCATCCGCAGACAGATGGACAGACTGAGAGAGTCAACCAGATACTGGAAGACATGTTGAGAGCTTGTGCGCTAGATTATGGATCTAGTTGGGATGATAACTTGCCTTACGCAGAATTCTCATACAACAACAGTTATCAAACCAGTCTAAAGATGGCCCCTTTCGAAGCTCTATATGGAAGGAGGTGCAGGACACCACTGACATGGGATGGTGTTGGAGACCGAAAACTTTTTGGTCCCGACCTTGTTCGAGATTCAGAGGATAAAGTCAAGTTGATACGTGACAGAGTCAAAATAGCTCAATCCCGACAGAAGAGCTATGCTGACAACAAGCGCAAGGAAGTGACGTATGAAGTGGGAGACCGAGCATATCTTCGTGTGTCCCCGCTTCGTGGAATCAAGAGGTTTTGTGTTAAAGGAAAATTAGCACCCAGATTCATAGGCCCCTACAAAATTCTTGAACGTAGAGGTGAAGTTGCATACAAACTGGAATTGCCAGAAGGATTATCCGAAGTTCATAATGTGTTCCATGTGTCCCAGCTGAAGAAATGTCATGCTGAGATGGCCGACATCCCTTTGAGAGATACAGTGCCCCTAGAGGCCATACAACTTGAAAGTGATCTAACTTACGAGGAGAAACCAGTCAAGATCCTCGAGACATCCAACAGAGTTACCCGCAGCAAGATTATCAAGTTCTGTAAAGTTCTGTGGAGTCACCACACTGAGGAAGAAGCCACCTGGGAACGCGAAGAAGATCTTCGTAGAGACCATCCGCACCTATTTTCTAGCCAACCCGAATCTCGAGGGCGAGATTCATCTTAAGGTGGGTAGGTTTGTAACATCCCAAAATTCCATTTTGGAATGTTATGAATATAGCTATGCATCTATTATCATCATTGCTTGATTGTATGAAATAGTTGAAATGCCTTTTCTGGTTTTCAGAAAGTCCCCTTCTACTTTTTCCCTATGTTGCTTTCCCTATTTGAAATTTTGGTTAAATGTTCAAAATAAGAGAGGAGTAACATGACACTCCACACCAGGGTCAAATTGGTGAATTATTTGAACAAAAATAACCAGGGGTTATTTTGAAAATATTTGCAAAAAGGATTTAAAAACAATTAGGCAATTTCTGAAAATAATATTTTTTTAAAGTCTTCAAATGACAGAATAAAAATGTTCATTAAATAGCATTTATTATTATGTTAATTTTGATATATAATACCCCTATTTTTGGAGACGATTTGAATGCTTTAAAAGCTTTTGAATGTCTCTGTAAAAATATTAAAGAAAAACGGTAACGGATTTTGCATTTAAACCGGGCCGGCCCACGACAGTTAAAACGCGCATTTACTACCGATCGGCCGACCGTGCGTAACGGACACGTCTCTCTCTCACCGACAGGCGGACCCCACCCCGTCCGACCGTTGCGCGTAACGGTCATCACCTTCCCCCCCCGCGCTCGCCGGATCCGTCGCCGGCAGTTTTCCCCCTCGCCGGATCTCTCTCTCCCTTTACTCCCTCGCACCCCGAGCGCCCCTATATAAACCGGACCAACCCCGCGTCCATTTCCCCCCCCCGAGCCCCTTCTCTCTCTCGCCGAGACGCCGGTAATTGCTCGCCGGAGCTACCCCAAGCCGAAGCTCGCCGTCGACCGTAGCCACCACCTCCGACCACCATTCGCCTCGCCGTCGCCACCAATCGCCTCCGGAGGACCGTCCCCGTCGCCCGGACCACTCCCCCGTCCTCCCCGACCACCGGAGCACCTCGCCGTCGCCGTCGCCGCTACCGGACTCGCCGGAGTACCCCGACGCCGGCAACCACCTCTCTGTAAGCCCCCTCGACCATCCGATCCAAATCCCACGGTCCAGATTAGAACGGACTTAAGTCCGAACCGTTATCTTCTATCGATCGGTCGTCCGCTCGGAATCACCTACCGCACGCCCCCTTAGCCAATCGGATCGCGCCACGTAGCCCCCTGACCGACGCAAACTTTTTTTTCATTTTCTGTTTTGTTTTAATTAACAGAATGTATTCCAAATCTTGTTTTGCTTATATCTTTTAATCTATTTAGTGTTTTGAGTTGATTCTTTTTGCAATAGCTCACATTTTTCATGTAGTTTCACCCTGTACTTTTAAATTTCAAATTTGAACTATAAAATTTGAATGTAATCAAATTTGCTCAAAATCTTCAAATTTGAATAACTAGAGTTTGAAAATAGATTTTGACATGATTCTTTTTGCTACTGTTTGGTATTAGTTAGGACTATCTTCATGTATAGTTTGAGGATTTTCATGATCTATTTAATTACTGTTTTAACCAAAAACAGAATCTGCTTATTATTATAATATAGTTTTATAAACTTAATTTTGATTAGTTTGATTTAGAATTTGGTTTTATTTGTTTATTAGGTTCTATTAGTAAACATTTAGTGTTTTCACTTACTGCTAATAAAAATATAAATTTGCCTAGTTTAATTTCATTTAACATATGAATCACAATTTCTTTTCAATTAGGCTTAATTTGACTAAAACAACTAACTAGTAATAGTTTGTTTTCAAACAAAGTTTTGTATAATTCTGTTTTCTAAGACAAATTTATGTGTAAGTTATTTTCTGTAAGAACATGTTTTGCTAATAAATAATAAGTTTAGTTTTCATTCTTTTTGTTAATATAACTATAGTTGATTCATATAGTGTTTATCACAAACTAGTATAAACTCTACTAAAGTTTTCCCAACAAACTTAAATTGATTATATTCTGTTTATTAATAAAATATGCTTTTGTTTCTTTGCTGACAACAATTGTCTTGTCATTTCAAAATAGTTTTATTATGTCAATAGTGTTTCCATCCCTCACCTTTTGGAAAACAAAACTTTGTGTGTTTTTCTTGCTAGAGGCTTCTGTGCATTGGTTGCCTTGTTTGTTTAGTACTTCTTTGCTGAATGTTATGAGTACTTATTTTGGTTGTATGCTTATTTTGAGTGCATTGTTTGTTTCGTTAGATTATCCGGAGTGCGAAGCTTGTTACTTAGAGTCACGCACGTACGAAGATCATCAATCAGGCAAGTCACTTTGATCATAACCTTACCCATGTTTTATATGCATTAGTTCTACCATCTTCCCCAGTTGCATGCAAGATAGGTTAGTTGGAAACTTGGTTACCTTGTAGTAGTATCATGTGGTAGGTATCCCTCTCAACCCCTTTGACAACATTTGCCCCGGGAAACGTTGTTTTACTTTTGTTATGCTACTAGTAGACGGGGTTGGTTGTGTGAATCATGAGAGTTGAGAGAGTTAATAATTTCAAGACCTGCATAATGATCAAGATTTCAAGACTCCAAGTTTTCAACATACCTCTGGGTGGATGATGGTTGAACGGCGCCCTGGAGAAACCAGTGGTTAGCCTAGGTGATGCTGGAGATGGCCAGTATTCATGCGGAAAGATCCACCCAGGCACAAAGGGATGGATGGGTGCTTCAATACCCAAGGCTTACCTGCACAGCCACAAGTCATTATGGGCTCTGGCTTGGTTGGACATCGTGGGGACCCTGGACAGGCGGTGCTACGAGAGGTAGAAGAACGGTAGGAAAGGATGGGCACCGTCAGTAGTCGCAGGGAAACCCTTTGGAAGACCATGTTTTGGTCATCCGTTTCTCAAACACCCTGAAGTGCGAGAAATCAAACGGAGGCGACCAAATCTTGTGGGGAACGTGTGCAAAACTCTGCAGAGTACTTAAACCTAATCGATTAGCCGTGTCCACGGTTATGGACGACTTGAGCCAAAGGAATTGGAACTTCCGGAACTCTCAACACAAATAATATGATGATGTGGGTATTTAATAATTTTGGGTATGAGAATTGGTTGGCGGAACCATCTCATTAATCAACCAACTTAGTAATATTTTGCTTAACCCCCTTCGATGTAGGAAAAACTTGGCTTTACGCAAAACTTACACCACCACCTGCCATATAAGCATATAGACTAGCTGATTATTTTCACCCCTCTCTTGTGACTTTGCCGGCATATTCCATATGCTGACCTACACGGCTGCAACGTATCATGTTGCAGAGTATTGTTCCGACCAGGAGTGAGGACGCGTTCTATGCTCAGTGAGATGCCCTTGGAGTCAGATGGACTCACCTACCTTCGACGCTTCCGCAAGACTTAGTTATTCTCATGAGTTGGCCTTCAGCCACTTTATTGTAATCTTTATTGTAATAAAGGACTCGATATGAGATTTCGATTAATATAATGCTGTGTGATTTCCCTTTGATATATACATTGATGTACCGTGTGTGTACCAGCATGATCTTGGGATGGTACGGAAACACCGGAGACTTGACCTTTCAGGTCGGGTCGCTACACTCCATAACAAGTAAAACACAAATATAATCCAAATAACAGAAGAAAAACAGTAGCCATATATCACCTACAAGTGAAAGCACAACACACTCCCTTGGTGGTTTTGATAATTCATGACAACATACATTGTCTCTTGAACTAGTACTTTTATCTAGTTTATTTTCGATAATAGTCCATGGAGAGTTGGGTTGGCAAAAAGGAGTGTGGAGAGTATCCCCATGAAGAAGAAGGAGAAGAAATAGGTTGGCAAAGCTTCAAGCAAGAGGACTCTACATTTTACATTTGTGAGAAATCACTTTGAGTCCATAGGAAAGCCAATACTATTAAAAGGGGGTAAGGTTTTGTTGGTGAACAAAATGCTCATACGTGAACAAGTGATAGTCACCAAAAACACCCACAAACTCTCCCATCAAAGTCTGTCCAAAGCCAAATACACAAAATCGGTGCAACCAACATTTCCATTCCGGTGCCACCAATTCCAAACCCTAGACATACTCATCCAAACCCTAGCTTTTCGGTGCAACCGATACTGCATTCGGTGCCATCGAGTTGGACTACCAACTTTCTATTATGCAAGTTCACCGTTTCGGTCCCTCCGAGATTGTTGAATCGGCGTCACCGAGACTGGACATTCTAACCCTTGGTCACCTTATCGGTGCAAACGAGATTCCTATATCGGTCTCACCGAGATTCGAAAGTTGCTAACTTTAAGTCGCTTCGGTACAGCCGAGATTCATACATCGGTTCCACTAAGTCTGACTTATTGTGTGTAACGGTTGGATTTTTGGAGATGCCTATATATACCCCTCCATCACCACCTACTCGAGAGAGAAGCACTCAAAACTATTCCATACCTATCCGAGAGAACCACCTATCCTTCTGTTGAGGTCAAGATCTTCCACTCCAACCATATGGATCTTGATTTCTAGCCTCCTCAAGTTGCTTTCCACCAATCCCATCTCTTCTACCAAGCCATATTTGTGAGAGAGTGATTGTGTGTTGAGGAGTCTATCATCTTGAAGCACAAGAGCAAGGAGTTCATCGCATTACTGAGCCTATTACCTTTTGGAGGGTGGTGCCTCCTAGATTGGTTAGGGGTCGCTTGGGAGCCTCCTACTTTGTGTTCTGGAGTGAACCAACAAGTTTGTACGGGCAAGGAGATCGCCTACTTCGTGAAGATCTATCCATAGTGAGGCTAGTCCTTCGTGGACGGAAGCCGTTATGGAATAGTCAAGGTTGCTACTTCATGGATCCTTATGGGTGGAGCCCTTCGTGGACTCTCGCGACCGTTACCCTCCGTGGGTTGAAGACTCCACAAACGTGGACGTACGATAGCACCACCTATCGGAACCACAGGAAAAATCCTTGCATCTCCAATTGCATTTGATCTCCATATCTCAACTCTTTACTTCTTGTGCAATGTCTTTACTTTCTGCTGCCATATTTGTTGACATGCATGTGTAGGGTATATAGACTTGCTAGCCTTGCTAAAACTATTAAAATCTGCCAACCAATTAACTTAGGAAAAGGTTAGATTTAATTTACTGCTGGTAGTCTATTCACCCTTCCTCTATACACACTTCTAGTGATCCCTCAATTGGTATCAGAGCCTTGGTTTCCATTATTTCGGTTTAATCTCCAAGGAGGAAGATGAATGTGTCTAGTATAGGGAGTTTGAGTTGTAGAGTGCCTATTCTTGATGGATAGTATTATAGTCAATGGAAAACTTTGATGCTTGAGCTGTTTAATGAATTTCAATTGAGAAAATATGTCATGCGTCCCTATGAGCCTACTATTGATTCCTTGCATCCCACACATGAAAAGGAAATTGATATGCTATGCAATCTTAGAAATATTAATCTTATTGTTAGAGCTTTGCCTAGAAATGTGCTCAACCAAATGAAGAATTTTGCATGTGCTTAAAATTTGTGGAATGATTTGGATAAATGATATCCAAATTATTCATTGAATAATCTTGATGAAATTCTTCATAAAACTATCGCCTTTCACAAAATCACGCCTAGTGATCTTGAGTTTGATGATTGTCTATTTGAGCTTAGAGACCTCATGCGTGCTAAAGGAGATGTCACAACTATCAACAATATCATTATAGAGGCCCTTCGCATTCATAAACTTGAACATTGTCATGATCACCATCCTAACAAATCTCTTGTTCTTTATGACGAGGATTTCCCACTTGATGATGACAATGTGGAATATGGCTACTATGATGAAGATGAGTTGTTCGACATCGAGTATGAGAAGATCATGAAGAATCTAAGTCTCATGGAAAACTTCAAGGATTACATGTCTGGAGAAAAAGAGTGGATTCTCGATAGCGGATGTACCGACCATATGACCGGAGATAGAGAAATGTTTGAAGAGATCACACCAAACCATGGACCGCGAAGGTACATAATGTTTGGAGACAACTCCAAGGGCAAGGTACTTGGTCTTGGTAAGGTGGCCATATCCCATGATAGCTCTATTCAAAATGTTATGCTCGTTGAATCTCTTGGCTACAATCTTCTTTCCGTATCTTGACTTGCCGACTTTGGTTTCAATGTGTTATTCACGAAAGTAGATTGCCAAGTGTTTTGTCAAGATAATCATAAAATGGTCTTTACAGGTATCCGTAGAGGTGATCTATACATTGTTGATTTCACTAAGAGATCCAAGCCTCGCACTTTTTTAATTGCTAGATCTTCTAAAGGTTGGCTTTAGCATAGAAGATTAGGACATGTTGGCATGCGTAATTTAGACAATCTTATTAAAGGTGATCATATACTTGGTGTTAAAGATGTTATCTTTGACAAAGATAGACTTTGTAGTGCTTGTCAAGCTGGAAAGCAAGTAGGTGGAAGTCATCCTATTAAGAATATCATGACTACTAGGAGACCACTCGAGTTACTTCACATGGATATTTTTGGTCCCAATGCTTACAAGAGTCTCGATGGAAATTCCTATGGTCTAGTTATAGTTGATGATTTTTTCAGATTTACGTGGGTGTTCTTCTTGATGATAAGTCACGGGTTCAAAAGATCTTCAAGAACTTCGTTCGCAAAGCGTAAAATCAGTTTGAAGTGAAGATCAAGAAAGTTTGGAGCGGTAATGGATTGGAGTTCAAGAACACCCATGTGGATACCTTTCTTGACGAAGAAGGTGTCCCACATGAGTTCTCGGCTACGTACACGCCTCAACAAAATGGAGTTATTGAGAGGAAGAACCGGATGCTTATTGAGATGGCTAGACCGATGCTTGACGAATACAAGACGCCAAGATACTTTTGGGAAGAAGCCGTGGAAACAACATGTCATGCCACAAACCGACTTTACTTGCACAAGCTTCTCGATAAAACAGCATACGAGTTGCGCACCAGTAACAAACCCCAAGTTGGATACTTTTGAGTATTCAGCTCCAAGTGCTACAATCTTGACAAGCACCGTCGTACTAAATTTGCTTCTAAATCTCATGAAGGATTCCTACTTGGTTACGGATCAAATTCTCACACTTACCGTGTCTACAACAACTTCACTCGAAAAGTTGAAGAGACGATAGATGTGAAGTTTGATGAATCTAATGGTTCACAAGTCGAACAATTGCTAAATGATGTAGGTGATAAGGACCCTTCGGAAGCTATCCTAGATTTACCCATCAGCAAGATTCATCCCATGGAGGTGAAGGAAAGCACTTCATCAACTCAAGTGGAAGCCCCTACTTCACGACAAGGTGAACCACAACATGACATGGAGGCATCTACAAGCGGTACATGACAAGATGATGAAGAGGAGGAAGTACATCATGAAGATCCACCAAAACCTCCTTCGCCACCATCTCAAGGGAACGACACCAACAACAACGAAGATGAAGGACATGATGATGAAGAATTAGAAGATCCACCGTCTAACAAGCCCAAGCTACCCCGAGTTTGAGCACAAGTGACCAAGAACCATCCCCTAAACCAAATCTTTGGTGACATCCAAACCGGGAGAATCACTCGCTCTAAAACTCGTCTAGCTAACTTTGTGAGCATTATTCTTTCATCTCTAGCATTGAGCCCTTGAAGGTAGAACAAACTCTTGAAGACGTGGATTGGGTGAACGCCATGCATGAAGAGCTTCACAACTTCGAAAGGAACAAAGTGTGGACACTCGTGGAGAATCCCGAGGATGAGCACAACATCGTCGGAACCAAATGGGTGTTTCGGAACAAGCAAGACGAAGACGATCAAGTCACACGGAACAAGGCACGTCTCGTGTCCCAAGTATATAGTCGAGTCGAAGGTATGGACTACGGAGACTTATGCCCCCGTTGCTAGACTTGAAGCTATTCACATTTTTCTTGCCTATGCTAATCACCATGATATCACACTTTATCAAATGGACATTAAAAGCGCCTTTTTAAATGGTGAAATTAAAGAAGAGTTTTATGTTAAGCAACCACCTGGTTTTGTGAATCCTAAGAAACCTAATCATGTTTACAAGCTTCATAAAGCCCTTTATGGTCTTAAGCAAGCCCCTCGTGCTTGGTACAAATGCTTAACAAAGTTTCTCATTGAAAAAGGTTTTGAAATTGGTAAAATTGATGCAACCTTGTTCACTAAGAGAGTTAATGGTGAATTATTTTTGTGCCAAATCTATGTGGATGATATTATCTTTGGTTCCACTAACGCTCAATTTTTTGAAAGATTTGGAAGGTTGATGTCCGATAAGTATGAGATGTCCATGATGTGTGAGCTGAAATTCTTTCTTGGATCGCAAATCAAGCAATGAAAAGAAGGAACTTTCATCTCTCAAACTAAGTATACCAAGGACTTGATCAAGAAGTTCAACATGCAAGAGTGCAAAGGTATGAAAACTCCCATGGCAACTAGTGGTTCATTGCTATATCTATGTGCATCTCGTCCTGATATTATTCTTAGTTTTTGCATGTGTGCTAGATATCAAGCTGCACCTAAGGAGTGTCATCTTTTGGCCGTGAAACGTATTGTGAGATACTTGATACAAACACCAAACTTTGGCATTTGGTATCCGAAGGGATCTTCTTTTAACCTTGTTGGCTATTCCGAATCGGACTATGTCGGTGACAAGGTTGATAGAAAATCCACCTAGAGTACTTGTCAATTTTTGGGTAGATCTCTTGTGTCTTGGTCCTCCAAGAAACAAAACTCGGTATCTCTATCTACTGCCGAAGCTGAGTATATTGCTGCTGGATCTTGTTGTGCGCAATTACTATGGATGACACAAACGCTTAAGGATTATTGAATCCAAGTTAAAAATGTTCCATTACTTTTGTGAAAATGAAAGTGCTATTAAGATTGGTCATAATCATGTGCAACATTCTCGAACTAAGCATATTCAAGTTCGACATCATTTCATTCGTGATCATGTTGCCAAAGGAGATATTAATCTTAAGCATGTTCGCACTAACAAGAAATTGGCCGATATCTTTACTAAGCCACTTGATGAGAAAACTTTTTGTCACTTGAGGAGTGAGTTGAACATCATTGATGCTTCAAACCTAGGCTAGACTCACTCGGACGCTTGCAAGGGCATGAGCCTTCTTGATACTTCCATGATATTCCTAACATGTTATCTTATGCCATGGTATTCTATGCTCCCTTGTATTGCATCTAACCGTTTGTAGGTACTTGGAAGAACTTCATTCCACGAGATTGCAACCAACTCCAATCATAAGCAATCTTCTCTTGACCAAGTATCCACAACCCCTCTTGATGATGGAAGGAAGAAGACAACAAAAACATATACTTGACATATACTTGATCATTATTGCAAAATCTCAATCGGTATCATGTCAAATGGATATACCTATTGTTCTTCCTTGCATGATTAACCTTTGTAGGGAACAAGTGTACTAGAACGAGAAGGATTGTTCCCAACTCAAGATGTTATTCATCAACCTCGAGAATCCTCAACAATTTCACCTACGAGCAACATCATCAACATCACTCAAAGGTATGCACTCATATCCTTGAAAAGGCTTTACTCCAAGTCATGAGCTAAAGCAACTCAAGTGATATGAAGACATTAAAATGCTTAGTCGAAAAATGGTAACCCATTTTGAGCTTAACGTAGAGTATGACCTATGATCAAGTATTCTTGCTTGGATCCTAAGTCAATATACTCTAATACAGGTGACCTAGTCACCGTCCATCATTTAGTTAGGAATCTTGTGTGGTTTGTTCTCTATTTGCATGATCTTTCGTAACCACTCAAATCTTCTCTAGATGATGTCCTTCACTTTCCCTTTGAAAATATTTTCTTTTGACTCTTTGAAAACAGAAACTTGGTCCCTTATTCCTTTCTTTCTGTTTTAGCCTCGGAGCCGCCGACTCAGATATCTCGGTTCTACCAAAATTGCAGACAAGCTGCACTACAAATCTCAGTACCACCGATCTATCTGTCTCGGAGTCACCGATTTGTTTTTCTCTTATCTGTTCTTCTTCTACTTCGATGATCACTTCTATAAAAAAGAGTTTAGGGGGAGAATAACAAGCAAAACTTAGGGGGCAAAATTCTTTATTCAAGGATCCCTAGCCCAAAGGAGGAGAGAACTTAACAAGATCTCACTACTATTTACCACAGGGAGAGAAGTTACCTTCAATGATTCCCACAATTCTTTTCTATGAACCCTACTTTCAATGACCCTTGTTCTCGAGGATCCCTTCCTTGTCGATGATCCTTGTACCTACTCCTAAATTTGACCTTTTTGGAAATTAATGCCAAAGGGGGAGAATAACAAAGCTTCATGCTAAAGGGAGAGTTACATGCTTATGCAAAGGGGGAGATATGATTAAGGGAGAGTTACATGCTTACAAAACTTTTCTCACCCTATCCTATCCCAATATCTACATGCTAAGATTCAGGGGGGAGGATGATCCATAATTTTCATATCTAAAAGGGGAGAAACTTCTAAATAATCTTGGAGACATATCTATCTTAAGGAATACTACCTTCTATATGTTCTCCACATCTTGGTATTTTTGAGCTCTATTGCCTTTTGATGGGTAGAACACTCTTGTGTTTCCTAACATTGTTTTCTCAAGTTTATCTCTACTATCAGAATGCTCAAGAACTCAAGGTAAGTATATACATCATATCTTTGATCAAGATGATCTCTTGCTTCTTGCACATATTGTTGGCAAGAGTGAAGTCTTGAACGAGGATACATCTCATTCACATACATTGGATGCATATAGCCAGGATACACATGACTCATTTCTATCCTTCCTACTACATGTGTGTCCATGCATTCCAAAGCAACTATCCTTTAAAGGACTGCACACATTTAGGAGGAGCAAATCTAAGTCATGTGTCTCTCAAAGTCTTCATTATATCCATGCATATCTTTATTTGAAGCTTTGATTGTATGTTGTCATCAATTACCAAAAAGGGGGAGATTGAAAGCACAACATGATCCCTTGGTGGTTTTGATAATTCATGACAACATACATTGTCTCTTGGACTAATATTTTTATCTATTGTATTTCAGATAATAGTCCATGGAGAATTGGGTTGGCAAAAAGGAGCGTGGAGAGTATCCCCATGAATAAGAGGGAGAAGAAATAGGTTGGCAAAGCTTCAAGCAAGAGGACTCTACATTTTACATTTGTGAGAAATCACTTTGAGTCCATAGGAAAGCCAATACTATTAAAAGGGGGTAAGGTTTTGTTGGTGAACAAAATGCTCATACGTGCACAAGTGATAGTCACCAAAAACACCCATAAACTCTCCCACCAAAGTCTGTCCAAAGCCAAATACTCAAAATCGGTGCAACCAACATTTTCATTCCAGTGCCACCTATTCCAAACTCTAGATAGACTCAGCCAAACCCTAGCTTCTCGATGCAACAGATACTGCATTCGGTGCCACTAAGTTGGACTGCCAACTTTCTGTTACGCAAGTTCATGGTTTCGGTCCCTCCGAGATTGTTCAATCGGCGTGACCGAGGTTGGACATTCTGACCATTGGTCACCTTATCGGTGCAACCGAGATTCATATATCGGTCTCACCAACATTCGAAAGTTGCTAACTTTAAGTCAATTCGGTACAACCGAGATTCACACATCGGTTCCACCGAGTGTGGCTTATTGTGTGTAACGGTTGGATTTTTGGAGATGCCTACATATACCCCTCCACCACCACCTACTCGAGAGAGAAGCACTCAGAACTATTCCATACCTATCCTAGCAGTTTTCTGAGAGAGAACCACCTATCCTTGTGTTGAGGTCAAGATCTTCCACTCCAACCATATGGATCTTGATTTCTAGCCTCCCCAAGTTTCTTTCAACCAATCCCATCTCTTCTACCAAGCTATATCTATGAGAGAGTGATTGTGTGTTAAGGATTCTATCACCTCGAAGCACAAGATCAAGGAGTTCATCGCATTACCGAGCCTATTACCTTTTGGAGGGTGCTTCCTCCTAGATTGGTTAGGTGTCGCTTGGGAGCCTCCTACTTAGTGTTGTGGAGTGAACCAAGAAGTTTGTACGGGCAAGGAGATCGCCTACTTCGTGAAGATCTACCCATAGTGAGGCTAGTCCTTCGTGGACGGAAGCGGTTATGGAATAGTCAAGGTTGCTACTTCGTGGACCCTTATGGGTGGAGCCCTCCATGGACTCTCGTGACCGTTACCCTCCGTGGGTTGAAGACTCCATAAACGTGGACGTACGATAGCACCACCTACCGGAACCACGGGAAAAATCCTTGCGACTCCAATTGTGTTTGATCTCCATATCTCAACTCTTTACTTCTTGTGCAATGTCTTTACTTCGAGCTGACATATTTATTGACATGCATGTGTAGGGTATATAGTCTTGCTAGCCTTGCTAAAACTGTTAAAATCTACCAACCAATTAACTTGGAAAAAGGTTAGATTTAATTTATTTCTATAGTCTATTCACCCCCCCTCTAGACACTCTTCTAGTGATCCCTCAACAAGTTAATAGGATCACGATGCAAAAAGGATCAACTAATTTGGATTAACCGATTAAAAGATACAGCTTATGGTATATTCAAATTCAAATGAAATTTGAACATTGAGTAAAATTATTGCAAGATGGAACATATACTGGTATGATGAATAAGGTTTGTGATGGGGTTCAGTATGGAACAAGAATCACATGAATATGTGCCCCAGTTTGCAAGATATGACTAAATGATGGTTTGAATTCAAATTTCAAAAGTTTGAAAGTTGGAAATTATGATTCTACTGGAAGGACAAGATTAATATGCACGCATAGGAAAAATAATCACTGCATTTTATGTGTGGATCTCAAGTGATAAACAAAACAAGTTTGGATAGAATTCTGTCAAAAACTCTACCATGACAGCGTTTCTGGAACTGCTGATGTAGCTGTTATAGTAGTGACATGTGGCGGGGCAAGATTTGTTGATAACTATTGATTTTATGTGGATTATTGTGGGTCTCCATATCAAGGTCTAATGATGTTGATTGCATACCCCTTTGATGTATTAAAACGGATCTAATCTGAACTGGACGTGAGAAATCGGATGGCTAGGGTAACTCGCCGAACAACAAGGGGTGGGCATCGCCGGAGTTAGAGAAAAACGGCAATGGCGGCATGATAGTCAAGGATGAAGATGGATACGTGGGTCTTTAGGGCTCAAGGGATACGGGACAAGGTGCAGAAGGTCACCATGAACTCAAAAACGTCTGCGAGTTGGCGGAGTGCCTCCCCCTCCACCCCGTCTCGACCCCCCCCTCCTTCATCCCCTTTTGCCGCCGCCGACAGAGACCACCAGTGTGCCCAGGTGGCGCTAGTGGCGGCGGACGTCCCTTCCCCACACTCTTGGAGGTTGAGTTGGGGATCCCTCCTGCCCAACGATGGTGCTGCTCGGCTGGCGACGGTTTGGCTCAGCGGCAAGGTTCCGCGGGACTCAAGTGCCCTTGACGCGGTGGCATGGCCATTGGATGTGGGGTGGACTGGTGTCCGACTGACCAGCGGCACCCGCTCGGCCTAGATCTGGGCCCTTTCGGGCCCCATCTGGGCTGGGGTAGGCCGACGGTTTGGGGCGCGGTGGCGTGGCTCACTAGTGGTGCGGTGAGGCAACTGTGGTTGCGATGGTGATGGCTCCGGCGGTCAGCGTGCTACAGCATGGCGGTTGGGTCTGTCTGGACCTGTTGGGGTCCGACCAGGCCTGTGGTGGCATGGCAGGTCCCTATCGCTATGCCCGGTTGGCTCCGGGTGGCGGTGGAGGTTGTCCCCTCCCGTCGGCTGCGTTGTGGTTTCCCTCGAGCCCATTATCTCCTCGTCCTCCCTCTAGGTCTTATGGTTGTGGCCTCAATGAGATGGTGAAGTTGGTGCGGTGATTGTGATGGCACAGGCTGGTGGGCGGCATGTTAGGTGGTGCACTTCTGATTGTCTCGGGTGATGGTGGTGGTTTTAGGGCGGGATAAATCAATGGGGGCTCGTCCGTCAGCGGCGCGGCTGCGCCCGTGGGTGCCGCCGAACCTTCCTGAGGTGCGTCGGTGATACCCCTTCCCCACTGCCATCCGCATACCAGGGGAAACCCTAGCCCTTGTTCGAGCAACAGCAGCGTCGTCATCATATTCCTTCCTGAAGATCTTCCTTGGTACGTGAGGCTTGAGAGTGCTAGGCGTGCGGTGGTACTTCCCTGAAGGGTGCAACAGTTCTCGGCCATCTTTGCTTCATTGAGCTCCCGGCGTCGGCATTTGTTTCTCTTCTCTTTCTTTATTTTTCTTTTGGGCTTGTTTGTGTTGCGGCCCAGCAAGCTAGTTGTATCGGTTGATTGTTGCTTTATAATATAAAGCTAGGGAGACCTTTTTTGGTCAAAAAGTCTGCGAGGACGATCAGGCTTCCCCTAGGGTCAACGATGTCCGACTGGAGCTGAGCTGGTGGCATCAAGTTTGGGGTGAAGATCGATGCAGCTTCTCCTATTCTCTGTAATGAGAAAAGAGAGGTTAGAGAGATAAATTTGAACAAGACAAACAAGTATGATGGAATTAGCTGCTGGGAACCTTTGGTGTCGATGGAATCGACGGTGGTGGAAGCTTCGGCCGGGGGAAGTACGACGAGATCGGTAAAGAGCGAAACGGGCACTCAAGATCTTCTCTTTGCGAAAAATCAGACGAGAGAGAGAGTTTATAAGGTGGCTTCTGTGTGGTAGGGGTAACAATCAAAGTGAATTGGGCGAGGAGTTGGGTCGGGAATACGGTGTCCGGAACGAACACGACTAGAGGAACGGGATTACACGCGGATCCCGGTGGTAAATGGCATCAAGGAAAAAAAGAAAAAGGAAAAAGGAAAAGGCGTTGTGGGGTGGGCTAATGTTGGGCCGAAAGAGAACAGAGACGAGCTGGGTTGCTCCGCTGCCTCGGCGCACCGCGTGAAGAAACGAAATGAGTTGCATTGCGTCCGTGCACTATACAATTATATCACGAAAAATATATACTATGCATGAAAGTAATTTGGCTAAAATAAATATAAATTAAATTACAAAATTACCATAAATTATATTAAAATATTAATAGTAATATTTAAAACAGTGAATTTTTACGATCCAATAAAATAAAATACATTTCATAAAATACTTATTTGGGGATTTAATTTTTTTAATAAATTTAAGGTTATTAATAATACCCAAAATATTATCATACATCCAAATAATTATTTAAATAATATTAATAACATTTTCCGACTCTTTTTTACAACAAAGGAGTCATATTACCTTCTCTCATTTGATATGCATTTCGGAATTGGATATGTTGTGAATATTAATTAAAATGCATATTTTGGAGAGTCATTTTATTCCTTTTCATTTGAATATTCAATAAATCAAAAAGTTCCTAATCCTAGTTAAAATTACCTGAAAACAAGTGACACAAGTAAGCTTAAATCAATACTATTAACATTCCACACTCCAAATTTGAAATTTTGGGATGTTAGAGCAACTCCAACCGAGCGACCCATTTCGTATGCCCATGTCCATTTGGGTCGCACGAACAAAAGTAAAGGTCCAACACATCGACCCATTTTCAAAACGCGTCCGCTCCCCGTCCGCGCCGATCCATTGCAGGCCTAAATTTGGGGCGAAAATGCGTCGATGCGGACGCGACGTGCGCCTTCTCATGTCCCCGCCCATCCACACGTGACGCCCGGTCAAAGCCAACGTCGTCTTTATTAACGACGACCAACCACCGCTGGCCCCTTCGTTCCTCGTGAAGGCCGAGCATGGGACGCTGGAGCAGTACGCCTGGGACGGGGTGGTGCGCGAGTGTGTCAGCGCGCCACCCGTCTGGTTAGGTGCGACACCGGAGGAGGAGGCGGCTTACCTGGAGGAGTGACGGTAGCGGCAGCTAGCGGAGGAGCATGCAGAGGGCCAATGGATGGAGCTACTGGAGCATGATGCCGAGGCGGGAGGGGAGGAGCGTCATGCCGCAGCCCAGCCAGCGCCGGTGCAGCCAACGGCGAACGACATCACCGCCGCTTGGGAAACGACCTTCCCTTGGGCTGGCCCGGTGCCAATGCTGGTCGACCTCACCTGCCCCGACGATGACGACAAAGAGGACGCATATGGCAGCACACCTCCTCATTTTTAGCTTATTTTAATGTTTCTTAATGTAGTGTGCACTTGTGGGACTACCGCCGACCTTTTGAGGCCAGAATTAGTGTTTAATTATCTTTTTTTATATTTTAAAAATATTTATTAAGTTTTTTTATGCCGTCCAAAAATGGGTCTATGGCCGCTTTGGATGGAAGCGTTGATCCAATTACAAAATCGGACATGGATGTCCGTCGAACCAGCCCAAACGAACAAAACGCGCGTCCTTTTGGATCGCGTGGTTGGAGTTGCTCTTACAACAATGAAAATGGTGTTGTAAATATGCCCTAGAGGCAATAAATAAAGTGTTTATTATTGTATTTTCTTGTTCATGATAATCGTTTCTTATCCAAGCTATAATTGTATTAATTGGAAACATGAATACATGTGTGGATACATAGACAAACACAATGTCCCTAGTGTGCCTCTAATGAACTAGCTCGTTGTTCGAAAGATGGTTAAGGTTTCCTAGCCATGGAAATGAGATGTCATTTGATAACGGGATCACATCATTAGGAGAATGATGTGATGGACAAGATCCAAACAACAAACGTAGCTTATGATCGTGTCAGTTTATTGCTATTGTTTTCTGCATGTCAAGTATATGTTCCTATGACCATGAGATCATGCAACTCACGGATATCGGAGGAGTACCTTGTGTATATCAAACGTCGCAATGTAACTGGGTGACTATAAAGGTGCTCTACAGGTGTCTCCGAGGGTGTCTGTTGAGTTGGCATGGATCAAGACTGGGATTTGTTACTCGGTGTGACGGAGAGGTATCTCAGGGCCCACTCGGTAATACAACATCACAATAAGCCTTGCAAGCAATGTGACTAAGTGTTAGTTGCGAGATCTTGTATTACGGAACAAGTAAAGAGACTTTCCAGTAACGAGGTTGAACTAGGTATGGAGATACCGACGATCGAATCTCGGGCAAGTAACATACCGAAGAACAAAGGGAACGTTATACGGGATTGACTGAATCCTTGACATAGAGGTTCGATCGATGAAGATCTTCGTAGAATATGTAGGAACCAATGTGGACGTCCAGGTCCCACCATTGGTTATAGGCCGTAGAGGTGTCTCAGTCATGTCTACATAGTTCTCGAACCCGCAGGGTCTGCACACTTAAGGTTTGGTGACGTTTCGGTAGTATAAAGTTATGTATGGTGGTGACCGAAGTTTGTTCGGGGTCCCGGATGACATCCTGGACGTCACGAGGAGCTCCGAAATGGTCCGGAGGTAAATATTCATATATAGGAAGTCCTGTTTTGGTCACCGGAAAAGTTCCGGGCTTATCGGTAGTGTACCGGGAGTGCCGGTAGTGTACCGGGAGACCTCCGAGAGGGGTATTTCGACCCAAGAGGCTTCATGGGCTGTGGGAAAGTAATAACCAGCCCTTAGTGGGCTGGTGGAACAACCACAATAGGCCCATGTGGCTGGAAGAAAGAAACCCAAAGGAAAAAGGTGGAAAAAAGGCAAAAATGAGGAATCCTAGTCCTACTAGGAGTGGAGGAGGAGAGTCCTCCTCCACCTCCCACTTCGGCCGAAGCCTCCAAGGCTTGGAGGCAAGGCTGCCTCTCCTCCTCCCTCCCTCCTATATATACTAGTGGATTTCTAGGGTTTTGCACTAGTTTTTTCAGCCACGTGCAACCCTAATCTCTAGTGCATAGTTTCTCCTCTAGATTGGATTTCTGCAGTGCTTAGGCAAAGCCCTACCGGAATCGCTCCACCACCATCGTCGGAGCGCTATCAGGCTGATAGAGAACTCTTCTTCCTCTCCACTCCCTTCTTGCTGGATCAAGACGGTGGAGATCGTCATCAAGCTGTACGTGTGCTGAACGCGGAGGTGCCGTCCGTTCGGTGCTAGATTGGAAGGATCGTGATCAAGTTCGTGGGACGGATCGTGATCAAGTTCATGGGACGGATCATGATCAGATCGCGGGACGGATCATGATTGGATTGCGGGACGGATCGTGATTGGATCACGGGACGCACGGCGATTTGGATCGCGAAGACGTTCGACTACAACAACCGCGTTTCTTAATGCTTCTCGCTTAGCGATCTACAAGGGTATGTAGATCCACTCTCCCTCTCATAGATGCTCATCCCCATGGATAGATCTGCGTGTGCGTAGGAAATTTTTTGTTTCCCATGCAACATTCCCCAACAATGGTATCAGAGCTAGGTCTATGTGTAGATGAGATCTCGAGTAGAACACAAAAGGTTTGTGGGCGTTGATGCTTAGATTGCTTCCTCCCTTGGTTGGATTTTGGTTCAGTTGTATTGTGAGATGAAGCGGCCTGGACCAACATTACTCGTACGCTTACGAGAGACTGGTTCCCTCGACGCAACTTGTTGCCTAGATGGCTTGCAGGTGGAAGTTTCTCTCACTTTAGTTGGATCGGATTCGACAAAGGCGGTCCTTGAGAAGGTTGAAAAGCAAATTATGTATCACCGTTGTGGTTTATGCATAGGTGAGAATCGTTCTTGCTAGAAACCCGTAGCAGCCACGTCAAACATGCAGCAACAATTAGAGGACGTCTAACTTGTTTTTGCAGGGTATGTTGTGATGTGATATGGCCAATTACATGATGTGATATATGTGATGTATGAGATGATCATGTGATGTATAGAATTTCACGACTTGCATGTCGATGAGTACGGCAACCGACAGGAGCCATAGAGTTGTCTTTAATTATTGTATGA
This sequence comes from Hordeum marinum, assembly GCA_022496015.1. Taxonomy (NCBI): domain Eukaryota; kingdom Viridiplantae; phylum Streptophyta; class Magnoliopsida; order Poales; family Poaceae; genus Hordeum; species Hordeum marinum. The sequence goes on from CM039674.1 coordinate 155,023,856, forward strand.
CCTGTGTGTCAATCATTAAGCGCTATGTAATGCTTTACTTTATCGCAAAACGGTAGCAATAGTAGTAGAAGCATGTTGGGCGCGACAACCCCGATGGCGACACGTTGATGGAGATCAAGATGATGTAGATCATGGTGTCTTGCCGGTGATGATGGAGATCATGCCGGTGCTTTCAAGATGGAGATCTAAAGCACAAGTTCATGGCCATATCATGTCACTTCTGAATTGCATGTGATGTTAATCCTTTTATGCACCTTGTTTTGCTTAGTACGACGGTAGCATTATAAGGTGATCCCTCACTTAAATTTCAAGATAAATTGTGTTCTTCCCGAGTGTGCACCGTTGCAAAAGTTCGTCATGTTGAGACACCACGTGATGATCGGGTGTGATAGACTCTACCTTCACATACAACGGGTGCAAGCCAGTGTTGCACGCGCAGAACACTCGGGTTAAACTTGACGAGCCTAGCATGTACAGACATGGCCTCGGAACACAAGAGACCGAAAGATCGAACATGAGTCATATAGTAGGTATGATCAACATAATGATGTTCACCATTAAAGCCACCCCAACTCACGTGATGATCGGACTTGAGTTGGTGGATTTGGATCATGTGACACTCAGATGACCTGAGGGATGTCCATTTGAGTGGGAGCTTTAGTAATTTGATTAACTAAACTCATTATCTTGAACAATAGTCTAAGTAAACTTTGCATATTTATGTTGTAGATCAATGGCTCGCGCAGTAGCACCCCTGAATTTTAATGCGTTCCTAGAGAAAGCTAAGTTGAAAGATGATGGAAGTAACTTTGTTGACTAGGCCCGTAATGTGAGTATTATCCTCACGGCTTCCCAGAAATCATATGTCCTTGATGCACCGCTTGGTGACCAACCAGAAGACATGACCTCCGAAGACGTTAAGAACACTTGGGAGGAACGTACTAGAGATTACTCAATAGTTCAGTGTGCAATATTGTATGGCTTAGAACCGGGACTTCAAAGACGTTTTGAACGTCATGGAGCATATGAGATGTTCCAGGAGTTGAAGTTTATCTTTCAGAAGAATGCCCGGATCGAGAGGTATGAAACCTCCAATAAGTTCTATGCTTGCAAGATGGAGGAGAACGGGTCTATCAGTGAACCTATACTCAGAATGTCTGGGTATTCAACTCGTCTAGCGGAGTTGGGAATTGACCTTCCGCCAGAGGCGATCACTGACAGAGTTCTTCAATCACTGCCACCTAGTTATAAGAGCTTTGTGATGAACTATAACATGCACGGGATGAACAAGTCAGTCGCCGAGCTATTTGCGATGCTAAAAGTCGCTGAGTCTGAAATCCAGAAAGAACATCAAGTGTTGATGGTCAATAAAACCACTAGTTTCAAGAAAAATGGCAAAGTCAAGGGCAAGGGCTAGAAGGGTAAAACCAAGATGGATGGCAAAGCAGTTGCTACTCCTGTAAAGAAGCCCAAGCATGGACCCAAGCCAGAAACTGAGTGCTTTCATTGCAAGGAAACTGGTCACTGGAAGCGGAACTGCCCCAAGTACCTGGCTAACAAGAAGGCGGCCAACGACAAACAAGGTATATATGATATACATGTTATTGATGTGTACCCTACTAGCTCTCGTAGTAGTGCCTGGGTATTTGATACCGGTTCGGTTGCTCACATTTGCAAATCAAAGCAGGAACTATGGAATAAACGAAGGCTGGCAAAGGACGAAGTGACGATGCGCGTGGGAAATGGTTCCAAGGTTGATGTGATCGTCGTCGGCACGCTCTCTCTTCGATTACCATCGGGATTAGTGATGAACCTGAATAATTGTTATTTAGTGCCTGCGTTAAGCATGAACATTATATCTGGATCTTGTTTATTGCGAGACGGTTACTCATTTAAATCAGAGAATAAAGGTTGTTCTATTTATATGAGTAATATCTTTTATGGTCATGCACCCAATGTGAGGGGTTTATTCATATTGAATCTTGATAGTGATGACATCATGTTCATAACATTGATGCCAAAAGATGTAGAGTTGATAATGATAGTACCACTTTCTTGTGGCACTGCCGTTTAGGTCATATTGGTGTAAAATGCATGAGGAAGTTTCATGCTGATGGACTTTTGGAGTCACTTGATTTTGAATCACTTGACACATGTGAACCATGCCTCATGGGCAAGATGACTAAAACACCGTTCTCTGGAACAATGGAACGGGCAAGTGACTTATTGGAAATCATACATACCGATGTGTGCGGTCCAATGAATGTTACAGCGCGTGGTGGATATCGTTATTTTCTCACCTTCAGTGATGACTTAAGTAGATATGGGTATATTTACTTGATGAAACACAAGTCTGAAACGTTTGAAAAGTTCAAGCAATTTCAGAGTGAAGTTGAGAATCATCGTAACAAGAAGATTAAGTTCCTGCGATCTGATCGAGGAGGTGAATATCTGAGTTATGAGTTTGGCAGTCACTTAAGACAGTGTGGAATTGTTTCACAGTTGACACCGCCCGGAACACCACAGCGTAATGGTGTGTCCGAACGTCGTAATCGAACCTTATTAGACATGGTGCGTTCTATGATGTCTCTTGCTGATTTGCCACTATCGTTTTGGGGTTATGCATTAGAGACAGCTGCATTCACTTTAAATAGGGCACCATCAAAATCCGTTGAGATGACGCCATATGAACTATGGTTTGGCAAGAAGCAAAAGTTGTCGTTTCTTAAAGTTTGGGGATGTGATGGTTGTGTCAAAAAGCTTCAGCCTGAAAAGCTGGAACCCAAAGCAGAGAAATGCGTCTTCATAGGATACCCGAAAGAGACAGTCGGGTATACCTTCTGTCTCAGATCCGAAGGCAAAGTGTTTGTTGCTAAGAACGGAACATTTCTTGAGAAAGAGTTTCTCTCGAAAGAATTAAGTGGGAGGAAAATAGAGCTTGATGAGGTTATTGAACCTTTACTTCAACCAGAAAGTAGCGCAGCACAGAAAGATGTTTCTGTGGAACCTATGACGGTATAAGAAGAAGTTAATGATGATGATCTGAAGCTTCGGATCAAGCTGATATTGAACCTCGTAGGTCGACAAGGCCACGTACTACCCCTGAGTGGTACGACAACCCTGTCTTGGAGGTTATGTTGTTGGACAACAATGAACCTACGAGCTATGGAGGAATAGTGATGGGCCCGGATTTCGAGAAATGGTTAGAGGCCATGAAATCCGAGATGGGATCCATGTATGTAAACAAAGTATGGACTTTGGAAGTATTACCTGAAGGGCGAAAGGCCATTCAAAACAAATGGATCTTTAAGAAGAAGACAGACATGGACGGTAATGTCACCGTTTATAAAGCTCGACTTGTGGCAAAGGGTTTTTCACAAGTTCAAGGAGTTGACTACGATGAGACTTTCTCACCCGTAGCGATGCTTAAATCTGTCAGAATCATGTTAGCAATAGCTGCTTATTTTGACTATGAAATTTGCCAGATGGATGTCAAAACAGCGTTCCTCAACGGTTTCCTTGAGGAAGAGTTTTATATGATGCAACCCGAAGGTTTTGTCGATCCAGAGAATGCTGACAAAGTTTGCAAACTCCAGCGATCCATTTATGGACTGGTGCAAGCATCTCGGAGTTGGAATAAGCGCTTTGATGAGGTTATCAAAGCGTTTGAGTTTATACAAGTTTACGGAGAAACTTGTATTTACAAGAAAGTGAGTGGGAGCTCTTTAGCGTTTCTAGTATTATATGTGGATGACATATTGCTGATTGGAAACAATATAGAAATGCTGGAAAGCGTGGAGGAATATTTGAACAAGAGTTTTTCAATGAAGCACCTAGGAGAAGTTGTTTTCATATTAGGCATTAAGATCTATAGAGATAGATCGAGACGCTTAATAGCACTTTCACAGAGCACATACGTTGATAAAGTTTTGAAGAAGTTCAAAATGGAACAGTCCAAGAAGGGGTTCTTGCCTGTGTTACAAGGTGTGAAGTTGAGTAAGACTGAATGCCCACTAACTGCAGAAGATAGAGAAAAGATGAGTGTCATCCCCTATGCTTTAGCCATAGGCTCTATCATGTATGCAATGTTGTGCACAAGACCCGATGTCAGCCTTGCCATAAGTGTGGCCGGAAGGTTTCAAAGCGATCCTGGAATGGAGCACTGGCAAGCGGTCAAGAATATCCTTAAGTACCTGAAAAGGACTAAGGAAATGTTTCTCGTTTATGGAGGTGATGAAGAGCTCGTCGTAAACGATTACGTCGATGCAAGCTTTGACACTGATACGGACGACTCTAAGTCGCAAACCGGATACGTATTTATTCTTAACGGGGGAGCGGTAAGCTGGTGCAGTTTCAAGCAAAGCGTGGTAGCTGATTCTACGTGCGAAGCGGAATACATCGCAGCCTCGGAGGCGTCAAAGGAAGGTGTCTGGATGAAGCAGTTCATGACAGATCTTGGAGTAGTGCCCGATGCACTGAATCCAATGAATCTGTTCTGTGACAACACTGGTGCCATTGCTCTGGCCAAGGAACCAAGGTTTTACAAGAGGACCAGACACATAAAGCGACGCTTCAACTCCATCCACGATTACATCATGGAGAAAGACATAAATATTTGCAAAGTGAAAACGGATCTGAATGTTGCAGACCCATTGACTAAACCTCTTCCAAGGGCTAAACATGATCAACACCAAAACTGCATGGGTGTTTGATTCATTACAATGTAAATCACATAGTGATGTGAAACAAGATTATTGACTCTAGTGCAAGTGGGAGAATGTTGGAAATATGCCCTAGAGTCAATAAATAAAGTGTTTATTATTGCATTTCCTTGCTCATGATAATCGTTTATTATCCATGCTATAATCGTATTAATTGGAAACATGGATACATGTGTGGATACATAGACAAACACAATGTCCCTAGTGTGCCTCTAGTGAACTAGCTCGTTGATTGAAAGATGGTTAAGGTTTCCTAGCCATGGACATGAGATGTCATTTGATAACGGGATCACATCATTAGGAGAATGATGTGATGGACAAGACCCAAACAACAAACGTAGCTTATGATCGTGTCAGTTTATTGCTACTGTTTTCTGCATGTCAAGTATATGTTCCTATGACCATGAGATCATGCAACTCACAGATATCGGAGGAGTACCTTGTGTGTATCAAACGTCGCAACATAACTGGGTGACTATAAAGGTGCTCTACAGGTGTCTCCGAGGGTGTGTGTTGAGTTGGCATGGATCAAGACTGGGATTTGTTACTCCGTGTGACGGAGAGGTATCTCAGGGCCCACTCGGTAATACAACATCTCAATAAGGCTTATAAGCAATGTGACTAAGTGTTAGTTGTGAGATCTTGTATTACGGAACGAGTAAAGAGACTTGCCAGTAACAAGAGATACCGACGATCGAATCTCGGGCAAGTAACATACCGAAGAATAAAGGGAACATCATACGGGATTAACTGAATCCTTGACATAGAGGTTCGACCAATAAAGATCTTCGTAGAATATGTAGGAACCAATGTGGACATCCAGGTCCCGCCATTGGTTATTGACCGTAGATGTGTCTCGGTCATGTCTACATAGTTCTCGAACCCGCAGGGTCTGCACACTTAAGGTTGGGTGACGTTTCGGTAGTACAGAGTTATGTATGGTGGTGAACGAAGTTTGTTCGGAGTCCCGGATGAGATCCCGAACGTCACGAGGAGCTCCGGAATGGTCCGGAGGTAAAGATTCATATAGAGGAAGTCCTGTTTTGGTCGTCGGAAAAGTTCTGGGCTTATCGGTACTGTACCGGGAGTGCCGGTAGTGTACCAGGAGACCTCCGAGAGGGGTATTTCGACCCAAGAGGCTTCATGGGCTGTGGGAAAGTAATAACCATCCCTTATTGGGCTGGTGGAACAACCACAATAGGCCCATGTGGCTGGAAGAAAGAAACCCAAAGAAAAAGGGTGGAAAAAAGGCAAAAAGGAGGAATCCTAGTCCTACTAGGAGTGGAGGAGGAGAGTCTTCCTACACCTCCCACTTCGGCCGAAGCCTCCAAGGCTTGGAGGCAAGGCTGCCTCTCCTCCTCCCTCCCTCCTATATATACTAGTGGATTTCTAGGGTTTTGCACTAGTTTTTTCAGCCACGTGCAACCCTAATCTCTAGTGCATAGTTTCTTCTCTAGATTGGATTTCTGCAGTGCTTAGGCGAAGCCCTGCCGGAATCGCTCCACCACCATCGCCGGAGCACCGTCAGGATGATAGAGAACTCTTCTTCCTCTCCACTCCCTTCTTGCTGGATCAAGACGGTGGAGATCGTCATCAAGCTGTACGTGTGCTGAACGCAGAGGTGTCGTTTGTTCGGTGCTAGATTGGAAGGATCGTGATCAAGTTCGTGGGACGGATCGTGATCAAGTTCGTGGGACGGATCGTGATTGGATCGCGGGACGGATTGTGATTGGATCGCGGGATGCACGGCGATTTGGATCGCGAAGACGTTCGACTACACCAACCGCGTTTCTTAACGCTTCCCGCTTAGCGATCTACAAGGGTTTGTAGATCCACTCTCCCTCTCATAGATGCTCATCACCATGGATAGATCTGCGTGTGCGTAGGAAAATTTTTGTTACCCATGCAACGTTCCCCAACAAATGGCCTGGCATTTCTATCCATTAGGCTATTGTACCGGCACCACCTAACTCGGTAGAGTACAGCAACCCAGGAACCTAACAACATCTCCAACTGCGCCCCCAACAGGCCCCCCAAGCGATTTTTTAGCGCCGGCGGGCGAAAATCGGCCCAGTCGCGCCCCCAGGAATCTGATTTTTGCCGGATTGGGCCAAAATAACAGCCAGTGCACCCGAGCCGAACCCGACGCACTGGGGCGCGCCTGGGGGCGCCGGCACAAGTGAAAAGGGGCGTGGGGCCGCTCTGTCGGTGAGAGGAGGGCCGTTTCCCGCCGTTTCTTCCTGCTTTCCCCCCGGCTTCCCTATCATTCTCTCCATTCCTCCCACCAATCTCCTCCTCCTCCCCTCCCAGCCGGCCGCCATGCCACCGAAGAAGTATGTGGTCCCCCGTGCCACGACGGCTGCGACCGTCGCCGTCGCCCAGCCAAAGTAGAGGAAGCCGAGAGCGCCACCGTCCAAGCCCCTAGGCATGTCCAATGCCGACTGGAGGGCAAAAGTTCAGCGCCGAGAGGCTGTCACCACCGACCGGCGGAACAGGGACAACGCCAAGATGGCCCGGGACAGCGCGGCGCGGCTCACGGCAGCGGCGACAAAGCAGGCGGAGCGCTCGGCCAAACAAGCCAAGGCGGCTCGTGCGGGGATGATGAATCCGCCCGGCGACCACGGCCAGTACGCGCCCTGGAGCCAGCAAAGCGTCGGCTCTCCGGCCAGCTTCTCGTCGTCGCCACAACCCTGGGCTGCACGCCGTCGCCGGGTATGCCGACGGTGCTGCGCATGGCGAGTTCAACCCTAACATCACCTTCCCCCATGGTCACTCGGCCCAGCGCACGCCCTCGCCCGCCTTCGCCGGTGTGCAATACCTTCCGTACACCTACTCCCTGTCGGCCTACGCATCCTTCCCGATGTCGCCTCTCCGCCAGGGCGCGCTGCCCTTCTCCCAAGCCTCCACGTCGCATCTCGGTGACGCCGACGCGACCGAGGCCGACATAGACGACATCATCATAGCCGGCTCGGCCGCCGCCGTCATGTCCCCCGGGTTTAACCAGGACGACACAATCAACCTCAACAGCGACATGGACGGCGAGCTCGACTACGGCGAGGACGAGCCGGAGCCGGAGGAGGAGGAGGAGGACGCAGAGGAGGAGGAGTCGGCGCCTGCACTAGCGAGGAAACGGAAGAATAAGAAGAAGAAGGGAGCGGCCCAGACCGGCGAGCCGCGCATCAAGTGGGCGTCCAAGGAGGACGAGTGCCTCGCTGAAGCGTGGAAAGTTGTTTGCCTTGACCCGATCACCAGCACGAACCATTGCATCGAGACGTATTGGGACCGCATCAAGGCCGAGTTCGATGAGTGCAAGCTCGTCGAACCCTACTTCAAAGGCGTGTACATGCAGCGCAGGGCGAAGGCAGTGGCGAACCATTGGGGGCTCATCCAATCGGCGTGCAACAAATGGCATGGGATCGTCGAGGAGATCGCGGCTCGTTTGGAGAGCGGCACGAGCATCGAGGATCAAGTATGGAACGCCAGCCTCTCCCTTTTCTTTTTGCCTGGTGTGTGCCGCTCACTGGTTATTCTCGGCGCAGTTGGTGCGGATGTTCGACATGTTTCGGCAGGACAACAGCGACCAAGATTTCAAGTACCTCCACGTCTTCAAGCGGATCGAGAAGTGCGATAAGTGGGTGGATGTCCGGCGCGCCGACACCAAGGCCAAGGAGACCTACAAGCCGGACGTGCCGACACCGGGCACGGGCGACGGGCGCCCCGAAGGCAACAAAGGCGCCGAGAAGGGGAAACACATCGACTCGGTAACCGTGCGGGTGCAGGAGTCCATTGAGCATTGCCTCGCCAACGCACAGGCACGGGCCGCCCTACGAGAAGAGAAGACCGAGGCGCGGTGGTCATCATTGATGTCGAACAACGTCGTCAAGATCGACCTACTCCGGACCAACGTTGTTGCAAAGAAGAGGAACACCGACCTGGCTTTCCTAATAGGCGGGGCAGACATGCTCCAGAGCAACGACGAGCAGCTCAAGGCATGGTACTTGGCGGAGCACGGCCTCATCCTGAACCAGCTGCCGTCGACGGCGTCGCCAACTCCCACGCCCACGCCGACTCCGCCGCCAAGCCCGAGCGATGATGCCTCCATGATGCCCAGTAGCACGGAAGCCGCGACGCCGCCGCCCAGCACAGAAGCAGCTCCGACTCTGCCAAGCCCGCGCACACCGACTCCGCCGACGCAAGAGGCCGACCCCGCCGTGTGATGTGTTGCCCACGCACCATTTCTTTTTGTGTACGGCGGACCTTTCACCCGATCGCTGAACTCTGTCGCCCGAACTGGGCCGATGATCGCCGGACTTGTGGCGTTTATTTGTGAGCGGGAATGGCCAGGTTTGAATTTTCCGCGACTTGAGGGATGGCGCCTGGGGCCGTTGCTGGGAGCTAGATCACCCTAGGGGCCAATCTAGCGCCGGTTTGCCCCAGGCAGCTCTTTTTCGGCGTCCTGGGGGGCCAAATGGCTGGAGATGCTCTATGTTAGGATGATCTCTTCCCCAATGGGCCCAACGGCCCATTGGATCCTTGACCCATACCCTGATCGGGGGCGTCCAGCCCAAGAGAGGCTGGTGGGCCCCTGTCGCGTAGTGCCATATAGAAAAGGTGGGGACCATGGCACAAAGTACGAGGTTTGCCGCCGCCACTATTCCCCACTCCTAACCCTAGTCCGATCGAGAGGAAGGCACTGAAGCGATGGGAAGCGCCACCAGCCACTTCCCCGTCGACTTCAACACCTTCGATCTCTCTGCTGCCACCGCCGTTGCCCTTCATCGATGGCCACCGGCGGCAATTCGTCTCACCAGGGAGATGGTAATCACCCCATCTCCATCCCTACTACCGGAACCTTCTAACCGAGGTGATCTAGTGCATGTAACAATGGTATCAGAGCCACTGGGTGTTTTAGATGTGTTTTCGGTAGCAAAAGTAGGCAAAAAAGAAACCTCCATCCCCCAAAGAAGCCTAACAGGGCAAAGAAACCCAAAAGAGCAAAAGTGACCAGAATCCTCTCCGGCAAAGAGAAAAAGTCCGGAAGAAGAACCACCGGAGACGCCTCCGGGCTCGCCAAAAAAGAAGAAAGGGCCACCACAGTCAAACCGCTCGACGACGGTGCGCTTACCGCGAGATGGACACGCAACCGATGAGGGGGATGGCCACGACGTCGCTGCATCCCGCCAATGCATGCTCCGCCGTTGTACAGTACATTTGACAGAGGAGGAGCAGGTGGTGGTAAGAGATGAAAAAGATAATGGGAAGGGAAAGGGGGCTCGCGGCTCGCGCAGCATGGCGGCCAGAGGGCTGCTCGAGAAGAAGGGCTCGCGCGGGCGCTCGGCGCTGGTTCCTTCCGTCGTTCGCGGAACAGAGAAAGGAGAAGAGCGAGCGACGCAGAGAAAGGAGGAGAGCGGCGCGCTGGCTCATCGGCGGCGGCCGGTGCGGTCGCCATCGGTGGCTCGCTGTCGACGGCTGCGGAGGGTGAAGAGGCGCAGTAGAGAGCGGCGTGGGGGAGGAGAGCCTAACCGAGGGTTTTCGATCGATTCCCCTCGCTCTCTCTCTCGTTTTGTTCCAGCGACAGGCACGGGCCACCGTCCGATCTGACGGACGGCCAAGATGGGCCGGCAGAGAAACCCTAGCCCCGGCGGGGCCTTTTGGGCCGAAAGAAGAGAGTGGGCATGCGCCCCAGGCTGGGGTTCTGGGTGGCTGGGTCATTTTTGGCCCAGAGAGCTTGGCCATTTCTTTTTCTTTTTTAGTTTTTTGTTCTGTTTAGGCAAAAAAAAACTTTATATAGTTTTGATTATTTTTCTATATAGTTTTTTCCCACGAAAATCTTGATTAGAAAATAGAAAAGAAAAGTTGAAAAGTTTCTGGAAAAGAAATAGAAAAGTCTCTGAAAATAAAAGAATTTTTTTCAGAAAAGAAAGTTCATGAATTTCATAAAGAAAAATATAATAAAATTCATGAGTTTTTTATTTAGTAAAGGAAAAGTTTATGTAAAGTATAAAAGGTTCATGAATTTTGTATTCAAAGTTTCCGCTGTAAAGTAAAAGTTTTATCTTCCAATTAAATTGGAAGCAACGGGAAAATTTAATTGGAAGAACTGTTCTTAGCAATGTTTTTTCCCTGTGGGTGAAATAAGATTCAGATAGTTTCCGCTATGACAAAAGAAAGATATTTGTTTTAAAGTTAAAATATGGTATTGTTATTTTCTGACCAACGTTGATGATAACAGTACTATAATTATATGAGTCTTATGTTCAAAGCTTAAATCTCTGGTAGATTTTGTATCAAAGTGATCAATTTTCAGAAAACAGATAAAGATCAAGAAATGCCATTGAACTGGAGAAATGTATATTTTTTTGTTTCCGCTGCAATAAAGGTAATGATGATGATTATTTCTTAGCAAAGTTGTTTAATATAAAATACTATCATCACATTGTTTATGAGTTGTATGCATTATTTCCATTTCCGCCCAACGGTGATATAGAATTAATGTAGAAGGATGATGTGTTATTCTAATTCTAACACAACGGTGATCTAGAATATAAAAGGAAAGTTTTAAAAGGTTTAATGTGCATATTTTTAAAAAGACCAACGTAGGGTTATTTTTTATGCTCATTATGGTTGATTATTGGCTAAGTTTTCTCATACTAGAAGTTTTCCATGCCATCATTCGTGAAAGCGAATGGCTGGGTACTTGTGACCCGAAAGATGACCAAGAAATGTCATAACGTGAGGGAGTATGTTCTCTCTAAAGAATGGCTTCAAAAGAAAAGAATCCTTGGATATTGATCCAAGAAAAGAAAAGAAATAGATCATTGAGAGTCTTGGTTGACGAATGTCTTTCATGTACTCTCTATGAAGAAGATTTTTCCCATCAACATGATTTGAGATGGAACAAGCAACATGCGTGTTTAATTTAACCAATGTTGGATCAAGCATGTGTGTCAAAGAGCATTCGGATTTATTTCTGAATCTGCTGATTGAATATGCAATCAAAAGAGCCAATTCTGACATTTATATCCCTTACAGGGAATTACCCGCATAGCAGGAAAAGTCTGGGAAAATACCTGCATAACTGGGTAAAGTTGACATAGTATTATGTCAAAAATCCTGCATGGCGGGAGAAAATTTTGGCAAAGGACTTATCCTATATGACAGGAGAAAGATATGGCGACTCATGTGCGTTTAAAGTGTCCCACTCTAGGAGAAAAGTATGGAGTAGCTATTATGCTTTCCTAGTATCGACCGTACACCTTATGTGTAACGATCATTACGCACTCAATAAACCCAAATAGAATAAAAGTTACGGACGAACCTAAAGATAAGAATGATATGCAAGTGTGATTTGCAAAAGTACTAATGATAAAGAACTCTGTTGAGTTTCTGAAATGGAATGAGGAAAAAGTACTCCCATATCAGTTAATTGACAACTTCATTTCGCATGAAGTAATCAGATGAATGACATAGATAATCGAAGTTTCCTCAATTCAGAAGAGTTATGAATGCTTTTTCGAAATTGTGGCAGAAAAGTTCTTGCCACATTTCGAGGGGGAGAAAGAGATATGAGATAAATTAAGAATGATCAGACTCCTCTATACTTTAGATAATGTGATGCACATTATGCATCTAAAGTGATCCATTAATGAAGAATGTGATCGTGTGGGGAGTAAGACGGTCATAATAATACCTCTAAAGAAAAGAAATAGTTGTATTCCTGGATCTTTTACAGTTCCGAAAGAAAACTAAGGAATACTAAGACGGTGCTTAAAGTGCCATAAAGAAGAAATTTTTAACAGAATAAACCCAAATAATAAAGTTTAAAGATACGTCATTTTTAGTGAAGATGGAGTAATCTGGGAGAGCATGTTGTATGACCTATACAACACCTATTGTTAGCTCTATGAAGGAGGAATGAGTAAACATGGATCTTGTGATAAAGGTCCTTGTAAAACCTATTGCCTCTTGGAAATGAAAGACTATACAATTAATTTGACTTTTGGCAATGACAGAGGAACAACAGCCCCATATGAAAAGAAGTGCCAGTACCTAAGACACAGATGGTCTCAGGGAATGAGAAAATCAGATGCTTCTGATTACTATAAAGTCTATGTTAGTGAAATTCAAATGCAAGTTGATCCCACCTCATTTAAAGCTCTCAATCGAGCTTTGAGAAGTGTATGTTTGTCTAAATGATAAGAGACTATATGAGACGAAATAAAATTGGTGAATCCCGACGATCTTTGGGACTCATAAGTAATTTCCAATGGAGCCAGAACAGTAGGCTGTAAAGGGTCTACAAGGGTAAGTTGACTCCAAAGGAAATATGTAAAGGTGTAAAGCACTACTTAAATCGAAAGATTTTTTGTAAAGAGAATGAATAGATAATAATGAGTGTTGGTGGCACATCATGTCGATATCATGATCTGAGTTACATCAGATGAAAGTAAAGAACACAAGGGATACTGCTTCAAGAAGTCTTGTATGGACTAGAGCAAGTCTCTAGACAGTGGCATTTAAAGAGAATAAGATGTTATTTTGGGTTAAAAAATGAGAGGACAATTGTATTCATGCGAAGTTATAGAATGGGAAATTCATTTCCTAATTCCTGTGCATGTGGATGACGTCCTACTTGCTAGTGGTGATGTCAGTCTATTGCAGGAGGAGAAAAGAAGTTCTTATCCTCAAAGTTCAAAAGAATATTCTCGATAGAGTGTCTCTCGTTATAGGTATCGAGATTCACTAAGAAAGGAATAAAAGGGGGTATTAGGAATGTCGCATGGACATGCTAAGAAATGTCTCTAAAGTATGCATGCGAGAAAACCTACGCCTGTTCTTATAGTCAAGGGTAATGGAACTGGAAACTATGATGTTCCAAAAGTTGATGAGAAAAGATTGAAAAAACGGATATGGTACCATATGCTTCGGTTGTTAGAAGCTCAATATATTATCCTGACACAGTTCACATATCCGGGTTGTTTTGGCAGTGTCCAGTCCATATATAGATCATTGGAATGGAGTCAAAGATATCGGCCTCATGCTGAAAGTAATAAGTGCTCTAAAAGGATTGTGAGTACAAAGACAAGACTTGTGAAATATGTAGCGAAATCCACAATTGTCGCTAACTTTCACACTTGGAGTTTTTTGTGTGGAAAAGGTCCAAAGAATGAAACAATTATCATCAATGTGATGCAAAAACATGTTATAGCATGATATGAGGCTGAGGGACAGGCAAAATGGTTAAGGAGACATATACCCAGAGTTGATAATGGTTGACAACAGAGATAACCATTTTTAGCTTTTTGCTCCTATCACAACGAGTCAAGTGTTGATGCCAAACACACTGACATAGAGTTATGCGTTGTAAAGGAAAAAGTCCGGAATTATGTAGAAATGCTTGAAGCATAAAAGCAATAGACAAGTGTTTGTAGATCTGCTTATTAAAGGCTTACCGCCTAGTGTGTTCGGAGAACACACAGTCGACATGGGTTTTATGATATAGTCTAAGATTTCCGGACAATAAATGGCCCAAGGTTAAAGAATTTGTTTCAAAACAAAGAGGTACGTTGTGGCTGTCTGATTTTATCGGCAATTGAGCTGTGACGATGAAACATGTCCTATGTATTAATCTGTTATGGAACGAGTAAAGTAAAAGTATAAGGTCAAAAGTAAAAGTTGAGATCAAGGAGGAGAATGTTAGGATGATCTCTTTCTCAATGGGCCAACGGCCCATTGGACCCTTGACCCGCATCCTGATTGGGGGCGTCCAGCCCAAGAGAGGCTGGTGGGCCCCTGTCGCGCAGTGCCATATAGAGGAGGTGGGGACCATGGCACAAAGTACGAGGTTCGCCGCCGCCACTGTTCCCCACTCCTAACCCTAGTCCGATCGATAGGGAGGCACTGAAGCGATGGGAAGCGCCACCAGCCACTTCACCATCGACCTCAACACCTTCGATCTCTCTGCTGCCACCGCCGTTGCCCTTCATCGATGGCCACCAGCGGCAATTCGTCTTAACAGGGAAAAGGTAATCACCCCATCTCCATCCCTACTACCGGAACCTTCTAGCCCAGGTGATCTAGTGGATGTAACATTCTAAGCTTTGGGAACTTGGACAAGGATACAAGAGTAGCACGCATCAACTCACGCCAGTTGAAATCCAAAGAGAAAAACCACGTCTCCCTACAAACAGATGGCAAGTTGACAACACAAAGGGGTTTGGGCCCCGCCGTGGCTTTCTCCGCCCTCCGTTTCGCCCGAAACCCAGCGGCCGTCAGCTCACCGCTTCCTACCAAACAAGGCGGCGGCCATTCATGGCGTGCGCGTGAAGCCGTAGACGTCCAAAACCACAGCAGCCACGGCCCACCGTTAGCTGCCCGCGCGCGTATAAAGACCACACTCTTCCTTTAGCCGCATCGCCATAATTATCCGAGCTACCAGTGCTACAGTTCAGGCTTACAGCTACTTGCAGTACACGAGCACACCACCAAGCCAACAGAGAAGCAGTACCTTTGGGAGGATCCGAGGATGGCTTCGATCGTGCTGCTGCTGTCGGAGCTGCTCGGCGGCGCGGGGAGCACCAGCATGCTGGCGGCCAACTGCTACATGGGCGGCCATAGCCTGCGGGAGTTCCGGCCCGCGGCGGCCAAGGCCGAGCGGGCGCCGGCGGAGCCGAAGCCGCGGGGAACAACCTCCACGGAGGCGAAGGATGAGGAGCCGTCGTCGTCGTCGTACCTGGAGGATCTCTCCTCTGTGTCCAGGATATCGGTGGACGTGATGTGGCCCTGAGCCTGCCGCTGACTCGAGACGAGAGGTCGATTCCCCTCGACGTTGTTCTGTGTTTTGTTGCCGATGACCAAAAAGAGTGTGATATGATTCCTCGTTGCCTCTAGTTCATTGAAATGAAGATGTAAATATGCAAAGCCACCGCTGGATCTTCTCCCTGTGTTCCTTTTTGTCCCATGACTTAGTTCCTACTTCCTACGTAGAATTTCTTAGGGGATTCAACCGACTGATCAGATCATAATCGACCGGGTAATGACAATATTGTTAGGTTGATCTCTCCACCGAGTTGGCCCAACGGCCCATCGGACCCTGATCTATTCGCGTCCTGATCGGGGGCGCCCAACCCTCTTATGGTTGGTGGGCCCCTGTGACCTGCGATACATATAGAGAGGTGGGGGCCGGGGCATACGGTACGAGGTTCACCGTGCCGCCAGTCTTCCCACCGAAATTCCCTCCCGATCTAGGGTAACCGCAGTGCTCACGGGAAGCACCGCCGTCATCCCTCCATCTCGATCTCGCTGTCGTCACCACCGCCACCACATCGCCATGGAAGGTGGCTCGAGCTCCTCTGGACAGGGAGCAGGTAAACTCCACATCTCTCATCCCCACTACCGGATCCTCCTAGCCTATGCGATCCTACGCATCTATCAATGGTATCAGTCCATAGTAGGCTTAGGATTTCGGTAAGAAAAGAAAGTAACAAGAAAAGATCCCCCTCCCCTAGAGCCCTAAAGGATAGGGCAAAAGAATACCACCGGAGATGCCCTCTGGCTCGCCGGAAAAGTAGCGCCGCCGTCATGGCCGCGTCGTTCCTCTCGATCCGAACGGGCATCGGCAAGCCGAGCCGTCCGGAAGAAGAACCACCGGTGACGCCTTTTTGGGCTCGCTGGCAAAGAAGGGGCACCATAGCCAAACCGCTCGACGGCGGCGCACTCATCGCGAGGTGGACGCGCGGCCGGCGAGGGGGATGGCCACGGCGCCAGAGAACGCTGCCTCCGACCGCTGCCTCTGCTCTCTGTAGAGTGGTGGTGGTGGTTGGAAGAAGATAGTAGCAGGAAGGGGAAGGAGCAACCGGGGGGCGACCATGCTCGCGCGGCGCCATGGCGCGACGTTGTCGCTGGCGGCCACCGGAACCCCACCCCGCAGTCGTTGGCCCGCCGTCGCAATGTTCGGATGCATAGAAGAGGCGGCGGCGTGCAAGAAAGAAAAGGGGGAGGGGGAACCGAGGCCGAGGGCGGACGGAGCGTCACCAGCGGCCCGCCTGAGTGTCGCCGGTGGCCGCTGTCGCCAACGGCTCCCGAGCGAGAGGAGACAGAGAGGCGAGCGGCGGGTCGGGGGGGAATGAGATAGGGTTTCTCCCCACCCCCCCCCCCACCCCCCCACACACACACCGACGACTGAGCCAGTTTTGTTGCCCCGATCCTAGCGCGGAGCCGTCGGATGATCTGCCCTGCATCGGACGGCATAGAGCCGGCGGTGCCCACCTCACAGGCCGCGGTATGGGCCAGTTTCGGCCCAACGGGCGCGCCGGTCGTGGGCCAGGACCAAAAGCAAAATGCCGGACTTTTTGTTTATTTGTTTTTCTGTCCAAAATCATTTGGGCAGATTTCCAAATAGTTTTAAATAATTTTCTATGCATTATTTTCCAACGAAAATTGTGTTTAGAAAATAGAAAAGAAAAGTTGCAAAGTTTCTGAAAAAGAAAAATAGAAAGTCTCTGAAAATAAAAGAAAAAAATTCAGAAAAGAAAAGTTCATGAATTTATTTTCATGTTTTCTGCTGCGTAAATATTTAAAAGTGTGTTTTTATAAAAGAAATAAAGTTTAGAGAGAATTATTATCTTTTTAGAGCACATTAAAGTGATTATTAGAATTAATATGATTATGTTATTTTTATAACCAACGTTATTGATAACATGACCATGTTTTTTAAAGGTGCTTTTATTTCTATTAATTTGCCCAACGGTGATATAGATTTAATTGCATAGACAATTATATGTTTAATTTGATCAACGTTAGATTAACACATGTGGTTGTCATAAATTTTTCAGGAGGTTTCAACTTGATGAGTTGTTTAAAAGAAGTTTCGACACTCAGAGGTGATAATTACACCGAGTGGAGGAAGAAAGTTGATCTGGCCTTTGTCTGTGCTGAGGTTGACTGGGCTGTGGATGAACCACAACCGGTCAGGCCTACAGAGCCAGTCAAAAAGGCCACTGATGATGCTGCTGCATGGAATAAAAAGAGGAGTGACTATGCTCCATTGGAGTTCTCCTACACT
This sequence comes from Hordeum marinum, assembly GCA_022496015.1. Taxonomy (NCBI): domain Eukaryota; kingdom Viridiplantae; phylum Streptophyta; class Magnoliopsida; order Poales; family Poaceae; genus Hordeum; species Hordeum marinum. The sequence continues at coordinate 155,041,640 of CM039674.1, forward strand.
CTGAACAACCAAAAGTGGGTAAATGCCAACAAAAAGTGTATGGCATTTATAAAGAACACAATCGAGAACGCCATCGCAGGCTCAATTGCAGAGTGCACTTCCGTAGGGGAGCTGCTGAAAAAGATAAAGAGCCAGTTCACTGGTTCTTCAAAGACATATGCCACCCAGTTGATAAAATAGTTGGTCACAGAGAACTACACTAGTGGTGGTCATGGCATTCGAGAGCATATTCTCAGGATGAGCAACATGGCTGCAAAGCTCAAGCCCATGGATGCAGACTTGGAGCTCAAACCTGCGCTCCTCATCCACCTGATTATGGCCTCGCTGCCCAAAGAGTTTGACACGTTTGTTGTCAATTATAACATGTCGCCTAAAAAATGGGACATAGAAAAGACCATAGCCATGTGCGTCCAGGAAGATGACAGACTGAAAGCCTCAAATGGTGGTTCTATCAACTATGTGAAGGACCAAAAGAAGAAGAACTATAATCCTAACAGCAAAGGTTCTCCTTCTAAGCCACATGGAAAAGCACCCTATCAGCATCAGAATCAGCAGAGGTTCTTTCCAGTGGACAAAGACACTTGTCTCCACTGCAAGCAGACAGGGCACTACAAGAAGGATTGCCCTGCTTGGCTGAAGTCTTTTATGGCAAAGAGAGGTAACGACATCGTTTCCTTTGTAAATGAATCCTTGTATGTAAAGTTTTCAAAATCTACTTGGTGGATTGACTCTGGAGCAACTTTTCACGTTGCAAACTCTTTACAGGGATTCCGTTCGACGAGGACCATGGAAAGAAGAGAAAGATGCATTGAGGTAGCTAATGGAGTCCAAGCAGAAGTTGAAGCTGTCGGCGATGTCTTTTTGGAGTTAGCTGATGGATTCAATCTTCTTCTTCGTGATGTCTTATTTGTTCCCTCATGTAATAGAAACTTGATTAGTGTTTCTTGTTTAGATAAAGACAATTATGAGTGTTACTTTGGACATGGCAAGTGTGCCATATGGTGTAATAATGCTTATGTTGGTGATGCTTTGCTTCATAATGAACTTTATTTGCTATCACTCCGTGAAAAAGTGCATTGTGTGTCCAATGTGAATGCTCAAGCTACCTCGTCGAACAAAGAACAAAAGAAAAGAAAAAGAACCGATGACTCATCAAAATTATGGCACTGTCGTTTGGGCCATATTTCCAGGGGGAGAATAGAAAGATTAGTAAAAAGTGAAATTGTTCCTCCGTTAGAGTTTTCAGACTTAGAACAATGTGTGGATTGCATCAAAGGAAAGTATGTCAAACAGATCAAAAAGGATGCAATTCATAGCACAGGCACACTGGAAGTCATCCACACCGATATTTGTGGACCATTTCCGGTGAAAAGTGTGGATGGGTATGATTCGTTCATAACTTTCACGGATGACTACTCTCGTTTTGGTTATATTTATACAATCAAAGAAAGATCCGAAGCATTGGATAAGTTTAAGATATTCAAAGCTGAAGTTGAAAATCAGCATGATAAAAGAATAAAGATAGTAAGGTCCGATCGTGGGGGAGAGTACTACGGTCGACACACCCCATATGTCCAAGTCCCTGGACCTTTTGCAAAGTTCTTGCAGGAGACTGGCATAATAGCCCAGTACTCAATGCCGGGCGAGCCTCAGCAAAATGGAGTAGCTGAAAGGCGTAACCGTACTCTGATGGATATGGTACGCGGCATGATGAGTTACTCCACATTGCCATTGGGATTATGGATGGAGGCATTGAAAGCCGCCATTCACATTCTCAACAGAGTGCCAAGCAAGTCGGTGCCCAAAACACCGTACGAGCTATGGACAGGAAGAGTGCCCTCTTTAAAACACTTCAGGGTGTGGGGGTGCCCCGCTGAGGCGAAAATGTTTAATCCAAACATTGCAAAGTTAGATCCCAAAACAGTGAGTTGCCACTTCATTGGCTATCCAGACAGATCAAAAGGTTTTCGTTTCTACTACCCAGACAGATATACAAAGTTTGTAGAAACGAGAACGCAGTCTTCTTAGAGGACGAAATGATGAGGGGGAGCTTGGTAGCTCGGAAAATTGATCTTGAGGAGAAGAGGGTGCATGCACCTAATCCGATGATTCAGGAGCCATTTTTCTCACTACCAGCTGTAACTCCACCCGTGACAACTATGGGGGAAGACCCGGAACCTGTTGTTGAGCATGAAAGGGAGGTACAGCAGTCAACAGTAGAAGATGTGCCAGAAACTGAGGCACTTAGAAGATCTAATAGAACAAGAAGATCTGCTATTTCTACTGATTATAAAGTTTACAATACAGAAATGGCTCATATGGAAGGTGATCCCGCTACATATGAAGAAGCCATTAAAAGCCCTAACTCATCAAAATGGCTACAAGCAATGGAAGATGAGATGAATTCCATGAGTTCCAAAGATGTTTGGGACTTAGTGGAAATTCCTAAAGGAGCCAAAACAGTAGGCTGCAAATGGGTCTACAAAACCAAGTATGATCCTAGTGGAAATGTAGAAAAGTATAAAGCAAGACTTGTGGCTAAAGGATTTACACAAAGAGAAGGGATATATTACAATGAGACTTTTTCTCCAGTCTCATGTAAGGATTCCTTCAGAATCATAATGGCATTAGTTGCTCATTTTGACTTAGAGCTACATCAAATGGATGTCAAGACGGCATTTCTGAACGGTGATTTAAAAGAAAAGGTCTACATGAAACAACCCAAGAGTTTTATCATGGAAGGCAAGGACAATATAGGATGCCGCCTAAAGAAATCCATTTATGGATTAAGACAAGCCTCTAGATAGTGGTATCTAAAGTTTAATCAAACGGTTAAAAGTTTTGGGTTCAAAGAAAATATTGAGGATAATTGCATTTATGCAAAGTTTAAAAATGGGAAATATATTTTCCTAATCTTGTATGTGGATGATATCCTGCTTGCTAGCAGTGATGTTAATCTACTACTAGAGACAAAGAAGTTCTTATCCTCAAATTTTGATATAACAGATCTTGGTGAAGCATCCTATGTTTTAGGCATAGAAATTCACCGAGATAGGAAAAGTGGAGTCTTAGGACTATCGCAGAAGGCATATTTGGAGAAGGTTCTTCAAAAGTATAATATGCATGCGAGTAAAGCCACACCTGCTCCTATAGTCAAGGGCGATAGTTTTGGGAAATTCCAATGTCCCAAAAACCAGTACGAGATCGATCTCATGAAACCAGTACCATATGCTTCGGCTGTTGGAAGCTTACAGTATGCAAAAGTGTGCACCCGCCCTGACTTAGCTTTTGTTACCGGGGTACTCGGAAGATATCAAGAGAATCCAGGCATGGAGCACTGGAAAATGGCAAAGAAGGCATTGCGTTATGCGCAAGGCACGAAGCACTACATGCTAACATACAGGAGGTCTGACTCCCTAGAGATAAAAGGGTATTCAGACGCAGATTTTGCGGGGGACAGAGATGATAAAAAATCCATGTCAGGATACGTCTTCACTCTCGCAGGAGGGGCTATTTCGTGGAAAAGCTCAAACAGTCAATAGTTGCATCATCCACGATGTATGCAGAATTCATAGCATGCTTCGAAGCCACGGGGCAGGCGATATGGCTAAAGGAATTTGTACCCGACTTGAAAGTGGTAGATTGTATTCACAAACCACTAAAGATGTACTGTGACAATCAGCCCGCGGTATTCTATGCTCACAACAACAAGTCGAGTAATGATGCCAAAACAATAGAGATAAAGTACTATGTTGTGAAAGATAAAATCCAGGATCACACCATAAGTCTCGAGCATATAAAGACAAAGGATATGCTTGCAGATCCGCTAACGAAAGGCTTACCACCCAATGTGTTCAAGGAACACTTAGGCGGCATGGGTATAAGGGAAAGTCTATGATTCCTGGATTATGAGAGACCCAAAAAGAACAGAATTTGTTTCAGAACAAAACGTACGTTGTGGCTGTATGATTCTATCGGCAATTAAGCTGTGACGATGAGACATGCTCGATGTACCAATATGCGATGAAATGAATAAACTAGAAAGTATAAAGTTAAAAGTAAAAGTTGAGATCAAGGGGGAGAATGTTAGGTTGATCTCTCCACCGAGTGGGCCCAACGGCCCATCGGACCCTGATCTATTCGCGCCCTGATCGAGGGCGCCCAACCCTCTTATGGTTGGTGGGCCCCTGTGACCTGCGATACATATAGAGAGGTGGGGGCCGGGGCACACGGTACGAGGTTCACCGTGCCGCCAGTCTCCCCACCGAAATTCCCTCCCGATCTAAGGTAATCGCAGTGCTCACGGGAAGCACCGCCGCCACCCCTCCATCTCGATCTCGCTGTCGTCACCACCGCCACCGCATCGACATGGAAGGTGGCTCGAGCTCCTCTGGACAGGGAGCAGGTAAACTCCACATCTCTCATCCCCACTACCGGATCCTCCTAGCCTACGGGATCCTACGCATCTATCAAATATCCCATGCTAATTCAGAATTAAATGGTTTTCGTAACCGGGCGGCTAATGACAGTCGATCGAGCGGGTATACCCACCCACCTTCTCCGCATGTACTACAGAAAACAACACATTATCCATATACAAACTGGCAATTCATTTGGAGCTAATGCTGTAACTGAACTTTCTGTACTTTTTACAATACATGTTTTGTTGTCTTGGCCTTGCAAGGCATTGTTCAGGTAAACCAGGAGAGCCCTGGAGTTTTTAGGTCCCATACTAGAAATAATATCAAACAGAATCACAAACCATGAAACTCCATGACCGCACGATCACAATCGATCTGACAAACATACACAACCGTAACAACCTCAAACCCTCACTCTTCTATGTCGCAAAGCAACCTCCAGAACACCTCGGCAGAAGGCAACCAAATCCTCCCTGAATTTGCACTTTCAGTAACAAGTCCTATGTAGGACTACAAGAGATTCAATCCCACATAATAACTATCTGGCATTACTGCAATTGTGTCGATGTATATTTTAAGCAACCATTGTGTGAGGTTTAGCAGAAACGTCTGCTAGGATAGAACTACGTGGGAAGAGGTTACTGGAAAATATTAGTGGCCTTGCTCAGCTCATAGACCGGCGGAGTGGCCTTCAAGAAACCACTGGAAGTTTTTAAACCAGCACAAAGCAGCATGCATGCCTAGATGACACGTTACGCCAGGAGTGTCCCTGCCATGACAGTAACAGTTTCTCCTTGGATTTTCACTCTCCGATTTGCGGCATCCAGTTCCAGGTACAGCGTTCCACCCCTTGGAGATGCCTGATGATGATACATGGTCACATGAAGGAACATTAACACGATGATCTAGTGCTGATCGAGCGCATGTTGTGGCATTATTGTAAAATAAAATATAGGCCTCCAAACAATTGAAACGTCGGAAACATACTTGAAATGCCGTCAGTTTTTGCTTCCCAAGCTTTCTACCCCAATAGGGTCCCAATACACAATGTATACTGCCAGTAACAGGGTCCTGCCAAAATACAGAGATCAGGGGTTACGAGTTACGGATGATGAGGCTGCGTTACATGAACAATATCAGTAACCAACGGATTCCCAAGATTAATTTAAATGAATGAGGGTTTTCCTATACAGATTTCAACTAGTACGAATGGTGGCACTCTAAAATTGCAACTTGCAATCAGATTTCAGAACAATAATTACAAGCATCCACTAGTAGATAAAGTTTGTAACTACCTTAGATAATAACACTACTAATCAAAGAAGCTCTGAGCCTGCAAACGATATTGTCAACATAGATACAATTCTACTAGCTAAACAGAAGTAACTCATGATGATATTAATTTGTCTAGGACAAAGCAGGGTTCAGACTTCAGAGCACGCTGGAAGTAGACAACAATACAGGATTATGCTATCCAGAACGAAAGCTGTAACATATGTGAGATGTGAGCAGAATTAGGTGTTGGGAGATGCACTCCTACACGGACATTCTTATACTTAGCTACATATTCTGTTTTACACAAATGCTTGCTGCCCTGGTAAGTTAAACAAGCTTCACAATTTCTACACACAACTTTGGACTAAGAAACGACATCACCTCATCCATCCCAAATTTTGGGCAGAATAAACGTGTGAAGAAGTCATAACCCGATCCAGCAGGTGCCGGTCCTGTAATCATGATACCACCACATGACAATTTTTTAATTTCATCGATGTTAGGAAGGATGTCGGCAACCTCTTTTGCTGAAGAAAGTTCCACCTGAAAGCCATGCAAGCTATCTATTGGGCAATTGATTTTTCAGAAGTAAAATTGACATGGGAGAAACTAAGAGAATACAGTGGCTGTTTAGTTTAGGAGAATGATAAAAAAAAAATGCTCCATCTTAAAATGGGGAAGTTTATTTTGGAATGTAATGATTCTGGTAAAAACAGGGAGAGACAGTACAATGAGATCACCGTCGGCCGCCGATTTGTGAACACTGATCACTGGTGCGCCGTTTAGGGTCTCCGGAATTGACGGCATGTCGTTGCAGCCCAGAAAATCAATCATGGGGAAATTCAGCTCAATAAACAGCTTCCCGTCGGCGCCTGCGCCCCCTGGTGGAGGAACTTTCTCTGCAGTCAGGACACCGGACTTGGTCATGAACTCGATCATGCCATGCTCCGGGAGAACGGCCGTGAAGAGGAAGTGGGAGGAGGCCAACGTCGCGTGCCCACACAAGTCGACCTGAAAGCGACAACGCGTGCTCCGAGTCAATGCAGGCCAGTCCACGGGTTCTTCAGATCGGTCGATGCTGGTAGTGAAAGGGGATCCGGCATTTTGGGAGGAGATGAACTTGAGAGGGATATATGTTACCTCGGTGACGGGAGTGAACCAGCGGAGGTGGAAGAGCGGGGCGGCGCTGGCGGGCCGGGAGAAGTCGCGGACGAGGAAGGCGGTCTCCGAGAGGTTGAACTCGGTAGCGACGGATTGCATCCACCGCTCGTCCGCGGCGTTGTCGTCTTCGAGGAGGCACACCGCGGCCGGATTGCCCTTGAACGGCTCGGTCGCGAAGGCGTCCACCTGCGACGAGACCACGACGGCCGGGCCAACGTCACTTGACAGGTACGACCGTGCGAGTGAAGAGGAGAGGGGAGGATAGTAGCACTGACCACGGCGTATCGGATGGTTTCTTTGCCCATTTCCACGAACAAGGCGTCGGCGTCGGCGGCCGCTGCTCCAAATTTGAGTGAGTAGGAGTTGTAACAAGCTGCTGATGATTGCTGAGTAGTAATCGGCTATGGCGAGTTGACGACATCGATGGGCTTTTCTTCCTTGTGAACGACAGGGTACCAAACACCAGTACAGTAAGAGCATCCCTTATATCAAACTTAAATTCAGGGCGAATGTGGAGCGATCCGGTCACGCCAGGGCGCATCGGCCATAGCTGACAGGCCCGATCTATCGTCGACCCATTGTTGTCCCACAAAAATCTCAATCCAGATGCCTTGCTTCGAACCCTATTCCACTCTCCCACTCCTTCCTCTCCTCCCCCTATCCGATTTCGATCCCATCCACTTGAATATCCAGCTCTGGAAACCACTCTGGCTCTGAGCTCGACTATGAGCAGGAGCTGGCCCTCCTCATTGCCTTGGAGCGGTCTAAGGTGGACACCGATGACAGCTCCAGATCTGAAGCATCGTCGCAGCTCCCGCGTCGGCATAGCGCAGACGCCCGGGCCGGAATTTCCCAATCCACGCGCAGCTCCGCCGGGACAACGCAATTTGCATCGTCCCCATGATGTCTCCTTCCCCCGTCGGCCGCTCCTCCACGCAGGCAGTGGCGGGTGCTAGTGCTCGCATCGCTGGCCAGCACGTGCACTCCCGAATCGGAGGCACGTGCCACCCGCCGCGAGAGGCGGTGCGCACGGTAGAGGGACGCGGTGGAGCAGTCTGTGCGCCGCAGCAGCAGGATGCAGGCGGAGCCCGACGAGGACGAGCGGCTCCTCGCATGGGTCCATCGTCGGTCCCTCATGACGACGAAAACGTACGCTCGCCGCCTCCGACGAAAGAACGCCAAGACGCTTCGGCTTGCTATTGAGCAGTCGGAGTGTGAGGCGAAGGAAGCAGCGGTGGAGGCGGCTCGGGTCGCCAAGTTGAAGCGGGAGTAGGACAGGGCGATCTATAGGATGAAGGGGCCCATCATCCTCTCCGACTCCGATGATGATGACGACGACGACAATTGTGCCTCCTCCTTAGACGACCAAGAACCTCCATCAGCCGCGGACGCCTACAGCTACGCCGGCGGTGAGAAAGGCAAAGGACCGACAAGGAAGTGGTGATACCGCCCCTTCCCTCCTCATATGTTTATATCGATTTGAGTTGTAAAAGTTTAAGAACTTGTCAGGTGACAAACTAAGATGGTCTTTTAGACGATGCAAAGTTTTTAATGTCCGTTTGCAACCAATCTTGTGTTCATTTGTAGCCGATTTTTGTTGTCCGTTGTTTGATCACGTAAAGTAGCTCAGCGTTGCATGTGTAGTATGGATATAAAATGTCAGATATGAGATATGCGGATGCAGAGTAGCAAATATGAGGCGCGCCTAGCCAGTGCACGTGTCCGCATGCGTTTGAGGGACCAAATTAGCTCGTCGCGGTTGTAGATGCTCTAAGAGCATCTCCAATGAAAGATGTAAAAGCACGAGATGTACAATTTACATCTTCGAAAAGTGTCTTTTACAGCTTAAAATAAGAAGGCCAACTTCAATTGATGATGCAAATGGAGATGTAAAAGTGTAACTCCAATAGGTGATGCAAAATGTAGATGTAAAAGCGATGGCCGACGGTGCGGCTGTTGTAGAGCGAACATTTAAATATCAATTTGCATCAAAGTTCTACCAACACAAGTTCATCATCATTCATAGTTTTAAATCCTACAACCCAAAATGCATTATATGAAACAAAGTTCATGGTCCAACAAATGAAAATGCACAAAAAACATCAAACATATCACTCAATTTTCATCCTCTCCATTGTCACTAGTAACAATGTGGACGGTGGTATGATCATCATCATCAATGGCTTCTTTGTCGATGTTTTGATCCTTTGAAGTCTTGTTCCCACGAACTCCACCAAAAGCACCTTCATTGCCACCTCCCATGCCGCTCATGTTGCCACCAAAGACACCTCCCATGCTGCTCACGTTGCCACCAAAGACACCTCCCATGCCACTCATCATGTTGTCGTCGAAGTCACCTCCCATTTTGCTCATGTTACCGACGAATACACCTCCCATGCCACTCATGTTACCGCCGAAGCCACCTCCCATGCCACCCATGTTTTGACCAAAGCCACCGCTCATGCCATTGAAGCCACCATCCATGTTTCCTCCAAATACACATACCATGTTGCCACCGAATGCAACATTCATGGCACCTTCCATCATGTTCATGTAGCTTCCCATTCCTCCAGCCACGACACCTGCCACTCCTCACACTCCTCCCATGACACCTACCACTCCACCTTCCAAGGATCCTCTCATTCTTCCCATTCTCCCATTCCTCCTCCCACTCCTCCTCCCATCATGATCATTTCATCGCGACAAAGCTTGACATACGTATTCACAGCTTGGTCACTCCCAACAGATGCATCTTTAAAGGTTTTCTTCACGTGGTGCAAATCAACACATCTTCGGGAGGGGTATAATTTGTGGCTCTTCCCTTCATAATGAAGCCATCTTCGTCCATGTCAAGATTATCATCACTGTTGGTGATATTCCCCACGGATGAGACCCATCATTAGCATGACCCAGCCTTGGAGCAGATAGGCTCTGAAGGCCATGTTCATGTCGGGTCATAGAAGAGCTCCACTGGAAAGACAAGGGGGCCAGGAACGAGACCCGACAAAACCTATTCCATCTCTTAGATGAGCTTGTGGGATGGTTCATGAAGAAACCCAAGGGACGTTTCCCCAGCCTTCAGGAACAAGACCATCATAAGTTCGACTAGAACACGGGTTAGGAGTATGATCAGGATTCCTCTGTAACCCACAGACTCAATATATTATATAGGGGGGGTCCCTAGGACGTAAAAGCTAGGTAGAAACCATTCAAAGCTAGGTAGTGAAAGCAATACCTTGTAATAGACATCACCACATCGATATCCATCAAGCATGATATACGAAGTTAGTCCTTCCGCTTTTCGATGAAAGGCTGGGAGGGTACTCTGATGATGAGACTTACCCAGAGCCCTATGAGCCGACTCATCATGCAACAGTCTACATGGTCAGGAATCAAAATCAACCCCATTACGATAGGCAAGGCAATCTGGTGACATATACGTCGATAAGCCAAAATCCGGCTCAAGTTACGTCGGGTCAAGTAACTACCGTCGCGATTGTTGTCATCAGAGGAGACATCACAACCGACTTTCAGAAGCATTGGAGCCAACCAGGCAATTCCAGTCATAGCAAGAGGCTGATACGCCCGGTCCAACGCCTGTCATACCCCAATTGATGCAAGGCATTCATCCTAATATGGATCAAGTGCAACCGCCGGCTCAACAATATCTTGTTAAGCACCAACCAACTCAAAACCAGCCAGAGCATTTTTTAACTCTGACCGGTCATTATTCAAACCCTATGGATAACGTGACAGCAGCGACACATAATCTAGCGGTGATCCCTATACACGAAAACACTCCAAATGAGGGTGGAAGCTAGGAACGCGATTGAGATGTTGGAAAGGGCAGTTACCCAACAGGAAAATTATTATCAAAGTCACGACAGACTCCACTCTACTCCACGTCCAAGCCGGAGCAGGAGTCGACATGGACAATCCCGAACAATTTCTAGCAGAGCGCAACAACAAAGCGAGTTGCATCCAAATCAGCGGCCTTAGCCACAGCCAATGGTGTTAGATGCACAAGCCATCATTGATAATGCACGCCCTACGTGGATGGCTGGTGCAGGCAATCCAAGGATTGAGTATGCTCCTCCCATAGAGGAAATCCCTCCCATCATAGCACTGACTGACTATTGGTACTCACTGCTTAGGTCCAGCTCTACAGAATGAGCGTATGCCTCAGGATTTTAAAGGACCTTGTAAAGTCCCCAATTACACTGTCAACCTGGAGCCTATATATTGGATTGAAATTTATGAATTGGCCATGGACATGCTAGAAGTTAGTGATGTTGTGTGCGACGATTATCCAACCATGATGTTAGAAGTCCCAACATGTACCTGGTTGAAAATTTTGCCTCTAAACTCAATCAATTCATGACAAGAGTTGAAAGAGCGATTCATCAAGTATTTCCAAGGCACATGCAAATGCCCAACTACCATCGTTGACTTGGAGCATTGTGTTCATAGAGAAGATGAGTCAACTCACTAATGGGCCCGAAAGATAGCTGAGATCATTCATTCATCCGACAACATTACAACTCAAACAGTTGTCCTTGTTTTGGAGCGAAATTGTCGTTTCCATCCTTTGGTATATAAACTTGGCCGTATGAAGCAGAAAGTCAAGGAGATGAGTGAGCTCATGGATGTTTTGGCAAGATACGCCGAGTTTGGCAACACTAAGGATCCATCCTCAGATGATGAGAAGTCTAGTAAAGGCAAGAAGAATGACTGCATGAGTCATCATAATAATGACAATGGAAACAACAATCGCAAGAACAACATGCGCAAAAACTTTGAAGGAGGACCATACCTTGTTGCCAATACCAATACTGGTTTCAAGAATCAGCGTTAGAACAAAAATTTCAAACATCTGGTTTATCATCCTCGCAACTCTAAGGAGGCCCTCAAAGGTTCTTGCCCAAAACATAGTAAAGAAAATAAGCTGACTAATCACTCTTGGGAAAATTGTTTTATCATGCAGGAATGTAAAAATAACATCTTAGGAGGTGGCAACAATGGTGGAGGCCCTGGTGGACACCCCTATAATAATCAAACTAGCACATCTAGAGCCAGCTTCCCCATTGTTAGCTTTTAGGGAGCCGGGTTCCCAGGCGCAGGTGGCCCAGGACCCGGGTTTTAGGGGGCTGGGAGCAATGGCTCAAATAACCACTGTAATGGTCCCAATAATCAGATTAGGCAGGAACGTCAGGTTTCCAGAGCAATTCAAAATAGTTGAAGAGTGGGCAATATCACGTCTTTTTACAAGTACCAGCAAATGAGATAGGAAGCTTCGGCGAAGAGCAGCCAACGTGACAATGCAAGCCATTCTCGGAGTACCTGAATTGGTCTGAATAGCCTATCACTTGGAGTCGAGAAGATCATCCTCCTCGGATAGAAAGTCTAGGGAGCCTTGCTCTGGTTTTGGCTCCTCAAGTCAGTGGTTATAGGTTAACCAAGGTCCAGATGGATGGCGGTAGTAATATAAACATCTTATATTATGACACCTACAAGCAGATGAATTTATCATAGAAAAGTTGAAACCTTCATTCACAGTTTTTCACGGTATTGTCCGAGGCAAATCAGCTTACCCCATTGGTCGGATTTCTCTCGAAGTAGCTTTTGGCATTGAATTTAACTTTTGTTCTGGGTTTTTGACTTTTGCAATGTTTAAGCTCAAGAGTCCTTATCATGCACCGCTTGGACATCTGGCTTATGCATGCTTCATGGCTATGTCTCACTATATTTATCCGCAACTCAAGATTCGAGGGCCCAAAGGAACCATTACAGTAAATGTTGATCGAGATATAGCTATTGAGTGCGAGGAAGGAGATGTGGTTTATGCCGAGACAGCCTGCACTGTTGAGGAGTTGAAGTTTTACAAAGACAATGTTGACCCTATAGATATGACTTTGCTCAACAAACCTACTATGGAGTCTAATTCTTTGCTCAAATTCAAGTCAATTCGAGACACCAAGCAAGTGGATTTTGCCCCTAGTGATTCATCGCAACAATTCACCATTGGGGAGAATATGGATCCTAAATAGGAAAGCCCGGTCATCAAGTTCATCCGTGAATCGATACATCTTTGTATGTAAACCTTCTAACATGCCTGTTGTACCGAGAGAACTCGTTGAGCATCCCTTAAATGTTGATCCTAAGATAAAGCATGTACGACAATATCTGTGTCGTTTCAACAAAGAAAGACGCAAGCTATTCGTGAGGAAGTCACCCGGCTCCTAGCTGCCAGGTTCATTGTTGATGTTTTTCATCCTAAATGGTTAGCCAATCTAGTGCTTGTCCTGAATAAAACAATACTTGGCACATGCATGTTGACTACACTGATGTTAACAAGGCTTGTCTCAAGGATCCTTTTGCTCTTCCACTCATTGACAAGATTATTGATTACACTGCTGGTTGTGAGAGTATGTGTTTTTGGATGCTTACTCCGGTTATCATCAAATCAAGATGAAGAAGGAAGACCAAGAGAAAACTATGTTCATCGACGCCCCCTAGAGCTTTCTGTCGTAGTGCACTTGCATAATGTTAGTATCTTCTCCTTCCGACATTATGTCCATGCAATATTTATGTAACCTGCAACAACTAGAACTGCACTCCTCCAAGTATTCGCCAAGAATAAATAGTTGGCCCTGCTTGTACTTGCATGCTTCAAATGGGTCTACTTTCTTAGTAGAAAGTAGCTTTTCAACTTCTGCTTCAGACATGCCGTCAGAAGCGCGATTACCCAACCCTTCAAAAACATGTTGTTAAGTTGCTTATGGGTGATGAATCTTTGAAGTAGGAGGCTCTTGGTCCCATACCTCCTCGTTTTTTTGGGGGGGGGGGCAACTTCATGTGTGCAACTATGCCCACTTTCATCTTCTTCGCTAAATCACTTCTTGTTTGACGTCCGGTTTCATGAACGACGTGCTGCTGAGAAGCCTGTGAAGATACGATGTACTAATACTTGTGATCTGCGTTGGGTTTTCCATGAGAGGATGGGCTATCGTAGCACAAAGTGGGTAAGTATTCCCTCAGTTATGAGACCAAGGTTTATCGAACCAATAGGAATACCAATCCTCAACCTTCTTTAGCGGCTGCACACAAAAGAACAAACAACTTGCACCCAATGCCGAGAAGAGGATTGTCAAACCCCTTGATCTCATTATTTGCTAGCAAGTGAGTTGTGTAGATAATTGTAAATTGAAAAATAAAATAAAATAATAATGAAAGCGTTTGTGAATATATAAGTGCATAGACCCGGGGGCCGTAGAGTTCTCTAGTGGCATCTCGCATAGAAATAGCATATGATGGGTAATTTTTTTACTGTTGGGCAATTGAGAGAAAAGCGAATAATTATGCGATTTTCACGACAATGATCATTTGTATATAGTCATCACATCCATAGGAAAATAGGCCGACTCCTGCCTGCACCTATTACTATTACTCCACCCATCGACCGCTATCCAGCATGCATCTAGAGTATTAAGTAAAACAGAGTAATGCTTGGAGAATATTGACATGATGTAGACAAAGTAAACTCAATCAATATGAATAAAGCCATTGTTTTATACTTAGTAGCAGCAACACAAAGACACAACTTGTCCCCTTCTATCACTAGGATATAGGAACCCGCTAGGTTGAACCTACTACAATGCACCACTCCCACCGAAAAACTATCAATCTAGTTGGCCAAACTATTTCAATAGATTGGGGAGCATTACGAAGCTATGATGATCATGCAAATAAGAATCTTAGTATTCAGGTTTGACACAAATACTTTTCATGAATAATCTGAACATAAACTCGAAATTCATCGGATCCCAACAAACACACCATACAAAGGAATTACATCAGATAGATAAAGGCAAAGATGCGATTAACATTGTGTTGGAGATATGCCCTAGAGGTAATCATGCATGATGGCATTTACTATGTATTTATGAATAAAGATAGTCCTTGGACATCATCAATGATGTGTATTAACAAGTATGTGACTTGTTTGTGAGACTATGCATTGTATGATGACTGTCCTAAATGGTCCCTAGTCGAAAGGGTTGTGTGGACATGCAGCCAGTTAGAGTAGCATATAACACGATGGATGGTATGGTCTCACTAACCATGTAGCATTGGATGCTATCCAGATAATATGGACTCAGAAAGATCTAGTCAGATTCGACGTAGTCCGATCCGAGTTGAGATAAGGTCTGAGTTGGACAGACCCAACTATGAGACACAGTGATAGGTCATATGTGAGTCTCTAGTACAACATATGTTCTATGTCCTAAGACCTGAGCTGGCGCATGTACTCGGGATGGTGACAAACTTGCTTTGGGCTGACCAAATGCTACTTCGTGACTGGGTAGTTACAAAGGTAGGTTTAGGGCTTGTCCCGACCCATGATACGAGACATGGTCGAGCAAGATGGGATTTGCCCCTCCGATCAAGAGAGATATACTCTGGGCCCCTCGGGTGATCCAACCTGGATAAGCATGGACATGCGATGATGATTATGAGATAATCCAAAGTGTTGGTCGGATTCACCAGAATGAGAAACAGGTCGTGCTACAACAAGGATGACCATGATGGCTTGAACACGACTGAGGGAGTCCTGGATTAAGGGGTCCTCGGGGCGTCGGCCTATCTCCTAATAGGCCGGCCTGATGGGACACATTCCGATCATTGCAGGAGGGGCCGGATACATCAAGAGCCCTCACTCTAGAAGGAAGCCCCGAAGGCGCGTCGGGCACTCCAAGTCAAGATGAGGAAATCAACATCTCCATCCTCGGCAGGAGACCTACTGAGGGAGTCCTAGATTAAGGGGGTCCTCGGATAGCCGACCTGTTTCTCATGGACCGGACTATATGGGCCGCTGGATGAGCATTGGATGATCAAGGGCCCTGTTGCCAGGGTGGAAGCTTCAAGGAGCCGTGGCGTGTCCTCCAAGTTGTCGACAGTAGATAGGCATGTTTTTTTCCTTTGATGTGCAACCGACCATGTGTAAACCCTAGGTATCCTCGGCGTCTATATAAGCCGGAGGATTTTAGGTTGTAGGACAGAGAACAACTCATCTAGGGTTTAGCTATTCGATCTCGAGGTAGATCAACTCTGTAACCTACATATCATCAATACAATCAAGCAAGACGTAGGGTATTACCTCCGTAGGAAGGCTCGAACCTGGGTAAACATCATCTCCTTCGTCTCCTGCTACCATCGATTCTAGTCTTACAGCTCGGGACCCCCTACCCGAGATCCACCAATTTTGATACCGACATTGATGCTTTCATTGAGAGTTCCGCTATGATCGCCAAAGGAATCGATGGCTCGCCTTGTCACAAGCAACGAGATCTGCAGCCAGGGGATTCTCACCCCTGATCAGATTCTCACAAGCGGTGGCACCTTGTCGCACGCCGACCCGATCGGCCACCTTGGCCAGATCGGTAACTTTTCCCCCGATCAAGGAATCAAGTTCAGAACCCTAGATTTCATCGTTGATTCATGGGGAGAACTCGTCTTGGTAGAACCCTCAACTCTTATGAAGAAGCCCGCATGTCTCGACGCCTCGACGCCGAAGACATTGGGGCCCGCTTCTGATGAAGTCGTCACCCCGGGCTGTCTAGAATGCCCTATCCGGCTCTTGTGACTGGATCCACCGCAGCTAAATAGGATCCGGATCCGCTTTTGTGCAGATCCGGAACTGTGACGGCTCATATCAACTCCACTCGCTTCAGCGACATGCATCCTACCATCGCCTCGTTTTTAAATGAGTTATTCGATCAGATTGAGACCATGCATATGTTTGATGACCAGGTTCCGGTCTATGACCGGCTCGGGCTTAGACCCGATGATAGGGAGATTCACGTCCCCATGGTCACCCACCTAGTCGCCACCGTTGAGTGTCTGGCTGGGGGGCTCGTCCCCCCAGCAACCAGAATTAAAAACTGTTTATACCCCGGTCTTCGATCACCGAGACCTCGCCTGCAACCCAGACACCGGAGTTCGCTCTGGAGACAGACCGGTATCAGTCCCTGATCTGGCACATAATTCGCAGTCCGTGATTCCAAACTCACAACATGGCATGGAGTCAAAAAAATTCCCACCCACCACCCAAGTATCACACCAAAGCCCAAGTCTTCGGACTTACGGGATGTTAAACACTTACCAGGAGAGTCGGTTCGTCATTTTTTGGGCTAGATTCCTAGTCGCTAGAAGCAGAGAAAAAGGTCTTAGTGACCAAGAGATAATGGCAACCTTCAATCACAATTGCCATGATGAAGGGATTCTCAATGCCCTAGCTTGCTGAAACATTCGTGACTTCACCGAACTGTCGGACTTGGTACAAAAATATTGTCCCATGGAAAGTGCCTGGCAAGCCGAACGGCTATTGTCAGAACCAATCTTTATCTAATACCCTAGAGGAGATCGGAAAAAGAGGATACCTCCAAAGTGGCCTTCCAGATTTGAACCTGCCGAAAAGAGGAATAGGCCCTTCATAGGGTTCAGTACTGTCCTTGACGGGCTATTGGACAAACCATGCCCTATACATTCCATATTGCTAAACACAAGCCCGACTCACAGCCTTAGAGCTTGCTGGGTCGTCAGGCAGGTCGCAAAAAGCGGTGAAGCCATTCTTGAGGCGCTACTGCCAGATAGGCACTCCACATCGCCACCTGAATACAACGCTGAAGTCCTGACGATCTACGAAACGTTCCCCTCAAGGAACAGGCGAAAAAGAGCTCTTAAAGAACTCGAATAGGTCTACCATGTGGCAGCAACAAGTGCATGGGCATACATACCCATTACCTTTGGAGATACTGACCGACCAGCCATTCTTCCCGGTTATTCACAGGCCACACTAGTACTGAACCCCATCATCGATGGCTACAGGTTACACAAGGTGCTAATGGATGGCAGTAGTGGTTTAAACCTGATCTACGAAGACACCCTGGAAAAAATGTAGCTCGACCGATCTCGCATCGAGCATAGCAACACGACTTTTTGAGGAAAGAGGCACGCTGTTCAGGACGCATCGTCCCGGACATAGTGTTCGGCACGCCCGAAAACTACCGATCCGAAGAGCTCCTCTTCCATATCATGCACTTCCCCAAGGGCTACCATGCCCTGTTGGGACGTGACGCCTTCACAAAATTCCAGGCTATACCACATTACGGGTATATGAAACTCAAGATGCCAGGACCAAACGGAGTAATCACAATCGCTAGTGATCCGAACATAGCCCTTCGGGCCGAAAACAAATCAGCAACGCTCGCCCTCGAGGCACTGGCTGAGACCTTCGCTGCAGAAGAACTGACCGCATTTCGGTCAATAGTTGCCAAGGACGGCGTGATCCTTAGCAAAAGGCCCAAGCCCACGTCCTTTAAACCCGCAAAGGAAATCGTTAAATTTCGAGTGCACCCGACGGACCCCAACAAGACAACGTTCATCGGAGCTCAGCTCGATCCCATAGTGGACGAAGCACTAAGGACAATTTTTACGTGAAAACTGGGACATCTTTGCCTGGCATCCTTCTGATAAGCCCGGAATCTCACGGTGGCTAGCAAAACATAGTCTGAATGTCATTACAGGCTTCAAGCCCATTAAACAGACTCTTCACCGCTTTTCTGAACCTAAACGACAAGCTATGGGTGAAGAATTAGCTAAACTGCTAGAGGCCGGATTCATTCGGGAGATTAAGCACCCCGAATGGTTCATAAACCTGGTGATGGTACCAAAGAAAGACAAATCCTGGCGGCTGTGCGCCGGTTTGAAGGACCTCAACAAGGCCTGCCCTAAGGACCCTTTCCCCTTAACGCGCATAGACCAGATCATTGACGCCACAGCCGGACACGACTCGTTTTTTCCTTGACGATTATTTCGGATACCATCAGATTAAAATGAAGGAATCCGATCAAGCTGCAACCGCATTCATCACCCCCTATGGGCCATTCTGCTTCAACACGATGGCCTTTGGGCTAAAAACTGCTGGGGCTACGTACCAGTGCATGATCCAGACTTGTCTCACGAAACAAGTCAGTAAGACAGTCGAGGCATACGTGGACAACGTGGTAATCAAAACCACACACGTCAGCCATTTAATCGATGACCTATGACAAACCTTTGCCAGCCTACACGAATATGAAATATAACTCAATCCGGAAAAATGTGTATTCGGAATTCCCACTGGAAAATTGCTCGGATTCATTGTCTCCCATAGAGTAATAGAAGCGAATCCGGCTAAGATCCGCGCTCTATCAGAACATGCAATTCCCACAAAGCTAAAGCATGTCCAAAGGTTGGCTGGTTGCGTAGTGGCGCTAAGCCGCTTTATCTCCCGCCTTGGAGAAAATGCTTTACCGCTCTATAAGCTGCTGAAACAGACCAACAACTTCGAGTGGACCAACGAAGCAACGCCTGTGTTAGAGGAAATTAAAACACTGCTGGCAAGCAATCCCATACTCACAGCACCAGGCGCTGGTGAGCCCATGTTATTATACATATCGGCTACCAACCAAGTCATTAACGAGAAGAGGAGGGACAAAAATTCTGGACACAGAACCGGCCTATTACATGTTAGAAGTACTAACGTAGTGCAAGTCCAGATACCCGCACTACCAGAAGATAGCCTATACAGTATTTATGGCATCACAGAAACTCAGACACTACTCCCAAGTGTGTTCGGTTACGGTGGCATCCGAAGTACCCCTAAATGATATAATCAACAATAGGGATGCCACCGGATGCATAGCCAAGTGGGCTATTGAGCTCCTTCCCTTTGAAATTACCTACAAGCCATGATGATCCATTAAATCTTAGGTACTGGCAGATTTCCTGGCCGAGTGGACAAAGGCTGAGCTCCCTAGGGAATATAGTACATACTGTCATTGGACGATGTACTTTGATGGATCCAAAACCTTAGCCGGATTGGGGGCTGGAGTTATCCGCACATCACCCACAGGCGGCAACGTTCAATACGTGTTGCAGATCATGTATGCCGATTCCAACAATGCAACCGAATACGAAGCACTCTTGCATGGTCTTCGGATGGCAGTATCAATGGACATACGACGACTGGAGGTGTGGGGAGACTCCAACTTGGCCATCTCCCAAATTAACGGTGAATTCGATGCCAAAAACCCGAAGATGGTGGCATACAGAAACACTATCCTAAAGATATCCGCACGGTTCGAAGGGCTGGAATTTCACCACGTCGCTCACGACAACAACAAAGCTGCCGACGTACTGGATAAATGCGACCCTGTCCCAAAAAACACTTTCATGGAACGGCTCTTTAAGCCATCCCTGGTTTGGCAGGACGATCATAAGGGCGCCGGTCTAAATACCGTGGAAGAGGTTGTTCCCCCCATAAATGAAACATACGACCAAATCATTGGCGGCTCCGTAATGGATGAAACGCCTTCGTCTCATGAGGTCATGGTAGTAATCGCGCCATGTCCTGAGCCCTTCCTCGCCTACTATTGGGGATATGACCCCACGATATGACCTGCCCCGGAGGCTCCGGGTCATGTTGTTGGCTCGTGAGCCGGCCCAAAGGTGAGCCATAAGACTGGTGGCCCAGGAAGATGGGCGGCTCAAGGTGTGGGCTGTACAACGGCCCAGACGGAGAAGACCCGGGCGTGCAAGCCGACTCATAGACAGCTTGGACAAGAAGATAGAGAGAGACTCGGTTAACAATTGTAACGACCCGGAGGTCCTGACCTCTTATATAAAGGCGGACCCAGGGCGACTTAGAGGACAGGTGATTGAGAGCTAGGTCAAGCTTCTAGCTCCTTGTAATCGATACACAAGAAATACAAACACAAGCAGGACGTAGGCTATTACCTCGACTTGAGGGGCCGAACCTGGGTAAATCCGTGTCTTTCGTCCCAACTAACCCCTTTGAGTCCACCCCGTTAGCGATGGCCTCGAATCTATGTCCGTTCACCCGGACATCTGCCGTGATAAATCCACGATAGTTGGCGCCCACCGTGGGGCTAGCGCTTGGTGGTGTTGAGTTCTCAAAGGGATCTCTCCCAGGGCTCGAAGGATACGTGGTTGGAAGGATGAGCAAGAGTCGTCGCGGACGGCTCTACATCAACGACGCCGGCTGGGGGCTTGATGCTAGTTCGGTGGAGTATGGATTCCGGGTTCCGTTTGGAGGGATCCAGATTTTCATCGGAAAGGTTGATGGATCTACACCCGAGTCGGACATCTGCACCAACATCGTTGAGCCGGCTCAGTGTCTCCAATCTACGAGTGTTGTGTGGCCTGCTTGTGCCCATCCAGGTCAAAAGCATGTCCTCATGGGCTTCACTCAAGGCATGGACCTGGAAGCGTCCGGATCACAGGGAACTCTTGTTTGCTTGGAAGATGATTCCTCTAGTGGGGAGACAGAATTAGTGTATCGGCTTAGTAACGGTGGCCTTGGGGGCGACTACGACACCTATTCTGAGGTAGAGGGCTTTGAGTCGGATGCTTCGAGACCCCCGGTTCATGCGGCGGTGTTCATGGAAGGATCGGCTTCGGCCGCCGGTGACACGGCTGTGGGTGCCGCCACAGCGGGTGATAGCCCGCCGCCGCTGGCTCAGATCCTAGTGGAATTAATGGACGAACTTACGGCTCTCATGGCCACAGAAGTAACACCGGATAATCAAGCAGCCAGGAATCTAGAGGTGGCACGGATCAAGGGCCGGATGGCACAGGAACAACAAAGGATGGCCGAGTTGAAGATCCGGATGGAGGAAGAAGCGGAGCGTATCAAGGCCGATGCTTTCCATCTGGAGCTGGAGCAAAGGTCAGCAGCCGCGGTGCACCGGAGGAGGCATCAATCCCGTTTGCCAAAACGTTACGAAGCGAGGAACCTATTTAACACCCCAGGTACGGGGCGGGTTACGGGCACGCCAAAAAGCTGCCCGATGGAACGCCCGGCGACTCATCCACCCTATCATAATCAAATCTCACCTAGGGCTTTTCCAACACTGGCGGGTCATTACTCTAACCCGGCCGAGAACATGGTGGTAGCGGCCGCCCGGCTTGAGACGATTCCCATCCCAGATGAAGCACCCTTTGCATAGGATGTGCGAAACGCCATTGGATATTTACAGACGGCCATGGCCCAGCAAGAGAGGTATGCTCACAGCCAGAGCCGGGTTCACTCCACCCCCTCACTAGTCAAAGTTTCAGCCGGCGCTATGAGTCGCGGCGTGTTCCAGTAGTCATCCACGTCGTGGACCACCGGAGGACGAGCGGGCGGCTCTAGAGGCACAAGCCCTCGCGGACCAAGCGAGAGACAGGCGAGAGGCGGAGATCGCGACAACCCATCCAGAGCCGGCACTTTCCGTCTCAATGGGAGTAGTTAGTACCAGAGCCGTAGGGGTGCCATGTTTAACTCCGACTCTGAGAAGTGAACGACTACCGAAAGATTTCATGGGGCCTCGAAAGGTTCCGAATTACACAGCTAATCTACCCCCTGAGGCGTAGGTTGAGAGTTACGAGCTGGCCATGGAGATGCTGGATGTCAATGAGGCGGTCTGTGCAAAATATTTCATCATGATGCTTGAGGGTCTGGCTTGTACATGGCTGAAAGGTCTGCCGCCTAACACGATAAGCTCATGGGCGGAGCTGAGAGCGAAGTTTATTAAGAATTTCCAGGGGACCTGTAAGCAGCCTATGATCATTGTCGACTTGGACCATTGTGTTCAACAGGAGAATGAGTTGGCCCATCATTGGGTCCGGCGGGTGTCGACCATTATTCACTCTTCAGAGCAGATCACGGCGGCTCAAGCGGTGCTTATTTTAGAAAAGAACTGTCATTTTGTTCCATTGAAACAGAAGCTCGGCCGTCTCAAGCGCACGTGTCAGGACATGGGAGAGCTCATGACAGCCTTGACAAAGTATGCCGACTCAGATAACACCAAGGATCCAGGCTCGGATGATGAGAAAGCCAATCAAGGGAATAAAAACAATCAAGGAAAAGGTTTGGTGAACAATGGGAATCAGAATAAGCGGAAGAGCACTGCTGGCGGGTCAGAGCTAGTGGCAAATACCAACACAGGACAGAACCATCCCAAGGGGAATGGAAAATTCAGGCCGTTTCATCAAAGGAACAGAGGCCCTTTTAATTTAGAAGAAGCGTTTAGGAAGCCTTGCCCGGAGCACAGCACGCCTGACAAGCCGGCGTTGCATGCGTGGGGTGATTGTTTTATCATGCAGAGATTCAAAAACCAGCATTCCCAACCGCGTAATAATCAGGGCGGTGGCCCGCCTGGCGGTTCAGGGCACGGCGGATCAGGGGCTGGATTTGGCGCCGACAGTTCAGGAAACGGGCATCCGGGGCAGAATAACCAAGGGGGGCACGAACAACATCCTGGCAACAACAGCAATAACAACAATCAGCAGCAGCGCAATCAGTCTGGGTTTCAGAGTAACCCGAAGCAGCTCAGTTCTGGACAGTATCACGTATTCACGACCAGTCACAGTAAACGAGACGAGAAGTTGCGGAGGCGAGCAGTTAATGCGCTTGCTCCGGCTCTCCCGCGATATTTACCGTGGTTTGAGTATGACATAATGTGGAGCCGGGAGGATCACCCACCATGGGTAGATGACCCGGGCCGGCTGGCTCTAGTTGTGGCCCCTCAGGTGAATGGCTATATGGTGAATAAAGTGCTTATGGACGGAGGTAGCAGCATCAACATCCTTTACTATGACACTTTTCGGCGGATGAAGTTGCTTGACAAAGATCTTAAACCTTCCTCCACCGTCTTTCATGGTGTGGTCCCGGGTAAATCGGCATACCCGGTGGGCCGAATTTCATTGGAAGTAGCTTTTGGCGATGAGCATAATTACAGGGTGGAGTCCTTGTGGTTCGAGGTGGTCAAAATCAAAAGTCCCTATAATGCACTATTTGGGAGGCCGGCTTATGCCAAATTTATGGCTAGGCCTTGCTATGTTTATTTGCAACTCAAAATGCCCGGCTTAAATGGTACAATTACCGTTCACGGTAATAGGAAAATGGCTCTCGAGTGTGAGGAAGGAGATGCGGCGTATGCAGAGTCTAGTTGTGCTCAGGAGGAGCTGAAATTCTACAAGGAGAACGTTGACCCGGAGGATATGACCCTGCTGAAGAAGCCTACGACAGAAGTTGAGCCGCCACTCAAGTTTTCAGCGGATGATACCAAGGTAGTAGATTTCAATCCGGGCGACTCATCCAAGCAGTTCATCATTGGGGCTCACATGGATCCCAAATAGGAAAGCGCACTCATCGAATTCATCCGTGAGAATCGGGACATCTTTGCATGGAAGCCTTCTGACATGCCGGGTGTACCGAGAGAGTTATTTGAGCACAATCTTAATGTGGATCGAAAGTTTAAGCCGATCAAACAGTTTCTACGACGGTTCAACAAAGAGAGATGTAAAGCTATTGGGAAGGAAGTTGCTCGGCTCTTGGCCCCACGCTTTATAGTGGAAGTTTTTCACCCGGAGTGGTTGGCTAACCCGGTGCTAGTGCTAAAAAAGAATGGCACTTGGCGTATGTGTATAGATTACATGGACCTTAACAAGGCTTGCTCGGCTGACCCTTTTGCACTCCCTCGTATCGATCAGATTATTGATGCTATAGCCGGATGTGAAAGTTTATGCTTCCTGGATGCATATTCAGGATATCATCAGATTAAGATGGCAACGAAAGATCAGGAAAAGACGGCGTTTATTACACCTTTTGGGGCGTTCTGTTATGTCTCCATGCCTTTCGGGCTCAAGAGTGCCCAGGTGACTTACCAACGATGTGTGCAAAACTGCCTCCACAGTCAGATTGGCCTAAATGTTCATGCTTATGTAGACGACATCGTGGTGAAATCCAGAAAGAAGGAAACTCTCCTAGAGGATTTGAAAGAAACCTTTGATAATCTCCGGGTCTACAAGATGATGCTTAACCCAACGAAGTGTGTCTTTGGTGTTCCAGCAGGAAAGCTTTTGGGTTTCTTGGTCTCTGAGTGGGGCATCAAGGCTAACCCAGATAAGATTAAGGCTATCACTTCTTTAGGAGAGCCGACGTGCATTAATGACGTTCAGCGCCTTGCAGGACGGATTCCTGCGTTGAGCCGCTTGATAAGCCGGCTTGGGGTGAAAGCCATTCCCTTATACTAGATGATGAAAAAGACAGACAAGTTTAAATGGAGCAAAGCAGCGGCCGAAGCACTTGAAGCTCTTAAAAAACAGTTGACTGAGCCGCCAGTGTTAGCTGCTCCGGTTGAGAAAGAGCCATTACTCCTTTATGTGGCGGCTAACAATAGAGCGGTCAGTGTAGCAATTGTGGTTGAGCGCAAGGAGGCGGGGAAGGAGTATCTTGTGCAAAGGCCGGTGTATTACATTAGTGAAGTTTTGGCAGAGTCTAAGCAGAGGTATCCGCATTGGCAGAAGTTAGTATATGGAGTTTTCATGGCCAACCGCAAGTTAAAACACTACTTTTTGGGGCACCAGATAATAGTGGTCAGTTCTGCCCCGTTGGGAGATATCATTCAAAATAGAGAAGCTATAGGGAGGATTGCCAAGTGGGCCTTAGAGCTGGGGCCTCTTAACATCAAGTATGTTCCTCGTACAACAATTAAGTCTCAAGCTTTGGTGGATTTCATAAATGATTGGACCGAATGTCAAGCCCCCGAAGAGAAGCCAGATAACACGTATTGGACTATACATTTTGATGGGTCCAAGCAGCTAGATGGGTCCGGTGCAGGAGTTGTTCTCACCTCCCCCAAGGGTGACAAGTTTTGTTATGTGCACCGGTTAATGTTCCCTTGTACTAATAATGCAGCTAAGTATGAGGCACTGCTCCATGGTCTCAGAGTCGCTAAAGAGATGAATTTAAGCCGGGTCAGATGTTTAGGCGACTCAGATCTGGTGGCTCAACAAGTTTCAAGTACTTGGGACTCCAAGGATCCGCGGATGGCGGCTTATCGACAGGCGGTTGATATCATTGCCGGTCACTTCAAGGGGTACCAGGTGGATCATATCGATCATCGCAGGAATGAGGCGGCTGATGCTTTGTCGTAGTTAGGTTCTCAACAAAAGCCAGTACCGCCTAATGTTTTTCTAGATGTATTGCATCATCCGACTGTCAAGATACCCTCTGAGGAGGATCTGGCTATTCTTGACCCGGAAGCGGAATTGGTGGCGGCTCTACATGCCATCCCAGACTGGACTATGCCTTATCTGGCGTATCTAACACACGGCAAGTTGCCTCGGGAGGAGGGTCTGGCTAGGAAGATCACCCGGCATTCTAAGTCTATGACAATTATCAATGGTGAGTTGCATAAGTGTAGTGTGACGGATGTCTTTCAGCGCTGCGTCTCACTGGAGGAGGGCCAACAGATCTTGAGTGAAATTCATGCTGGCGACTGTGGATATCATGTCGGGTCAAAATCTTTAGTGGCCAAGGCTTTTCGACATGCATTTTTCTGGTTGACAGCTCACAAGGATGCAGAAGACTTAGTCCGGAAGTGTGACGGTTGTCAGAAGTTTGGCCGGTGTGCTCACGTTCCGGCTCAAGAGTTGAGGATGATACCAATCACTTGGCCGTTTGCGGTCTAGGGGCTTGATATGGTAGGACCCTTCAAGAGATCCAAGGATAAGAAAACACACCTTCTGGTGGCAATTGATAAATTTACTAAGTGGGTAGAGGCAGAGTCGGTCGGTAAATGTGACGCGGCTACAACGGTTCAATTTATTAAGAAGCTGATTTATCGCTTTGCTTACCCGCACAGTATCATTACAGACAATGGAACAAATCTATCCAAAGGAGCTATGAAAAGGTTCTGTGAAAAGGAGCATATCCGGCTTGATGTTTCAGCGGTGGCACATCCATAGTCTAATGGTCAGGCGGAGCGAGCCTATCAGGAAATTTTAAGAGGGTCAAACCACGGCTCATGGTTCCTTTGAAGCGGACACCCGGATGTTGGGTTGAGGAGTTGCCTTCCGTCTTATGGAGCATCAGAACTACCCCTAACAGATCTACAGGTTTCATGCCTTTCTTCATGGTGTATGGTGCTGAGGTGGTTCTACCCAGTGATATCCGACATGACTCACCAAGGGTGGCGGCTTATGTTGAGACGGACAATGAGGTAGCACGCCAAGATGCGTTGGACGCCTTGGATGAAGCACGAGAGTTAGCAGCAGCCAGGTCGGCAGTTTATCAACAAGACCTGCGACGCTATCATACCTGCAGGGTGAAGACCCGGACGTTCCAGGAGGGTGACCTGGTGCTCCCTCTGATTCAAGACCAATCTGGAATGCATAAGTTATCTCCACCATGGGAGGGGCCTTTTGTGGTCAGCAGAAACCTTAACAATGGGTCATATTACCCCATTGACATCCGAGGTGAGTCGGAAACGGCGGGTCAAGAGACGTTGCGGCCATGGAATGTCGCACATTTGCGACCATACTTTACTTAGCAGGCATTGAAAGCCGCTATCATTATATATATCATGCTCACATGAGTAAAAGCTAGCATCCCTACAAAGACCGGGGCCTCTGCTCTTATGTATACCTTTGTGCAATCAAGATGGAATTTTTCCAGCTCAAAAATTTAAGTTAAAGAGGTTTGTTCGCCGTCAAAACGGCTGATCCGGCTTTATGCCTTATCAAGCACTATTGCAGGGAGGCTTCTTGCCTTCGGGTATAGCTCACATCTCCCCTGCACAGTCTACTTTTACGCTGTTGCAAGGAGGCTTCTTGCCTTCGGGTATAGCTTACATCTCCCTTGCACAGCCGGCGTTATGCCCAATTAAGCACTGTTGCAAAGAGGCTTCTTGCCTTCGGGTATAGATTACATCTCCTTTGCACAGCCAACTGTTATTAAACTGTTGCAAGGAGGCTTCTTGCCTCCGGGTATAGCTTACATCTCCCTTGCATAGTTGGCTTTATGCCTAGTTTGGTTACATTAAGCGCTGTTGTTGATGGAGGCTTCTTACCTT
Organism: Hordeum marinum; assembly: GCA_022496015.1. Lineage (NCBI taxonomy): Eukaryota > Viridiplantae > Streptophyta > Magnoliopsida > Poales > Poaceae > Hordeum > Hordeum marinum. The sequence goes on from CM039674.1 coordinate 155,069,460, forward strand.
TGGTATAGCTTACATGACCCTAAGACAACATCGTGTACACCAAATTCCAGTTGCTTATCAACTACGGCCATCGAAGGGGGCTTCTTACCGACAGGTATCGCTCATCTCACCCTAATGGCCAGCCTTGTGCCACTTCCGGTTACTTATTAACCGTGGTTGTCGAAGGGGGCTTCTTACCGACGGGTTCGCTTATCTCACCCTAACAACCGGCGTTTACGCCAAACCTCAGTTGCTTATCAACTGTAGCTGTTGAAAGAGGCTTCTTGCCTTCGGGTATAGCTTACATCTCCTTTCAAACAGCCGGCTTTATGCCGTCTCAGGCTGATTATTAGCCGCGGCTGTCGATGGAGGCTTCTTGCCTTAAGGTATAGCTTACATCTCCCATCAACAGCCGGTGTTCGCACATACAACATTTGCTGTTAAAAGGAGGCTTCTTACCATCAGGTATAGCTTACATTACCCTTCATACAGCCGGCTTTAAGCCGCTTCCGGTTCATCAATAGCCACGATTGTCAATAGAGGCTTCTTACCATCAGGTATAGCTTACATTATCCTACGACAACTGGCTCCTTAATGGATTCATCCGACAAGAATCGGAGCCATGTTGCTCCGGTTGACAAAATTTGAGTTTTCAAAGAGATTATCCGGCTCTAATATTCTGGAGAAGGAATGGCGTCTTCAAAGACAGACATCCCTCATCAGAAAAGCTCAAGGTACATCCATGGAGAGCCGGCAACGCATTAAATTGAAACACAGAGAGAAGGAAAGTGCACACAGAGAGGTGAAAATATATACAGCCGCCAAACGGCAGGGTCATGCTTACTCTATTACAAAAAATACTCTCAGAAGGAGCAAAAGGCATTGTCAACCACTCACGCCGGGTCATTACATGAGTCTGTGCTCAGAAAGGTTAAAAGAACAAAGTTCAGTTATTGGCTGGCTCATCCTGCTCCGGGCCTTCTGCTGGCTTTATCTGGAGATTTCCCAATTCCCAATTACAGTCTGCCAGAGCAGCAAAAGACCCTTCAAGGAAAGGGGACGCGTCAAGCTCACAAGGGAAGAGATCCTTACTGTGGGTGGGTTTCAGATCCTTCCACTCGTAGAGAGGCCCGCGGATCCTCTTCTCCTCTGCATCATAAGCCGCCTGATAAGTGCTCAAGTCAGCTTCATCCGCCAGTACAGAGGCCAGATAACACGACTCTTTGACACACCGGATGTAATCTTCTTCAGTGAATTCTGAGCCGTCATCTTTTTTGAACGGGTAACCATCCATCATTTGAGCCGGTATTAGCTCGGGGGCGAAGGCCAGAGCCCGGCTCAATCCAACGACGGCTCCTTGGCGGAAGGCGGACTTCTTCAGCTCTTCTATCTGCTTGGGCATTATGGAGAAGAGTTTCAAGACACCTTTCAGAGTGGTGGGGATCTTCTCCTTGTATTGCACCGTCTTAATCGTGAAAATAGCGCCGCAGTAAAGCTGTTCTGCAAAGGTGTAAATAGCCTTCAGGGGTAAAAGGCTATCTGCAGCTAATTGCCGGCTTCTGGGGCCTGTAAAGGTCAAAACAAAGCAAGATGAGTCGCCATCACAACAGATGAATGAGACATGCTGGAAACATGAAGTGAGTAAAAACTTACCAAAGAGAGCGGCGGCCATCTTGGTTATATGACACTTTAGGCCTTGAAGTTCATCCGCCACGGCTGTCAGCCGCTGGTCGGCATCATCCGCTCGTTTGGTCAATGCGGCTTTCTCCAACTCAGTAGATTCTTTTAAAGAAGCAAGCTCCGCCTTAATATGAACCAGCTCTTCAGACAACAGCCGACACTTTTCGTCAGAGACGCTGCGGGCCTCTTGTTGAGCCGCTAAATTCGCCTTCAGATTAGACAATTGAGAGACGGCTTCGTTTAAAGCTTCCTATAAGACATCAAAATACAGGATAAGTCGCCAAAATACAGGACGAGTATTAAAAGCAAATTTATACAAGTCTCAAACAAATTTCAAGCAATATATTTGACACTTGGGGGCTAATGCATGTTTGATCTTTCAATATGCAGTGCATTCTGGCTCATCTTCTTCAAAGTTAAACCGGAACTTGGGGGCTACACTATAGCTCTTTGATTTACTTCTAAATAGAAGATCCGACTCAACTTCATCAAGCTTGAGCCGGCCCTTGGAGGCTACGAATGGCAGTTTAAGTTATCTAAAGGAAGATCTGACCCAACTTCATCAAGCTTGAGCTGGCTCTTGGGGGCTAAGTAAGGATATGGTAAGAAGGAAAGGTACCTCATATTTTGTCTTCATTAAAGAGACCAGCCGAAGTTCCAGATCCCGGCTGGTGGTAACCCGGTTTATATACCCGGCGTGGAGCTCTTCGACTGTCATCTTCTTGCACGAAGAGTCAAAGTTCAGCTTCTTCGAGGCTTCAGCCGGCTCTGTATGCTTGGTCAACACATGAGGCGGAGGAGTTTGATGACCAAACCCGGTGATAACAACATCTGGAGTTTCAGGGGTCTTGGCAGGAGTCGCCGGTTTTGAAGGAGCCCTTGGAGGGCGCTTCATGATGATATCAGCAGCAGTCGGCTCTATGGAGGCAGCTGGTGGATTTTCTTCTGCTTTAGCCTCCTCCGGTTGTTCGGGCTCTCGCTCTTTGATAACTGGGCCGGAGGAGGGTTTGTTGGTCTTGCGACATTTAGCTTGAGCACTGCAAAATAGAAGGATCAACAGTTGAAGATGTTGCTATTAACTGGATGTCCGGATATCATAATAAGAAATGCTTACAACGGATTGATCTTGGGCGGTGGTAGAATTGACGCCAAAGAGTCACCGGAGGAAGGTGATTTCTAAAAAGAATAAAACAGAAAGGTGAAGAAAGTGTCAATTTTCCAAAGGAAAATCAAAGGAAAAGTAGAGACTTAAACCTCGGCGGGACATTTCTTTGGAGCTGGAGAACTTGGTAACCCGGACATGAGTTCAGTAGAGCCGGTGCTTCGGGTCTGTCGACGCTCAGCCTGCTGTTGTTTTTTCAAGAGAAAATCGGGAGCCAGATAAGCAAGAGGGTGAGAAAGAGGAACTTTTCTGATAACTCGCCGCGGCTTTCGGGGGACGAAACATTCTGAACCGGAAGAAACATAATTTACCTCAAGAGCATTGGCGCGGCTGGTCTCCACTTCATCCTGTGAATAAAACAAGCATTAATAAAAGCAGGAAGGTAAAAGATCAAACAAAGCAGTAAAAATATTACCTCTGAGCTGGATGATGGTGGCGGGTCAAGCAAATTCTCTTGCGGGACATATTTTTTAGCCCTCTTGGTCACGACCTTCTTCCTGGATTTCTTCGAAGGGGCAACGTATTCCTTCTTCTAGAAGTCTGAGTCGGCCTATAGGAATGACCCGGAGAATGAATAACAAATCAACAAAGTACAAACGACATCTAAGAGGCGGATGGGAGGAGATTAACTTACATCGGGAGCCGGATTATTGACATAGAAAGGCGCCAGGCCGATGGCACTACATGAGCCGGAGGCCTCGTGGACAAGGCTCCGGATGGTAGTGGTAATATCATCTTCTGATAGTGTTGATTCGCTGAAGCACAACGAGCTGTCATATTTGCCTTCATACTCGCACATGAGCCGACCTCTGCGGCTTAAGGGCATGATCCGCCAGGAAATCCAGCAGCGGATCAAATCCAGTCCTATTAAACCGTTGGCCAGGAGTGCTTTGATCCTGGCATGGAACGGCTCGTATCTGGCACGCTCCGAGGCTGAGAGCCGGCCGGGAAGCTCTGTGTCTATCCTAAGCCGGGAGGGGCGGTAACCCGCCAATGAGTGCTCTTTTTCAGGAGAGGTGTCTGGGCAGTAGAACCACGTCTTATTCCAATCTTTGGGGTGACTCGGCATTGGAGTAGCAGGAAAAATGATGTCTCGGCGGCGCTGAATAGAAATGCCACCCAGCTCCAGACTCGGACCACCCTTCATTTCAGTTTGACGGTTGGCGTAGAAGAACTCTCGAAAGAACCCCACAGATGGCTTAGTTAGCAGATAAGCTTCGCAGAGGACTTGGAAGTTGCAGATGTTTGAGACGGAGTTGGGTGCCAAATCTTGAGGATGCAGCTTGTAGAAATGAAGGACATCCCGGAAATACTTAGAGCCGGGCGGCACAAATCCTCGATCAGTGAAGACTACTATCTATCCTTTTTGGGGAGAAGGCCGGGTCTCGTCACCCGGAACCCGCCAATTGAGAACCTCTTTGGGAGGGAGAGTACCCGCTTCAATATAGCGTGCTAAGTACTCCTCCGTAACGCAAGAACCAACCCAGTTGCATGAGTTGGACGCATGAGACATATTGGCGGCTTAAGTGCTGTGCAAGATAAAAGGCGCGATGAGTCAAAGCACAAGCAAATATTTTTGACGGCTTAAAGGTTTAAGGGCTCTACGGATAAAGTGGAAAGACCCGGTTGATGAGAGCCGGAGAAGCTTAGCGACTCAACAGAGGAAAGGAAGATTGAAAAATTGGCTAAGTCCTAAAAATAGATTCCGCAAACTATCACTATGGCTACGGATCTACAAAAGCGGCGAAAAAGGATTTAAATCCAGACCTAGCGATGAAGATCAGAAACAACAAAAATGGAGCGGGGCTATCGCGGTCCACGCATTACGTGTGGACGGCCCGCGTACGGCGGCGGGGCGAGAGCGCGATCTAAAAGTAACAACGACGTCGAGATATACTCATGGTGGCGGTGCCGGAGCCTGAGCGGCGGCAGAACCCTGCTACGGCGGAACCCTGCTACAGCGGAACACTACTACGACGGTGAGCGATCTAAAGAAAAAGGAGAACTCACTAGAGATGTTGCGGCGGCGGTAGAAGAAATCTGGTCCGTATCAGGGTGATGCAGTGGCCCGTTCGGTGCAAATGCGAAGACGGCACCGGACGGCGAGGACGCTGGAGCGACGGCGACACGAAGAAGAAGAAGATGCACGAGCAGGAGGATGGAAAACTCCGACCCGCACGGGTCATATTTAAAAAGGGATTAAGGAAGGCGCAAAAATCCAGGCGACGACACCGTTTGACCGAGGCAGACGCCTCGATTCTCGGGATGACAGTTAGTGAAAGATTCGGTGGTATGTCAGCAGATCTCATGACGTCACGCCGGGTCATTTCCGGGCGACTCGCCAAAAAAGGAAGAGAAGGATGAAGTGAGCAAGCTCAATTCAACCTGGGGCCTAATGTTGGGGATATGACCCCACGATATGACCCGCCCCGGAGGCTCCGGGTCATGTTGCTGGCTCGTGAGCCGGCCCAAAGGTGAGCTGTAAGACTGGTGGCCCAGGAAGATGGGCGGCTCAAGGTGTGGGCTGTACAACGGCCCGGACGGAGAAGACCCGGGCGTGCAAGCCGACTCATAGACAACTTGGACAAGAAGATAGAGAGAGACTTGGTTAACAATTGTAACGACCCGGAGGTCCCGACCTCTTATATAAAGGCAGACTCGGGGTAACTTAGAGGACAGGTGATTGAGAACTAGGTCAAGCTTCTAGCTCCTTGTAATCGATACACAAGCAATACAAACACAAGAAGGACGTAGGCTATTACCTCGACTTGAGGGGCCGAACCTGGGTAAATCCGTGTCTTTCGTCCCAACTAACCCCTTTGAGTCCACCCCATTAGCGATGGCCTCGAATCTAAGTCCGTTCACCCAGACATCTGCCGTGATAAATCCACGAGACCTACCTTCTTCACAAAGAGCTCCCCGACGATCAGATGGAGGCGCGACGCATAATTCGGCGATCCAAGTCCTACAAAGTACACGAGGGTGAGTTATACAAGAAAAGCACCATGATACGTCCATTTTGCATCATGATTTTATATTGATATTTATTGCATTATGGGTTGTTACTACACATGTTGGTACAATACTTATGCCGTTTCTCTCTTATTTTACAAGGTCTACATGAAGAGGGAGAATGTCGGCAGTTGGAGTTCTGGACTGGAAAAGGAGCAAATCTGAGATACCTATTCCGTGCAACTCCAAAAGTCCTGAAAATCTACGGAGAATTATTTTGGAATATATAAAAAATACTGGGCAAAAGAAATACATCAGGGGGCCCACCAGGGAGCCACAAGCCTGCTGGGCACGGCCACCCCCTTGGCCGCGCCCCTGGGCTTGTGGCCCACCTGGCAGCACTCTGATGCCCATCTTCTGCTATACTGAGGGTTTCGTCTTGAAAAAAATCATAAGAGACCTTTCGGGATGAAGTGTCGCCGTCTCGAGGCGGAACTTGGGCAGAACCAATCTAGAGCCCCGACAGGGCGATCCTGCCGGTGAAACTTCCCTCTGGGAGGGGGAAATCGAAGCCATCATCATCACCAACTATCCTCTCATCGAGAGGGGGTCAATCTCCATCAACATCTTCATCAGCACCATCTCCTCTCCAAACCCTAGTTCATCTCTTGTATCCGATCTTTGTCTCAAAACCTCAGATTGGTACCTGTGGGTTGCTAGTAGTGTTGATTACTCCTTGTAGTTGATACTAGTTGGTTTACTTGGTGGAAGATTATATGTTTAGATCCTTGATCATGACTTATACTCCTCTGATTATGAACATGAATATGTTTTGTGAGTAGTTACGTTTGTTCCTAAGGACATGGTGTTGGGGATATAACCCCATGATGAGACCCGCCCCTGAGGCTCCGGGTCACACCTGGCGGCTCATACACCAGCCCAAGGATGGGCCATGAAGACTTAAGCCCAAGACGTTGGGCGTCTTGACAAGATGGGCCGGGACGTGGCCCGGACAGAGAAGGTATGAAGACCCGGGCGGGTGAGCTGCTTGGAGACAACTTGCTCAGGAAGGCAAGGCAATGTAGAGATAGACTCAGACACGTTGTGAGAGTCGGTTATGACTTGTATGACCCGTGGTCTTGACCTCCTATATAAAGGCGAGACCCAGGGCAACTTTGAGAGAGAGATCAACTATCGAGAACTAGGTCAAGCAATCAGCTCCCTTGTAATCGATACAACAAGCAATACAAACACAAGCAGGACATAGGCTGTTACCTCTACTTAAGGGGCCAAACCTAGGTAAACCCGTGTACTCCATCCCAATCAAGCCCTTTGAGTCCATCACCTTAGCGATGGCCTCGAATCCAAGTCAGTTCACCCGGACATTTGTCATGACAAAACCACGTCAGTTGGCACCCATCGTGGGGCTAACGCTCGATGGTGTCGAGTTCTCAAAGGGCTCTCTACTGGGTTTCGAAGGATATGTGGTCAGAAGGATGAGCAAGAGTCGCCACGGCCGGCTCTACATCGACGACACCGGCTGGGGTCCTAAGGCCGATTCTGTCGAATATGGATTCCGGGTTCCCTTCGGTGGAATCCACGTCTTCATTGGCAAGGTTGACGGATCTACACCCGGGCCGGATGTCTGCACCAACATCGTCGAGCCGGCTCGGCGCGCACAACCCGCCCAATATGTGCGACCCGCCCGCGTTAACCCGGGCCGGAAGCACGTCTTCATGGGGTTTACTCAAGGTATGAATCTTGAAACTTCTACGTCACAGGAGACTCTTGTCTATTCAGAGGACGGATCTTTGAGCGGAGAAGCAGAGTCGATCTACCAGCTTCACAACGGCGGGCTCGGGGGCTGCGACGAGCATTACCCTGAGTCGGAGTATTTTGAGCCGGACGATCTTGGGCTTCCGGTTCATGCGGCCATGTTCAAGGCGGGGTCAGCCCTAGGCACGAGCAGCACAGCCGTCGGAGCAGCAAACCGGGGGCTGACCCGCCGCCGCCGGCTCAAGTTTTTCTGGATCCGATGAACGAGCTCGCAACCCTGATGACCACCGAAGTCACACCAGATAATCAAGCCGCTCGGAACTTGGAGATCGCAAGACTCAAGGATAGGATGGCGGAGGTGCAACAAAGGATAGCCGAATTAAAAGTTCAGATGGAGGCAGAGGCAAAAGACCTTAAAATAGATGCTTTCCACCTTGAGCTAGAGCAGCAATCAGCGGCTGCGGTGCAGTGGATGAGGCATCAATTCCGCTTACCGAAACAGTACGAGGCTAGGAATCTCTTTAATACGCCAGGAACGAGACGAGCAGCGGATGCGCCTGGAAGTCGGCCGACGGCTCGACAGCAGCTTAACCCGCCTCGACAAAACCAGGCCTCACCAGTGGCTTTTCCAATGCTGGCGGGCCATTATTCCAACCCAGCAGAGAACATGGTGGCCGCAGCAACCCGGCTTGAAACAATTCCTATTCCAGATGAGGCACCTTTTGGAGAAAAGGTGCGGAACGCCATTGGGTACCTTCACACGGCGATGGCCCAGCAGGAGAAATATGCTTATAGCCAGAGCCGCGTTCACTCAACCCCCCTCTCCAACTGCAGCTTTAGCCAGCGCTATGAGTCGTCGGTGGTTTTTAGGAGCGATCGGCACCGAGGGCCTCCTGGGGATGATCAGGCGGCTCTAGATGCACAGGCGCTTGTAAACCGGGCAGGAAACCAGCAAGAGGCAGCGGCTTTGGCAGTGGCGGCTCACCAAGAGCCCGCGCCCTCCATCTCAGTAGGAGCGGGAGTGGCCACCAGGGTCGTGGGAGTACCGTGTTTAGTACCAGCTCTGCGGAACGAGTGGTTGCCAAAGGATTTCAAAGGACCTCGCAAAGTCCCTAATTACACTGCCGACTTACCTCCGGAGGCCTGGATTGAAAGCTATGAGCTAGCTATGGAGATGTTGGATGTCAATGATGCGGTGTGTGCCAAGTATTTCATCATGATGCTTGAAGGTCCGGCTCGCATGTGGTTGAAGGGTTTGCCGCCCAGTACCATCAATTTATGGGTTGAGCTGAAAGCAAGGTTCATCAAAAACTTTCAAGGGACTTGCAAACAGCCTATGACGATTGTGGATCTGGATCATTGTGTCCAACAGGAGAATGAGTTGGCTCATCATTGGGTCCGGCGGGTGTCGACCATCATCCACTCGTCTGAATAGATCACGACGGCTCAAGCGGGGCTGATCCTAGAGAAGAACTGTCACTTCATCCCTCTGAAGCAGAAGCTCGGCCGGCTCAAGCGTACATGTCAGGACATGGGGGAACTCATGGTGGCTCTCATAAAGTATGCCGACTCTGATAACACGAAGGATCCAGGCTCTGATGAGGAGAAGACTGGCCAAGATAAAAAGAACAATCATGGCAAGGGTGCGGAAGGTAATGGTAACCAGGGCAAGCGGAAGAACCCAGATGGCGGGTCAGAATTGGTGGCCAATGCCAGCATCGGCCACAACCGTCCTAAGGGCAACGGGAAGTTTAGACCGCCTTTTAACCAAAATAAGACTCCTTTCAATTTGGAGGAAATGCTCAATAAACCTTGTCCGGAGCACCGACCCGATAGAGTTGCGGGTCACACATGGGGTAATTGCCACATCATGCAGAAGTTTAAGAACTACAACATGCAACAGCATAACAACAATGGTGGTGGCCCGCCCAGCAGCTCAGGACCAGGCGGGTCAGGAGCCGGGTTTGGATCCGGCGGCTTAGGATCCAGTCATCATGGCCAGGGCAACCAAGGAGGACATCCTCAGCACTCTGGTAGCAACAATCAGCAACAACATAATCAGTCTGGGTATTAGAGTAATCCAAAGCAGCTCAGTTCGGGCCAGTATCATGTTTTTACGACTAGCCTTAACAAGCAGTATCAGAAGTTGTGCAAGCGGGCGGTTAACGTAATCGCGTCGGCTCTGTTGCAATACTTGAAGTGGTCTGAGTATGACATAACATGGAGCCGGGAAGACCACCCATCACGTGTTGATGACCCGGGGCGGCTAGCCCTGGTAGTTGCCCCCCAAGTGGGAGGATATATGGTGAATAAGGTACTTATGGATGGTGACAGCAGCATCAATATCCTGTACTATGATACCTTTCGGCGGATGAAGCTGCTTGATAAAGACCTTAATCCCTCATCAACAGTTTTTCATGGTGTAGTGTTAGGCAAGTCAGCTTACCCAGTGGGTAGGATTTCTTTGGAAGTCACCTTTGGTGACGAGTACAACTACAGGGTGGAGTTCTTGTGGTTTGAAGTAGTCAAGATCAAGAGCCCTTATCATGCATTATTTGGGTGGCCGGCTTACACCAAGTTCATGGCTAGGCCCTGTTATGTCTACTTACAACTCAAGATGCTCAGGTTAAAAGGTACGATTACTGTTCATGGTGATCGAAATACGACTATTGAGTGCGAAGAAGGGGACGCGGCTTACGCGGAATCTAGTTGTGCTGAGGCAGAGCTCAAGTTCTATAAGGAAAATGTTGACCCGGAGGATATGCCCCCGCTGAACAAGCCTACCACAGAGGTTGAGCCTCCCCTCAAATTTTCGGCGGATGATACCAAGGCGGTGGATTTTACTCTAGGTGACTCATCTAAACAGTTCACTATTGGGGCCAATATGGATCCCGAATAGGAAAGCGCGCTCATCGAATTCATCCGTGAGAATCGAGACATCTTCGCATGGAAACCCTCTGACATGCCAGGTGTGCCGAGAGAGTTCGCTGAGCACAACCTTAATGTGGACCCTAAGTTTAAACCTGTCAAGCAATTTCTATGGTGGTTCGACGAGGAGAGACGCAAGGCCATCGGGGAAGAGGTCGCCCGGTTCTTAGCGGCGGGTTTCATCGTCGAGGTCTTTCACGCGGAGTGGCTTGCTAACCCAGTGCTTGTGCTCAAGAAGAACGACATGTGGCGTATGTGTGTGAACTATACGGATCTTAACAAGGCTTGTCCAGTAGATCTTTTTGCTCTCCCTCGTATTGATCAAATCATTGATGCTATGGCGGGTTGCAAAAGTTTATGCTTCCTGGACGCTTATTCGGGATATCATCAGATCAAGATGGCGGTTAAGGACCAAGAGAAGATGACTTTCATCACGCCTTTTGGGGCCTTTTGCTATGTGTCTATGCCTTTTGGGCTCAAGAGTGCCTAGGCGACTTATCAGCGTTGTGTGTAGAATTGTCTTCACAACCAAATTGGGCGCAACATTCATGCTTATGTGGATGATATTGTGATCAAGTCAAGGAAGAAGGAGACTCTACTTGATGACTTAAAAGAAACCTTTGACAATCTGCAGATCTATAAGATGATGCTTAACCCGACAAAGTGTGTCTTTGGTGTTCCGGCTAGCAAGCTCTTGGGATTTCTGGTCTCTGAGCGTGGTATTGAAGCTAACCCAGATAAGATCAAGGCTATCACCTCCCTGGCTGAGCCGGCTTGTATCAATGATGTTCAACGCCTGGCAGGGCAAATCGCCGCGTTGAGACGGTTTATAAGCCGCCTTGGTGAGAAAGCCATCCCTTTATATCAAATGATGAAAAAGACAAACAAAGCCGCCTTGGTGAGAAAGCCATCCCTTTATATCAAATTATGAAAAAGACAGACAATTTTGTCTGGAGTACGGCGGCGGGTGAAGCGTTTGAGGCACTCAAGAAGCAGCTCACTGAGTCGCCGGTTTTTGCCGCTCCGGCTGAGAAAGAACCCTTGCTCTTGTACGTGGCGGCTAACAACAGGGTTGTCAGCGCTGCAATTGTGGTTGAGCGCAAGGAGGCAGGGAAATAATATCCGGTTCAGAGGCCGGTTTATTATATCAGTGAGGTCCTGACAGAGTCCAAGCAGAGATATCCACATTGGCAGAAACTAGTGTATGGGGTGTTCATGGCCAACCGCAAGTTAAAGCACTACTTCTTAGGGCACCAGATCACCGTGGTCATCTCTACTCCGTTGGGGGACATAATTCAAAACAGAGAAGCCACTGGTAGGATTTCTAAATGGGCATTGGAGCTGGGACCTATCAATCTGAAATACATACCTCATACGGCTATCAAGTCTCAAGCCCTTGTGGATTTCATAAACGACTGGACAAAGTGTCAGGCGCCCGAAGAAAAGCCAGATAACACATACTGGACAATACGCTTTGATGGATCCAGGCAGCTGGAAGGATCAGGGGCAGGGGTTGTCTTAACATCCCCCAAAGTGACAAGTTCTGTTATGTGCTCCGACTAATGTTCCCTGGCACTAATAATGCAGCTGAATACAAAGCCCTGTTTCATGGCCTCAGGGTAGCTAAGGAGATGAACTTAAGCCGGGTAAGGTGCTTCAGCGACTCAGATCTTGTGGCTCAGCAAGTTTCAGGCACTTGGGATTCCAAGGATCCGCGACTGGTGGCTTATCGTTAGGCGGTGGATGTCATTGTTGGTCACTTCAAGGGTTATTAGGTTGATCATATTGATCGTCGCAGGAACGAGGCGGCTGATGCCCTATCAAGGTTAGGCTCTCAATGAAAGCCGGTGCCTCCTAATATCTTTCTGGACGTCTTACATCACCTGTCCATCAAATTACCCTCAGAGGAAGATTTGGCTGTTCCTGACCCGGAGGGACAATTGGTGGCGGTCTACATGCTATTTTGGATTGGGCTGTGCCTTACTTGGCGTACTTGACTCAGGGCGAGTTACCCGATGATGAAAATCTGGCCAGACAGATCACCCGATGGTCTAAGTCCATGACGATAGTCAACGGCAAGTTACACAAATGCAACATCACCGGAGTGTTTCAACGTTGTGTCTCACTAGAGGAGGGTAAGGAAATCTTGAATGAAATTCACGCTGGTGAGCGCGTACATCACGCCGGCTCAAAATCTCTGGTGGCCAAGGCTTTCCAGCATGGTTTCTTCTGGTTGACGGCTCACAAGGATGTAGAGGATCTGGACCGCAAATGCAACGACTGTCAAAAGTTTGGCCGGCATGCTCATGTTCTGGATCAAGAATTGCACATGATACCAATCACTTGGCCATTTGCAGTCTGGGGGATCGATATGGTCAGGCCTTTCAAGAGATCCAAGGACAAGAAGACGCACCTCTTGGTGGCGGTTGATAAGTTTACCAAGTGGGTAGAGGCTGAGCCGATCGGCAAGTGTGACGCGACTACGATGGTTCAGTTTATTAAAAAGCTTATCTACCGTTTTGCTTACCCTCACAACATCAGCACGGACAATGGCACGAACCTGTCCAAGGGGGCTATGAAAACGTTCTGCGACATTGAACACATCTGGCTTGATGTTTCTACGGTTGCTCATCCACAGTCCAACGGTCAGGCGGAGCGTGCTAACCAAGAAATCCTGAGAGGTATCAAGCTCCGGCTTATGGTTCCTTTATAGAGAACGCCAGGTTGTTGGGTGGAGGAATTGTCGTCCGTCTTATGGAGCATCAGGACTACCCCCAACAGATCAACGGGTTATACACCTTTCTTCATGGTTTACGGTGCAGAGGCCGTCTTACCAAGTGACATCCGTCATGACTCGCCACGAGTGGTGTCTTACGTTGAGACGGACAATGAGACAACGCGTTAAGATGCATTGGATGCCTTGGAGGAGGAACGTGATCTAGCGGCTACTCATTCGGTGATTTATCAGCAAGACCTGCACTGCTATCATAACTGCAGAGTCAAGACCCGGATGTTTCAAGAAGGCGACTTAGTGTTGCAGCTGATTCAAGACCAGAAAAATATGCATAAGCTATCTCCTCCATGGGAAGGACCTTTCGTGGTCAGCAGAAAGCTCAACATCGGGTCATATTACCTCATTGACATCCGAGACGATTTAGATACCTCGGGGCAGGAGACCCGCCGGCCGTGGAACATAGCGCATCTGCGGCCTTACTACACCTAAGTCGTTGAGACTCGACATTGTACACTATCATTGTACATATCATATTTATATATGAATAAAGTTGGCATCCCTGCAAGCCGGGGCCTCTACTGTTTCACATATTTTCATCTATGCAAGAAAGATCCAACATGATTGTCCAACGGGCTTCCCACCCTCCGGGTGTAGCTTATCAGACCCTATCGGCCGGCTCTCAAGCCAAAAAGTTAACTCCGTCAACATGATCGTCCATGGGGCTTCCCACCCTCCGGGTGTAGCTTATCAGACCCTATCGGTCGGCTCTCAAGCCAAACAGTTGACTCCGTCAACATGATCGTCCAGGGGGCTTCCCACCCTCCGGGTGTAGCTTATCAGACCCTATCGGTCGGCTCTCAAGCCAAAAAGTTGACTCCGTCAACATGATCATCCAGGGGGCTTCCCACCCTTCGGGTGTAGCTTATCAGACCCTATCGGTCGGCTCTTAAGCCAAACAGTTGATTCCGTCAACAAAGGTCACTTGGGGGCTTCCCACCCGCCGGGTGTAGCTTACACACCCTCTTGATCGGCTCTTAAGCCAAACAAGGTTAAACCTACCTGTAAGTTGATGCTACTCTTCTAGGTGACCCACCGGACTCTTACCAGTTAATCTCGCCTAGAGACCCTGAGCCGGTTCAAGTCAATTGACGGCCAATCTCCATAGAGACCCTGTACTGGTTAAGGTTAAAACGGCGGCTCTTGTCACTTGAGGGCTGTCTTATGGAATGCTAGGATAAACTCTCCCATTTATTGCCGACTCTCCGCTATGTGGCCCTCTCGTACTCTTAGACAGTTAATCCTTGAGGACCCTGTACTGTTTAAGATTAAAACGACGGATTTATGTCACGTGAGAGGTAATTTTTGGGCTATCAGGGTACTCATGCCCTGCCGTGTCTCTTCTGGGACGTCACACTTCCTTTCAGTTAATCTCGCTTAGAGACCCTGAGCCGGTTCAAAAACCTAACGACCAATCTCCACAGAGACCCTGTACTGATAAGGAGTTTTAAGTGCCGAGTCAGCCCAGTAGAACCGGCACATGAGCTGTTTTTGAAAAAACATGTTAGGAAGATACAACATCTTTGGGTTATGCTTTTAAGCCGCCCTCCTAACAATGTCAGGATACATCTATTCTTGCAGGTCAATTAAGCTGCCAAGAGTTGGTAAAGCATTCAATGGGAAGTGCAAGGAAGATGATATATATATTAAGCAGGGCTATTTAATATGTGCATGATGGCATAGTTCAGGCAAAGACAAAGTTACTACAAGCCTATTACATATGCTCTCTGTAGAGCCCAAAAATATTTTAAAGTATTTTACACCGCTCATGGCGGGTCACAATAGCCGGCTTATCAGCGGCGTTCACAACTCCATTAGCTGGCCGGCGGGTCACCCTGCTCCGGGTCTTCGATCTCCTTGATCTGAAGATTGTCCAAGTCCTAGTTGCAGTGGGTTAAAGCTGCAAAGTTTCCTTCTTCAAAGAAGGGGGACAAGTCAAGTTCAGAAGCAAAAAAGGTTCTTACTGTGGGCAGGTATCAGGTCCTTGGACTCAAAAAGGTTCTGCTAACACGGAGGCAAGGACTTTGGAAGCCTTCACACACCGTGCATAGTCAGCTTCTGTAAACTCGGAGCCATCATGTTTCTTGGAGGGAAACCCGTCCATCCTGTCTGCAGGAGTCAACTCCAGAGCAAAGGCCAATGCCCAGCTTATGGCTGCGATAGCTCCTTGTCGGGCGACTGATTTCTTCAGCTCTACGATCTGTTTTGGCAGCATGGAAAGAAGCTCTATGACCCCTTTGATAGTTGAGGGGGTGGTATCCTTGTAGAGCATAGCCTTGATCGTGTAAACAGCTCCACAATAAAGCTGTTCTGTCAGAGTATAAATAGCCTTCAGGGGCAGCAAGCTGTCAGAAGCGAGTTGGCGGCTCCTTGGACCTACATAAGACGGACTCTTCGTCATAAGTCGCCAGTACAAGTACACATACACAGTTTGGGTTAAGCTGTCAAATACTTACCAAATATGGCGGCTGACATCTTTTTTATATGGCGCTTCAAAGATTGCACTCATCTGACACAATCATCAGCCACTGATCAGCGTCATCTGCCCGTTGAGTTAGGGTGGCTTGTTCAGTTTTAGCAGACTCTTTGAAAGCGACAAAGACGGCTTTGATCTTAGTCAGTTCCTCAGGAAGGAGCCGACACTTTTCATCAGCCTTGCTTCGGGCGGCTTACTGCGTGGCTAGATTATTCTTTAAGCCGGCCACTTCTGACCTGGCTTCGTTTAAAGCTTCCTGTGACATATCAAAATAAGGAATGAGACATCAAGAGGGATTTTTTCCAGATAATGAAGGTTAAGCAAGTTTCAAGCAGATTCCAAGCAATATGTTTGACACTTGGGGGCTAATGTCTATTTGATCTCAAAGATTACAATGCAGTTCCGGATCATTTTTATCAATTTAACCCGAAACTTGGGGGCTACAGGCTGGCTTTTCAAATTGTTTTCAATGAAAGCTCCGACTCAACTTTAACAAGATTGAGCCGGCCCTTGGGGGCTACAATTGGCTCTATTAACTACCTTCAATAAAGTTCCGACTCAACTTTGACAGGATTGAGCCGGCCCTTGGGGGTTACAATTGGCTCTATTACCTATCTTGAATAAAGCTCTAGTTGAATGTTATCAACTTTGAGCCGGCCCTTGGGGCGAAGAATGATGATTTGCGATTACTTCTAAATATGTTGAGGCCTACAGGCTAAGCATTTCTACTTCTACCAAGTTTTGAAGACCCGGATTATCATCAACTAATATTAACCCGGCTCTTGGGGGCTATGTAAGGGTATAAGGAGAGTGAGAATACCTTGTCTTTCTTCTTCATCAAGTTGACAAGCTTGAGCTCCAGGTCCCGGCTTGTAGACAAGCGGTTCAGATAACCAACATGAAGTTCATCAATTTTCAGCTTCTCTAGCGTGGGGAGCTCAAACTCCAGCTTCTTGGAAGTATCAGTCGACTCACTATGCTTTGTCAGCAGATGAAGTTGAGGAGATTGGAAGCCGGTGCCAATAATAAGGACGTCTGGAGTGGTTGCTTCATCACGAACCTTTGTAGGGCTTGGCGGCTTGGAATGGTCCCTCGGAGGACTCTTAGGAATTATATCATCGGCAGCCGGCTCTGTAGAAGGACAAGCCTCTTCAAGTGCCTCTTTGGAAGCTGCCGAGGGATCAACATCCGGCATGGGAGCATCCGATTTAGCAGGTTCCGGGTCTTGAGCATTCGGGCCAGGGGAGGACTTGTTGGTTTTCCTTCGCTTGGCTTGAGCCCTGAAAAGCACAAAGGTTAGAGCCCAAAATTTACAACCACCAAAGACTCAGAGATAATGCCTGAAAACACACATACAATGGGTTAATCTTTGGAGGCGGCAGAGCAGTGGTCGTAGAGTCGCCAGATGAAGGAGGTGATCCCTAAAAAGCAGTTCAGGTAATATAAGGCAATTTTAGAATTACAAAGGAAGGATTATTAAAATCAAGCAGAGAAGGAATAGATACCTCAGTTGGACGCTTCCTCTGAGCTGGAGAGTTAGATAACCCGACCATGAGGACGGTAGAGCCGGCGCTCCGGGTCTGGCATCGAGCGGCTTGCTGTTGCTTTTTCAAAAGAAATTGGGGGTCTAAGTAAGCAAGAGGATGAGAAAGTGGAACTTTTTGAACGACCCTCCATATCTTCTGAGGTACAAAATAGTCTGAGTCGTACGAAACATAAGTTACCTTAGGGGCGTTGGCGTGGGTGGTCTCTGTCTCGTCCTGTGAATAATTGTTGTCAATAAGGTGAATAAAGAGGCGGCAAAAATAGTCAAGTTGTACCTCCGAGTCGTCAGATTCCGTCTGTTCTTCCGGCTCTTCCTAAGGAGTGGTCTTCTTCTTCTTCTTCCGGACCATTGTCTTTTTCTTTGATTTCTTCAGAGGAGGAACGTATTTTTTCTTCGAGAAGTCGGAATTAGCCTGAAAATATAAGCCGACAAAAGGTGAAGAGATTGCCAAGATATAGCTAATACAGAGAAGAGAATATAAAGAGCCTCCCTTACGTTTGGAGCCGGGTTCGTGGCACGGAAAGGTGCTAACCCGATGACACCGCAAGCTTCTGAAGACTCATGAACAAGGCTCTTGATTGAAGCCATGATGTTATCCCGTGATAACGTTGCCGGGTTAAAGCAGAGGGGGTCGTCAGGTTGGCCCCGTGTATTCATACATGAGATGGCTTCGCCGGCTCAGAGGCATGACCCTACAAGTAATCCAGCAACGAGTTAAGTCTAGTCCTGTCAGTCCGTTGGCCATAAGAGCTTTGAACTTTGCGTGAGCCGGAGCGTATTTTACACGCTTGGAATCTGACAGTCGGCTAGGGAGCTCAGATGTTGTTTTGAGCTGGGACGGACGATAACCCGGTAGGGGATGCTCTCCTTTAGGGGAGGTATCTTTGCAGTAAAACAAAGTTTTCTTCCAATCTTTAGGGTGGCTTGGCAATTGAAGATCCGGGAAGGTTATGTCCCGCCGCTTCTGAATGGAAATTCCACCAAGCTCTAGGCTTGGGCCGGCCTTCAGCTCTGTCTGGCGATTTGCATAAAAGAACTCGCGGAATAAATCCATGAATGGCTCTTCTTGCAAATAGACCTCACTGAGTATTTGGAAGTTGCATATGTTGGAGACATAATTGGGAGCAAGGTCTTGAGGGTGCAATTTGAAAAAATGAAGGATATCCCGGAAGAATTTCGAGCCGGGTGGGCTAAACCCACGCGAGAGGTGATCTATAAATACGACTACCTCACCCTCCTGAGGACGGGGCTTCAATTCATTGCCCAGAACCCGCCAATGAATAACACTTTTTGCTGGAAGGGTCTCCGCGTTTACAAAGTCTATCAAATACTCTTCCGTAACAGCATAGCCAACCCAGTTGCACGAGTTGGATGTATGAGACATGGTGGCGGTTCAAAACTACGCAAGGTAACAATGCACAGCGAGTCAGGAGATGGCAGACGACTAAGGGCGGCTAAAAGCTTAAGATTTCATAAGATTAAGCCGCCGGGAGCCGGCTAGTGAGAGCCGGAATTTCATGGCGGGTCAAGTTTATAAGAAGACGAAGCAAAATTTGGCTAAGTGTGGAAAACAGGTTTCACAACATGTCTCTGTGGTTATGGATCTACAAAAAAGAGAAAAGTGGTTTTATTTCAAATCTTGCAACGAACCGTCGAAACGGCGAAAGTTTGAAAATGGCAGACAGAGCAATGACAGATTTCCCGGTGCCGCTATCAGTTTCCTACAGTACACCGCAATGGGGAAAAGGATATCATCAAGTTTTATGGACTAGGCATGGCTGGCATTGGAGAGAAGCTCGTGTTCTAAGCGGCGGAAGAACTCCATTAAAACCCTACCAAAATCTATGGATTTAGGGGAGGAAAAACTTACCGGAGATGGCGCAGCAGACGCGAGTAGAGCTCTGGAGCAAACAGGTTGATGCAGCGGCCTCAATGATGATGGCGTGAAGACGTCACCGGAGCGAGGTGCACTGGAGCGGCAGTGTCGAAAGGAAGAAGAAGAAGAAGAGCGAGCGGGGAGTAAACAAATGCCACCCTTTGTGGTCCTATTTAATAGGCAAAGGTGGAAACGAGCGTGAAAAACTAGGCGACGGATATTGATTGACCGAGGCGGACGCCTCGATTCTCGGACCGTCCATTTAATAAGGGAAAATTCGTTGTGGGCGTCAAAGGATCTTTCTAACAGATTTGACATGACGTCACGACGGGTTATTTTTTACTGTGAGGTGACATAAGTGAGACTCATCGCTAATTAAGAAGGGGGCTGAAGTGAGCAAGCTCAAATCAACCTGGGGCCTAATGTTGGGTATATAACCCGACGGTGAGACCCACCCCTGAGGCTCTGGGTCACGTGTGGCGGATCATACACCAGCCCAAGGATGGGCCATGAAGACTTAAGCCCAAGACGTTGGGCGGATTGACAAGATGGGCCGGGACGTGGCCCGGACGGAGAAGGTATGAAGACCCGGGCGGGTGAGCCTCCCGGAGACAACTTGCTCAGGAAGGCAAGGGAATGTAGAGATAGACTCAGATACGTTGTGAGAGTCGGTTACGACTTGTATGACCCGTGGTCTTGACCTCCTATATAAAGGCGAGACCTGGGGCAACTTAGAGAGGGAGATCAACTATCGAGAACTAGGTCAAGCAATCATCTCCCTTGTAATTGATACAAGAAGCAATACAAACACAAGCAGGACATAGGTTGTTACCTCTACTTGAGGGGACGAACCCGGGTAAACCTGTGTCCTCCGTCCCAATCAACCCCTTTGAGTCCATCACCTTAGCGATGGCCTCAAATCAAAGTCCGTTCACCCGGACATCTGCCATGAAAAAACCATGACACATGGGATAGTCTTGTTATAAGTTATCATGTGAATTTGGTATTCATTTGATATTTTGATGTGATGTATGTTGTCTCTCCTCTAGTGGTGTTATGTGAACGTCGACTACATAACACTTCACCATTTTTCGATCCTAGAGGAAGGCGTTGGGAATTAATAAGTAGATGATGGGTTGCTAGAGTGACAGAATCTTAAACCCTAGTTTATGCGTTGCTTCGTAAGGGGATGATTTGGATCCACTCATTTCATGCTATGGTTAGATTTATCTTAATTCTTCTCTCGTAGTTGGGAGGCTTGTCCAAGTAAGGACAACACCCAAGCACTAGTCCACCAACATATCAAACTATCTAAGTAGCAAACATGAATCAAATGAGCATGATGAAAACTAGCTTGACATAAATTCCCATGTGTCCTCGGGAGCGATTTGCTTTATATAAGAGTTTGTCCAGGCTTGTCCTTTCCTATAAAAAGGATTGGGCCACCTTGCTGCACCTTTGTTACAATTGTTACTTGCTACCTGTTACGAATTATCTTATCACAAAACTATCTGTTACCGATAATTTGAGTGCTTGCAAAGAATACCTTACTGAGAACCGCTTGTCATTTCCTTCTACTCCTCATTGGGTTCGACACTCCTACTTATTGAAAGGACTATGATAGACCCCCTATACTTGTGGGTCATCAAGAGCCTTTTCTGGCGCCATTTCTGGGGAGTGAAGCGCCTTTGGTGAGTGGAAATTGGTAAGGAAAATTTATATAGTGTGCTGAAATTTACTGTCACTTGTTACTATGGAAAGTAATACTTTGAGGGGCTTGTTCGGGGTATCTTCACCTCAAACGGAAACACAAAGAGTTGTCCCTCAACCTACTGAACCTACTGAAAATATTTATTATGAAATTCCTTTGGGTATGATAGAGAAACTGCTAGCTAATCCTTATGCATGACATGGAACACTACATCGTGATTTGCATCTAATCTATGTGGATGAAGTTTGTGGATCATTTAAGCTTGCAGGTCTTCCCGAGGATCATGTCAAGAAGAAGGTCTTTCCTTTATCTTTGAAGCATAAGGTATTGACATGGTATAGTCTATGTGATGATATTGGATCATGGAGCTACAACCGGTCGAAAATGGAATTTCATCAAAAGTTATATCCTATGCATCTAGTTCATCGTGATCAGAATTATATTTATAATTTTTGGCCTCATGAAGGAGAAAGAATCGCTCAAGCTTGGGGGAGGCTTAAGTCAATGTTATATTCATGCCCCAATCATGAGCTCTCGAGAGAAATTATTATTCAGAATTTTTATGCTCGGCTTTCTCGTAATGATCAATCCATGCTCGATACTTCTTGTGATGGTTCTTTTATGAAGAAAGATATTGAATTCAAATGGAATTTATTGGAAAGAATTAAATGGAACTCTAAAGATTAGGAACTCGACGAAGGCAAGGAGTCAGGTATAAATCTTAAGTTTGATTGTGTTAAATCCTTCGTGGACATCGATGCTTTTCGTGAATTTAGCACTAAATATGGACTTGACTCTGAGATAGTAGCTTCTTTCTCTGAATCTTTTTCTACTCATGTTGATATCCCTAAGGAGAAGTGGTTTAAATATCATCATCTCATTGAAGTGAAAGTAATGGAACCTATTAAAGTTGAAAAGAAAATTATTACTTACAATGTTGATCCTGTTATCCCTACCGCTTACATTGAGAAACCACCTTTCCCTCTTAGGATAAAGGAACATGCTAAGGCTTCAACTGTGGTTCGTAAGAATTGTATTAGAACACCTACACCCCCTGAACCAATCAAAGTTGAACCTATTATTGCTATGGTTAAAGATCTCTTGGTTGATAATATTGATGGGCATGTTATTCATTTCTGTGATGAAGCTGCTAGAATTGCTAGACCTGATACTAAGGATAAACATAGACCAGTTGTTGGCATGCTTGTTTTTCTGTTAAAATAGGAGATCATTGTTATCGTGGCTTATGTGATATGGGTGCAATTCCCCATTCCTTATACAAAGAAATCATGCATGATATTGCACCAGTTGAACTAGAGGATATTGGTGTTACTATTAAGCTCGCTAATAGAGACACTATCGCACCGATAGGGATTTATTAGAGATGTTGAAGTCTTGTGTGGGAAAGTAAAGTATCCTACTGATTTTCTTGTTCTTGGTTCCCTACAAGATAATTTTTCTCCCATTATATTTGCCAGACCCTTCTTGAATACTTTTAATGCTAAGATTGATTGTGAGAAGGAAATAGTTACCGTGAGCTTTGGGGATGTGTCCCATGAGTTTAATTTCTCTAAATTTCATAGAAAACCCCAGGACAAGGAATTTCCTAGTAAAGATGAAATTATTGGTCTCTCTTCTATTGTTGTGCCTCCTACTGATCCCTTAGAACAATATTTGCTAGACCATGAAAATGATATGCATATGAATGAGAGGAATGAAATAGATGAAATTTGAAACATAACTTACCTGTTAAAATACTTGGGGATCCTCCTCCACCCAAGGGTGATCCCGTGTTTGAGCTCAAGCAATTACCCGATATGTTGAAATATGCTTATCTTGATGAAAGGAGATATATCATGTTATTATTAGTGCTAACCTTTCAGAGCATGAAGAAAAGAGATTATTGAAAACTCTGAGGAAGCACTGTGCTGGTATTGCTTATACTCTTGATGATCTTAAGGGCATTAGTCCCACTCTATGATGATTGAACCCTAAGATGAAAGAAGGGGTAATAAAAGAAGTACTAAAGCTTCTGGAGGCAGGTATAATTTATCATGTTGCTGATAGTAGATGGGTTAGTCCTGTCCATTGTGTCCCCAAGAAGGGAGGTATTACCATTGGTCCTAATGATAAAAATGAATTAGTCCCACAAAGAATTGTTATAGGTTATAGAATGGTAATTGATTTTAGGAAATTAAATAAAGCTACTAAGAAAGATCATTACCCTTTACCTTTTATTGATCAAATGCTATAAAGATTATCCAAACATACTCATTTTTGCTTTCTAGATGGTTACTCTGGTTTCTCTCAAATACCTGTATCAAGCCAGGATCAAGAAAAAACCACTTTTACTTGCCCTTTCGGTACCTTTTCTTATAGGCATATGCCTTTTGGTTTATGAAATGCACCTACTACCTTTGAAAGATGTATGATGGATATATTCTCTGACTTTTGTGAAAAGATTCTTGAGGTTTTCATGGATGATTTTTCCGTTTACGGAACTTCATTTGATGATTGTTTGAGAAACCTTGATCGAGTTTTGTAGAGATGTGAAGAAACTAATCTTGTCTTGATTGGGAAAAGTGCCACTTTATGGTTAATGAAGGTATTGTCTCGGGGCACAAGATCTACAAAAGAGGTATTGAAGTTGATAAAGCTAAAGTTGATGCTATTGAAAAAATGTCGTTCCCTACGGATATCAAAGGTATAAGAAGTTTGCTTGGTCATGCTGGTTTCTATAGGAGGTTTATCAAAGATTTCTCTAAGATTTCTAGGCCTCTCACAAACCTTTTGCAAAAAGATGTTCCATTTGTCATTGATGATGATTGCGTAGAAGCATTTGGAATTCTTAAGAATGCCTTGATTACCGCACCTATTGTTCAACCACCCGACTGGAACCTACCTTTTGAAATTACGTGTGATGCTAGTGATTATGTTGTTGGTTCTGTTCTAGGACAAAGGGTCGATAAGAAATTAAATGTTATCCATTATGCTATTAAAACTGTAGACAGTGCTCAAAGAAACTATGCTACTACTGAAAAGGTATTTTTAGCAGTCGTGTTTGCTTGTGATAAGTTTAGACCTTATATTGTTTATTCCAAAGTAACTGTTCGCACCGATGATGCTGCTATTAAGTACCTTATGAAGAATAAAGATGCTAAACCTAGACTTATTATGTGGGTCCTTCTACTACAAGAATTTGATTTGCATATCATTGATAGAAAGGGTGTTGATAACCCTGTGGCAGATAACCTGTCTAGGTTAGAAAATGTTCTTGATGACCCACTACCTATTGATGATAGCTTTCCTGATGAACAATTAGCTATCGTGAATACTTCACATAATGCTCCTTGGTATGCTAATTACGCCAATTACATTGTTGCTAAATTTATACCACCTAGTTTCACATACCAACAAAAGAAAAAGTTCTTCTATGATTTAAGGCATTACTTTTGGGATGACCCACATCTTTATAAAGAAGGAGCAGATGGTATTATTAGACGTTGTGTACCCAAGCATGAACAGGAACATATCTTACGCAAGTGTCACTCCAAAGTCTACGGGGGACATCACGCTGGAGATAGAACCGCACACAAGGTACTACAATCTGGGTTTTATTGGCCTACTCTATTCAAGGATGCTCGTAAGTTTGTCTTATCCTATGATGAATGTCAAAGAATTGGTAATATTAGTAGACATTAGGAAATGCCTATGAATTACTCTCTTGTTATCGAACCATTTGATGTTTGGGGCTTTGATTATATGAGGCCTTTTCCACAATCTAATGGGTACACTCATATTCTAGTTGCTGTTGATTATGTCACTAAGTGGATAGAAGCTATTCCAACTAGTAGCACTGATCATAACACTGCTATTAAAAATGCTTAAAGAAGTTATTTTCCCTAGATTTGGAGTCCCTAGATATTTGATGACTGATGGTGGTTCACATTTCATTCATGGTGCTTTCCGTAAATTGCTCGCTAAATATGATGTTAATCATAGAGTTGCATCTCCTTATCATCCTCAGTCTAGTGGTCGAGTAGAATTAAGCAATAGATAGATTAAATTGATTTTGCAGAAGACTGTTAATAGATCTAGGAAGAATTGGTCTAAGAAACTTGACGATGCATTGCGGGCTTATAGAATTGCTTACAAAAACCCTATGGGTATGTCTCCGTATAAGATGGTTTATGGTAAAACATGTCACTTACTTCTAGAGCTAGAACATAAGACTTATTGGGAAATCAAAGAGCTCAATTATGATTTCAAACTTGTTGGTGAGAAGAGGTTATTTGACATTAGCTCACTTGATGAATGGAGAACCCAAGCCTATGAGAATGCTAAGTTGTTTATAGAAAAGGTTAAGAGATGGCATGATAGAAGGATACAAAAGCATGAATTTAATGTAGGTGATCATGTCTTGCTATACAATTCTCGTTTAAGATTTTTTGCAGGAAAACTTCTCTCTAATTGGGAAGGTCCTTACGTCATCGAAGAGGTATACCATTCCAGTGCCATCAAGATTAACAACGCCGAAGGTACAAACCCAAAGGTGGTGAACGGTCAAAGAATCAAACATTATATCTTATGTACTCCCATAAATGTTGAAACCAATATCATCAATACCATAACTTCGGAGGAGTACATTAGGGAGACTTACCAGAATGTTTTAGACTCCAAAAAGGAATAGGTATGTGCTACGGTAAGCAAAAAGACTCCAAAACTTTTTCAATGGCAATTTTTTCTGTTTTGGAATATTTGAAAAATTAGGAAAATTTAAAGTAGTCTGAATAGTGCACGAGGAGGCGACAAGCCTGCTCGGCGCGACCACCCCTGGCCGCGCCCCTGGGGCTTGTGGCCACCTCGTGCACCACCCGGACTCCATTTTATTGTGGCATACTCCTTCGGGTCGGTAAAAATTCATTATATAATCTCCCGAAGGTTTTGACTCTCGTATCACGACAATACCTCCCATTTTCTCTTTTGAGCTGTTTCTGTAGCATATTTAGATTATCATGGCATCCCCAAGTGTTTTGAAGGACAAGTTCTCCGAGAAGGCAATCAGCGCCTACCTTGCGGAGGTGCCGCAAGCCCCTCAAACCATTGAGGTGCATGAGGGGGTGGTGCACATCTGTGATGTGGAGGGGCCAAAGAAAACCGAAAGCATGGAGACAAGGCTCAAAGCAATGGAGCTACAGGTCTTCAAGTGCCAAGGGATGGTGGAACGAGGACTCGATTGAAATCAGATGATGATCGCAGAATTTACCCACAAACATAAGATGGACGCCAAGGACGTTGTGGATCACATCTTCAAGCTTTATGAGAGAATCGAGCACCTTCAAGCCTAGATCTACGACCTGCAAAACCAAAAATGTGAGTATGAATAGAGATTTAAGAGAATGAGTTTGGCTACAGATTTGAGGATTCCGGAGACTCGTTCATCCTTTTATGATGGTGAGCCTATGCCTTGGAAGATGGAGGACAAGCTTCCAACCTCATCAACAACTCCCACATCATCACCTCCGAAGCAAGACAACTAAACATATGGGTATGGGCATTCCCCTTGGCTTGTGCCAAGCTTAGGGGAGGTGCCCCGTTATCTTACCACCATCACATCTTTTGTTTTTATTTTTATTTTTATTTTCATCATATTTTCTTAGTTCAATCCTTTTGGTTATATCTTGATCTAGTAGAATAAAGCTTTTGTGTGATCTAGTTTTGAGTCTTTGCTTTATGATTCCTCCTATGTAAGCAAGTCCGTGATTTATATAATGAAAGGTGCTTTTGAGTTGAGGGCTTTGCTTGTTTGGTATGATCTTAATCTTGAGAAAGATAAAGCAAAAAGAAGTGTAGAATAAAAGCAAAGAGTACATATGAAAATCTTATGGGGAGTGATGACTTCACATATAAAAAGTATGTCGATTGAAACCTGTTGGGTTGACAAACATAGCTATTGGTCATTGGGGCAATTAAAGGGAAGTAATAAACAAAGAGAGTTTCACATATAAATATATTATCTTGGACATATTTTATCATTGTGAGCACTCATTAAAATATTATATGTTAAGAAGTTGATGTTGGACAAGGAAACATAATGGGTTATGTTTCCTTATTTCCGGATAGAAGGTATATTGTTATAGATCCCTCAACATGTGTTGCTTGCTTCCACCTCATATTAGCCAAAACTTCTGCACCAAGTAGAGATACTATTTGTGCATCCAAACACCCTTAACCCAGTTTTGCCATGAGAGTGCACCATACCTACCTAAGGATAGAATAAGATCCTTCAAGTAAGTTGTCATCGGTGCAAGCAATAAAAATTGTTCTCTAAATATGTGTGATATATTAGTGTGAGGAAAATAAACTTTATATGAAATTGTGATAGGGAAGAAATAAAAGCGACAGGTTGCATAATAAAGTTCTCTATCACAAGGGGCAATATAAAGTGACGTTCTTTTGCTTTAAGAGATTGTGCATCCAATTATAAAAGCGCATGACAACCTCTACTTCCCTTTCCGAAGGGCCTATCTATTAATTTTATTTTCTAGTACTTACCTTTATGCAAGAGTCGTGGTGATCTCTATCACCTTCACTATTCTCGCCTTTATCTTTTGGCAAGTGTCACATGTTGGGGAAAGATCTAGGCACATATACCCACTCGGAAGTGAATGAGCATGAGTTATTACTGTTGACATTACCCTTGAGGTAAATAGTTGGGAGGCAACACTATAAGCCCCTATCTTTCTCTGTGTCCGATTGAAAGTTTGAACTCATAGGTACCTCATGAGTGTTAGCAATTGTGAAAGACTAAAATATTATTGAGTATGTGGGTTTGCTTTACAACCTCCTATATTGACTCTTTCCTACGTTATGATAAATTGGAATTGCTTCAATGACTGAGATCATAGTTTGTCAGTTCTCAATAGAGTTCTTAATTCATACTTTGCCATTGTGAATGAATTATTACTTTCACATAAGAAATTATATGTCAATATATGTTGCCGTTCTAAAGATGATCATGATGCCTTCATGTCGGTATTTTATTTTATCGAGACCTCTATCTCTAAACATGTGGACATATTTATTGATCTCGGCTTTCGCTTGAGGACAAGCGAGGTCTAAGCTTGGGGGAGTTGATATGTCCATTTTGCATCATGATTTTATATTGATATTTATTGCATTATGGGCTGTTACTACACATTTTGGTAGAATACTTATGCCTTTTCTCTCTTATTTTACAAGGTCTACATGAAGAGGGAGAATGCCGACAGCTAGAGTTCTAGACTGGAAAAGGAGCAAATCTGAGATACCTATTCTGCACAACTCCAAAAGTCCTGAAAATCTAGGAAGAATTATTTTGGAATATATAAAAAAATACTAGACGAAAGAAATACATTAGGGGCCCACCAGGGAGCCACAAGCCTGCTGGGCACGACCACCCCCCTGGCCGTGCCCTTGGGGCTTGTGGCCCACCTGGCAGCCCTCCGATGCCCATCTTCTGCTATATTGAGGGTTTCGTCCTGTAAAAAATCATAAGAGACCTTTCTGGACGAAGTGCCGCCGTCTCGAGGCGGAACTTGGGCAGAACCAATCTAGAGCTCGGGCAGGGTGATCCTGCCGGTGAAACTTCCCTCCGGGAGGGGCAAATCGAAGCCATCATCATCACCAACGATCCTCTCATCGAGAGGGGGTCAATCTCCATCAACATCTTCATCAGCACCATCTCATCTCCAAACCCTAGTTCATCTCTTTTATCCGATCTTTGTCTCAAAACCTCAGATTGGTACCTGTGGGTTGCTATTAGTGTTGATTACTCCTTGTAGTTGATGCTAGTTGGTTTACTTGGTGGAAGATTATATCTTCAGATCCTTGATAATCACTTATAATCCTATGATTATGAACATGAATATGTTTTGTGATTAGTTACGTTTGTTCCCAAGGAAATGGGATAAGTCTTGTTATAAGTAATCATGTGAATTTGGTATTCGTTCGATATTTTGCTGAGATGTATGTTGTCTCTACTCTAGTGGTGTTATGTGAACATCGACTACATATCACTTCACCATTGTTTGGGCCTAGAGGAATGCATTGGGAAGTAATAAGTAGATGATGGGTTGCTAGATTGATAGAAGCTTAAACCCTAGTTTATGCGTTGCTTCGTAAGGGGCTGATTTGGATCCACATGTTTCATGCTATGGTTAGATTTATCTTAATTCTTCTCGTAGTTGCAGATGCTTGTAGGAGGGGTTAATCATAAGTGGGAGGCTTGTCCAAGTAAGGATAGCACCCAAGCACCGGTCCACCCACATATCAAACTATCAAAGTAGCGAATGCGAATCAAATGAGCATGACGAAAACTAGCTTGACATAAATTCCCATGTGTCCTCGGGAGCGCTTTGCTTTATATAAGAGTTTGTCCAGGCTTGTCCTTTGCTATAAAAAGGATTGGGACACCTTGCTGCACCTTTGTTACAATTGTTACTTGCTACCCTTTACGAATTATCTTATCACAAAACTATCTGTTACGGATAATTTCAGTGTGTTAGTGCATCTAGTGCCCCTTAGTGATTTTGGTGTATTGAAGACTTATAGGTTAAGGCACTAATGAGTTTGTGAGTGTACACAGGCTCTATAAGTCGATGAGGAGTTTGATATATTCAAATATTATCAACCCCTAAAAATGTATGTCTTCAAGTGAAGACTTTGCTGAAGACTTTGGTGAAGACTTTGTGAAGACTTTGAAAATGAAGAAGTTGGTGTGACCTTGAAGATACGAATGAGGAATATGAAGCTTGAAGACTTTTGTTTTTTTAGTTTCTTTTCTTTTATTTGAGTCATAGGAAACACCGTACTGTTAAAGGGGGTCCAGGTAATACTAAGGAAAATTTCCAACTGATGCTCAACTCCGAAATCCTCAACCCATACAATTCTTCGAGTGAAGCCTTTGGAAATATCTTATGGTTCAGACAAATTTTTCAGTGACAGAGACAAAGGTCTTCGCCAGTGCGAATTGCCTACAAGTGAGGATCATGATAAGCTGAGGAATTTCATAGTTCGAAATTCCGACCATTGCTGTGCTTAGCGCCAGCTGTCCCCAATCGTTCTTATCCACATAACGGTCATATCATTGGGGGCATTTATGTCTTATCATGTCAGGTTGCACCCTGGCTATAAATAGCCGACCCCCACAACCACTAGCCGGTTGGCTGCTCTGAGAGAGAACTGACACTTGTCATTTGAGAGCAACCCATCCTCTGAGGACTTTGAGATAAAATCATAAGTGAGGAAAAACCCACAACCAAACCATAAAACCCATAGTGATTGAGCATCACTGAAGAAATTCCCGTGTGGAACCGACGCTTGTTACTTTGAGGACTGTGTATCCTCCAGGCGATTAGGCGTCATGGTCTAGTGCTCCTGCAGTCAATTGGGGACCACGAAGTGACCTTGGTCTTGAGCATCCAGCAGTAAATTGTGGATCGCTAGGTGACCAGTTTGTGAGGGTTTTGGAAGTCTACCGTGAAGACTTACCACGAGTGTTGGGCGAGCACTGTGTGACCTTAGCTCAAGGAGAATACGGTAAGGACTCTGTGTCCTGGGACTGTGTGTCCTCTGGTTTAAATACCAGGCCGCTCCAAACCAGATGTACGACTGTCACAACAGTTGGAACTGGGTCATCAAACCATTGTCTTCATCAAGCTACCTGGTTCTATTTCCTCAACATCCTTATTCCTCATAAACCTGTTGATGAAATTGATTGTTACTGTTTGAAGAATTTGACTGAAGACTTTCGCAAATTCCTCACCTCAAATTCGTCAAATTGCCTTGTTTATCACTGCTTATCCTTATCACGCTACTCACTGTTTGTGCATGTTTCATTTCATCATGATGACTAAGCTGATACTATGCTCCTCATGCACCTGAGTACTTATTCCTCTGTTAGTTATTCATCACATTTCAAATTCCTCAAAGTTGAAATTCCTCAAGTGATGAATTTGTAAAAATCGTCTATTCACCCCCCTCTAGCCGATATAACGCACTTTCAATTGGTATCAGAGCAGGTACTCCCTCGCTCTGTGTGATTTTTGTTTAATCACCTGGAGTTTTAGTTATGTCGACTGCAGGTATGATCAAGGTTTCCGCGGGCTGTCCTACCTTCGATTGGACAGACTACCCCTACTGGAAGAACAAGATGCATATGCACCTTGAAGCTATTGACAACGATCTCTGGTACGTTGTGGAAAATGGCGTGCCCTGTGTCGCTCCCACTGTTACAGCTGCTGATGTGAAGAGATTCAAGGAACTCGATTCTCAAGCGAAGAATATCATCTGTGTTCATCTGCGCAAGGGTCAGTATGGCAGAGTGAGTGCTTTGGAATTTGCTAAGCTTATCTGGGATAGGCTGTCCAAAGTCAACGAAGGTGTTTCCACTCAACGTGACTCTCGTGTTGATGTTCTTCGCAATCTCTTCAACCACTCCAAGAGACTTGACAATGAAAATGTTCAGCAAACATTTGATAGCCTCACTGATATATCCGATGAACTTCAAGCACTGGGTGCCACTGATATCACTGACCATGAAGTGGTGAAGAAACTGCTACGATCTCTCGATTCCTCATTTGATACTCTAGATTTGATGGTTCAAGAATGTGGAGACTACAAAGCTCTTGATCCTACTGATATTCTTGAGAGACTCAATACTCATGAATTCCAACAAGCTGAGAAAAGAGACCTCTACGGGCCAAGCTATGGAAGATCTCGTGCTCTGAAGGCAAAAGCAATTTCCTCATCTGAAGAAGATTCTGACAGCAGCCTTGGTGATCCTGAAGAACTAAGTCAGGAACTAGCTAAGCTTGTGAGGAAATTCCAGAAGTTCTCAAGATGAGGTGGATTTGGAAAGTCATCAAAAAGTGGCTTGAGGAAATCAGATTCCTCAGAAGATTACAAAAGGAGAACTTGTCATCGCTGCAAGAAGCCTGGCCACTTTATCTCTGATTGTCCTCTCTGGGAAAAAGACTCAAAGAAGAAGAAGAAATACAAAGATGATAGTTCTGATGACTCAAAGAAAAAGAAGAAATCTTCAAAGTCCTCATTTACAAAGTCCTCATCTTCAAAGTCCTCAAAGCACAAGAAGAATGGTTCCAGAAAGGCTCGAGCATTCATCGGCAAGGAAATAGATTTTGAGGAAGAATCCGAAGAATATGAAGAAGAGGAAGAATCCGAGGAGGAACCAGAATCTGGTGTCGCTAGCCTTGCTCTCGCTACTGCGTTCGTCAGCAAGTCCATCTTAAACAATGAAGAATATGACCACTCCAATGACTCTGACGTCAGCAATGATGATTATGCACCCACTCATTGCTTTATGGCAAAATTCTCAAAGGTACACAAACATCATTCCTCATCTGAATCAAGTGAAGGTGAATACGATGAATATGTGAAACCTAGCTATGCTAAAATTGTTAAACTTGCCACTAAGCAACAAAGTGTACTTGAAAAGCTTCAGAAAATGCTAGACAAAAGTGATGATCTGTTAAACCGTGAAGTGGATCGGACTCAAACTCTGTCTGTTGATCTTAAAAGTCTCCAGACAAAGTATGATAACCTTCAGAGTCATCATAACAACCTCTTAGCCAATCATGAGAAGCTTTCATATGAATTTCTTCAAAGAAAGCAAGATCTTGAAAAGCTGAGGGTGTCAAATGAGGATCTCCAAAGGGAAATGATTCCTTACTGGCTCAACAGATCAGTACCGCTCAGGAAGAATTTGTTCCCCCTTGTTTGAAATGCATCGAACGTGAAACTGCTAATTCTTCACCTGAATGTTCAAATGCTTCTATTGCTGCAATTTCTTCAACTATTCCCATGGTCTTAAATTCCTCATCTGAGGATACCACTAGTATCACTGATGACAATGCAGGATTGAAGGAATTGTATGTGATAGGCATATACAAAAGTCTCAAAGGGCATCAAACCCTTTGTGATGTCCTCAAGAAGCAGATTCTGAACAGGAACCCTAGGAAAGAGGGTATTGCCTTTGTGAGGAAACTCAACGTTGATGGATCCTACTGGACACCTGAGTAGTACCCCAAAACCTCATGGGTTGCTGCAAAAGGATCTCCTATGGATCCATCCACTTTTTCTGGATTTACTTGTGAAACTTCATATTCCTCTATTGAGTCACTTGAATCCAATTATAAATTCTTCAAAAATCAGTCGAGTGAAGTATTTGCTAGATATGTTGGAACTAACTGCAGGAACGGTTCTCCTATGAAGAAAATCTGGGTTCCCAAGAACTACCTACAAAATCTTCAAGTGAATGTCCTCACGACACCACTCGTGAAGAATCGGAACCCTAGATCAAATTCCTCATATGGACCAAAGTCCTCACTTGGACCAAATTCCTCAAATGGTCAAAATCATCATTCTCGTGCTAATGCCTCTGTTTTGCAGGGAAAACCTAGGAGTTATGAATATGTGCATTATTCTTCAAACCATTATGTTCATAAGTCCTCGAAGAATTTCTCTGTTTATTCATTTGAATACTCTAACCCTCGCCCTGTGAAACGAAGCGCACTTGCTTGAATGCCTCCCTTCTCACATGGTGCTCGTAGAATGATGAATTCTTTGCCACCCCTCCAAATGTGGGTGGTGAAGAAAACAATCTGACATCTTATGCAGGGTCAAGTCTCCAGATGAATTTGAACATCTGATGAATTTGCTGGAGACCTGAGGAAATTCTTGAAAGGACGCAAGTTAACCATGATGAAATGAATTCTTCATTTCTCACGTCCTCACTCTACTTGCTTACTATCTTGTGTGATGAAATACTATTTGATGAAATTGATATCATATTCTTCACTCTGAAGCATATGAGTTCTTAAGTTGTACTAATTCATCTGCAGGATGATGCTTTAAAAGCTAACTGAGTGGGTTCTCGATAGTGGATGCACAAACCACATGACGGGTGACAAGAATCTACTGATGAATTTTCCACTCCCTCCATCTCCTCTGAAGCATATCACCTACGAAGACAAAGTAAAAAAGCAAAGTATTGGGACTTGGTAAAGTTGCTATCTCAAAGGACCGAACCATGGACAAGGTGATGCTTGTTGAATCCCTCGGGTTCAACCTTATGTCTGTCTCAATGCTTTGTGATCTTGATATGGTTGTCGTATTTGGAAAACATCATTGTGTTGTCATCATGGAATCTGACAATTCCAAAGTCTTCGAAGGCTTTAGGAGAGGAGACCTGTATATTATTGATTTCTCTATAGGTCCTCAACCTGCCACTTGCTTATTTGCAAAGTCTTCAGAAGGCTGGCTATGGCATCGACGACTTGGACATGTTGGTATGAGGAATCTGCACACACTCGTGAAGAAAAAGCACGTCATAGGCATCGAGGGTGTCAAATTCCTCAAGGACCACCTTTGTGGTGCATGTGAATCTGGTAAAATGACCAGATCCAAGCATCCCTCGAAGACAATCATGACCACTATGCGACCTTTTGAATTGCTTCATATGGATCTCTTTGGTCCCACTCACTATTCCATACTAACAAATTCTTCAAGTTTGTATGGATTTGTCATTGTTGATGATTACTCTCATTATACATGGGTGCATATCATTCTGTATAAAAATGAAGTGCAGGATGTCTTCAGACGATTTGCTTCAAGGGCCTCCACCAACTTTGGCGTCAAGATCAAGCATATCAGGAGTGATAATGGGACTGAATTCAAGAACACTAACCTTGATGAATATCTTGATGAACTTGGTATTACTCATGAGTTATCTGCTCCTTACACTCCTTATCAGAATGGCATCGTGGAGCGCAAGAACAGGACTCCTGTTGAGATGGCTCGAACCATGCTTAACGAATACAAAACCCCTCATCGCTTCTGGCCTGAAGCAATTGATACTGCATGCCACATCATCACCAGGGTATATCTTCACAAATTCCTCAAGAAGACTTCATATGAGCTCATGACAGGCAAGAAACCCAATGTAAGTTATCTCAAAGTCTTCGGTGCAAAATCCTGGATCAGAGATCCTCACCATAGTTCTAAGTTTGCACCGAAAGCACATGAAGGTTTTATACTTGGTTACGGAAAGGACTCGCACACCTACAAAGTCTTCAACACCTACCATCACAAGGTGGTTGAAACTGTAAATGTGCGGTTTGATGAAACTAATGGCTCGCAAAGAGAGCACCTGCCTTCTGTGTTAGATGAACAATCTCCTAAGGAATCCATCAAGCTGAAGGCACTGAAGATGTCATACCCACTGAGGAAATCATTTCAACAAATGAAGACTCTCATGCTGATATACCTGAAGAAAATGGTGCTGATGAAACTCCTCAGCCTCGTCAACCTGCTCATCCGAGAGTAGCAAATGAAGTGCAGATTGACAAAATCATCGATGACATCAATGCACCAGGTCCTGTCACACGCTCAAAAGCTTCACATCTAACTAACTTTTGTGGGCACTTTGCCTTTGTCTCTATCTTAGAGCCCACCAAAGTTGATGAAGCGTTCAAGGAGCCCAAATGGATTCAAGCTATGCAAGAGGAATTGCATCAGTTCAAGCTCAACAACATGTGGGAACTTGTCAAGCGGCCAGATCCGCGCAAGCATAACATCATAGGTACCAAGTGGATCTACCGCAACAAGCAAGATGAAAATGGTCTTGTGGTGAGGAATAAGGCTCGACTTGTAGCTCAAGGCTATACACAGGTTGAGGGAATTGACTTTGATGGAACTTTTGTACCTGTTGCTAGACTTGAAGCTATTCGCATATTACTGGCTTACGCTAACCATCATAATATCATCTTATATCAAATGGATGTGAAAAGTGCATTCCTCAATGGTAAGCTTGAGGAAGAAGTATATGTTGCTCAACCCCCAGGTTTTGAAGATCCTAAGCATCCTGACAAAGTCTTCAGACTAAACAAGGCCCTCTATGGCCTCAAGTAGGCCCCTCGGGCGTGGTACGACACTCTGAAGGAATTCCTCATGAAGAAAGGCTTCAAACCCGGTTCACTCAACCCTACTCTTTCCACGAAATCCTATGACAATGAACTGTTCATATGCCAAATATATGTTGATGATATTATCTTTGGATGTACTGACAAATGTTACAGTGATGAATTTGCCTATATGATGAGTGAAGAATATCAAATGTCTATGATGGGAGAGTTGAAATTCTTCTTATGTCTTCAAATTCGTCAGCAAGACAATGGCATCTTCATCTCACAAGAGAAATACCTCAAAGATGTTCTGAGGAAATTCGACATGCAAGATTGCAAAGGCGTCAAAACTCCAACGCCTTCAAAAGGCCATCTCTGCACTGATGAAAATGGTAAAGATTCCGATCAGAAGGTATACCGCTCCATGATTGGCTCCTTATTGTACCTATGTGCATCTAGGCCTGATATAATGCTAAGTGTCTGCATGTGTGCTCGATTCCAAGCAACACCGAAGGAATCACACCATAAGGCTATAAAAACACATTCTTCGATACTTAGCTCACACACCAACACTTGGATTGTGGTATCCTAAGGGCTCAAATCTTCACCTCGTCGGATACTCTGATGCTGACTATGCTGGAGACCGCGTGGATCGCAAGTCAACCTCAGGCACATGTCATTTCCTCGGACGATCCTTAGTCTGTTGGTCCTCGAAGAAGCAGAACTGCGTTTCACTCTCTACTGCAGAAGCTGAGTACATTGTTGCTGGCTCGTGTTGTGCTCAGTTACTATGGATGAAGCAAACTCTCAAGGACTATGGCATCAAGCTGAAGAATGTGCCTCTTTACTACGACAACGAGAGTGCCATCTAGATTGTGTACAACCCTTTTCAGCACTCCAAGACCAAGCACATCCAGATTCGTCATCACTTTCTTCGAGATCATGTACGCAAGGGCGACATCTCCATCAATCACATTCCTATTGAAGAACAACTGGCCGGTATCTTCACAAAGCCCTTGGATGAAAAGAGATTTTGCAAGTTGCGGTGTGAGCTAAATATCTTAGAATCTTTGAATGTTCTTTGATGAAGAACACACATCCTAACACGTATGCAAAATTGATGACTTAGATGTGCAACACACGAAGTAATATTTTTCTTCAATCAATGAAGAATAACTCTCTAAGTGTGAAGAAATTAATGAAGAATTTGATTCTCAGAACTCTACAACAATTGTAAGCAGTATCTGAAATCATCATTCTTATACGGTGGGTTACGCCACCAACCAAAAGTTGAAGTTCTTCAAAATTGAGCACTGTTGCAAATTCTTCAAATTATCAAATTCCTCAAATTTGCAAATTCCTCAAGTCTTCAAATTCATCAACTTTTCAAATTCTTCAAAACTTTTGAGACTCATATTCTTCATTGACTATATATATATTTATATATTTGAGTTTTTTTGTCCTCAACAACATTCACTTATTGCTAATTCTTCAAGTTGATTATCATCTAAGTGAATGTGATCGGACCCTTTCCCCGTCTATGCTAAACTCAACCCAGTCTGTTCACAAATTCCTCATATGCGTTCTACTCTGAAACTTGTTCAAAGTCTTCACCGTGTCCTTGACAGTTGAAGAATTTGCGAATCAAAACTTTGAAATCTTCACTACCAAAATTTTCGGCGGTTCCCGCTCAAACTGTTCCGATTCCCGTGCCTAGATAACCCACGATCCTCCACAATCTTCACTACCCAGATCGTGGGTGACACCTATCGCGTGGAGAGCAAGGGTCAGGGGCAATCCTGTCCAAAATCTACGGGAGGATCGGTTTTCACTTCCTCTATAAATGCCCCCTTCCCATCTACTGTGCTCGGTTACTCCGCATCTCATCTCTCTCCCAAGCTCCAACCAAGCGCCGCCGCTAAAGTCATCATCGCCGGTGAGGAAGAGCTTCACTGCCTCAACCTCATCGTCGCCGTACTCGCATCGGCCGCGGAAATCTTCATCCCGCCGCCGTTGTAGCTGTCTCCTTCTGCCAAGATAGGGCGTGGGAGATCAGACCGAACGAACTTCCTCATTTCATCTCTGTGTTTGGTCGTGTTCTTCACCAGGGTAATTAAAATTTATTTTTACTGCCCCTGTTTGATCCTCAACTACAACTACTATTCCTCAAATAGGTGTTTATACGTTATAAATCAAACACACAAGAACCTTACATCTCCTCATACTTGATACTTGGTAATTTTCCCTAAGTAATGACTTTCTTCAAGATTCCACAATTGTGCGAATTCTCAAATTTGCACAACTCTGGAACCTAAGGCTAATAACACTTAGTAAAATTCCTCAAGACATCCATGGTCAAATTCCTCACACCTATCTCTCTTAAAATTTTCTGAGAACGCATATGACCTCTTCAAATTCTTCGCACCTATACTCTATTCACAGGTACAACATGTTCGCTGATGAATCACTAGATTCTCATCAACTTAACTCATTTGCAGCGCTACTTGAAGAAAAACTGTGTACCTCTTCAGAATCTTCAAGGGTTCATATTCCTCAAGTGAAGAAAATGTCTGATGGAAAGAAACCTCGGAAAGGAGGGAAAAAGCCAGATGTGCACAGTGCATTTGAGATCCCTAAGGATCTTTATGATGAATATTGCACACCTGACGAAGAAACTCATGGAAAGGAGATGACCAAGCAGAGGAAGATCCATCTGCAAAAGATTGAAGGAGATGGGCCAAAGAATGGAGAGAATATCGTTATGTAACTCCAAAATACATGATGAAATTCGCTGTGAAACCACCTTGCAACAGGCCTCCTCTTGCTCCTAACCAAATTGTTGATCCTTCTAGCCTCAAAACTGGTGAGGACTTTCCTGCCATGTGGGAAGAGCAACAAGCCAAGTTGGCGAGGAAAGCCAAAGAGGCAGTGAAGAAATTCAACGAGGATTCTGCTGCTGCTGCCTCTGCCGGAGCTTCTGCTAGTGCTCCGAAGAAGATGATAAAGAAATATGCTCTGAGAATTGTCTCCTCAAAATCCTCAGTGCAAATTCCTCAAGGTCAAAGGCCTCAGCCCAGAAAACCTGCAGCACCTGGAACTATTGCTGCTCAGTCATCTGCAACAGCCAAAAAGTCCTCAACCCCAGTGCATCTGGCAACATGCAAAAGGACTGAGGGTTTCATGATGGTTCCGAAGCTCACTGCAAGACCCTCCACTATTGCAAAGTCTTCAACCAGTCCCTCTGCACTTAAACTGAAGAAGACAGCTGGACGTGGTCAAAGACCAAGCTCTCACAACAGCAAGGCTCTGGTTACAGTCCCCTCAGATTCTTCAGAGGATAATGATGCTGATGGTGCTGATGATGAGGAATTGGTAGAAATCATCAGATAGAGTCAGCACAGGGCTGCTAAAGAAGAGGGTAGCTCTGTTCCTCTCATGCTGGATCCCAAGATGATCCTAAACTTCATATATATATGGCATGAGGACCCAAGCACTCAACTTTCCTCACTAAATCTGCCTCCTGAAGTGGATCATGTCCTCACCCACTTCATCTCTGAAGAACAATGGAAAAGAGAGCAAGCTCAGAGAGCTAAGAGGAACAAGACTCGCAAAGAAAAGTTTCTGCGCGAAAATGTGATGAACTTGACCCCAAATCAACTCGTCACAGTTCAGCCCGAGATTCGCATTCTCTCGTTGGATCAACAGAGATATGATGCTGAATGGAAGGGCACCAAAGTCAGACTTGTCAGGGCTGCTCATGCAGCTGTAAAGGATCACAACACCAGGGTTGCAGCTCGATCGCAACCAGAAAAGACTCAGTCTGAAGGAATTGCTCAGAGTGAATATGAAATTCCTCAGGCTGCTGATGAAATTGCTCAGCCTAAAGAAACTGCTGAAGAAAGTGCTTTTGCATGAAAAGCAACTGCCAGTGCTGCTGAGGAAACTCAAATCACTGAAGAACATGTCAGGACAACCCCAAATGTTATGCCTGAAGAATCTGATAGGCCAGCTGAAGAATCCGTTGTGCCTCAAGAACCTGAACCACCCAGGACGGCTGCATCAGTCATTCCTGAAGAAACTGCTCCTGCTGAGGAAAATCCCCTCAAAAGAAAGGCATCAACTTCTAAAAGCCCCTGTGTTGAAGAAGTTGAAAACTTTGACAAGTTCCTCAGCTACACCACTTGATGCAATTCCAATTTCCTCAGCACCAGCCTATGCTATTGTGCCAATTGAGGAAGCATATGACATTCCTCACGGAGAAGAGAATCATTCGGCTGCTTCCTCAGAGCCTCTTGATGAGGAAATTGTCATTGATGACACTGCATCAACTCCCAAGGTATCATCGCCCCAGCTTCTGCTAACTGCTGGTGCTGAAGAAATTGATGAAGAAGTTGACATCGGTGACACTACTCCAGTCATCAATGATGAATATTGGGAATCTGCACATCCCAACTCACCTGTGGCAACTCCTCTGATGCTGATTCCTCAGTCACCTGCACAAACTGAGGAAATACCTGAAGATTCTGAACACCTGTACCTTCTAGACCCTGAAGAAATTCCAGCTACAACAGCTGAGGAAATTGATGCTCCGGCCACTATTGAGGAACCTGTTCTACAAATCACTCAGTCTGTTGTTCCTCCCATGCTAACTGAGATCAAGGGGCGCATTCGACCAAATCTTCAACCTAAGCAAAGAATGCCATTCAAAGGTTCGGTCCGCCCCAAATTCCTCAAGACAAATTTCTTCAATGAACACATGTTCTTCACAGGACCAAATCCATATGATTCTGGTCGGACTGGTCGCACAAGGTTCTAGACTCCCATGCAAATGAACTACTATGCCTCTGTTCTATGTAACAAGAAGAAAATCTTCGAGCACCATAATATTCCTCATGTGGACATGGAGTCTATTCCATCATTCATGCCGGTGCTCCAAGTTCTTCATGATGCTGGGCTTCTTCCCTTCTGTGTAGATGTCTGTGATTGGAACAAGGAGTGGATTCTTCAATTCTATGCCACTCTATACATTAGTGGAAATTCCTCAGACATCAACTCCTGGGTCTTGGACCGGATGACCGAAACAACTGATTTCACTGCAAGCTCTTCTGAATTACTTCAGTCTGTCCCAGTTCCAATTCCTTCAGATGAAGCCCGCTGCCTGTTCAATGATCCACCACTACCGAATCAGATGATGAATGTGATGATGAAGAAATTAGCGCCTGGAAAGCCTCAAAGGACAACCTTTCTTGTGAAGGATTTGCTGTATGTACCAAGAACAGTCTATCACATACTCACTCATACCCTATGTCCTCAGAAGGGCCACAACTCTGAAGAAGAAGAAGTGGAAGGACTCATGAAGAATATGCTTTTCAACATCATTCATGGGATTCCCATAAACTTTCACGATTTCCTCATGAGGACTCTGGCCGATGCTGCTATGTCACCATTTGAGTTGAAGCCCTTTGCTCCCTAGATTATGCATTTCCTCAGAACAAAGTCTTCAATTCACTTTAAGGCTGGCTTCCAGAATCATTTCAGTTTTCTGCCCCCGATTGAAGTTCTCAAAAGCACAATTGATGTAGGAAAAGGAAAGGATGTCATTGATCAAGGCACTCGTCCATTGGATGGTCAGTTTCGTCAAGTAGCATCCTACTCCACCAATGATGACTCTGCCACATAGGACTCCTCTGCCAAAACCTCTGCACAAAAGCCTCATGCAACTGCTCCTCGTGTGATGACTGATCATGAGCTTCTCTTAAGTCTTCATCAGAAGGTCGATCGAAATCACAAGTGGGTCAAGCGTCAACTTGGGTATATTGTGCAGAATATGACTGTGATGCAGAACACTGTCAAGAGGAACCACTACTATGCTCATGAAAACCTCAAGCGCTCTTGGGCTGTGCTAAATCACATCATGTCTTCTGAAGAATTGGATGAGCCGAACTTTCAAGAATATCCTGTCTTCGCTCACTGTCCTTAGAAGAAGTTCAAGAAAGTCCAAGTTCCTCTGATGGTCACCAGTTCATATTCTTCATCTCACGAGTCTGATGAAGATGAAGACATTGACGATACTGCTGCTGGACCCGCATCAACAATCGACCCCGACAACGCTAGCTCTCCTTCTTCACCAACAAGATGAAATTCCTCATGGGGCGTTAGTCATCATTTTTTCTTCCCTTTTGGTCCTCGATGACAAAGGGGGAGAAAATTTGAATTAGTCTTCAAGCGGGTCTACATATATATGTGCTATTTTTGTTTAAGTTACAACTCTCGCTCTTGTGAAGTTTTTGGTTATTGAGTTGTAAACTTAAGTCCGATGGCGGTCTGACACTTTTGAACTATTTCCTCGCATGTTTATTTCCTCAAACACCTTAATGCATGCATGCTGAATTTCGTCAGACACCGTTTTCCTCACGCATTTCAAATTCTTCATTTCATATATTCAAATGCGTGTATGAATTACAAGATATAGGGGGAGTTCTCCATGTTTTGAACCTGCCATGTGCATTTGCATCCCGAAGTAAATTCCTCAAATATGCACATCTTCAGGGGGAGCTCTTCTTAATCTTGCAATCAGATTCCTCAAAATCTGTACTTTCACTTCATATGTTTATCCCCGTTGAAAACTTAACCTATTTGTCATCAATCACCAAAAAGGGGGAGATTGTTAGTGCATCTAGTGCCCCTTAGTGATTTTGGTGTATTGAAGACTTAAAGGTTAAGGCACTAATGAGTTTGTGAGTGTACACAGTCTCTATAAGTCGATGAGGAGTTTGATATATTCGAAGATTATCGACCCCTAAAAACGTATGTCTTGAAGTGAAGACTTTGCTGAAGACTTTCTAAAGACTTTGGTGAAGACTTTGTGAAGACTTTGAAAATGAAGAAGTTGGTGTGACCTTGAAGATATGAATGAGGTATATGAAGCTTGAAGACTTTTGTTTTCGTAGTTTCTTTTCTTTTATTTGAGTCATAGGAAACACCGTACTGTTAAAGGGGGTCGAGGTAATACTAAGGAAAATTTCCAACTGATGCTCAACTCCAAAATCCTCAACCCATACAATTCTTCGAGTGAAGCCTTTGAAGACACAGACAATGGTCTTCTGGTCTCTTAGGAAATTGATCTGACTGAGGAGTTAGGATTTCGCCAGTGCTAATTGCCTACAAGTGAGGATCATGATAAGCTGAGGAATTTCATAGTTCGGAATTCCGACCATTGTTGTGCTTAGCGCCAGCTGTCCCCAATCGTTCTTATCCACATAACGGTCATATCATTGGGGGAATTTATGTCTTATCATGTCAGGTTGCACCCTGGCTATAAATAGCTGACCCCCACAACCACTAGCCGGTTGGCTGCTCTAAGAGAGAACTGACACTTGTCATTTGAGAGAAACCCATCCTCTGAGGACTTTGAGAGAAAATCATCAGTGAGGAAAAACCCACAACCAAACCATAAAACCCATAGTGATTGAGCATCACTGAAGAAATTCCTGTGTGGAACCGATGCTTGTTACCTTTGAGGACTGTGTATCCTCCAGACGGTTAGGCGTCATGGTCTAGTGCTCCTGCAGTCAATTGGGGACCACGAAGTGACCTTGGTCTAGAGCATCCAACAGTAAATTGTGGATCGCCGGGTGACCAGTTTGTGAGGGTTTTGGAAGTCTACCCTGAAGACTTACCACGAGTGTTGGGCGAGGACTGTGTGACCTTAGCTCAAGGAGAATATGGTAAGGACTCTGTGTCCTGGGACTCTGTGTCCTCTGGTTTAAATACCAGGCCGCTCCATACCAGACGTATGACTGTCACAGCAGTTGGAACTGGGTCATCAAACCATTGTCTTCATCAAGCTACCTGGTTCTATTTCCTCAACCTCCTTATTCCTCATAAACCTATTGATGAAATTGATTATTACTGTTTGAAGAATTTTACTGAAGACTTTCGCAAATTCCTCACCTCAAATTCTTCAAATTGCCTTGTTCATCACTGCTTATCCTTATCACACTACTCACTGTTTGTGCATGTTTCATTTCATCAAGATGACTAAGCTGATACTATGCTCCTCATGCACCTGAGTACTTATTCCGCTGTTAGTTATTCATCACATTTCAAATTCCTCAAAGTAGAAATTCCTCAAGTGATGAATTTGTAAAAATCCTCTATTCACCCCCCTCTAGCCGATATAACGCACTTTCACAGTGCTTGCAGAGAATACCTTACTGAGAACCGCTTGTTATTTCCTTCTGCTCGTCAATGGGTTTGACACGCTTACTTATCTAATGGACTATGATAGATCCCCTATACTTGTGGGTCATCATTGGTCCCCCCTTTAAGTGGTCTGACCATGTCCAGCCCCCAGACCGCGAAAGTCCAGGTGATTAGAATAGTCTGAAGAGCTGTTGGGGGCATGTGACTTTGATTTGCGAAAGTTGACACCCTATGCAGTGTTTGACAAGTGACTGGGCGTCCGCTCGAGAAGTGGGCCAAAAGAAACCAGCTCGGAAGGCCTTGCTAACCAAGGCTCTTGCTGCGGCATGATGACTGCCCATCCCAAGGTGAACTTCAGCTAAGAGCTGTCGTCCTTCTTCCTTAGATATGCACCACTATAATATTCCGGTGGTGTGGCCGCGCCCCTGGGGCTTGTGGCTCCCTAGTGGGCCCTTGATGTATTTCTTTCTCCCAACATTTTTATATATTCCAAAATAATTTTCCGTAGATTTTCAGGACTTTTGGAGTTGTGTCGAATAGGTATCTCAGATTTGCTCCTTTTCCAGTCCAGAACTCCACCTGCCGGCATTCTCCCTCTTCATGAAGACCTTGTAAAATAAGAGAGAAAAGGCATAATTATTGTACCAAAATGTGTAGTAAAAAACCATAATGCAATAAATATCAATATAAAATCATGATGCAAAATGGACGTATCAACTCC
This sequence comes from Hordeum marinum, assembly GCA_022496015.1. Classification (NCBI taxonomy): domain Eukaryota; kingdom Viridiplantae; phylum Streptophyta; class Magnoliopsida; order Poales; family Poaceae; genus Hordeum; species Hordeum marinum. The sequence goes on from CM039674.1 coordinate 155,114,226, forward strand.
CCCAAGCTTAGACCTCGCTTGTCCTCAAGCGAAAGCCGAGATCAATAAATATGGGGCAGAAGCAGTCCTGCCCTGTGATATTATTGGGGCCTGCAGACCACCCCGAACAGATCAACAGGATACACACCGTTCTTCATGGTCTATGGGGCAGAAGCAGTCCTGCCCTGTGATATTATTCACGACGCACCAAGGGTGCGCATGTACGAGGAAAATGAAGCCAAGTTAGATTGGCAGGACGACCTGGACGCCTTAGAAGGAGAGCGCGACATAGCAAGGGCTCGCTATACTTTTTACCAATAGCAGGCCCGACGTTACCAGAGTAGGGAGCTCAGGGCAAAAGCATACAACATGGGTGAACTCATCTCACGGTGCCCAAAGAAGCAGAAGCATAAACTCAACCCCAAATGGGAGGGCCCCTTCATAATCAATGAAGTACTCGCGGGAGGAGCTTATCGTCTTCGGAACCCGTCAGACAACTGCCTTGAACCAAACCGATGGAACGTAGCTCGTCGTTGGCACTTCTACGGATAAATCGATGTCGTCACATTCTTTACCCTTTACCTCCTTTTTCTTTACTTTTTTCTTTCCCATCCCACCTTGGTGTTTGGTAGATTTGAATTTTTCTTTTATTAATAAATCTATGTTCGGTTCAACTGATCTTCTACTAAGATTTTTGGCTTACACCCTTAAGTGTTAAATTCGAACACAACACCTAGGGGCTTCTTCCCGGAGCCAATGCTTTATATTATAAGCATTTATCCACACTTATTATGTACACATGTTTCCCTTGTCGCGTTTAAGCCATCATATGCATCAATTCGGAGTAAGACTTTGCCAAGCTGGGTTGCCTCGCTCCTGTGCTTACCCCCTACGTTCGTGATTGTTCGACTAGAGGGTTAAGGGAGCACCTCTGTGATTGTTACGACCAGGTCATCCGGATACGTACCTCAGAGGGGTGAAGCCAAAAGCTAGCTATCTTCAGTAGACAATTGGTCGGCTACGGCGGAAGCAACTAGTAAGACTATTTTCATTATCACCATTACTCGGGCTTCCTTTCTCAGAAAAGCCATTAGCCACATACTAGCAGTATATGGCCTTATTACCTACGATTTATGTAGCACCCTGAATAAAGGTATCTATAGAGGTACTATTTTCTTCGGAAGATGTTTCTTATGCTAAGCAATAATATAACATATCTCCCTGTGTGCTTTCTGTCTTTTCGCACGAAATGGATGGATTGCCTGGTTCCTTGAACATAATTCACTCTTCTAGGGTGATAAATTATGAGGAACACTCCCGAGCTCTTAGCGCGGGAGGTAGAAGCCGATAGCCATTTAAGACAAAGTTTACAACATAGATGGAGCAATTACTCGATTATTCGTACATAGTTACATATAATCATACATTCGACTGTTGATCGAGATTGTCGATTATGGTGTCCAAGGAGCAGTCTTCTTGTGAGAGACGGACGACACACATCACTTGGTCTTACACTAGGTGGAGCAGCACTTCTTGTCCATCTGACCCTACTAGCAAAACCCGAGCCATACGCTTAGGGTTAAGTCCGGTATAGCAGGTCTTGATCATCGCCCATGCCTCCCGTGCTCCCTCCTGGCAAGCCGATGTCTTCCACAGCTCGAACCTACTTTGGGCTCCCTTGAATCGATCGACTAGTTAGGTCATCCCTTGTGAGGGACGGACGACAGGCATCACTTGGTCGTACACTAGGTGGAGCGGCACTTCTTGTCCATCTGACCCTACTAGCAAAACCCGAGCCATACGCTTAGGGTTAAGTCCGGTATAGAGGGTCTTGATCATCGCCCATGCCTCCCGTGCTCCCTCCCGGCAAGCCGATGTCTTCCACAGCTCGAACCTACTTTGGGCTCCTTGAATCGATCGACTAGTTTGGTCATCCCTTCCGAGCCCACTCATGAAGGGTGAAAAGCTCCTTCAGAAGGCTCCCCCAGTAGGATCCAATCTCTTCTTCGGATCTCCCACACAAGAGACCTACACATGAGTCAAAGGCATGCCTATTATGCTTCATTTATAAGAAGTACTTCCCTATGTTAGAATCACACTTACCAAACATTCCCCACTTTAGTTTCTGGTTCTCTTCTTGGGCCTGGGCCAATTGAGTTTTTAAGCTCTAAATTTCGTCGGCATGTTGTTTGTTCTCCGCCTGAAGACGGTTCTTCTCTTCAAGGTGTCATTGCAAAACACGACAACTGACCTCGGGCTGGGACTCAGCGTATTGCTGATATTCTTGGGCTGCATCCAAATCTCTTTGTATTTGCCCTATTGATTCAGCTGCTAAAAAGTACCCTTGCGTCAACACGGGAATATACTAAGATCAGCAGCACAGATATACTCACCATGTGCCTCCCGAGTAAAGCTCTTCACTTGCTCCAATTCAGCCTTCACAGATTCCACCTGTATTCGGCTTGCTTCTAGTTCCTTAGCCAGTTGCTCGCTTTGCTGATTCGAGGCCTGCATTAGCAATAAACAAAACAAGGACCCTTAATTCGATCGTTCCGACCAATTTAAGGCCTGGGGGCTACTGGGTTTACGTGAGTGTTCGAACTCTACAAAATCGATTATTTACCTTCAGGCTGGACGATATCAATTTCATGGCCTCCCCGAACCCAGCTCACGCAACACTGATGTGCATGTCTGCCATGCATAGAGCATTGTACTCCTGTTCGGAGAATACTGGGTGACGCAGGGCCTCTCGTCGTCGCTGATGATTCATGGCGCTTCCTACCTCGGATTTGGTAACGGACACAACATCATCGGAATCGGCAGGAGCCAGATTGACCATGGGAAACTCCGTAGCAGGTTCATCATGAGTCGAAGCTCTAGAATTTTGAGCGTCCCCGGACACCCTGGCAACCTCCTCGGCAGAAGAAGGCTGGGCTTTTTACCTGAGAATTTTGATATAAAATATGTTGTGAGGATCTATGAGTTGTGATAATAAATAAATAGCCGAACAAAATACCTTTGGGTTGAACAAGTGGGCGGACTCATCCCCACAATCGGCTCATTTGTCGGATCCCTGTTGCTTTCCGGTCCGGGCACTGCTGCCGTTGTCGACGTATGACGCGTAGATCGATGACGCTTGGGAGTAGCAGCCGACGCGTTTGGGGCATTGGAGGATGCTTGCCTTTTGTGGGATGAGCTTTTCTTCTTCTTGTTTATTGCAGGAGAAGGGAACGATCCAGGGTAATTGGCTATGATAGCCATCTTGGAGCAGTCAAGACTCTCCTAGTAGAAAACCCCGTCTTCAAGCTCAATTAACAGATTCGGATCCTCATGAAAGCCCAGATCATCATCGCGAGAATAGTCTTCGGGGGGGGGGGGGGGAGGGGGGTGGACAGTTAACTGTCTTGATGAAGCTTCTCCAGTCCTGTTCACATAAAGTTAAAGGATTCAGTCAAAAACAGGACAAAATGGAAACCCGAGTTGTGGTCACAGAGTTGAAAGGCTTACCCATTCGATGGGATTGTGGCTTGAGTATCCCTCCTTGGTCGACCGCCTAATAAAATCTTCTTGCTACCCTTTGTACAGGTCGGCAAGTGCGGTGGCCAATGTTGTTTGATCGGCAGGGCCTGGTCTTCGGGTGTGAGTCGTGTCACTTGTCTCGTTGTAACGCCACAAGGGGTGTATCCTCTGCTGAAGAGGCTGAACGCATCGGGTGATGCCGGCGGCCTTGACGTCAATCATGGTCAACTTGTGGTGGGCTAGTACCCTCACCTGGGCTGCCAAGCATTGCACTTCAACGCTGTCGTCTTGGGACAAACTCTTGGGCCGCTAGTTGTACCTTTTCTTTAAGGGGTTGTTGGAGTATTCAGGCAGACCCCTCTGAGCTGGATCGAATAGGGGGACTTCCTCGATGTAAAACCATTTCGAAGACCATTCTTCGAACTCCTTTGATGTTCCCACTGGATACCCCGTCACTGATATGCGGCATATTTCGGCTCCTCTGACCTCCAAAATTGTCTAGTACTAGGTGTGAGGGACGAGGCAGAAGTACTTCCTCCACAATTCGAAATGTGCCTCGCAGCCCAGGAACATCTCGCAAAGGACGACAAAGCCCGAGATGTGCAGGAAAGACCCTAGGGAGAGGTGGTGCAGCTGGATCCCATAAATTTGCAATTACCCTCTCAAGAATGGGCGAATAGGAAACCCAAGACCCCATAGAAGAAGGGGCACGAAGCATACGTGTTCCCCCTTTATGGATTGGGGCAATTCTTTGTGAAAGCTTCATCGTTGAATGAAGATAAACCTGCGCGGGTAACTGCCAGATCCGAGGAAGGAAGGTACCCCTGGGTCTCCAGGTTACGTAGTCGAAGGAGCAATACGGAGCAGCTGGTCCAATCCCCAGGACGGGAGCCGTAAGGGCGCGAGGAAGAGCTAGGGGCGCTCGCCATGTTTTTCGTGGTGATCTTCCATTGAGAGTTTTTTCCGATGGAGAGGAAGAAGAGGATGTGGCCTAGACCACGATTCTATTTGTTTAAATGAGTGGTGGCTCTATTGCAGAGGGGTAGTCTTGTAAAAAGTCGTTGAACCGCTTGTCTCCCTAGGACACGCAAAAATTGAGAAACGCTAACGGTTATTATAATGGACCTGGAAAGCTCGTGAAACTTGGCATTGCACCGATGATTGGTCGGTTGCCGAACAAGAAGGAGTAGAGGGACTCGCCTCGCAAGCCGAAGATTGTGACACACAAAGATTATCCGGATATACCTCGGCATTGAAGGCTAGTCTGGGGGCTATTGAGGGAGTCCTAGATTAAGGGGTCCTCGAATAGCCGACCTGTTTCTCATGTGCCGGACTATAACCGCCGCTGGACGAGCATTGGATGATCAAGGGCCCCGTTGCCAGGATGGAAGGTTCAAGGAGTCGTGGCGTGTCCTCCAAGGTGTCGACAGTAGATAGGCATGTTTTTTCCTTCGATGTGCAACCGACCATGTCTAAACCCTAGGTACCCTCAGCGTCTATATAAGCCGGAGGGTTTTAGGTTGTAGGACAGAGAACAACTCATCTACGGTTTAGCTATTTGATCTCGAGGTAGATCAACTTTGTAACCTACATATCATCAATACAATCAAGCAGGACGTAGGGTATTACCTCCATAGGAGGGCCCAAACATGGGTAAACATCGTCTCCTTCGTCTCCTGTTACCCTTGATTCTAGTCTCACGGCTCAGGACCCCCTACCCAAGATCCGCCAGTTTTGACACTGACACCTACCATGTGTAAACCCTAGGTACCCCTGGTGTCTATATAAACCGGGAGGGTTTTAGACTATAGGGCAGAGAAACTCATCTAGGGTTTAGCTATTCGATCTCGAGGTAGATCAACTCTGTAACCTTCATACCATCAATATAATCAAGCAGGACATAGGGTTTTACCTCCATAGGAGGACCCAAACCTGGGTAAACATCATCTCCTTCATCCCTTGTTACCATCGATCCTAGTCTCACAGCTTGGGACCCCCTACCCGAGATCCGCCGGTTTTGACACCGACATTGGTGCTTTCATTGAGAGTTCCACTGTGATCACCAAATGAATCGATGGCTCGCTTTATCATCAATGAAGAAGTCCACAACATGGACTCCTTTGTCCCCGGACAGATCTACGCTTTCGATAGCATTGTGCTGCATGTTGACCCGACCTTCCGTCTTGGCTTGGTCGGGAGTTTCTCCCCTTATCAAGAGGTCAGATTCGGGAACCTAGAGTTCTCCGTAGATTCTCAGGGCAATCTTTCACTAACCTGGCTCGCAATCTCACCTGTCGTGCACGAAGACTCCAAGGCCTTAACCTCGGATTCCGCTTTTTGTCCCGCCCACGGGATCCACCCCGGCGATGACCTGACTTTTAGTCCGGATCCGTCCATAGAGACAGAATGCCGGGGACCAGTTCTTGCCAAACACTCTCCTCGCACGGACACATCGGAGGTTTACTCCGAAATCTTTGATTAGGTTGACCCGATCGAGCTCTCAACATTCAACGAGGCCCTAGATCGGATCTTGTCAATGAAAATTACCAACGACCCAAACCCGATCCATGCTTAGATCGGTCTTAAGGCGGGTCAAGAAGAATTTTTCATCCCACCTACCACCCACTTGGTAACCATTGTCAAAGACTTAACCGACATGTTGGACTACGCCTCCAAGGAGGCAGAAGACATGGATGAGGAAGATTGCGCTCCCACCCCCGTTAACACCAGGCGATGGGCTGCCACTTCCACCTACGATGTCTACACGGTGGACAATCCAGACGATAACGGCGAGCACACATCCAAAAACAATGGCGACAAATCAGGTGAAGCGCCGTCAAGGAAGAGGAAGCCGCGCAAAACGATCAAAGGCAAAAAAGGGAAGGGAATCTATCACTGGCACCGAGGAGGGAGATAACCCGGAAGACCTTGACGATCCAGATATCCCCGAACATCAGCTAGAGGAACAGGAGAGGCTGGACGATCAGCGCAACCCCGATGATCTAAACGATTCCGAGGATGACAACTACCTCCCTTTGTCGAGGAGGAGGACATCCCGGAAGCCCAAGATTTCGCCATCCCCAAAAACCTCAAAGATTAGGAACAGTTCAGGCAATAGCTTATAGCCATGACCCGAAGCCTGAAGATAAAAGAACGGCAGCTTAAGGCCAAACAAGACAACCTCAACGATAGTTAGACGAGGATCCTATCAGCTGAGGAAGGATACGGTGCCGATCTATTGGACCAACCCAAGAGCTATCCATGCCAACGGCTGCTGCCACAATTCGATGATGAGCTTACCATATGACAAGCTAGACCGCCCTCCTTGAGGACGAGATAGGACAACTGACGTCACCGATTATAGGCCGACGATACCCCGAAGAAGGGGAAAAGATCCAATAGATCCCGATGACAGGTTCGACCTGCGACACAACCTGGACTATAGAACAGGTCGTACGAGATCCATCTACGGATCCAAAGGGTACTCACCTGATAGACGGGATGGGTACTGGCCTTGTCTCGACCATAACAATTGAGGCCGGGAACGAAACCGGGCCAGAACAGACGCCAATTACCGTCGCGACATAGCTCAGGTCAGAGGCGCTGCCCACCCACTGTGCCTCACCGACGAGGTAATGCAGCATCAGTTCCCGGAGGGATTTAAACCCATGAACATACAGCAGTACGACGGAACAACTGACCCAATAGTATGGATCGACGATTTCCTCCTCCACATCCACATGGCGTGAGGATACAATCTCCATGCCATCAAGTATCTACCCCTAAAACTTAAGGAGCTAGCTCGGCACTGGTCAAACAGCCTCCTCGAAAATTCCATCGGGTGCTAGGAGGATCTAGAGGATGCATTCTAATCTAACTTCCAAAGCACCTATGTGCGGTCGCCGGACTCCTCCGACCTAAGCAACATCATCCAAAAGGTAGGAGAGTCCGCTCGGCAATTCTAAAATTGGTTCTTGACCAAGAAAAACCAGATTGTTGAATGCCCAGATGCCGAGGCAATAGCCTCCTTCAGGCACTATATTCAGGATGAATGTCTGGCTCGCCAGCTCGGTCAGGATAAACCTAGGACAATGTCCGCCCTTACATCAGTCATGACTCGCTTTTGCGCGGGCGAAGATAACTGGCTAGCAAGATGGAGCCACAACCCCGATGACCCCGGCACCTCCGAAGTTCGGGACGGAAACGGGAAACCAAGATGCAACAAGAATAAGCGCCGGCACATCAATAGTGATGCCGATGACACAACCGTTAACGCCGGCTTCCGCAATTCCCGACCCGGGCAGCGGAAGAAGCCTCCTAAAGGCAATTGCGACGGACCTACCCCACTGGACAAAATCATGGAGAGGCCTTGCCAGATACATGGCACTCAAGAGAAGCCTGCCAACCACACCAACTGTAACTGTTGGGTGTTCAAACAAGTCGGCAAACTCGCATCTGAGGATCAAGGCTAGGGCCCACGCAGCGAGGACGATGATGAGCCCCGCGGTCCAATCTGTGGTGGTTAGAAGTAGTTCCTTCTAGAGGTAAAAACCATGAATATGATATACGCCACTCATATACCCAAAAATGAGAGGAAGCGCGACCTTCGAGAGTTCTACGCCGTTGAGCCTGTATCCCCGAAGTATAACCCATGGTCGGCATACCCGATGACCTTCGATCGACGCGATCACCCGACTAGTATCCGTCATGGGAGTTCGGTCGCCCTCATCCTAGACCCCATTATAGATGGGTACTACCTCTCTAAAGTCCTAATGGATAGAGGAAGTATCCTTAATCTGATTTATGCGGACATGGTGAAAAAGATGGGTATAGATCTGTCAAGGATCAAACCTAGCAACACTACCTTTAAAGGAGTGATCCTAGGTGTCGAAGCCCGGTGCATGGGCTCTGTGAGCCTGAAAGTAGTGTTCGGTTAGCCCGATAACTTCCGAAGCGAGGACATGATCTTCGACATTGTACCTTTTCGCAGCGGTTATCACGCCCTGCTAGGTTGTACAACATTCGCTCGCTTTAACGCCACTCCACACTATGCACAACTCAAGATCAAGATGCCCGGGTCCAAGGGGGTCATTACTGTCAATGGCAACATAGAGTGCTCCCTCCGAACCGAGGAACATGCATTAGCCCTGGTGGACGAATTCCATTACAATGATGCTCGACAAACGCTGAAATCCGCCCTAAAGGCATGTAAGGTTGACAAACGAGCTCGGTTTCAACCCGAACTCCTAGAACCTTCTTCGCCCCAGAAATAGGGACTCGCCCCCCATTGTGCAACCCTAATGCTAGCGAAACACATGCCAACAAGGCACACCTTTGCACTCAAGATTCCATGGGAAGCAGTGGGGAACAACCTTTAAAGCGTAAGTGTTCGGCTGGACCAAACTACTACAAATATAAGTCTTTGGACATACTGCAGGTACCATCAAGGACCTGCTAAAGTGCAAAGCAAATCCATACTTCGACGACTTCTCAAGACCCTCTTTCTAAGGTCCGCTCGCCGACAGCTTCACCCATAAAGGAATGCAACTCCCTAGGAGGCACATGAGTAGATATGCGATAGGGCATATCTAGGCCACCCATCGAAGACCCCTGGTACAACCCCTCCTATAACTTTATATTTCATCTTCAAGTACCTGTAAACAGTTGCTTCGGCAATTTTAGCTATAAGAGTTATTGAGAAAAATATAAGACCATTATGCATGGCCGCTTCGCTGTCTTTTTTGGTACATACTATATTTCCTCCCTCCTCAATGCTTGTTGCGAAACTGTTTGGTACATATTACGACGCAACTGACTAATAGACCGGGGAATTGAATTTTTTTTAAATGCCCTAAGCACAATCGATCATGTGTTCGGCGCCTCGGAGTTTGTTGTATATGAATTGGTTCCGAACTATGTTTTGGGTCCATAGTTGGGTTGCCCAGCTCTAGTGCTTGCCCCTTTACATTCTACTCGTTCGGCTGAAAGGGCAAAGGGAGAACCACTGCGATTGTGTTTCTAGATAGCCTGGTCAAGCACCTTAGGGGAGAAAGCCAAAAACTGACCTTCATAGTACGCGAGAACCGGTCTGCGAATCCGAGCATAAGTGTTATACTATAAACTTTGTTAGAGGTTATCCTGTGTCATACGGTGGGTTTCGTACTCGTACAAACCATGTGATGCTGCCCTAGCCGTGGTTCATCCGAACAACACAAACCACTTGGGGCCAGTCATCAGCCCCCACGTCCCTTTTTTACGCTCCCACGGCTAAGTGAAAGCAATAAAGTATTATAGTCTGATTGCCTTGTCCCCCTCACACTACCGCCTTTATGTACCGATAGCTCGGCTAAGGGTCACATGGCGGAGGCAGAGACACCTCGCGTAGTATCTACATGGGGGCTGAAGCCGATGACTCGCAACTTTCTGTTTAAAATGACCACATGGGAGTCATAGCGAATGCAAACCATAAAAGATATAAATAACCGTGCATCATAACCATAAAAGCGTTAAAAGGTCTTCGGACATATTACAACGCGCTTATTCATAAACGTTATCTTTCGAGCATTGAGACTCTATCGCCCAAGCACCCTTCATCACCACGGAGAAGTATCTCTCAGGGCACCTATGCTCTTTTCTAGGGGGCGGAGGAGTGGTCTCTATCTTTGTCGGATCAAGCCTTGACCAGTGCATCTTGGCCCTTTCAAAGGCCATCCAAGCTCCCTCGATGTAGGAAGAATGCCTTAGCGCGTCAATCCGAGGTGCAGCGTCGCTCAGCTTCCGCACCAGGCCGAAGTAGCTGCTCGGCAATGGCTCGTCGGGCCATAGCCGGATGTAGAGATCCTTCAATGCCGGCTCCGTCACCGGGTGTAGCTCCATCAAATGCTTCATCTGCTCGATGAGGAGAGGAGAGCGCTCGGGGGCTTCAAATTGCACCCAAAAGAGTTAAGCCTCATCTCCCTCTTCTCGCGAAGTGTAGAACTGGTTCGCGTCCGCTACACTATTGAGAAGATCCGAACAGGCGCCTGAGGAATGCCACACATGGGTGAGCAACACGAACCTGCTATCACAGAAGGCACACTGTAGTAAATACGACTTACCATCTGTGATAGCATTGACTTGGCGAATTTGTTCTTCAAAGAACCGCCTGTCCACCCGCTCCTTCTGGAGATCGGCTTTCAGTGCGGATAGCGCGATGACTTGTTGCTTGGCCTTCTGCTCAAGGTCCTCACATTTTTTGCTGGCGTCCTTGATCTCCTACTTAACCTCCACCATCCGAGCCTCATGCTTCTTGCTCAAGGTTTTTAAGGCGGAGAGCGCGGCTGCTGCCTTCTCGTCCGTGGACTCTTGCTTCATGTGTCACAGCTCTGCCTTGAGCTTCTTGACCTCCTTCGCCGATGCAGTGTAAGCAATAACAATATAATTATATTGAGTCAACAGGGCGAATCACTACTGATGAAGAACTCGGATATTACAATTCGGATTACCTTGCACCTCATCAAACCTCTTGAGCTTCCAATTTAGCTCATCAAGCTATGTGGCATTCATGACCGCCGCTAATGACGAAGCCTGCAAATAGCACATATTTATCGATTTATATGGGTTTAAACCCGCAAACTGTCAAAAACATGAACCTATGTTCGATCCTCTTAAGGATTGTTGGAACATTATGGGATGAATAATGCCTCGTACATTGATCGGTCACTTATGTGTATTTAACCCCGGGGTAAGTGATTCTAAAATTACCTAGGGCTCGGGGTCTGCTATATATAACAATAGCACAAACCTAATAAATTAAAATTTCAGGAAAAGAACATTAACGTGGCTTACCTGGAAGCCCGTCAGAAGACCATTGAAGGCCTCCTCAGTCCGCTATCAATAGACTGAATGCCTTGCAAAACCACATCCATAAGGGTGCGGTGATCCTTGGAGATGGGGGCACTTGATAGAGCCTCCTCCATGACCGGCCAGCTAGTCATCGGTGGTGTCGGTAGTGATCGGTTAGCCCGATCTACAACCGGGGATTGAACTGGTGGCTCCAAAGGCATGGTGCGCTCCGGAGATGACCTCGAAGGGGACTGGATATCCCTTTGTCTGGTCTCCTCAGTGGTCAGGAGGGGTGATGGGAACGTTGGAAACAAAAAAGTTCCTACGCACGCGCAAGATCTATCCATGGTGATGAGCATCTACGAGAGGGAGAGTGGATCTACATACCCTTGTAGATCGCTAAGTGGGAAGCTTTAAGAAACGCGGTTGATTTAGTCGAACGTCGTCACGATCCAAATCGCCGAGCGTCCCGTGATCCAATCACAATCCGTCTTGTGATCCAACCACGATCCGTCCCGCGATCCCATCACGATCTGTCCTGCGATCAAATCACGAATCATCTCGCGATCCTGATCACGTACCTTCCGATCTAGCGCCGAACGGACGGGCCTCCGCATTTAGCAAACGTACAACTCGATGACGATCTCCGCCTTCTTGATCCATCAAGAGGGAGTGGAGAGGTAGACGAGTTCTCAGGCCGTGCGAAGACGTGGCGGCGATGGTGGTGGAACTATTCTGGCAGGGCTTCTCCTAAGCACCGCCGAACTAGACTAGAGGGGAAAAGGATCTAGATGAAGAATAGGGAGCATGTGGCAATCATGGCTAGCTCTCCTCTAAATCCTCTATTATATATAGGAGGGAGGGAGGGGAGTAGGTAGCCTCAAACCCTCAAGGGTTGGCCAAAATTGGAGGTGGAGGAGTCCTACTCCAATCCTACTAGGAGTACGATTCCTCCTCTCTAGTTGGAAACCCTTTCCACCTTTCCACCTTTGGGTTTTACCATGCCTAGCCGCATGGGCCTTAGTGGGGGTTCAGCCAGCCCACTAGGGTCTGGTTTGACTCCTCCCATAGCCCATGAGGTCCTTTGGGTCGAGACACCCCTCCCGATGCCCCCCGGTACCCTCCTGACACTCCCGGTACACTACCGAAGTACTCGAAACTTTTCTAGTGGCCAAAACAGGAGTTCCTATATATCAATCTTTAACTCTGGTACACTCCTCACCTCCTCGTGACGTCCATGATCTCATCTAGGACTTCAAACAACCTTCAGTCACCCCCATACATAACTCTATACTATCAAAACGTCACCGCACCTTAAGTGTGTAGACCCTGCGGGTTCAACAACTATGTAGACATGACCGAGACACCTCTACGGTCAATAACCAATAGTGGGACCTAGATTCCCATATTGGTTTCTATATATTTTACGAAGATCCTTATCGGTCGAACCTCTATGTCAAGGATTCAGTTAATCCCGTATGTTGTTCCCTTTGTTCTTCGGTATGTTACTTGCCCGAGATTCGATCATCGGTATTCTATACCTAGTTCAATCTCATTACCGGTAAGTATCTTTACTCATTCTGTAATGCAAGATCACATGGCTAACACTTAGTCACATTTCTTGTCAGGCTTAGTGTGATGTTGTATTACCGAGTGGGCCTTGAGATACCTCTCCGTCACACGGAGTAAAAAAATCCCAGTCTTGATCCATGCCCACTCAATAGACACCTTCAGAGATACCCGTAGAGCATATTTATAGTCACCCAGTTATGTTGTGACATTTAATACACACAAGGTATTCCTTCAATGTCAGTGAGTTGCATGATCTCATGGTCAAAGGAACAGATACTTGACGTGCAAAAAACTATAGCAATAAACTGACACGATCATATGCCGTGTTTATAGTTTGGGTCTTTTCCATCACATCATTCTCCTAATGATGTGATCCCATTATCAAATGACATCTCATGTCTATGGCTAGGAAACCTTGACCATATTTGATCAACGAGCTAGTCTATTAGAGGCATACTAGGGACATGGTGTTGTCGATGTATCCACACATGTATCTGTGTTTCCGATCAATACGATTCTAGCATGGATAATAAACGATTATCATGAACAAGGAAATATGATAATAACTAATTTATTATTGCCTCTAGGGCATATTTCCAACAGTCTCCCACTTGCACTAGAGTCAATAATCTAGCTCACATCGCTATGTGATTTTTTATGAATCTCACACCCAATGAGTTCTGGGGTTCGATCAAGTTTTGCATGTGAAAAAGGTTTTAGTCAACGGGTCTACGACATTCATATCCATGTGTATTTTGCAAATCTCTATGTCATACTTTAGACACTTCTACCACACTCCACTTGGAGCTATTCCAAATGGCTACTCGACTGTACGTATCCGGATTGCTACTAAGAGTCTTCCGGATTGGTGTTAAAGCTTGCATCGACGTAACCCTTTATGATGAACTCTTTATCACCACCATAATCGAGAAATATTTCCTTAGTTCTCTAGTTTCTAAGGATAATTTTGACCACTGTCCAGTGGTCCACTCCTGGATCACTCTTGTACCCCTTGACGGACTCATGGCGCGGTACACAGCATGGCATACTATATAGAGCCTATGGCTAAGGCATAGGGGACGACCTTCGTCCTTTCTATTTTCTTCTGTCGTGGTCGAGCTTTGAGTCTTACCCAACTCTACACCTTACAAATTAGGCAAGAACTACTTCTTTGACTGATCCATTTTGAACTCTTTCAAAATCTTGTCAAGGTACGTGCTCATTGAAAAGATCTTATCAAGCGTCTTGATCTATCTTTATAGATCTTGATGCTCAATATTCAAGTAGCTTTATTCATGTCTTCCTTTGAATAACTCATTTCAAACAACTGTTTATGGTTTCCAGAAATTCTATATCATTTCCGATCAACAATATGTCATCCACATGTACTTATCAGAAATTCTATACTGCTCCCACTCACTTTCTTGTAAATACAAGTTTCTCATAAACTTTGTATAAACCTAGAAAACTTTGATCCCCTCATCAAAACGTATATTCCAACTCCAAGATGCTTACTCCAGCCCATAGAAGGATTGCTGGAGCTTGCACTCCTTTTAGCATCCTTATGACTAACAAAACCTTCTGGTTGCATCACATACAACCTTTCCTCAAGGAAACCGTTAAGGAAATGATGTTTTGACATCCATCTGCCAGATTTCATCATCGAAAAATGCAGCAACTACTAACATAATTCCAAAAAACTTTAGCACCGCTACGGGTGAGAAAGTCTCATCGTAGTCAACTCTTTGAACTTTTCAAAAACTCTTTGCAACAAGACGAGCTTTATAAATGGTGATATTTGCCATCATTATGTGTCTTCTTCTTAAAGGTCCATTTGTACTCAACAACCTGTCGTTCAATGGACAAGTCTACCAAAGTCTATACTTGGTTTTCATACACGGATCCTTTCTCGGATTTCATGGCTCCTAGCCATTTATTGGAATCCAGGCCCATCATCGCTTCTCCATAATTCGTAGGTTCATCGTTGTCCAACAACGTGACCTCTAAGACAGGGTTGTCGTACCACTCAGGAGCAGTACGCGTCCTTGTCGACCTACGAGGTTTTATAGTAACGTGATCTGAAGCTTCATGATCATCATCATTAACTTCCTCTTCAACTGATGTAGGATCTACAAAAACATTTTTCTGTGCTACGCTACTCTCTAGTTGAAACAAAGGTTCTACAACCTCATCAAGTTCTATCTTCCTCCCACTCAATTCTTTCGAGAGAAACTCTTTCTCGAGAAATGACCCGTTTTAGTAACAAAACATTTTGCCTCCAGATCTGACATAGAAGGTGTATGCAACCATCTCTATTGGGTATCCTATGAAGACGCGCCTTTCGGCTCTGGGTTCGAGCTCATTAGACACAATCGTTGCACTCCCAAACTCTGAGAAATGACAGCTTAGGTTTCTACCAAACCATAATTCATACGGTGCCATCTCAATGGATTTAGATGGTGCCCTATTTAAAGTGAATGTAGTTGTCTCTGATGCATAACCCCAAAACGATAGTGGGAAAACAATAAGAGACATTATAGTATGCACCATATCCAATAGAGCATGACTACAACGTTCAGACACACCATCACACTATGGTGTTCCAGGTGGCGTGAGTAGTGAAACAACGTCCACATTGTCTTAAGTTGTATACCAAGCTCGTAACTCAGATATTCTCCTCCACGATCATATCATAGACATTTTATCTTCTTGTCATGATGATCTCAAACTTCACTCTGAATTTGCTTGAAATGTTCAAACAATTCAGACTTGTGTTTCATTAAGTAAATATACCCATATCTACTCAAATCATCAGTGAAGGTAAGAAAATAACGATATCCACCGCACGCTACAACACTCATTGGACCGCATACATCAACTTGTATCATTTCCAATAACTCACTTGCCCGCTCCATCATATTGGAAGACGGGGTCTTAGTCATCTTGCCCAAGAGGCATGGTCCGCATGTCTCAACTGATTCAAAATCGAGTGAGTCCAAAGATCCATCAACATGGAGTTTCTTCATGGACTTTACACCAATATGACCTTTAGCGGCAGTGCCAGAAGTATGTGGTACTATCATTATTAACTTTGCATCTTTTGGCATCAATATTATGAACATGTGTATTACTATGATCGAGATTCAATAAAGCATTCACATTGGGTGCATGACCATTGAAGGTATTATTCATGTAAACAGAATAACCATTATTCTCTAACTTAAATGAATAACCGTATTGCAATAAACATGATCTAATCACGTTCATGCTCAACGCAAACACCAAATGACATTTATTTAGGTTCATCGCCAATCACGAAAGTAGAGGGAGTGTGCGATGGTTATCACATCAACCTTGGAAACACTTCCAACTCACATCGTCACACCTCGCCCTCAGCTAGTCTCTGTTTATAACATAGCTTTTATTTTGAGTCACTAATATTTAGCAACAGAACCAGTATCTAATACTCAGGTGCTACTACGAGTACTAGCATGGTACACATGAATAATATGGATATCAAATATACTTTGTCAATGTTGCTAGCCTTCTTATCTACCAATTATCCAGGATTGTTCCGCTTCAGCGACCGCTCTCCTCATAATAGAAGCACTTAGTCTCGGGTTTGGGTTCAACTTTGGGTTTCTTCACTAGAGCAACAATTGGCTTGCCATCCACAAAGTTTCCCTCCTTGCCCTTGCCCTTCTCAAAGCTAGTGGTTTTACTAATCATCGACACTTGATGCTCTTTCTTGATTTCTACCTTCGCGGTGTCGAACATCACAAATAGCTCAGGGATCATCATTTCCATCCCTGGTATGTTCATAGTTCATCACGAAACTCTAGTAGCTTGGTGACAGTGACTTGGAGAAACATATCAATCACTGTCTTATCTGGGAGATCAACCCCTACTTGATTCAAGCGATTGTAGCACCCAGACAATCTGAGTACATGCTCACCAATTGAGATATTCTCCTTCATCTTACAGGCAAGGAATGTAGTTGGAGGTCTCATACCTCTAACACGGGCACGAGCCTGAAATCCAATTTTAGCTCTTGGAACATTACATATGCTCCATGATGTTCAAAAAGTATTTGAAGCTTGAATTCTAAGTTGTAATGAAAGACGCACTGAACTATCAAGTAGTCATTAAAACGTACCTGTCAGATGTTCACAACATCCACATACGACACTAGAGGGGGTGGCGCACCGAGCAGTGCATCAAGGACATAAGCCTTCTGTGTAGCAACTGAGGACAATCCTCTGATCACAGACCTAGTCCGCATAATTGCTACCATTATCTTTCAACTCTATTTTCTCTAGGAACATATTAGAAACATAGGGGAGCTATAGCGTGAGCTATCGATCTACAACATAATTTTGCAAAGACAACTTTAGACTATGTTCTTGACAAATGAGCTCAATTAATTATATTACTTAAGAACTCCCACTCAAATTGACATCCCTCCGGTCATTCGAGTGATACATAATCCAAATTCACCAACCCAAGTCTGATCATCACATGAGTTGAGGTGGTTTCAATGGTGAACATCTTCATGTTGATCATATCTACTATATGACTCATGTTCGACCTTTCGGTCTCTTGTGTTCCGAGGCCATGTCTGTACATGCTAGGCTGGTCAAGTTTAACCCAAGTGTTCTGCACGTGCAACACTGGCTTGCACCCGTTGTATGTGAACATAGAATATATCACACTTGATCATCACGTGGTGTCTCGACACGACAAACTTTCGCAATGGTGCACACTCGGGGAGAACACAATTTATCTTGTAATTTTAGTGAGGGATCACCTTATAATGCTACAGTCATCCTAAGAAAAATAAGATGCATAAAAGGATTAACATCACATGCAAATCATAAGTGACATGATATGGCCATGAACTTGTGCTTTTGATCTTCATCTTTAAAGCACTGACATGATCTCTATTGTCACTAGCATGACACCATGATCTCCATCATCTTGATCTCCATCAATGTGTCGCCATCGGGGTTGCCACGCTGACTGTTGCTTCCACGACTATTGCTAACTCATAGCGATAAAGTAAAGAAAAATAGCGAAAATAATTAAAGACAACCCTATGGCTCCTGCCGGTTGCCGTACTCATCGACATGCAAGTTGTGATATTCTATAAAAAAACATGATCATCTCATACATCACATATATCTCATCATGTAATTGGCCATATCACATCACAACATACCCTACAAAAACAAGTTAGACATCCTCTAATTGTAGTTGCATGTTTTACGTGGCTGCTACGGGTATCTAGCAAGAACAAATCTCACCTATGCAAAAACAACAACGGTGATAACAAATTTCTATTCAACCTTCTTAAGGGCCACCTTTGTCGAATACAATCCAACCAGAGTAGGAGAGATAGACACCCACCAGCCATCTTTATGCAACAAAGTCACATGTGTGTCAGTGGAACTGGTCTCTCGTAAGCGTACGAGTAAGGTTGGTCCGGACTACTTCATCCCACAATGCCGTTGAATCAAAAACCGACCAAGAGAGGAAGCAATCTGAGCATCAACGTCCACAAACTCCTTTGTGTTGTACTCGTGATATCAACTACACATAGACCTAGCTCTGATACCACTGTTGGGCACGTTTCATGGGAAACAAAAAATTTCCTACACACACACAAGATCTATCCATGATGATGAGCATCTATGAGAGGGAAAGTGGATCTACATACCCTTGTAGATCGCTATGTGGGAAGCGTTAAGAAACGCGGTTGATGTAGTCAAATGTCTTCGCGATCCAAATCGCCGAGCATCCCACGATCCAATCATGATCCGTCTCGCGATCCAATCATGATCCGACCCGCAATCCCGTCACGATCCGTCCCACGATCAAATCGCGAATCGTCTCACGATCCTGATCACGGTCCTTCCGATCTAGCGCCAAACGGACAGCGCCTCTGCGTTCACCACACATACAACTCGATGATGATCTCCGCCTTATTGATCCAGCAAGAGGGAGTAGAGATTTATATGAGTTCTCCGAAAGTGCGACGAAGTGGCGGCGATGGTGGTGGAACTATTCCGGCAGGGCTTCGCCTAAGCACCGCCGAACTAGACTATCGAGAAAATGATCTAGATGAAGTAGAGGGAGCACATGGCAATTAGAGTTAGTTCTCCTCCAAATACTCTAGTATATATTGGAGTGAGTGAGGGGAGGGGGCAGCCTCAAACCCTCAAGGGGTGGCCGAAATTGGAGGTGGAGGAGTCCTACTCCAATCCTACTAGGAGTAGGATTCCTCCTCTCCACTTGGAAACCCTTTCCACCTTTGGGTTTTCCCACCCCTAGCCACATGAGCCTTAGTGGGGGGCTAGGCCAGCCCACTAGGTGATGGTTTGAATCCTCCATGACCCATGAGGTACTTTGGGTCGAGACACCCATCCCGATGGGCCCCTAGTACCCTCCCGACACTCCCGGTACATTACCAAAGTACCCAAAACTTTTTAGGTGATCAAAATAGGACTTCCTATATATCATTCTTTACCTCTGGACCATTCCAGAGCTCCTCGTGATCTCTAGGATCTCATCTGGGACTCTGAATAACCTTTGGTCACCACCATACATAACTCTATACTACCAAAACTTCACCGAACCTTAAGTGTGCAGACCCTGTCGGTTCGAGAACTATGTAGACATGACCGAGACACCTCGTCGGTCAATAACCAATAGTGGGACCTGGATGCCAATATTGGTTCCTACATATTCTACAAATATATTTATCGGTCGAACCTCTTTGTCAAGGATTTAGTTAATCCCGTATGTTGTTCCCTTTGTTCTTCGGTATGTTACTTGCCCGAGATTCGATCGTCGGTATCTCTATAGCTAGTTCAATCTCATTACTTGAAAGTCTCGTTACTCATTCTGTAATACAAGATCCCATGGCTAATAGTTAGTCACATTGCTTGCAAGGCTTATTGTGATGTTGTATTATCGAGTGGGCCTTGAGATACCTCTCCGTCACACGGAGTAACATATCCCAGTCTTGATCCATGCCCACTCAATAGACACCCTCGGAGATACCTATACAGCATCTTTATAGTCACCCAGTTACATTGTGATGTGTGATACACACAAGGTATTCCTCCGGTGTTAGTGAGTTGCATGATCTCATCGTCATAGGAACAAATAGTTGACATGCAGAAAACTATAGCAATAAACCGACACGATCATATTCTATGTTTATAGTTTTGGTCTTGTCCATCACATCGTTCTCCTAATGATGTGATCCTCTTATCAAATGTCATCTCATGTCTATGGCTAGGAAACCTGGACCATCTTTGATCAACGAGCTAGTCTATTAGAGGCATACTAGGGACATGGTGTTGTCTATGTATCCACACATGTATTTGAGTTTCTGATCAATACAATTCTAGCATGGATAATAAATGATTGTCATGAACAAGGAAATATGATAATAACTAATTTATTATTGCCTCTAGGGCATATTTCCAACAAGGGGCTCCTCCTCCCGGTCTTCGGCGACCGAGGCATTAACCTCGGCCATGATATCGTCACCCCCGTCGCCTGTGTTTGGCTCCATGGGAGCCTGGTTGGACGACACCTCTGCAGCATCTTTTGCGGTCCCTGGAGGTGTGGGATGTGACATGGTCCCACTCTTCACTAGCTCGACGGGTGGATACTCCCCCTCTGAAACTTGGTCAGTGAGGAGAAAGCGTCGTGCGCAGTGGATCAAAAGGCGCTAACATATTAATAACATCAAAAACTTGGTATAAATAGCTCAGGGAGTCTTTGAATTCTTACCTTCGAGCTAGGGGCTTGACCCTTAGGTTCCTTTGAGGAACCTTCTCGAAATCCTTAGACTTGGCGTCTGAGTCCAAACTGTCGTCGGTTAGGACCAACATCGTCCGACGTGCCCGCTTTGGGGCAGGAGTCGGTACCTCCTCCGTGGTGTCCGATGACACCACCCTCTTTCTTGGGAGGTTGATTCCCCCTCTTCCTCATCCTCATGCTCTTCCTCATGATTAGAGGAGTCAAGGGTTTCCTCGGATGCAGCATCCGGCTGGTCCCTTGTGCGGAAACCTTATCTGCTCTTCTTCTTCTCTTTCTTTTCTGGTGCCTTGTAGGGCGCCATGACAAGCATCTCCAACAACAACTTTGACCTGGGGTCTTCAGGCTGTGGCACCGGGCAGTTGATTCATGTGGCTTTGCTCAACCATTTTTGCAAAGATGAGGGGTAAGGTGTTCAATCCTTTTGTCGGAAAATAGAGCCGATCATTTGATATCATATCATACCTAGGTAGGAGGGTTATCGGCATGTAGGCCCGAATTCTCCTTCTCGGCTGGTCAGCTCTTCCGAGGCTTGAACATCGCCTTCCATAGTTTCTCCGCAGAGTGCGGAAGCGTTGACGAATGGTAGGCTCATCATCAAGCGGATAAGCCCACATGGGGGAGTCCCAGCGCTGACAGGGAAGGATGCAACATCGAAGCATGATCTGGACCACGTTAACCAGCTCGATCTTGGCCTTCATCATCGAGGTGATGCGCTTCTGTAGCTTATCCACCTCTGCATCCGACCCCCAGTCAAGGCCCTTCCGGAGCCATGAGGTCAATCTTGTGGGGGTTACGAATCTAAACTCGGCTGGAGCAACCTGGCCTTCTTCCCTTTGCTCGGTGATATAAAACCACTCCTTTTGCCAAATGTTGATGGTGTCGATAAAGGTGCTAGTTGGCCATCCGACATGGGGTAGTTTGCTGATCACCTCCCCCCCCCTCGAAGTCCGCGTGCTCGACCGCAACAGTCTTCGGCTTGACATTGAAGACCTTGAGCCACAGGCCGAAGTGCGGTTCGACCCGTAGAAAAGCCTCGCAGTCGATGATAAATGCTGATATGTGCATGAAGGAGTTCGGGGGAAGGTCGTGGAAGTCTAGTCCATAGAAGAACATGAGACCCCTGACAAAGGGGTGGAGCGGAAAGCTCAGCCCCTAGATGAAGTGGGGGACGAACACCACCCTCTCGCCTGGCTTAGGGGTGGGAACCACGTGGTTCTTCTCCGGAGCACGGTGGAAGACATTGGCGGGGAGGTAGCCGGCCTGCTTCCGGTCCCACATGTCCTGGTCTATGATCATGGAGGCCTCCCACTTGCCGTTGGAGCCCGAACCCGCCATGATTGAGCTCGGAGGAGAAGTCGATGGAGAACTAGATCTGGGCTTTGGGAGCTTGAAGGGATTGAGGAAGCATAGGATGCGAATGGAGGCGTGAATAGGTTTTGGTTTTTCCCTTTTATGGGGCATGCCGCCGATTAGCCTCCCTTAGTGCACCGCAAATTTCTCCGCTTCCCAAGACGTGTGTACCATTATACGCGTGTGAAGTAAGTCGAGATATTAATCATATCTCGTGTGAAATGGAGCATCATTTAATCATCGATGAGTCGTGCCAATGAAAAACGGCCTCGAACCACGAATCGAGTTTTCATAACTGGTTCAGCGGTCATGGTAGGCCACAACCCTTTGCTAGAAAGGTCGTCAAAAAACATAGTTTACACCTTGACGCTTGGCCTTCGGGATTAAGCAATTCATGGTGTCCGGACGGTCATATGATCGGAAACATTATGCGTCATCGGAAGCTGAACTAGTCTCGGTTGATCATTAGTGGGAAGAAGAACCCATCCCGCAAGCCAAAGATTCTGATCACATGAAGCTGATAGAGCAGAGACCCTTGGCATTGGCGGCTAGTTCGGGGACTACTGAGGGAGTCCAGGATTAAGGGGTCCTCGAGCGTCGGCCTATCTCCTAATAGGCCGGCTTGATGGGCAGCATTCCGATCATAGCAGGAGGGGCCGGATACATCGAGAGGCCTCATTCTAGAAGGAAGTCCCGAAGACGTGTCGTGCACTCCAAGTCAAGATGAGGAAATCGACATCTCCATCCCCGGCAGGTGACCTGCCATGTGTAAACCCTAGGTACCCCCCGGTGTCTATATAAACCGGGAGGGTTTTAGACTATAGGGTAGAGAAACTCATCTAGGGTTTATCTATATCTCGAGGTTGATCAACTCTGTAACCTTCATATTGTCAATATAATCAAGCAGGACGTAGGGTTTTACCTCCATAGGAGGGCTCGAACCTGGGTCAACACCGTCTCATTCGTCCCTTGTTACCATCGATCCTGGTCTCACAGTTTGGGACCCCCTACCCGAGATCCGCCAGTTTTGACACCAACAACGACAACATATATGGTGTGGCAAAGGGAATAGAAGTCTGAAGTATAGGTTCGCCTAACCAACTTCATCAGACACTTGGAGTCGGCACACTTTGCGGGAGGCTGCTACCGACTGGCCGAGCCAGATGTGATTTGACTCGCAACAATGTGGATGAGAACGTAAGTGGTCACGTGCTTAAGGGAAGGAATACGAGTGTTTAGGATCCATGCGAGGCCCAATAGTTGAGCCCGTGCTGAATGCCTATAAATAGTGGAGGTGCGGCACACCCATCTGGTTGATCGCTTCACCCATCCTCCTGCACGCACAGATACCATTACAGGCATTGCAATTGCACCGCTTCGACGAACCTATACGCGGGATTCGGTGACCGGCTGTTCGAGGGAGATCGTACCGGCTATTCGAGGGAGATCGGACAAGGAGGACACGGACCACGCGAATGTGTTGCCCTAACTCTACTTTCGACGCACGACACTGTGCGTCTGGTGGTAACGATCCGTGATCCATCTCCGTAGGATGTCCTTGGATGTTCTGTGCGTAAGAAAATTTTAATTTGCATGTGATGCACCTACAGTAGAACCCAACAGTGGTATTAGAGCCTTTGCTATAGGATTTAGATTCTAATCAGATGCATATTTGATATGTGGAGGCGGCGGATGAGATCTATCATCATTCATAAGTTCGGCTATGTGCACGGTTGATGAGATCAACTGCACATGGGAGCGTTCAGGCTATGTTTTTTGTTAATTGGAATCGATGAGGTCGTGACACAACCTACCCCTAGCGTCCGGTTTCCTCCATCGGGGCTAATTTCGAGACATAAATCCGAATCGGGTTCACGATGATCGATGTGTTCGGTCAGATCAGAAAATTTGGCATGATCGGAATATAGAGGTCAAGCTCGAGGTTTTGGCGTCCCGTTGGTTATCGGAGTAGGAGATGGCGATGGATGGACGCCCATGAAGGAGCCATCCTATTTCAAAAATTTATGTTTATATGTGATTGATATTGCTCTTGTTTTCTATGCATGATATAATCATAGAAAGATCCTCCTAAATATCAAGCACATTGACATTCCGTATGTTGCACCTTTGCATCAAGTACGTCTAGTGGTGGGCTCATAAGATTGAGGTGCTGCTAGATGTCCTTGAACTGGATGGTTCGTGTCAGACACGGACATGCACTGCATCTGGTTAACTTGACAAGTCAATCAAAACGGTATAGGGCCGTGTGGAAAAAAGGCCGGGAGCCGGGATATAAGATACCTACCCGACCGACAGGAGTCGTATAGAGATACGATTAGCAAGGTGTTGCTTGATACGTCTCCGACGCATCGATAATTTATAAAGTATTCACGTCGTATTTTCCTATGTTTTTACTATTGTTTTATGATTTACAAGTTCTTATTTCACACTTTGATGTGAAGGAATTAACTGGAAATTGTCGAAAAAATGCAATAGAAGCCTTGTTGGAGGACTCTAACTTTCCTGAAATCTGTCCACAAACAGTTTTTATAGATCATTAGTTTGACCCCCTAAGATGACATGAAATGGAAAAAGTTGAAACTAGTAAAGTGTGGGGGAATTTTATGGCAATGATTCTGGACTATAAATTCGTCCAAAATGGAGATCGGATGCGATCTGTAGACCCGTTTTACTGAAGGAAAATATCTGATTACGGGGTCACGATAATTGATGACGTGATTGAGTCCAACTCTTACCATATCTGATATATTCGGCCAAGCCACGACTTTAGGGACTCATGAGGGCTATGAGGATCCCTAGGAAGGTTCTATAGGAGCCAAAGAGCCATTGGATCAAGGGTCCATCCATCGAAGGGCCATAGAACACCACAGAGGCACATATGAGGAGAGGAAAACCCTAATTTCGGAGAGCCACCAAGAGCCACGATTTTGCCTCGCCCTTGGCAGCCACCAAGAAGGGGAGAGGCTCCTCGATTGCAGCAAGAAGACGAAGGAGGGTCAAGGGGCCGCTGCCCATCGCCAGCGCTGTGGCCGCCATCGCCTCCATCTTTTCGGGGCTGCACCTCTCCATTAACAAATCTCTCTTTCTCACCATGATAATGTGTGAGTAATCCTCCTCGGGGCTGAGGGTATGTACTAGCAGCTATGTGTTCAATCTTTCTCTCATGTTCTTGAGATGTCACGATCTTGATGTATCATGGGCTTTGTTAATATAGTCCGATCATATGATGTGTTTCCCTCTCTATCTAGTTGTGATAAATTGAATTTTCTCTTTGAGATTTTGTTACCGGATTGAATACTGTTATGGATTTGAGAACACTTGATATATGTCTTGCATGTGGATACCCATGGTGACAATGGGGTGTTCTATTGATTCACCAGATATATGTTTTGGTACTCAACTTGCGGATTCCCGCTGTGACATTGGGGTAATCTATGCATAGGGGTTGATACACGTTCTTGTCCTAGCTTCTCCGCTAGAAATCTTGGAGCAATCTTTGAGGTTCTTTGTGTTGGATTGAGTGTTATGAATCTGAAATTGTTTGATGTGTATCGTATAATTAACTCATGGATACTTGTGGTGACATTGGAGTATCTATGTGACATTACGGTTGGTTGATGCGTATCATATGGTGTTATTCTAGTACGAACTCTTAGATAGATCCATCAGAAAGGATAGCTTGGTTATTTTAGTATGAACTCTTGGATAGATCGATCGGAAAGGATACCTTCAAGGTGGTTTCGTACCCTACAAACAATTTCTTCTTATCCTCTCTGCTAGATAAGAACTTTGGAGTGATTATTCATTGCATGTTGAGGGATAGTTTTGTGATCCAATTATATTAGCATTGTTGAGATATTGCACTAGCGAAAGTACGGACCCGGGCCTTGTTTTCAAGCATTGCAATACTATTTGTGCTCACTTTTGTCACTTTCTACCTTGCTGTTTTTATATTTTCAGATTGCAAAAATCAATATCTATTATCATTACTACACTTGTATCACCATCTCTTTGCCGAACAAGTGCACCTATACAATTTGCAATTGTATTGGGTGTGTTGGGGACACAAAAGATTCCTTGTATTTGGTTGCACGGTTGTTTGACAGAGACCATCTTCATCCTACACCTCGCATGGATTGATAAACCGTAGGTCATCCACTTGAGGGAAAATTGCTACTGTCCTACAAAACTCTACACTTGGAGGCCCAACACGAGTCTACAAGAACAAGTTGTGTAGTAGACATCATTGCTTCCCGAATAGGCAAGTTGGCTAGAAGTGATGCTAAAGATCACTAGTCGCTTGTCCTAGTAAGATCCTGAATCACTGAGAGTTTGCAAAGGGATGCCGACTTTAGTGGGAGTAGTTCTGTTTAAGGCTTGAATTACGCTACATAAACACATTGCTTAGTGATTGCATATTTTCTGTTGTAGATCAATGGCACCACCTGCTCAACCCAACTTTGCATTGAAATCAGTTCTGGAAAAGGATAATCTGAATGGAACAAACTTTACCACCTTGTATAGAAATTTGAGAATTTTTCTCAAGCACGATAAAAAGGAACGTTTTACCGAGGAATCACTTCCATAGGAACTTGCTAAGAACGCTAATGCCACAACCAAGAATGCCCACCAGAAACTCATTAATGAATTAAACAAGATCAGCTGCCTCATGCTGGCTTGTATGGAGCCTGATTTGCAACAACATTTCCAAAATGTTGAGGCTTTCAATATGATCAACATTCTCAAGAGCATGTTTTGGGTGCAGGCTAGGATCGAAAGGTTCAACGTCTCACAATCCTTGACGGATTGTAAGCTGAAAGAGGGTGATCCACTGAGCCTGTATGTGATCAAGATGACCAGGTATGTGCAAGCTTTGGTTCAGTTAGGCTTCCCACTCGGGGATGAGCTGTCCACGAATGCAATTCTGGGTTCTCTTACACCTAGCTATGGGACGTTCGTCTCAAACTATCATATGCATGGAATGTATAAGAAGCTCACTAAATTGCATGGGATGCTTAAGGTGGCAGAACCAGATATTAAGAAAGGCACACATCAAGTGTTGATGGTGCAGAACTCGACTAATTTCAAGAAGAGTGGGTCCAAGAAAAAGGGCAAGGAGAAGGGCACGAAGAAGGTTGTCTTCGCCGCTAAACCAAAGTCCGGACCGAACTCAAAGACCATTTGCTTTCATTGCAAGGAAGCTGGTCTCTGGAAGAGGAACTGTAGCAAGTGGCTTGCTGAGCATTGCAAGAAGGCTGGAAATGCTTCTTCAGGCAAAGGTACACTTGTTGCATATGTTATAGACATTTACCTTCTTGACATACCTAGTAGCTCTTCGGTATTTGATACCGGATCGGTTGTTCATATTTGCAACTTGATGTAGTGGGCGATAAGAACTAGGCGTGTGGCACAAGGGGAGATTGACATCAACGTCGGCAACAAAGCAAGAGTTGCTGCGTTGGAGGTCGGCACGATGGAGCTCCATCTTCCTTTTGGATTTATTTTGGAATTGAATAATTGTAATTACATTCTTGCACTTAGTTGAAACTTTATTTCTGCCTCATGCTTGATGAGTCAGGATTATGAATTCAATTTAAAGGACAATGGATGTTCGTTTTATTTGAATGGAATGTTCCACGACTATGCACTCATTGTAGGTGGGTTATTTTTTTGAATCTAGAAATGATACCGGTCTATAACATGAATGTCAAGAGGCATAAGCCTAATGAGATAAATGTGACATACTTCTGGCATTGCCGGCTTGCACACATTAGTCTGAAATGCATGAAGAAGCTCCATGATGATGGACTCCTAACTTCGTCTGACTTTGGGTCATTCGAGACATGTGAATCATGCTTGCTAGGAAAGATGACCAAGTCTCCTTTTGCAAAGAGTTGTGAAAGGGTGTCCGAGCTATTGGAGCTTATACATAGTGATGTGTGTGGTCCAATCAGCACAACGACCATAGGTGGCTATTAGTACTTAGTGAATTTTACCGACGACTTGAGTAGATATGGATATATCTATTTGATGATGCATAAGTAAGAAACTTTTGAAAAGTTCAAAGAGTCTCAGAACAAGGTTGAAAATCAGCTCAACAAGACGATAAAACTTCTACGATCAGATCGTGGACGTGAGTACATGAGCCAGGAGTTTGATAATCATCTGAAAAGCCGAGGTATAGTACCTCAGCTCAGACCTCCGGGTACGCCACAGATAAACGGCGCGTCTTAACAGAGAAATCGAACCTTCTTGGCCATGGTCCGATCAATGATGATCAAAGTGGATTTACCCTTGTCATTCTGGGGATATGCTCTAGAAAGTGCAGCTTTCACACTTAACAGGGTACCATCAAAATCCATAGATAAGACACCACATGAGATGTGGACTGGGAAGAGTCCTAGTTTGTCTTTTATAAAGAGTTGGGGCTGTGCAGCATTTGTCAAGCGGCTCATGTCAGACAAGCTTACACCCAAGTCGGATATATGCATATTCGTGGGATATTCGAGGGAAACCTTGGGATACAACTTCTACAACTGAGAAGAGAACAAAGTGTATGTTGCTCGGAACAGGGTTTTCCCAGAGGAAGAGTTTCTCAGTCGGGAGACCAGTGGGAGAACAATGCAACTCGAAGAAATTTGAGAGACACTCAGGGACGAATCGGCTGGTGATGAGATCATACCGGAGTCGGTCATGGAAACAGTAGTGGAGTAGACACCGGGGCCATAGAGGTTGGAAAGATTGCGCAGAGTGCACGACGTGTTGTTGCTAGAAAGCGACGAACCAGACGCATATGCAAAAGCAATGGTGAGCCCAGATTCCAAGGCATGTCTGGAGGCCATGAGATCCGAGTTAAAGTCCATGGATGACAATCAAGTCTGGGACTTGGTTGATTAGCCGCTTGGCGTAGTTGCCATTGGTTGCAAATAGGTCTTTAAGAATAAAACCGATGTGGATGGAAATGTTCACATCCACAAAGCTCGGCTTGTCACTAAAGGTTATGGTCAAGTTCAAGGAATTGACTATGGTGAGACCTACTCGCCGGTAGCGATGCTAATGTCGGTAAGGATCATAGTAGCTATAGCTGCATATTTTGATTATGAGATATGGAAGATGAATGTCAAAACGGCTTTCCTTCTTGGAAATTTAAAAGAGGATGTATACATGGTACATCCTGAAGGTTTTGTTGATCCAACTAATGCTGGTAGAATATGCAAGCTCAAGAGATCCATTTATGGATTGAAGCAAGCAACTCGGAGTTGGAACATTTGTTTTAATAAATTCATCGTTGACCGGTTTCATCAAGAACGAAGAGGACTATTGTTTATACAAGAAGTCTTGTGGGAGCTCGGTAGTATTTTTGATCCTGTATGTGGATGACATATTGTTGATCAGACATGATGTTTCAATGTTGAACCTAGTCAAGGAATCATTGAATGGTAAGTTTTTGATGAAAGACCTTGGAGAGGCAGTGTACATTTTAGGCGTCAAGATCTATAGAGATAGATCGAGGAGGCTGCTCGGCTTAAGCCAGAGCACCTACATAGAGAAAGTGTTGAAGACGTTCAACATGAGTGAGGCCAAGAAAGGGTTCTTGCCCATCTCACTTGGTATAAGGCTGAGCAAGACTCAGAGTCCTATGACTTCTGATGAGTTAAACTGGATGGGTAGGATTCTGTATGCTTTGACAATAGGATCCATCATGTATGCCATGCTATGTACTTGACCTGATGTTGCCTATGCAGTATGCTGAGCAAGCAGATACCTGGCTGACCCGGGTGAGAGTCACTGGGCAACGGTGAAAACTATCTTGAAGTACCTGAAAAGGACTAAAGAGATGTTCCTAGTTTATGGAGGTAAGGAGGGGCTCTGCATAAAGGGTACGCTGATGCTAGTTTCCAAACCGGCAGGGATGATTATTGATCGCAAACTGGATTCATGTATGTCATGAATGGAGGAGCAGTGAGCTGGACGAGTTCCAAGCAAGATATGGTGGCCGACTCCACAAGAGAGGCCAAATACATTGCAGCTCGTGAAGCCGCAAAGGAAGGTGTTTGGATTGAGAAGTTCCTGTAGGATCTTGGTGTGTTCCCGGGCTGGACAAAACCGTTGGACCTATATTGGGACAATTCAGGTGCCATCGTACAGGCCAAGGAGCCGAGACAACACCACAAGACCAGGCACATAGACCAAAAGTATCACCTGATACGAAAGCTCGTAACGGTGATACTAATTTATGCAAGATTCATAAGGATGAAACTATTGCAGATCCGTTGACTAACCGCTTCGACAACCCAAACATGAGGGGCACGTTAGACCTATGGGCATGCGATGTCTATTTGATTGACTCTAGTGCAAGTGGGAGACTGCTGGAGATATGCCCTAGAGGCAATCATGTATGATGTTATTTCCTATGTGTTTATGAATAAAGATAGTCCTTGGACATTATCAATGATGTGTATTAACAAGTACGTGACTTGTTTGTGAGACTATTCATTGTATGATGACTGTCCTAAATGGTCCCTAGTCCAAAGGGTTGTGTGAACGCGCAGCCAGTTAGACTAGCATATAACATGGTGGATGGTCTGGTCTCACTGGCCATGTAGCATTGGATGCTAGACGAATAATATGGACTTAGAAAGATCTGGTCAGATTCGACGTAGTCGGATCCGAGTTGAGATAAGGTCTGAGTTGGATAGACCCAACTATGAGACACATCGATAGGTCGTATGTGAGTCTCAAGTACAACATATGTTCTATGTCCTAAGACCTGAGAGGGCGCATGTACTCGGGATGGTGACAGACTTGCTTTGGGCCGACCAAATGCTACTCCATGTCTGGGTAGTTACAAAGGTAGGTTTCAGGCTTGTCTGGACCCATGCTACGATACATGGTCCAGGAAGATGAGATTTGCCCCTCCGATCAGGAGAGATATACTCTGGGCCCCTCGGGTAATCTGACCTGGATAAGCATGGCCATGCGATGAGGATTACGTGATAATCTGAAGTGTTGGTCGGATTCACCAGGATGAGAAAGAGGTCGTGCTGCAACAAGGATGACCATGACGCCTTGAGCACGACAACATATATTGTGTAGCAAAGGGAATAGAAGTGTAAAGTATAGGTTCGCCTAACCAGCTTCATCAGACATTTGGAGTTAGCACGCTTTGCTAGAGGCCGCTACCGACTGGACGAGCCAGATGTAATATGACTCGCGACCAAGCGACTGAGAACCTAAGGGGTCGCACACTTAAGGGAAGGAACACGTGGGCTTTAGGATCCATGCGAGGCCAAAGAGTTGAGCCCGCTCCAGATGCCTATAAATAGTGGAGGTGCGACACACCCATCTGGTTGATCGCGTCGGATTTGTCATTAGGGATTTGCATGAGTTGCAAAACCTCCACTCGCAAACACCTAGCAGTGCGCCGCATAGTATTCCTCCTGCACGCGCGGATACAGCTAGAGGCGGTGCACTTGTGCCACTCCGGCGAACCTGTACGTGGGATCCAGTGACCGGCTATTCGAGGGAGATTAGACCGGCTGTTCGAGGGAGATCGGAAAAGGAGGAGACGGACCACGCAAATGCGTTGCCCCAACTCTACTTCTGCTGCACGACACTGCGCGTCTAGTGGTAACGATCCGTAATTCATCTCCATAGCATGTCCTTGGATGTTCCGCGCATAGCAAATTTTAATTTGCATGCGATGCACCTACGATAGAACCCAACACATTGTATTGAAGATCGAGAGAGAGAGAGATTGCCATCTAGGTACTACATACGAACCCGTAGGTCTGTGGTGAACTACTCACACATCATGGTGAGGGCATCAAGGTTGATGAATAGGCCCTCCGTGATCGATCTTCCCTCCGGCAGGGTGTCGGAACAAAGGTGTAAATGGCATCTCATCGGAACACAGACTTGCAGTGATGAAAAATGTGTTTCGGGAGCGCTTTTGGAGTTTTTATGGTAATTGTGAATTTATAGGCCAGAGAGGGGCATCAGGAGGCGCCCGAGGGTGGCACAAGCCATCAGGGCACCCCCTGGTGGTGTGCCCTGTTGGTTTGTGGGCCCATCTTAGCTCCTCTAGTCTCCTTCTGAAGCTTCCAGGTCTTCTTTTGGTCTAGAAAAAATCATCGAAAAGTTTCGTTGCAATTGGACTTCGTTTGGTACAGTAAACCTAGAACTCCAAAAACATGCAAAAAACAACAACTAACACTGGGCACTAGGTCAATAGGTAAATAAATATTACAAATTGGTAAGAGCATTTCCAATAGTGGCACAAAAATTTCGCGGCCAATAAAAGTTTTAGCGCGCCACTGTAGCACTTTTATTGTGCGTGAACCAACATTGCTTTAGCAGCTGCCCAAGAAAGGGCAGCCAAAAAGCGCACAGTGTAAACTATGAAGCACGCACAAGCCGGCGCCCAAAATATGCTGCGCGCGATAGCATTTTTCTGCGCGTGCCCAAAAGTTTTTAGCGCGCGCACTGTTTTGCAGTGTCTGTTGGAGCTATCCGGCGCCCAAAAAGGAATATTTTAGCGCGCGGAGCAGTTTTTGGGCGCTTGTTGGAGATGCTCTAAATAAATACCCCAAAATTATCCTAGAATGATAATATATTAGCATGGAACAATCAAATATTATAGATACATTCGAGACATATCAGCATCCCCAAGCTTAATTCACACTCTTCCTCGAGTAGGCAAATGATAAATACAAATTTTTGGATTTGACATGCTACCCATTATGTAATCTTTTATATGTATGCTCATTGAGAAACGATGAATTAACAAACAACAACATAGTAATATTTATAAGTATAAGAAATAAAATCATTAAAATTTGAAAGTATACGATCCTAAAAGAATGTTTACCCCTACTCATCTTATTATATTAGCAAGGCATGACTCCGTCTTCACCACATCAATACAAATGTTAAGCACCACGGTGTCCAAGTTAGGCCATTGGATCGTACTTTTTCAATCTGCATCAAATTTTTATTCTTTACACAATACATGAGCGTGAACCATTGGACATAGCATATAGGTGGTATAGAATATGATGGTAGATATCAAAGGGGTAAAAAGTGGAGAAGATAGTCTCACATTAACTAGACGTACTAATGATCTATGGAGATGCTCATCGATAGATGTCAATGAAAGGAGTAGGGACTACCATGCAAATGATGCACTAGAGCTATAATTGTATGAAAGCTCAATTGAAGCTTGGGGGCTATGCATCCAACTCGCTTGGTTATGAAGACCTCGGGCATTTGAGGAAGCCCGTCATCGGAATATACAAGCCAAGTTTAATATGAAAAGTTTATTCCCACTAGCATATGGAAGTGAAAATATAGGAGACTCTCTATATAAATAACATGGTGCCACTTTGAGGCACAAGTGTGTTAAAGGATAGTAGCAAAGTCCATTCTCTGTTTTTTTTCCTCATTTTTTATGGTAGACATTTCTCTTTTTTTCTTTTAGCCTCTCCCATTCATATTTCTTTATATGGTAGGATCATTTGGCCTCCCCCCATTTTTATTTTATTTTTAGTCTAGAGTCTCATCCCAACTTGTGGGGGAATCATAGTCTCCATCGTTCTTTCCTCACTAGGTCAATGCTCTAATAATGATGATCATCATAGTTTTATTTACTTACAACTCAATATGAAGGACTGATAGGAAGATATGACTCTATATGAATGCCTCTGGTAGTGTACCAGGATGTGCAAAGATCTAGCATGACATGTATCAAAAACATGGTGATGGTGGCTTTACCACAAATACTATGTCAGCTCTATATGATCATGGAAAGCAATATGACAATGAACGAACTAGTCATGTGAAGTGACGATGGAATTTGCATGGCAATATATCTCAGAATGGCTATGGAAATGCCATATTAGGTAGGTATGTTGGCAGTTTTGAGGAAGATATAATGAGGCTTATGTGCAACAGAGCGTATCATGTTAAGTGGTTTGGATGTACTGGCGAAAGTTGCACTGATCCTCGAGGTGAGAATGGGATATGCACGGTACCGAAGAGGCCAGCAAATATGAGATGGTGAGAATGCATATGTCCATGGTGTCACATTATCCATAAAGAACTCATATATTTACTGCAAAGTTTTATTTGTTCTATCACAAATCAAAGTACACCTAGCCTGCCCTGAGGGAGGAGGTTGGTAGGTGCTAACCATCGCGCACCCCAACTCGAAACAACACTAGGATTTTAACGAGGAATAAAAATGCTCACACATCATCACCATGCCTCTTTAATTTTTAAATGAAATAACAAGTTAACACCTCTTAATCTCAACACTTATATGAATCAATAATTATGGACTCACACATTTTTCATATTAGCACATCAATGTCATTAACCCACAACTTCTCTATATGTGCTACATGATGGTTTGGATTATCATTCATTGAATACCTACTATTTTTGGATTAGTGTTATGACCCCTGCAAATTACCATTGCTATTTATTCAGATCTCAAACAAATATAAGTGAAGAATGAGAGCATATTATTTCTGTAAAATCCACACACCACCGTGCTCAAAAAGATATAATTGAAGTACTAGAGCAACTGCCAAGCTCAAAAGATATAAGTGAAGCACATAGAGCATTCTAGCAAACTATTATGAAGGTATGTATCTCTCAAATAGGTGTGTCCATAAAATGATGATTTTGAGAAACTGAAAGTAAAAGTAAACAAAAGCAAACGACGCTCCAAGCAAAACACATATCATGTGATAAATAAAAATATAGCTCTAAGTGACATACCGATGGATTGAGACGAAACAGGGGATGCCTTCCGGAGCATCCCCAAGATTAGACGCTTGAGTCTCCTTAGAATTATACTTGGGGTGCCTTGGTAATACCCAAGCTTAAGATCTTTCTACTCCTTATTTCGTGGTCCGTCGTGATCATACCCAAAACTTGAAAATTTCAATCACACAAAACTCAACAAAACTTCGTGAGATCCGTTAGCACAAGCAACATATTGCATACTTTATGTACTGTGATAAATTGAGTCTTAATTCATTTTTGCATAATAGTTACTGTATTCTAACTTATCCATGGCTTATACCCCCCGATATAATCCATAGCATAATCAAAATAAGCAAACTATGCAAGCAAAACATAATTTGTTTAAAACTAAACAGTTTATAGCAATCTGTAAACAGCCCATACTTATGTAAGTCTAAAAATTCTGAAAAATTATGATAACATAAGGAATTCGTATAGATTACTATGTAACAATTCCAGAGCATTATCACGCTCCAGTAAAATATTAAAATTCTTGTACTGGAGTGAAAGTTTCAGTTTTGTTTCAGCATCGTTTCTACTCATCTTGTGAGTCATCCCAAAGGATTTAATTGGCACAAACACTAATTAAAACATAAAAACATAATCATTACAGAGGCAACAATCATAAAAAGCGTCATCGTTTTATGCCCCTAGCTAGGCATAATGCATAGTTTCAAGTGTTGTCATCTTTGACACTTCGCTCCTCAATAATGCAACTATGATTAAGAGGAATAATGGAAGTCTTTACAATATGATCTTTTATCAAGTTCACAAAATTGGGTGAACACTAATCATTTTGAGATCTTCATTTCTTTTGGAAGGAGGTGTGCTAATGAACTTGGGTTTTTTGTCTTGTGAGGTACTAGCACTAGTTTTGGGTGGTGTAAAAGCGGAGCTCACTTTATCAATGACCTCCTCCATTTTATCAATCCTACTCAATCCTTGTCTACCCTTTTATCAATAATAATGTCCTTTTCCTTTAAAATTTTGGAAGTTATTCCTACCCATGACCCAAATTGAGTGATGTAATTATGAAGTTTTTTATCCAACTCCTCAATTGGTTCAATGGTGATCATTTTCTTTTCGATAGCATCAAAAATTTGCATAACATGTTCCAATATCAAATTGGTTTCATTAACGATAAGGGGTGGTGTTCCAACAAGATTTCCAATTGCATTATAAGCATCCAACATATGACACATTAAGAAGTTCCCATCGGTGATGGTGTCAAGGATAAATCTATACTGAGTTGTCACACCAACATAGAAATTGTGAAGCAAATTAGTGGTGGATAGCTTATTAGTTGATTTATTTTGAGCGTGGAAAATCCTATACCATGCATCCTTCAAACTTTCTCCTCTCCTTTGTGTAAAGTTGATGACATCATTATTGGGAGTAAGGCGAACACAAGAAGAACGAGCCATGATTTCAAACAAGAAAACTAGTAACAAGCAAAGGTAAATATTTTTCTATTTTTGATTTTTATGAGACAAACTAAATGTAACAGAAAATAAAAATAATAACAAGTGAATGAATTTTTGTAAGAAGTTATTTGATAGTTGGTGATGGTCTTCCCCGGCAACGGCGCCAGAAATCATTCCTGATACTCATGATCTGCGTTGGGTTTTCCGTGAAGAGGAACGGGTTATCGCAACACAAAGTGGGTAAGTATTTCCGTCAGTTATGAAACCAAGGTTTATAAAACCAATAGGAATACCAATCCTCAACCATCTTCAATGGCTGCACACAAAAGAACGAACAACTTGCACCCAATGTTGGCAAGAGGGTTGTCAATCCCCTTGATCTCGTTATTTGCAAGCATGTGAGTTGTGTAGATAAATGTAAATTGAAAAATAAAATAAAATAAAATAAATATGAGCAAGGTAATGAAAGTGTTTGTGAATATATAAGTGGATAGACCCGAGGGTCATAGAGTTCACTAGTGGCATCTCTCATAGAAATAGCATACAGTGGGTAAAACAATTACTGCTGGGCAACTGATAGAAACGTGAATAATTATGAGATTTTCACGGCAATGATCATGTCTATATAGGCATCACGTCCATGAGAAAATAGGCTGATTCCTGCCTGCACCTATTACTATTACTCCACCCATCGACTACTATCTAGCATGCATCTAGATTATTAAGTAAAACAGAGTAATGCTGGGAGAACATTGACATGATGTACACAAAGTAAACTCGATCAATATGAATAAACCCCATCGGTTTATCCTTAGTGGCAGAAACACAAATATGCAACTTGTCCCCTTCTATCATTGGGATATATAAACTCGCCAGGTTGAACCTACTACAACGACCACTCCCACCGAAGAAATATCAATGTAGTTGTCCAAACTATCTTAATAGATCGGAGAGCATTACGAAGCTATGATGATCATGCAAATAAGAATCTTAGTATTCAGGTTTGACTCAAATGGATTTCATGAATAATCTAAACATAAACTTGCAATTCATCGGATCCCAACAAACATGCCAAACAAAGGGATTACATCGGGTAGATCAAGGCAAAGATGTGATGAACATTGTATTGGAGATCGAGAGAGAGAGAGAGAGAGATTGCAATCTAGATACTACCTACGGACTCGTAGGTCTATGGTGAACTGCTCACACATCATGGTGAGGGCAGCAAGATTGATGAAGAGGCCCTCCATGATTGATCTCCCCTCCCGCAGGGTGCCGGAACGGAGGTTTAGATGGCCTCCATTAGGAACGGAGACTTGTAGTGGCGGAAAAAGTCTTTCGGGAGCGCTTTTGGAGTTTTTAGGGTAACTGAGAATTTATAGGCTAGAGAGGGGGCATCGGGAGGCGCCCGAGGTGGGCACAAACCATAAGGGTGCCCCCTAGCAGCGCGCCCTATTGGCTTGTTGCCCCCACGTGGCTCCTTCGGCCTCCTTCCGAAGCTTACATGTTTTCTTTTGGTCTAGAAAAAACATCAAAAAGATTCATGGCAATTGGACTTCGTTTGGTACTGTCAACCTGAAAAGCCAAAAAATGCAGAAAACAACAACTAGCAATGGGCACTAGGCCAATTGGTTAGTGCTAAAAAATATTATAAATTGGTAAATAAATACCCAAAAAGTATCCCAGATTGATAATATATTAGCATGGAACAATAAAAAATTATAGATACGTTGGAGACGTATCATCTATTGCTGAACAATGCTGTTGCTGTGATGGACTGCTGAGCTATAGTACGTGAGGCAATGGATAGCTGACCGGCCATTGAAGCTCTGTCGGGTTTCTGAGTAGCTGGTGCCAACGTGGGTGTGTTGATGCGGCTGTGACAATGCATTGGTTTGCTGAGCACGTAGTGCCGTCACATCGGTATGCTTCTCAGGTGGCTGCGGACCGCTGGACTGATGAGCAAGTGGTTCCTGACTTTTGGAGTGCTTAGCAGGCAGTTCCAGACTTTTAGACTGCTTAGCAGGCGGTTCTAGACTTTCAGACTGCTTAGTAGGTGGTTCAACCAGGTTTGTCTGCTGAGCATGCAATGCTGATGTGTCTGCACATTCTGCTTTAGTGGTCGGCATCTGAACTGATGATACGTCTTTAGCAGCTGTAGGCGTTGCCATAGGCTGCTCAGGAGCAGACAATGACATGGCCTGTATGGTAGGAAGTCGGGCGGGTTGATCATAGGTTGATGCCTCATGCATCGGATTCCCAAGGGTTTGTTAATCGGGGGAGTCACACAAGATCCCTGTGGCGAGAAGAGAGTCACCTTTTTGAGGGCGGCATTGGTTGCTTTGGGGGGGGGGCTAGAGGGATCTCATCCAAGAAGTCTATTTCTTTTTGTGTCCAGTGGATATGATTTAACCATGTTTCTTCCAAGGTTCTCTGCTCATCAGGGTCCCCAAGGACATCCTTCAACGCAAAATTACTGAATCCAGGCTTTGTTTCAGTCACATAGCACTTCTCACAACCCGAGTTCAATGGCACATTATCCAACAAGAGTCCCCCGTCCAAGTCAGGGTTGTAAACCCACGTTGTTGCACATTTTAAAGTACATTCATAATGTGCAAGAACGACCTTCAATCTCTCCCCCTATCCATATAGATCAGATATAGCACCATCATGTCCAGTTGCAGCATCATTCTCGCCGAGGTCAGCTGATGCACAACTATTCTTGTGTGGTGTTTGCCGGATTCTGGGCTCTGCAAACCCACAAGGTTCAAACACTGGGATGCGCTTGATCTGCAGTCCTAATCTACTTATCAGCCTTGTGGTGATTCATGAAAGGAAAACCAACATACGCCCATAGTTTTACCCAGGTTCAGGTCACTTTGTCGTGTAAAACCCTACTCCTGCTTTGGGGTGGATTGGCCTCACAAGGAGGCTATGGATGAACTAGTACAGTGACAGAGTGGCCTCACGAAGACCTTTTGTGGTGATAAACTAGCTCTACTCGCCCCCACTTCAATGATGGGAGTGGGTCGCTATTTATAGGGGCCATGGTCCTCTTCCCTTATTTAACAGGTGGGAAGGGATCCACAACAGCTAGATTTGAAAGGGGATAGGAGGTACATCTTATCCTGACTAAAGGTGGTCTTCGCCTGCAAAGCTTCGGGAGTGATGTGGTGGTGGGCTCCGTGATGACATCCGTCCTGCTGAGCTCGTGGTGTCGGTCTCGTTGCACCAGAAAGGAGACCTTTGGGGGATTCCTAGGGAACCCACGGATGTCCTTGTCTCTTTACCGCCAAAGAGAAAACTGCCCCCCTGTACCTGCTGGTGCCTGGCTGGCTCCGTCGTTAGAACCCATATCATCCCGTCATGTTAGGCAATTGCATAGGATTCTCCGCTCCTCGGGAGGCAACCTGGGGGGATGCTACTCTCTGAAGGTCTTGACGTTGTCCTCCTCGCGAGACGGGGGCCCTCGCGAGGGTCTTGGCTGGAGGAACTTGTTACTGGGCCATACCGCGCCATTGTGGTGGGCCACAGGTTGTGCCTCAAGCAGGCAAGTTCGGGTACCCCCGGTCCCAGAACGCCGACAGTAGCCCCTGGACCCATGGCGCATCCGGAGTAGCTTCTGGGCAAAGCTAAGGAAGGGAGGCCGGAGTGTCGTGGGTCCCAATCGCCTGCGGGCCGCCGACACATGGTGCATAATGAGGTGCAGACGCCCCCACTTCCCCACATCACCTCGACAAACCGCCCTCGCTGGCAAAAGCCTGGCGCGTGTAGGGGAACCATCATTGCCCCATCGAGCGCTTTCTTCCGACTGCTCCTCCCTTCTCTGGATCTCGCTTGTGCTCCGGTCGGCCTCTTCACCATGGCTCCCCAGAAGAAGAGGGGCAGGGCCTCGACGACATCGGGTCCCCGGCCAGGGCCAGAGGCCGCGCTGGGCCGGTTCGCCGTGCTCAATCTCGAAGGTTTGTATAAGGTCCAGCGTGCACTTGCTGCCGACACCAAAGAGTGGGGGTGACATCAATCTGGCCCACTTCCTGTTCTTCGGTCAATCTAGGGGTTGCAGATGTCCCCTTCATATTCATGCCCTCTTATCCGGCTTGCTGCCGCCGTTTTCTGATTTCTTCATCGTCGTGCTCTCGCACTACCAGATCCAGGCTTTGGATCTTAATCCCCAGTTCGTCGTCCTTCTCTCTGTCTTTGCATTTCTGTGCGAAGCCTTCATGGGCATCTCCCCGTTCGTGGCCTTGCTCCGCCATATCTTCTCCCTCCAAAGGGTTACTAGTGGGCAATGCTCGAGATGAGTGTGATACGTCTCCAACTTATCTATAATATTTTATTGTTCAATGCTATTATATTATTATTCTTGGATGTTTTACCATCATTTTATTACCACTTTATACCATTTTTTGGACTAACTTATTGACATAAGGCCAAAGTGTCAGTTTCTGTTTTTGCTTGTTTTTTACTTCGCAGAAAACAAATATTAAATGAACTCCAATCGTGACGAAACTTTTTGGAGTTTTTTCTGAACCAAAAGACACCCAATGGACAAAAGAAGTGCCGGGGGAGTGGGACAAGGAGGCCACAACCCACCAGGCCACAACAGGGGGGCCTGCCTGTGCCCTGGTGGGTTGTGCCCTCCTCGGGGACCCTCTCCACCGCCTATGACGCCTATAAATTCCCAAATATTCCAAAAAACCTAGGGGAGTCGATGAAACACAATTCCAACTGCCACAAGTTCCAGAACCTCGAGATCCAATCTAGACACCATCACAGAGGGGTTCATCTTCATCATGGGTGCCTCTCCGATGATGCATGAGTAGTCCATCATAGACCTACGGGTCCGTAGGCAGTAGCTAGATGTCTTCCTCTCTCTCTCTCTCTTATGATTCTCAATACAATGGTCTCTTGGATATCTATTTGATGTAAACTTTTGCGGTGTGTTTGTTGGGATCCGATGAATTTTGAGTTCATGATCAGTTTCTATTCATGAATATTATTTGAGTCTTCTTTGATCTCTTATTTGCATGATTGTTTATAGCCTCGTATTTCTTCTTCGATTCTTTGGTTTAGTTAGGCCAACTAGATCGATTTTTCTTGCCATGGGAAGAGGTGCTTTGTGATGGGTTCGATCTTGCGATGTTCTTTCCTAGTGACAGAAGGGGCAGCAAGACACACATGTATCATTGCTACTAAGGATAACAAGATGGGGTCTACTCCTACATGAATAGATCTTGTCTACATCATGTCATCGTTCTCATTGCGTTACTTTGTTTTTCCACGAACTTAATACACTAGATGCATGCTGGATAGCGGTCGATGTGTGGAGTAATACTACTAGATGCAGGCGGGAGTCGTTCTACTTATCTTGGACGTGATGCCTATATAATGATCATTGCCTTGGATATCATCATGACAATTCGATTTTCTATCAATTGCCCAACAGTAATTTGTTCACCCACCATGCGCTATACTCATGAGAGAAGCCACTACTGAACCCTATGGCCTCGGGTCTACTTTTCCATCATATTGCTTTCCGATCTACATTTTTGCAATCTTTGTTTTCAGATCTACAAAACAAAAAAACAAAAATATATTGCTGCATATTTACTCTTTTATTTTGTGTTCTTGAGAGATCTATCTCTCCGATCCATCATCACCTAATCTATCTTATTACCGATTTTTAGGTAGATCAACTTTGTAACTCCCATATCATCAATACAATCAAGCATGACGTAGGGTATTACCTCCATACGAGGGCCCAAATCTGGGAAAAACCTTGTCCCCTTCATCTCCTATTACCATCGCTTCTAGTCTCACAACTCGGAACCCCCTACCCGAGATTTGCTGGTTTTGACACCGACAGGTGTTTGTTGATGCCACCGTGTGCAACCCTCTGCTCCAAGTTCCGACTGCCCCGGCGGAACCGGGCCTGGGTTGGGAGCACTCAAGGCTTGTCGACCCAAAGCTTGCACGAATCACTGATAGGTTAAGCAACCCGAAGAAGGCGGGCATGAATGGCGATGGTGGTGAGGGAGTTCGTCCGTCGGCGAATCACCCCGCTTCAGCGTCATTCTTGCCCCATGTGGTCCTTCACTGGCCTGGACGACCCCATGAGGCTCTAGGTGTCTTCTCTTTCCGTCAGTGCGCTGCGCATAGCGCTCCGTCTTTTGACCGGAGGGGAGCATCCTGAGCTTCCCATGGAGGGGATTCCCTTGTACCGCTACAAAGAGGGGAGAGCATTCTCCCTAAAGATGCCACGCTTTGATGAGTGGGGGAGCTTCCTGAGGGCCCTGCTGGGCCTCATGGTGGTCCCCTCTCGGTGGCACCGTGCTCCGAAGGCCCTGGGGTTCGTGCCCGTCAAGCGCCCACCTTGGCCCCTCCGAGTGGGGAAGGGGTCGCTATGTTAGAGAGCGATGCTGTCGCCCCTGCCGCGTGGTGCCTCTCGCCTGGTGTCGCCGAGCCTCCCCAGGGCCCTCGCGTGCACCGGTAGGGAAGAGAGACTGGGGGCTGCAGCGGCCCTGTGACATGGCCTTGGAGGAAACGGAAGTGGGTCGCCATAAATGAGTAAGTGTCTACCCTTGTTTGTTCCCCTTGTGAGGTGCTCCTCTGACTTCTTGCTCCTCAGGCCCTTTCCTGCCGAGGTGATGAGTGCGCCCCCGCCTCTACCACCCGTGGTCGCTGAGCCTCTAGGTGCCCAGCTTCTCACGAGGAGTATGACGTTGTACGAGGAGATACCCATATCTAGGCCCGGGTTACCTTGGGGGGACTTCTGGTCCGAGTTTCCCACGTCTTACTTCTGGCAAGGCCCTCAGCCGGCTGGGCTAGGGCCGAGGCCTCCCCTTGCAATCTTCTCCATTACCGGGATGCCCAATGCACCCGCACCGTCCTCGGGCGGTGAGGCAAGTTCCCAAGGGGTTCGGCCCTAGGCTGAGAGGCCAGGCCACGGGAGCTTAGCCCCCTCGCCCTCGACAGGGGCCAGTGGATCATCGCACTCCTTTCCTGCCGACTAGAGCCTCGGTCAAGCTCTGGAGCTTGCTTATGGTCGCAGTACCGTTCATCATGGTCTCCTTCAAGATGTGGTGAGCATGCTGGGCCGCCTTGGGACAGAGCTTAATGGTGTTGACTTGTACCTTGAGGTGGAGCGGCAGTGCCTGACACGTGAGTGGCACCGCCTTGAGGTTGCCATTAACTTCGGTCGGCTTCAGCGTGAGCGCACCCGCGTGGAAGTCGAGGAGTCCCCAGCTGTGGCAAAGGGTGCCTTCGATCGTGCCCTTGAGGAAGCCTGAACCATGGATGACTGGCATAGGAAAACCTTCGGGTGTCCAACGCCCTCCTCGAGAGGCAAGTTCTGGCCCGTTGGGCCACGCTGGCTACCTCGGTGGGTGGGCCATCCATGGGCGAAGCGCAGCTCTGCACCCTCGAGGATTCGGTGACGCTGGAGGCCATGGAGCAGGGCCTGGAGCACGAGTGGCTGGATGCGATGGAGCGTCAGGTGGTTGATGTCGAGGATTCTCTTTCTGCTCGCAAGGCAAGGATCTACGAAGATGTTGATGAGGAGGTGGTGCGGACCCTCAGAATTCTTGCTCGGGAATATCGCGGAAGAGTGAAGCTTCAGGAATCCCGATTCTGCCGGCGGCGCAACAAGCTGAAGGCTGGTGGTGGCGGAGCGGCATGAGAGGGTCACGACAGATGCCAAGGCCACTGCCAAGGCCGAGCTACCCTTCCTCTGTTCGCAGGTGGAGAACATCACTTCCCGCACGGAGAAGTCCTCGGAAGAGGAGAATTGGGCCCGGGGGCTTCAACACACACGCTCCAAGATGTTCCAATTCCTCGAGGGAAGGGCCAACCGGGCCCTAAGGAGCATCTGTGATGAGAGCGCCCGAAGTCCGCTTGTCGCCGACGACACTGGTTACCTTTGCTTCTTCACCTAGATCATGGAGCGCCTTGAG
This sequence comes from Hordeum marinum, assembly GCA_022496015.1. NCBI lineage: Eukaryota > Viridiplantae > Streptophyta > Magnoliopsida > Poales > Poaceae > Hordeum > Hordeum marinum. Next base: position 155,158,510 of record CM039674.1, read on the forward strand.
GTTGGTGCGTAGAAGGTCCACCATCTCGCGGAGGAGAAGAACCATGACCTCCTTGCACGGGTGCCTTCTCGTGTCTTCAGCCATATCCTTCGCTCCAACCCCAACTTCGACTTCGAGTCCGTGACAGCTCCCGTGCCCGAGGTTATTCGGGGCACCCTGGAGAATGGGTGGAGGATATCGTGCACGACTTGATCGTGGAGTTGGTCCCTACTGAAGGCGAGGGGCACCTTGCCGTCGGGGAGCATGAGTCCAGCGACGGTGGCAATGACGGCAACGGTGGCAGCGGCGGTAGCGCCTCTCCTTAGGTTGCCTTTCCGTGTTTTCCTATAAAGATTTTGAACATGGCCCCGCAGGGGCATGAATGTACCCCCAGAGGAACCTCTCTATGATGTGCTAAGTAGCATTGTACTTCCTTGCTCAGCGTTCCCTTGCTTGTTACCCGCTTATGTGCTCGGAAGAGGGGCAGAAGTTTAATGGAGCCCCCATGCCGCATACGCCTGCTGGCTCCATTGAGGGAGGGTGGATGCCGAGGGCTTGGCGAGGTGCGCGCACGGGTTGATCTGTGATAGTCATGTCCGGGGCCTTTGGTGCGAGCCTAGGGCGCCGTCGTTTCTGCTGGCGGGATGACCCACGTTCGTGCACAGTGGTCGCCCCCCTGCTCTCGGGGGCGCATAAAGAAAGGGTTGAGGACGGCATTCGCCAATCCCTTAAAAACGAGAATCAAAACTCAAACGCAGCATGGAGAAAAAATCCCCCTTTCTTGCAAATAAGACACAAAAACTTCAACTTCATTCCAAAAAATGGTAAATTTGGTTACAAAAGAAGGTGAATAACAACCGCGTCCAGCGCCTAGACTAGTCTTCCCCCAACACGAAGCATGGGGCATCTACAAGGCATGGGCATAGTTGTTGAATGATAGTGTCGTCCGCCAACACGGAGCATGGGGCATCCACTGGGCATTGGCATAGTCGTTGAATGACAGTGTCGTCCACCAGCGCGGAGCATGAAGCTTCCACTTGGGCATGGGTTGGAACCCCTGCGCGTCCTCGGGGCTCCGAGCGTATACAACCCACTCATTCTTTCGTGAGAGTATCATGGTTGGAGATGGTCGGGCGGGTACTCCTAGCGCAAGGCACTGGAGTTCTCGACCAGGTCCTTGTGTCACCCCACACATTTCGGCGTGGGTGCATGCTCCCATCGTCCAAACATTAGTACATTGCTTGCCGCGTGACCGTGGGATTGCGCTCCCATGGCCCAAACATGAGCGCAGCGCGCCCCGCATGACTGTGGGAGTATTGTGTCGGTGTAGTCACCTCGTGAGGCGCCGTGGCGCCAGCGAAGCCTCTCACTGGGGGCCTCGCGAGCCCAAAGCTCTTAGAGCCTTGCCAGCCCCCAGGGTACTGCGCCGGCCGCGGGTGGCCCGCGCTGATCGAATCTTGCGATCCCTCAGGGCATTGAGCCCTTGTGGACCCATCGCTTGGCTGCGTGTTCCCTACTCGTGAGGGCGCCCATCATGGCGCGTCCTCACGCGACCCCGGGCGCCCCCTTCGTCATGGCGATCAGATGTGGTACTCCCGTGGTGGGAGCCCCCGTGCCTGGCTCGACGCGGGGCGGAGGGTACGCCCTCCTATGCCTGGGGGTGCCGGTCCCCGCGCCGCTAATCGGAATGTAGGGCTCGATGTGAGGTTTTGGGTTCCCCCTGGTACCTCACCCAACGCCTATGGGCCGATTTCCCCTGGTTGTGATGCGACGTTTCCTTGGGTAAGCATCCCATGGGCGCGCCTGCGTCGAGCATTTGCCTGAAGTTGGTTGCCTCCCGTGCTTCCTCGAGGTTGGTGGCGCCCGTCTTGGCGAGGCTGACCACCGCAGCCATCCCCCATGTGGTTGTTATGATCTCCTCCACGTGCGGCGGCGCGAGTTACCCGATCCCAGTGCCGATGGACACGCTCACGCTGAGGGGGCGCGATCAGGCAGTGGTCTTCCATGTTGTGGGCTTGCTCGTTGTGGTGGGCATAAGATATCCCATCACCTCCCTCGGGTTCGCCGCTGCTAGGGCCAGGTGGCGGTCTGAAGCCGGTCACTGGTACCCCGAGGAGGAGTACAACGCTGGGTAGACTGCGCCTGTTCCCCTCGGGTTGGGGGCCATGCATGTTGAGGCATGGTGGTGGCGACAGCCCGCTGGCCGAGGCTTCTGCTTCTTGTGCCGGAGGCCATAGAGGGAGGTAAGGAGCCCAGGCCCTCTTTGTGACAGCGACTGGCTCGGCAATATGCTCCTTCCATTGGATGATGGCGAAGGAGCTCGCTGGCCATGAGCAATGCATCTTGCGCATTCAGGTCCCGCATGTGGGCAGGGGCCGTAGGGCATGCAACGTAGCGGCCGCTCGAGCGTTGTTTTGGGCGCAGGGGCCCTTGTTGCGCACGAGTGGAATGAGCGGTGGTGGTGATGGAGACGATGTTGGCGGCCTGGCAGTGGTCTCTCATCATGGAGCCTCCGAGTTGCGCATGCCCGGAGTTCGCCATGGCACCGGTGAAGTGGGAGTGGAAGGTGGCCGACCGTCGGGGAGGCAGGAGTAGGCTAGACTGAAGCACATTGACGCACCCCCAGCTGGCGCACCAAATGTTAGATTCAGGGCTCTGCAAAACCCTGGGGTGTGCTTGTTCTGTAGTCCTAATCTACCTCTCGTCCTCGTGGTGGTTCATGAATGGAAAACCAACATACGCCCACGATTTTACCCAAGTTCAGGGCACCTTGAGGTGTAATACCCTTGTCCTGCTTTGGGCGGATTGTCCTCACGAGGATGCTATGGATGAACTAGTATAGTGATAGGGTGGCCTCACGAGGACCTTTTGTGGTGATGTACTAGCTCTACTCCCCCCACTTCAACGATGGGAGTGGGTGGATATTTATAGGAGGCACAGTCCTCTTCCCTTATTGAACAAGTGAGGAAGGGATCCACAACGGCCAAGTTTGAAAGGGGACAGGAGGTATGCCTAAAGGTGGTCTTTGCCTTCAAAGCTTCAGGGGTGACGCGGCAGTGGGCTCGGCGATGACATCTGTCCTGCCGAGCTCATGGTCTCGGTCTTGTTGCACCAGGAAGGAAACCTTTGGTGGATTCCTTGGGAACCCGTGGATGTCCTTATCTCTTTAGCTCTAAAGAGGAAACTATCCTCCCCATGCGCCTGCTGGCACCCGCTTGGCTCTATCGTCAGAACCCAAGTCATCATGTCCTTGGGAGGTTGGGCACTTGCATAGGAATCTCCGCTCCTCGGGAGGCAGCCTAGGGGGATGCTACTCTCTAGAGGTGTTGACATTGTCCTCCTCACGAGGAGGGGGCCCTTGCAAGGGTCTTGGCTAGAGAAACTTCTTACTGGGTCGTACCACACCATTGTGGTGGGCCACATGCTGGGCCGCACGCAGGCAAGTCTGGGTACCCCCGGTCCTAGAACACCGACAATGCTGCCATACAATAAGTGGCATCATCCATGCCGACATGCCCTTGTGTATCCTAGCTATATCTCATCATTTGTGTAGCTAGCTACATATGTGACTCCTCAACTTCCTTTTGAATTCCAGGATACATGTCCCTCTTAATCCTTTCGTGCAAGTCCCTCTTCTTACCATCACTCCTAGCATTTTTTATACTGAGCCTCTCTTCTTTGCTTAGTGAGAAAGCCCTCTTATGTGAGACATTTACCTCAATACCCCTTGCATGGCTAGGGGGGCTCTTTGTAAGTCAGAGCCTAGGAGAGAATGTCACATGGCCCTGAGTTCGTGTAGAACCTTCCTGTGTTTTTGGAAGCCTTTGCCATCACATTATAGAGTTCTAGGTCTGTTGAGTTTTCAAAGTAATAAGAACCATCTCCATGCCTCTTTGCACATGCCCGCAAATAGTCCCTAGCGCGAGTGCCCCTAATTTCACTAAAGGTCGGTTTGCCACCCACATCTACTACTTCTTTGTCCTCCTGATCACATATCGGTTTGATGCCATAGTATCCTGCCACACCCATACTGTGGGTGTGGGTGTTCTCTTCTGAAGTTCCCATTGCATGGCACTCTTCTTAATGAATTCTTTACTGGCCCTGGCCCTTTTGAATTTTGCCTAGTCTTCCTTTGTAATTTGGGGGTATGAGGGGATTGGGTTCTTGCTTTACTCGCATACTTCTTGTATAACACATGTTCCAGTTTCTCCAAGCATCCCTAGGCTTCTTCAGTGCAGCGTTTTCCACCTCATCTCTCCACTCCTTAGGAACATTGAAGTATGCCATGATCTCCGTGACTATCCTCTGCCGAGTTTCTGTATCAGCCTTCCAAAACCCTGGCAGATTAATGTTGAGCCTTGCCCTGCCAACAAATCCACACACTCCTGTACCTCGTGCATGCTTTATCTGGTTCAGTTGGAGCCCAAGAATTCAATCGATGTCAGTTACTACGTATACACCTTTTGGCTGGTCTATGGTATTTCTTGGAGCGTTTTCCCATCTCTTGACGAGAAGGGTGATTGTGGCAGTTCTATCCCATTCATCATTTCTTGATACACGACCATTTGTTGCAGACATGTTGGCTTTGGACTCAGATGAAGATACATCGGTAGAAGTATGACTATCGTCGCTGCTAGTAGTCATCTACATAGGACACAAATGCAAAATTCAAAAAAGGGAGATGAGCATAAATTAAAGGTAACAACTTGTTAGCAAGCTGTCTAAACATTGCATGTGATAACTTGAAAATGTATGGCTAATATGTTCATTTTGTGTGACTCATGCGCACATGATATGTAACTCAACAATAACTAATTGGAACAAATACATCTTATGTCACACCCTGTGTTTGTATCACATAGTTATGTTTGGGTTTATAAAATTTGGAGCCAACTAAAACTTTTTCAAGGTGCTTGTGCTTGTTTGCTATGTTGTTTGCTTACTTGATGATTGTGTTATATGGCACTACTAGGTTCTATTCCACTTCAGATTCATCTTCCATGTCCCCAAACCTCTTGCCCAATGATTATGCCATGTGAACAGTGCCCAAAACTATTTTTATCAAATTTTGTTTTAACTAAAAATGATTTATTCAAATTAGGTTTTCAAACCCCCCTGAAATGAGGTTTTGCACTGCAAGTCCTCAAATTAGGTGGACCCCTCTTCCCCAAAGACCTTATTTCAAATCTACTATATAAAAGAATTCCCAAAACCACAACATATTATTTTTAAATATTATTTTCATATTTTATTTAAAGGCTTTTTCTTAAGTCCAAAAATGGTTTTTCCTAGGGAAAAATTATTTAAATCCTTTGAAAATATTTTAGAAAATTTAGGGAAACTCAGTGGACATATATTTTCCATATATATGAGTTTCAACACAAGGGAATCATCAGATCATAGGCAAAACCCGTCAACACCCTTTCTGTTTAAACCAAACTTTTGGAATATTTCTATAAGAAATATTCTCAATAAATTCCAGGAAAATTTGAGCCAGTCAACACTATCATAGGAGATGATCTTTCAAGGTTTCATCTCAATCCAAGTTGGTTTGATTCATCAAACCATCCCAAAACCATTCCTGTCCAGAATCAAGTTTGAGCAACTTTACATTATGAAGTGTCCCCCCTTGGCCTCAAACTTTGTGGGCACGCTCTAATGGCCAAGTAGTGATGATACACTAAGTGGTGCATCAAGGGTAAAAGCCTAGCATTAGTGGATCTACAGAAATCCGATTCTGCTAATTTCTAGGGTTTATCAAATCACCATTGTCAACTTTTTCCCCTTGGCCTCAAACTTGGTGAAACCTCTCATTTCTACCTAGCCTTTGACCCTGGTAAGTATCTCAGTAAGATGGTAACATCTTCTTGCCAAAAACACCAACAAACACCTTCTGGTGATTTGGTAAAACCCCCATTTTCACCCTCTTCTCTTTTACCCTTGCCCCCAACTTTCTACCACAGCCTCACATAGATACATTTCACCTCCAGTAAATGTCCCAAGCCAACAGGCCACTGTGAGGTGGGGTAAAACCCCTATTCTCACCCCTGGACAAGATCTTTTTCTATCTTTCCCTTTCCCTTTCTTTTCTCCCTAGCCCTGCATAGCCTCTAAGGCATCCAAAGAGCATCTCCAGGCCCTCCAGCAACTAGTGGACAAAGAGGGGCACCTCAGAGCGCGCAGGCCACGGCAATGCCGGCCATATGCACGCTCTGGAGCGCACTACAGTGTGCTCCGGCACTGTAGTCGCCGCCTAATGGCCGGCCCCGACAACCTTGGTCCTCCCCCGCGTGTCCCCCGAGACGCCCTCGGCGTCCGTGACACGGAAAGCGGTCGGCCCCCTCCCTCTCCTCTCTCCTCCGTCCTCCCACACGCGTGCCCGGTGCCACCCGGGTCGGTCAACCGGGGAGCTCACATGCGCGCCCTCCTCTCTCTCTCCCATTGCTCCCGCTCTGCATAGACCAAACCCAGGAACGCCCCCAGGACGTCCCACAAGCCTCCCTCTCCCTCTGGCCTCAGCCACGCCCTCCCCGGCGCATGGCCCATCGATGGACTCGTGCCCCCGCTATAAAAGGGCCTCCCAGGCCCTTCTCTCCCCTTTTATCTCCCTCTCCTCACCCCAGCAACCTCCCCGAGCTCCCCCTGAGAGCCCCCGTCGCCTCTGTGCTTGGGATCGACCCAAGGATCGCCGCGGCCACCTCACCGTCAATCTCCGGGTACAGAGCCCCTCCGACCTCTCTCTCCCTTCGGTTGCTCCTCCTTCTGCAAACTAACATGATCCCCCTCCTTCCCGTCTTCTTGGCAGCCCCAGGCGGCCCCGGCGACCACCACCCGAAGGCCCCTCCGCCACGGGTACCCACCACCGACAGTTCCGACCTCCTCCAGCCGCCCTTCCACCTCCAGAGGACCGGCAGGTCGACGCCGAACCCGTTCCCGCCTCCAGATCCCCTTGTCGCGCTTCCCTTTGCCGTCGGTGAGCTCTCCCACTTCCCGTCCCGAGGTGGGAGAAGGACCCGACAGGTGGGGCCCACCTGTCAGCCTCTCCTCCCCTCTCCCGCGCCCTCTCTCTCCCTCGCAGTCGCTGACGGCCGGGCCCCGCGCATCAGGTTCAAACCTGGCCACGCGTGAGCCTGGCTGGCTGGCAAGCTGGGCCAGCCCAGCCACTGGCCGCTTCTGGCCTGGGTCCCCATGGCCCTTCTCCTTTTTCCTTTTCTGTGGGATTTTGCAAAAATCCCACAAGGCCCAAATTAAATCCTATGAAAATAATTCTTTCACCTAAATTCTTAGTATAATCCCTAGAATTTAATATTGCCATTTGTAAGAATGTTTGAAAATATTTTTTTTAAAACCTATATTTAGGCACCTTTTTACATCTGTTAATTTATTTCTAAAATGTTTTTCACAACAAAACCCTAGGGGGATATTTTTAGTATGACATTGAGTATTTATCAGAATAGATTAGCATTTTGAATAAGTAGTTGAGTGTTCTGTTTTTGTGTGTTGCTTATTTTATCATTATTTTATCTCGACGATAGATTGCGCTGTTGACAAAGAAGTTGGACCCAAAGACTTCGAAGACCCCGGAGACTTGTTGAGCCAGGCAAGCAGCCCTTTGACCATGATGAGAAAACATTTTTATTGCATGTCATATAGCACTTTACTTTCATCATAATTGATCATGTGATGTGGTGTTCCCCTTTCGGTTGGATGCCTCCGATACGTTTCCATTGACACTTGCATCGTGCATGACCCTACCACCTTATGAGGGTTATGCGGGTGGGTGTAGATAGGATGCTAGTAGATGCTATGCAAGTGGGATCGAGACTATTTATAGTGATGGAAAGAGAGAAATGATTTCAAGGGCTTTCAAAAAACCCGTCGGGTGCCACTAATGCCCGAGGGAGATATTAGTGAGATGGGTGACCACTTGAGAAAGAAGTGGTGTGCCGGAACAAGTGAGTACGTGCTTTCGAAAACGGAGAGTTCTAAGGTTTGCTGACCATCCCAACCTTACATGCGCAACCACGATACACCTTATGGGATGGGGCTTTGTTGATTACTATGGTTGGTACTACCAAGGAGCCCGCATTACTAGTGGCAAGAGTGAAGTGGTCACTCTTGAGACGGGGTCATCCCAGAGAGGAAGGTCATGCGCTGTCTTTACAGGCACCGGGCACACCGTTGTGTGCCCTCATGGATGATACGAGTGATGTATATCATGAGGGATGGCACCAACGAGTGGACTCTTTGTTTAGTATCACCATGGGAAAGGCATTGTTAGGGTGCTTACCTCGGGTATGGTATATACTGCGAGTCGTGGATGACATGGAAGTTCCCCGAGTCTTGTGGGGAAAGTGTGCAACCTCTGCAGAGTGTAAAACTATTCGAATATCCGCGTCCGCGATCATAGACAGTTGGAGGTCCTTCTTAGACTACGTCCGGATGTTTTCATAAACCTTAGTGTGAGTATGGGTGTGGTGGTGACAAGAGGTCACATGATCTAAGTTCGATGACTTAGCGTGAGGATTGAACAAAGTCCAACGACTTAGCATCAAGAGTGAACATGAGATGTTCAACCAATACTTATGATGATATCTGCAATTTGTTCACATGGATACCTGCTAGTTGTTGATGCATGCTCACTAGTTACTTGATCATGTCATTTGCATACAAAATTAGCTTTCCATAAATTTACCTACTTAGTGCTATATCATGCATCATTGTTACCTTGTTCCACAACTTGGGTTGCTTGCGAGTACATTCAAAGTACTCATTGGCTTGCCACTGGTTATTTAATTGGCCAGGCATGGAAGAACAGGAGTATGTTGAAGAGTTCGTTGGAGACGAACATGCGAACTAGGACGCTTCCCAGTCAGAATACCTGTAGGTTAAGGCAGATGGCATGGGTTCACGCTTTCGACCAATATTTCCACTGCTTGTTCTATTTTAAGTGTTTGGCCATGTGGTGCTACCTATGTAAGACTAAGACCTTCGTGGTCATTATTTGTGTAAGACATTAAGTGTGGATGTAAGACTCTTGTTATTCAGCTTCTGGTTGTTTAGTGAGCATTGATCTGTGGGATTACTATACACGTGCATTCGGTGATCACGACTTATGAGTCAGGGTCCCCACATGTTATATGTAGTAAGAAGGTAGATGATGAACATAAATACGCTCTCCATTATTTTTATAACCAATTTGAGGACAAACCAAACCAAATAGGAAAAGGGATCATGAGAAAATAGACCTCACCGCGATGGAGGGCAGCAATTGACAGGTTTCTTTGTGCAAATCCAGCAGGAGAGGCAAGGGTGCAGGATCGATATGCTCGCGGGCGGTTGACGAGCAAATAAGGATGGTGATGCACGGGTAGTCGCATTTTCGGAGAGGCAGTTAAGGGTAGGGTTGACGTCGGGAAGCGGGTACATTGTCGGGTTGAGCACGACAACGTCAGAAAGGAATCAGTTGTGGATTTGGGGGACGGGAGGGAGCTATCGAGATATAGTTTGGGTAGAATATGCAGGCTATTGAGCTAAATGAGGGAGGGCGGGGCGGGGGGGGGGGGCATGTTTGCGGCTTCGAATGAAATGGGTGAAAAAGAGCATTGGGCGCCCCGCGGAAAGGCCTATGCAAACGGTTTTGTATAGTAACCCGTGTGCACAAGCATCATAAATTCTTTGAAATGAATACCTGACAACTTTGAAATGTGGACGTGCCCACATCATTTTGTCTCAAAACAATTCCCACGATACGCAGCTATTGTTGTACCCTAATATTGATTTTGTTCCCATTTCATGTATCATTTGATATTTTCAGCCATTTTTCATTTACCGGACGTTTAGTGCATACAAATCAAATCCCAACTGCAGCTACATGTGGGTGTTAGCAAAGAAGGCACTAAAAATCATTTCCATGTCACTTTGTGTGTTTTCATTCATTATCCAAGGAATGACAATAATTTTCAAACATTTCGGCTACAAGATACGTCCACCCACGTAAGGCACGTTGGTAATATAATTATAGGAAATGCAGATGGACTCAGAAAATCATGGAAATCAGTGTGTCATTGTGGCGTGATCTCGAGACACCGTGGAAATTTCTTGGTAAGCTTTGACAGAATTTAGGATGATCGCTCTTCCAAACCATAACATCTCGGTAGAAGGATCATAGTTTCAAAGGGATAAGTGGCAAATCAAACTCCAATCGACGGTGTCTTCATCACCTCTCGTCCAATTTTTTTTCTCATGGTAGTCAATCATCATTATACGCCAAGTTTGATTTTCTGACACATTTCTATGCTCGTTTGCTATATTTAATTCATTTTTATAATTCATGGGGCATTTAGTGCATATAAATCAAATCCCAACTGCAACTAGGTGTGTTGACGAGAGGGATAAGGACTATCATCCGATCTGGGTGCATCCTACGATACAGATGTACAATCCATGTGGTTTATCTTTTGGCCAATCAGAATGCGCGGCTCACTTTGCGCACACTAGGTGTCATCGGACACGGTTTGGGAAGCATACGGATTTAATATATGAACCATGTGCTATTTGTTTATGCACAACAATCATATGTTCATTTCAAATGAATTTGTGAATTCATCATTTTGCCTTGAATTGTTTTTCTTCGGTAGACAATCACCTTTTAACCCCTGTATTGATTTTCGGTCGCATTTCATGAGTTGTTTGCTAATTTTAATACATTTTTTACCAACATAGGGTTTGTTAGTAATTTAATTGGAGGGAATGCAGATGTATTCCAAAAATCATGAAAATTGGTGTGTCACCGTGGCATGATGTGAATACCCCATGGAAATAATTGGTAATGTCTGGCGGAAGTTGTGATGACCACCCCTTTGGAAACCAAGGCATCTCACAAGAAGGATTATAGTTCCAAAATGTAGAGTTGGAATATCAGACTCCAGTCGGTGTCAACCTCATTGCTTCCCCTCAATTTTTCCCATGGTACCCAAATATCATTGTACACCTATTATTGATCTTCTGGTGGATTACATGACTCGTTTGCTATATCTAAGGAATCTTTCACATTTACCATGCATTAGTGCATATAGATAAAAATCCCAACATGAATTGCGTCTGGATGTTGGCAAAGAATCTCTTAAAAATCACTTGCGTGTCACTTTTTGTGATTTTTGTCATTGTCCAAGCGATGAGAAGAATTTTTGAACATTTCCGATGGAAGATGCGTCCACCTACACAATAAATGTCAGTAATTAATTTAATTACAGGAAATGAAGATGGACTCAGAAAATCACGGAAATTGGCATGTCATCGTGGTGTGATCTTGAGACACCATGGAATTTTTTTGGTAACTTTGGTGGAAGTTTGGATGATAGATCCTTGGAAACCATAACATCTGAGTAGAAGGATCATATTTCAATGGGAGAAGTGGCAAATCAAACTCCAATCGACAGTGTGTCTTCATAGCCTCTCCTCCGAAAATTTTCCATGGTAGTCAGTCATCATTATACAGTAGGTTTGATATTCTGGTGCATTTCAGGCCTCGTTTGCTATATTTAAATCATTCTTATCATTTATTGGGAATTTAGTGCATATAAATTAAATCCCAACTGTAGCTAGGTGCATTGACAATTGGGATAAGGATAGTCGTTCGATCTGGGTGCATCCTATGGTGCAGACGTACGATCCGTGTGGTTTGTGTTTCAGTCAATCAGAACACATGAACCACCTTGTGCGCACTAGGGGTCATCGGCCGTGGTTTCAGGAAGTACATGGATTTAATGTATGCACCATGTGTTATTTCTTTATGCACAATAACCATATTTCCATTTCAAATGAATTTCTGACTTCCCAATTTCGCCTCGAGTTATTTTTCATCGGCAGACAATCACATTTTAACCTGTGTATTAATTTTCCGACGCATTTCATGTCTTGTTTGCTAACTTTAATACTTTTATTACCAACATATGGCTTGTTAGTAATTTAATTGGAGGAAATGTAGATGTATTCCGAAGATGACAAAAATGGGTGTATCACCATGGCATGATGTGAATACCCCGTGCAAAAAATGGTAATGTCTGGTGGTAGTTGTGATGAACACCTCTTTGGAAACCAAGGCATCTCATCAGAAGGATCATATTTTCCAAAACTAGAGTTGGCATTTCGGACTCCGATCGGTGTCAAGCTCCTTGTTTCACCTCGATTTTTTCCATGGTAGGCAAATATCATTGTGTTCGTATTATTGATCTTCTGGTGGATTACAGGGCTCGTTTTCTATATCTAAGGCATTTTTTCATTTACAATGCATTAGTATATATAAATAAAATCCCAACACAGATTGCATGTGGGTGTTGGCAAAGAATGTCTTACAAATCATTTGTGTTCCACTTTGCATGATTTTTCTCATTGTCCAAGCAATGAGAAGAATCTTCAAACATTTCAGATGAGAGATGCGTCAACCTACACAATAAATTATGGTAATTAATTTAATTATAGGAAATGCGGATGGACTCAAGAAAACATGAAAATCGGTGTGTCATCGTGGCGTGATCACGAGACACCATGGAATTTTTTTGGTTAACTTTGATAGAAGTTAGGATGATCTCTGTTTTGAATCCATAGCATCTCAGTAGAAGGATCATAGTTTCAAAGGGAGAAGTGGCAAATCGAACTCCAATCGATGGTGTCTTCATCGCCTCTCCTCTAAAAAAATTCCATGGTAGTGAATCATCATTATACGCCAGGTTTGATTTTCTGGAGCATTGTTGGCCTAGTTTTCTATATTTAAGTTATTTTTATAATTTACAGGGCATTTAGTGCATATAAATCAAATCCCAACTACAACTAGTACGTGTGTTCATGAGAGGGATAAGGACTGAAGTTCCATCTTAGTGCATCCTACGATGCAGATGTACGATCCGTGTGGTTTGTGTTTTGGCCAATCAAAATGCATGACTCACTTTGTGCACATTAGATATTGTTGGCCACGGTTTGGGAGGCACACAACTTTAGTGAATGAACTGTGTGTGATTGTTAAATCACACTGCACATGTTCAGTTCAAAAATACCATAGTAAGATCAACTAAACATTCTAGTACATACAAAGATTTAATTCAATTTGAAATCTTAAATGAAACGAAGATGATACTTTTATATAGAAAAATAAGATAATCCCTACAAATCGGAAAGGAGGGAGTATAGGGTACATGATCATAAATAGTTCAAATTCACAGCTAGGGTTGGCAACAATTCAGTACAACAGACATAATGACTATTTTTTTTGAATTAATTCCCATGTACATGGGGTGATCACGATCATTAGGTTGACCCCTAATGAACTTAGGATTTCTGATGATTTTACACTTCTCCTCTTTTTTGTTGCATGGCCCCTCAGGTGGCATCTCATCGTATTGATTGTAGTCCTCCTCATCACAAACATTCTTGATGCATAGTATCCTCCTCTTCCAATACATCACAACATGGCAGTGCTTATGCAAGGTGTTTGGCACATAGAAAATCTAGGTAGTATGGCTGGCAACAATAAATGGGTCCTTGTTATTTGCCATAATTCTGAGGTCAACATATGTTTTCCTATAATCTTCAAAGTTTATGCTGCCAAGATGGACCCATGTGCACTTGAATAATGCCAGCTTCAATTCCAAATAGTTAAGCTCCCAAATCTCTTTGATGGTTCCATAGTACACCTATTTAGCATCTTCGCCTACAGTTAGGCATTCTAGTCGAACAGATCTGTTCTGATATGATGTCTTTCAATCACATTCCTTAGTGTAGAACGTGTTGCCATTTATGTCGTATGCTTGGTACTTCATAATCATCGTTAATGGCTTTTGTGCCAACCACATTGCAAGGTCATTACGGGATCTACGTGCCAAATGATCCTTCAATCATCTTGCATAGTCCTTATTGTGTGCATTTGTCTCGGTAGTTGGTGAAAGAACATCGGGTAAGTTGCTTCTTCGTATCTCCTTCATGTGTTTTGCGGCATAAGCGTCAAGTATCGGGTTGTTAAGAAGTACCGTCAAATGGGATTGATCAGCCATTTCTCTAGGTGGGAAAATTTGTGTACCAACAAGGACTGGCTTACCATCCAGCCTTCCCTCATGGCGAGAGAGGGGCACACCAATAGGTCTAAGTTTCATGTAATCGGTGAAAAACTCAACCACCTCGTCCTCGGTATAACCTTGTGCGATGCTTGCCTCTCGATGATATCGGTTCGGACAATAGAGCTTCAATATTCCCATGTACCACTAGAAGGGATACATGTTGCAAAGAAACATGGGACCACAATACTTTATCTCGTGGACAAGGTGCATAGTGATATGGACCATGGTATCAAAGAATGATGGTGGGAAGAACATCTCTAAGTTTGATAATATTCTTGCAATATCAGCTTGCATACGATCCAGCTCTTCAATATATACCACCTTATTCCATAGTTTGTTGCAGAAATCACAGGGATCAATTGGTGTGTTTCTTATGTCTGTGACCATCATATTCCTTATGACCACCGAGAGGATTTGTGTCAACATTACTGGCAATCATGTGACTTCATGTGAGACAACTTATTTTTAGGCAAGTTGTCATCCACGAGATTTCTGATGTTTGCGGAGTAGGAGGAGGTTGTATTAATAAACAACAAAAATTCGAAGAACCCTTTTAATTTTGTTGTAGTGAAATTGTAACTCTGGTGTAGGTGGAGCATTTTGTCATCATCTTCTCCTTCGGTCATGTGTTCTGATTGATCACCAAGCATATCGAGTCATGCACAGTCACCATCCTTTCTTTTGCCTTTAATCTTGAGTAGAGTACCAAGGATGCTTTCATAGACATTCTTCTCTACGTGCATGACATGAATGCGGTGACATACACTTAAAAACTCCCCGTAATGTAATTCCCAGAACACCGATTTCTTCTTAAACACTTGGTCCTTGGGTGTGTTTTTTACGTCGAACCAGATCCCTTGCCAATCAAAACTTCAATTTTTAACCATGTTGTGGACTTCTTTCCCATCATATGGTCTTGGGCTCATTCCTTTCTCTACCGTACCATCAAATTAAGCAGTCATTTTTCTGTAAGGGTGATCTATCCTTAAGAACCTACTATGACACAAATACATGGTTTTACGCGAGTTGGAAAGAAATCTACTCGCTGTCCTATCCATGCATGTGACACATCCTATTGGTCCCTTTGTTTTCTGCTCTGAAGTGTTGCCTAATGCCACCATATCTTGAATGGCGTGCAGCAACAACGCACGTAGCCGGGAAAACTCCTTTTTGTACGCATCATGACAATTCACACTAGGCCTCCACAATGTCAGCAGTTCTTCTACCAGTAGCTAAAAGTAATGTTGATATCATTTCCAGGTTGCTTCAGGCCTTGGATAATCATCGACATCATAATGTATTTTTTTCTTCATACACAACCAAGGAGGAAGGTTGTATATGCACATAAGCACCGGCCAAGTGCTATGTTGGTGCTCATATCGCCAAATGGGTTAAATCCATCAGTACACTCCCCTCACTACATGAATCAGGTACTTTGTCATCTGCCATGGATGGTTCATGGATGGCAAACTCCTTTGTCATCTGCCAGCCGACATCCCCACTTCCAGCACAGAAAACCACGATAAAGGGGTACTTTGTTGCCTACATAAGTACAGCGGGCGACAAACAACTTTGTTGTCTGCCATATAGGACCTGCAGATGGCAAAGTGAGTGGACAGAATAGAGTTGAGGTTAGCCCCGTTAAGTGTCTTACAACAGCCTTTGCCATCTGCCCGCACACGGTAAAGAGACAAGCTCCTTTGCAGTCTACCAGAGACGACATAGTGGCCAGATGGGCCAGGTGGCCTTAGCTGGCTACTAGCATACTTTGTCATCTTCATACTTTGCCATATATTTCTAGGATCCTTTGCAAATTATTCAAACTTGTCCATGATTTGTTCTCACTGAGCCCCATGTTTTGGGTGCCTCATATATTTATCCGGAGTTTGCTCATCATGATGCCACTGCAACTTCTTGAGACATCTCCAACGTATCTATAATTTTTGATTGTTCCATGCTATTATATTATCATTCTAGTATACTTTTTAAGTAGTTATTTACCAATTTATATTATTTTTGAGCACTAACCTATTGACCTAGTGCCAGTTGTTGTTTTCTGTGTTTTTGTACTTTTCACGTTTACAATACCAAACGAAGTCCAATTGCCCCGAAACTTTTTGATGATTTTTTCTATATGAAAGGAAGACCTAGAAGCTTCGGGAGAAGACCGAAGACTTCATGAGGGGGCCACAAGCCAACACGGCGCACCAAGGGGGCGGCTGCGCCCTGATGGCTTGTGCCTCCCTGGCTGCCCTCACTTGTGCAGCGACGTGTTATACAAACGGTTTTTAATCCCTTTTTGTGACGTAGTTCCAAATCATTGCCTTGCATGTGTGGGCGATAGGGGGTCCATCCCACATGACACCCAAACCCGTCGGTGATGGTGGCCAACGAACGCAAACGTTTAGCAAAACTAAGCATATGGGATGTCCGCATCTATCACAAACGAGAGTCGCCAGTCAACCATTTGAGATATCATGGACATCCCATACGACCCATCATTGCAACTCGTGTGAGATCACACTAACATCACACACATTATTCTGTGGCTCACCATTTACGATGTGCACCATATCACAAACAATTCACGATTATGAAGCGTGTATGATAAGGGGTATATCACGGTATATCACACACACTTATATTTGATGAACCGTTGGCGATATTTAACTAAGACTATAATTTAACCCTTGTACAAGTATTGGATAGGTTTAAAATGTCGTACTCGTGTCTGGCAGGATAAGTATCACACGCACTATTCTGTGGTCCAATGTTTGTGATCCATACTACATCACAAACAGTTTGTCATTTTAAACTGTGTGCAACAGAGATTGTATCACCAACATTGCATCCGGTTGCACCGTTTGTTTATATTATCTGAAATCACACACGGTTCGCAAAAGGCAATTGTGTGCATGGTCGCACACGTTTTCTATCTTGAAATGTGTCGGATCTTGAGGTATATCACAAACGTTGAGACTTACAAACCGTGTGCGGTGTAATGACCCGTAGAGCATTTTTTTATTATATTGATCGCTACAATTTAAAATTATACATAATTTGAATTTGAAAGTAGGGAATAGCTTTTTACACATACATATATAGGTTCATAAACCAATGCATTATTCCATTCACGGGTACATACGCTCAAGAATTACGTCAACGAAAGAATTAGATAAGCACCAAATAAAGAATGATGAACGACAGTTGAATACTTGAATCAAAGACAACAAAGAAAGAGGCAAAATATATCCTGATTGCTGTAAAAGGTGAAGCGGAATGCCCATAGTGTGCCCTCCTTCGTGTCATCTGCACACATGACTCTAGCCCAATCCCTTGTGATGGTCGTCCGCCCATCCTTCAGTATCTTCATGACTTCCCGATAGTCATTCTAGTCTAGTAGCAATATATGTACCTTTGACTGTCCAACAATCATGTAGTTTGAGAGGTGATCTTGCGTAGATTGCGTTCGGAACCACTGCAAAGGAAAAAAGATACAGAGATTGTCATCTAACAACTCATTATGTGAAGTAAAAAGGGTACATAGTTCTCAGTTAATATACTTCATATTACTGTTGTCTTAGAAAAAATGTAAATAAATAGTTCAATTGCCACATTTTAACAAATTGTACTAGGAATCTTTATTAGTTACCTCACATGATGTTCTCTCCGTCCCACTATATAAGATCTAATTACATCCAATGCACAAACATATTGGATGTATTAGCATCTTTTATTATGGGGCGGAGGGAATATAACATGGGAAACAAATATAGCCATGTGAACCAAAAACCATTAAAATGGCATATGCTCACTACATCATGCTTAACAACAACCAAATGAAGTCATTCAAAATGGTATTGTTGAATTTGCATAGAACAAAGCTTAAACTTAACCATCAAACTGTATAATTGAACATCACAGAGTGAAAAAATAGGGGGTGTATAACTAAATAAACAAGGCATACTATAGCAACCAAATAGTCATTCATATTGGTATTGTTGAAATTGCATAGAATGTAACATGTGCTCAAACATCAAATTCTATGATTGAACATCACATTGTTAGAAAACCGAAATAAACATGGGCATGTTAACTACACCAGCTCTAACAGGAACCAATTGTATGATTGAACAACCAAATCTAGCAATTGAAGCTAGACATATGTTCACTACAAACAACCAAAAATAGCTAAAGAAGGTATATGCTCACTACAGACAACCAAACATAGGTGTTCGTGAAATTGAAATGAAAAATTCATACTCGAGCGTAGGGCGCACTTGTTGACGACAAGTTGTTGTCATCAATGATACATAACTTGGTAGCTAACGATGCCAAAACATCGCCATAGAATGCGACTTCCATAAATGAAAAAAGCGTCCCGTTGGCGATGAAGGAAAATTCCTGAAAACAAAGTGGAGTAGATCGGATGCATACCACAAACAACCAAATATACGTATATGCTAACTACAGACAACCAAACATAGGCAGTGAAATTGAACTGAACAATTCATACTGCCGATTTCTCGTAATGCCAGGCCCAAAAGTCCTCCATCCGCATAGCAGCAAAAGTAGGCATTTCTTTGATACTTACTCACCCATGGCTAGATTTATCACCATTCGAGAACTACTATCAAGGGCTGCCTCGCACGGTCTTCTTGCTCATCATATGGGCAGACGGCTTTCCTTAATGGGGAGTTGGATGAGGAAATTTACATGGAGCAGCCAGATGAAGAGTACCAGCGCATTCTCCTAACTCCAACATATCATATTGCACTTTTGAACATTACAATTCATACTCCAACATAGCACATTCCTGACACAAAAGCAGAGTAGATCAGAGGCATACTACAAACAACCAAATATAGCAACTGAAACTGGACAAGTTGTAACCACAAACCACAAAAAACCTTTAAA
This sequence comes from Hordeum marinum, assembly GCA_022496015.1. NCBI lineage: Eukaryota > Viridiplantae > Streptophyta > Magnoliopsida > Poales > Poaceae > Hordeum > Hordeum marinum. The sequence continues at coordinate 155,177,517 of CM039674.1, forward strand.
GGAAGCATATGCTCACTACAATAGACTTAATAGCAACCAAGTAGCCGTTCATATCCGTATTGTCAAAATTGCATAGAAGATAGAATGCACCATGTGCTTAAACATCAAATTGTATGATTCAACATCACATTGTGAGAAAACAGAAATAAACACGGGTGTGTTAAATACACCAGCTTTAATGGGAACCAATTGTATGATTGAACAACCAAATCTAGCAATGAAATTGGACATATGTTCACTACAAACAACCATATATCACGCTAAACAAGGTATATGCTCACTACAGACAACCAAACGCATCATCACTGAAATTTGAATTGAAAAATTCATACTCCAGCATATAAAATTGCACTTTTGAACAATTCATACCCCTTGGAAAAGCCTAGAGTGGGGGTGCGCACCGTGCGCTCCTTGTTGTGGAAGATTATCTGCTTGCCTTTGGAAGAGCACGTCTGTAGTGTGACGTCCCTGATGTTGTGGATGGGCTATTTCCCCTTGGAAGAGACGGATAGGGCGCCTTGTCATCGTCGTCGTCAATGAGGTCTGACTTGGAAGCTAAAGATGTCGAGCCATCGCCATATATATAGAACATGGCCTTCAATAATGACAAAAGGTGCCATCGTTTTCTCACAAGAGATGACATAGGGTGGCTTATCGTTGGTGGTTGGGGCCGGAGGACACCGATGGGCTCGGGGTGCAAGATTGGGCACAAGCGGTGGTGACACACGATGTACCCAGGTTCAGGGCCCTCCATGGGAGGTAACACCCCTAGTCCTGCTTGGTCTAGTTGGATGGATGGGTATGTGTACAAGGGTGCTCCTGGAGCTGTGTCTAGAGGAGGAAGAAGGAGCAGCCGGCTCATCTTCCTCCGCTACTCGAGGGGTTTTGAGAGTTCTGTGGGTGTGCGAGAGTGATTGTCCCCGTTGCATGGGGGGCTCGGGGGGTTTTATAGGCTAACCCCTGGCTCTACAATATATCTAAAGTAAAGGGGTGGGGGGACCCGGCTGGCAGTCTCTCCGGCTGGCCAGGGGGGCCCACCTTCACGCTGTCTCATCGTCTGTAGGGTCCATTGGCTGAGCGGTCCCATCTCCCGCTGGGGCCTGCCAGCTGGCTCTACGATTGGCTCTCGCTCACCTGCCACGACACGGGTCGCCTGGGAGGCGTCGTCTAGCGCCAGCCGGCCAAGGTCTGCGGTACGGCTGACGGCACTGTAGCCATGCCGAGGCAGGTAATCGAGTGGGCGAGGGCGTGCCAGCACTCTTCCATCGCCCGGTCGCGCTCGCCAAGGTCAGCGGCCTGGACGGCCGGACCGTAGCCATGTGCTCCAATGCGTCAGCGGCCATTGTGGCCACAGGGCCACCCGTCGTGGCAGTCACGTCTTGTAATCGTACCTGTGCCCAGGGGGATGGGACGTCGCATGTCTGCCCCTAGGCAACAGAGGAGGTGGCCCGGCAGGCAACCGGCCACGTCCAGTCGGCCGGTGGTCGAGCCGGTTGCGCCACCATCCGCCCGTGTCGCCAGCCGGTAGCACATCGAGCCGGTCGTCCTCTAGCCGGCCATAGAGAGCCAGCCACACCGTTTTCTTCGAAGCGGAAGGGGGAGAACCCCGTTGCTTTGGCCTACCTAAGGGTGATAACCCCATCAGTAGTCCCCGAAGCAGACGAGGGCCCGCGTCCAGCAGGCAAAGGGGAGCCGGCGGCTTCCCCCCAGTGGTACCCGCCTCCAGCACGAAGCCGGATGGGCAGTCGGGTAGGCCATTGGACCCGACGCCTCGGGCACCGGTGCGTCGCCCCGGGACCCGCGCCGGCCCAGCGCGCGCCACGCAGCGAGTAATGATGCGGCGGACCCCACGCATGCGGGGGAGATGGGACGTCGGCCTGGGCCTAGCCTGCTAGGCCCTAGACATAGCCCAATAAGCCTCGGGGCACAGACCGGGATCCTCTGCGCCCCGAAGCGGCCGTTAGGATTCGGGGCCACCCACGCGTGTGTGGAGTTTATGAGGGAGTGGGCGCAGTTAATCCCACGTCCCCCGGTCATGGACTCTCCTATAAAAGGGGAGGAAGGGCAGGGGTGGAGATACGCGCATCCCACTTGCCCCCTCGCTGCCCATCTTCTTGCCTTCTTCGTCCTCCTTGGCCCCATCGCGCAACACCTCGCCGAGCTCGCAACAGCGCCCACGCACCGCTCTGCCGCCGAGATGGCCGACGGATGTGGAGGGAGCTGGGCCGGCTCCGTCGTCACGGATGCCGACATTGCAAAGCTTCGCCGCGCGCGCATGCTGCCGCCGGTGGAGCGGATGGTCGCACGCGCGCCCGGCAATGAGGTGGCGCCGGCGCCGCAGCCAAGGGAACACGTCATGTTCCTTTGGCACTTCTCCCGCAGCTTCGGGCTTCTGACGAGCATCTTCATCCGTCTCCTCCTTGATGCCTTCGACCTCCAACCACATCATCTCGGTGCCAATGCAATCTTGTACCTCGCCACATTCGTGACACCGTGCGAGGGATACCTAGGAGTTCTTCCCTTCCTCGAGATCTTCGACGCTCTTTTCTTTCTCAAGCCGCTGAAAAGCAATGCCTGTGGGGGCACGGTGGTGTGTTGCCGCAGCATCGCACGCTTCCCACCACTTTCTCTCATTGACTCCATCAAGGGGTGGCACCAGACATTCGTCTACGTGAAGAACGCCGACCCGAACTTGGACTTCATCCGACTGCCGCCATTCGTCGATGCGCAATCTTCCTAGTTGAACTGGCAGGGGATCGCTCCGCACGGCGTGGCCCTAGCGGAGCTCGGCCGGCGACCCCAGCGGAGCCAGAGGATCCGGCACGGCCGGGGAGCCCAGCGGAGCAGGTGAGTTCCCTCTTGACCCCTCGATCGGGGACTGGACGGACGGCGATGACGATGATGATGATGACGTAATGATTCTAAACGAGCCTCCTCCCTCAGCGTGCCAGGTTCGGCGGAGCGAGGAGCGACTAGCTCAAGCTGCGATGGCCGGAGCGGCCGACCGGGCGAAGAGGCCGGCCTAGGAGTGGCCGACGGCCCCGCCGCCGACCCCGAAGCGGGTGAAGGTGGTCGCACGGAAGCCACCGCCACATGCCAAGCAAGCCCTACCCCTCGTCATTGGGTAAGTCTTTCTTCTTTTTATGTCTTGCATCTGTTTTCTTTCGGGTCGCGAGCCGGTGGGTAATCCGTCCTTTGTGCGTTGCAGGGACCCCATCGAGCTTCACGAGGGGGAGCCGACGGATGCCGCCAGCCGGCTGGCCCACGAGCATGCGGCCACCCAGCGGGAGGAGAAGAGCAGGCTCGTGGAGCTGCGAGCCTTAAAGTCCGGGACGTGAGGCGGGGCCTCGCATTCCGGAAGTTCGAGTGGCCGGTAGCGACGAAGGGCCGTGGACCCCACGCGGGCACTGGACTCGGCGGCAGAATCGACCCGCCGATCGAGGCCTCCGTCGAGCGAGCCGCAAGGTGCGGTCATGGATCCGCCGGCGCCTCCGTCCGTGGAGGAGGCGGCCCTTGTGAGGGCGGCAGCAACCGAGCCAGCTCCCGAGGCGACCTAGTCGGAGGTGCCGGACGTGACACCCCCCACGGCCGAGCCGGCCGGGTTGACGTGCCGGAGGCCCCGGGGGCAGCAATGGAGGTGGCGCTAGAGGTGGCGGCCATGGAGGTGGAGGCGCCCTCCATCGCGATCGACGCATCGGAGCGGTGGGAAGTGGAGATGGAGGCGGCGGCGGGCGAAGGGCCAGCAGGGGGAGACACCCGGACCCTCGCCGTTGTTGACTCGGCGCCGGCGGCCGGCACAACGGCTAGCCCGGGCAGCAGCGGTGGCCGGTCCCGGAGGACCCTGTGGACAATGCAGGAGGTGCTCCGGGACTGGCAGGCCCTGGCAGGAGTACCAGCCTTACCGACTCCCCAGGCGGGCAGCCCGGTCCCCTCGCTCTAGGACTTGGGGAGTGTCCTAGACCGGTGCCGACAGGAGCTAGCCCGATTCGTAGAGGCGGTAGACGCCACTCCGCATCGTGCGGAGGTAAGCATGGGTGACCTTGTCTTAGGTTTTTTCAGTGGGGGTGCGCAAGCGCATCCACTAGGTGTAGCCCTCGAGATGTGGGCTGGCTGACCGGCTGACGGGCAGCCAGGCCGGATCTCTTTTGAGCGCGTCTTGATTTTTGGCTCTACGTGACAGGAGGGAAACTGCCTATAGCAGAAGCTGTTTGAGGAGGCGGTCGCCATCCACGACCGTGGCAAGCACAGCTTCTATCTCTTGGGGGAGGAGCTGGAGCCCGTGCAGGGTGAGTTAAATTTTGCAGGAGGGGTGTACATCCCAAAAGAGCCGGCTGACGCTTGCCTTGTCTTGCAGGTGACATGACCGCCCTCCGGGAGGAGAAGACTGGGCTCGTCTCCAAGCGGGACTGGTTGGTGCAGGACATCCAGGCGGCTGCGTAAGAGAGAGACTGGCTAGCCACGCTGCTGGTGGACGGGGAGGCGGACCAGGACTGCCTCAAGGCCACCGTGGCGAAGGAGGAGGCTGAAAGTGTGTTATATCGACTAGAGGGGGGGGTGAATATGCGGTTTTTACAAATTCATCACTTGAGGAATTTCAACTTTGAGGAATTTGAAATGTGATGAATAACTAGCAGCGGAATAAGTACTCAAGTGCATGAGGAACATAGTAACAGCATAGTCTTCATGATGAAATGAAACATGCACAAATAGCGAGTAGCGTGATACAGGATAAGCAGTGATGAACAAGGTAACTTGAAGAATTTGAGGTGAGGAATTTGTGAAAGTCTTCATTCAAATTCTTCAAACAGTAACAATCAATTTCATCAACAGGTATATGAGGAATAGAGGGGTTGAGGAAATAGAACCAGATAGCTCGATGAAGACAATGGTTTGATGACCCAGTTCCAACTGCTGTGACAGTCGTATGTCTGGTTTGGAGCGGCCTGGTATTTAAACCAGAGGACACACAGTCCTAGGACACACAGTCCTTACCGTATTCTCCTTGAGCTAAGGTCACATAGTCCTCGCCCAACACTCGTGGTAAGTGTTCAAGGTAGACTTCCAAAACCCTCACAAACTGGTCACCCGGCGATCCACAATTTACTGCTGGATGCTCTAGACCAAGGTCACTTCGTGGTCCCCAATTGACTGCAGGAGCACTAGACCATGACGCCAAACCGTCTGGAGTATGCACAGTCCTCAAAGGTAACAAGCATCGGTTCCACATAGGAATTTCTTCAGTGATGCGCAATCACTTTGGGTTTTGTGGTTTGATTGTAGGTTTTTCCTCACTGAAGATTTTCTCTCAAAAGTCCTCGGAGGATGGGTTGCTCTCAAATGACAAGTGTCAGTTGTCTCTCTCGGAGCAGCCAACCAGCTAGTGGTTGTGGGGGGTGGCTATTTATAGCCAGGATGCAACCTGACATGATAAGACATAAATGCCCCCAATGATATCACCATTATGTGGATAAGAATGATTGTGGACAGCTAGCGCTAAGCACAGCAACGGTCGGAATTTCGAACTATGAAAGTCCTCAGCTTATCATGTTCCTCACTTGTAGGCAATTCGCACTGGCGAAATCCTAACTCCTTAGTCAGATCAATTTCCTCAGAGACCAGAAGAACTTCGTCTCGGTCACTGAAGAACTTGTCTGACGTAAGAGATTTCCAAAGGCTTCACTCGAAGGATGCATGCATTAAGGTATTTGAGGAAATAAACATCCGAGGAAATAGTTCAAAAGTGTCATTCCACCATCGGACTTAAGTTTACAACTCAATCAACAAAAGTTTCGGAAGAGCAAGAGTTGTAACTTAAACAAAAAATAGCCCATTTATAGAGACCCGATTGAAGACTAACTCAAATTTTCTCCCCCTTTGTCATCAAAGACCAAAAGAGAAGAAAAAGTGATGACTAACGCCCCTTTGAAGAATTTCACCGTGTTGGTGAGGAAGGAGCACCAGCGTTGTCGGGGTCGTTTGTCGATGCAGGGCCTGCAGCAATGTCGTCAATGTCTTCATTGTCATCACGCTCGCGAGATGAAGAGTATGAACTTGCTACCATCAGAGGAACTTGAACTTTCTTTAATTTCTTCAGAGGTCGCCGAGCCCAGTCGGGATGTTCCTCAATATCCAGCTCATCCAGTTCTTCAGAAGGCATGATGGGAGACAGTACGGCCCAAGTGCGGTTGAGGGTTTCATGCACATAGTAGTGATTTATCTTCACTATGTTCTGCGTCATAGTCATGTTCTGCACAATGTAACCAAGTTAACGCTTCACCCACTTGTGATTGTGATCGACCTTCTGATGAAGACTTATTAGAAGCTCGCGATCTGTCATCACACGAGGGGCAGACGCTTGAGGTTGTTGAGCTGAGGCTTTTGCACCGAACTCTTGAGTGGTAGTGTCATCATTGGTGGAGAAGCAAGCGGCTTTGCGGAACTGTCCATCCAAAGGACGAGTGCCTTCATCAATGACAGATTTGCCTTTTCCTTTAACTGAGGCAATTGAGCTTTTGATGACTTCTATTTAGGCAGAAAGTCAAAGTGATTCTGAAAATCAGCCTTGAAGGGAACTGAGGACTTTGCCGTGATGAATTTCATGATCCATGGCGCATAGGGCTTGTGTTCGAATGGAGCTAAGGCAGCACTGGCCAATGTCCTCATGAAGAAATCATGCAAGTCAATGGGAATCCCATGAATGATGTTGAAGAGCATATTCTTCATGACTCCTTCCACTTCTTCTTCTTCAGAATCGTGTCCTTTCTGAGGACATAGTGTATTTGTGAGGATACGGTAAATAGTCCTGGGCACATATAGCAGATTCTTCACAAGAAAGGTGTTTGGTTGAGGCGTTCCAGGAGGCAAAGGCCTCATCAACACTTGCATTAGCTGATTTTGGAAGTGCGGGCTCATTAAACAGTTTGCGGGCTTCATCTGAGGGAATTGGAATAGGGACACACTAAAGCAATTCAGAGGCTTGAGCAGTGAAGTGGGTCATGCCAATCATCTAGTCCAATATCCATGAGTTGATATCTGAGGAATTTCCGCTAATATGCGGCGTGGCATAGAATTGAATGATGATTTCTTCATTCCAGTCGCAGATGTCGATGCAGAATGGATGAAGGCCTGCATCATAGAGAACTTGGAGCACTCAAGTGAATGATCGAAGACTTTCCATATCATCATGAGGAATCTGATGGTGCTTGAAGACTTTCTTCTTCTCATACAGGACTGACGCATAGTAGTCGAGTTGAGAGGCAGTCCAGAATCTGTTGCAACCAGCCCTTGCAGAGTCATAGGGGTTTGGTCCAGAGAAGAATGAGTGTTCATCGAAGAAATTATTCTTGAGGAATTTGGGATGAACGGTGCCTTTGAAGGGCAGTCTTGGCTTGGGTTGAAGATTGATCTCCGTTGGCACTGGAGGAACAACAGACTGAGTGATTTGAAGAGCTGGTTCCTCGGCAGTGGCCGGAGCATCATTTTCCTCAGCCGTTGCAGCTGGAATTTCTTCACTGTTTGGAAGGTACAGATGTTCAGAGTCTTCTGGGATTTCTTCAGTCTGTGCAGGTGACTGAGGAATCAACATCAGAGGAGTTGCCATTGGTGAATTGGGATGTGCAGATTCCCAATATTCATCATTGACGACTGGAGTAGTGTTACCAATGTCAACTTCTTCATCAATTTCTTCTACGCTAGCTTCCTCAGCAGTTACCAGAAGCTGGGGCGATGATACCTTGGGGATTGATGCAGTGTCATCAATGACAATTTCCTCATCAAGAGGCTCTATGGAAGCAGCCAAATAATTTTCTTCTTCTTCAGGGATGACATACTCCTCCCCGAATGGCACAATAGCATAGGCCGATGCTGAGGAAATTGGAGTTGCTAAGGAACTTGATGAAGTTTTCAACTTCTTCAACACAGGGGCATGAGAAGTTGACGCTTTTCTCTTGAGTGCATTTTCCTCAGCAGTAGCAGTTTCTTCAGGAACGACTGATGTAGCCGCCCTGGGTGGTTCAGTTTCTTCACGCACAGCAGTTTCTTCAGCTGGTCTATCAGATTCTTCAGGTACAACAGAAGTACCTGTTGGCATAGCAGTTTCTTCAGGCACAACATTGGAGGTTACCCTGGCATGTTCATCAGTGGTCTGAGTTTCCTCGGTAGCACTGGTAGTTGCTTCTGGTGCAGAAGCATTTCCTTCAGCAGTTTCAATAGGCTGAGCATTTTCATCAGCTGCCTGAGGAGTTTCATCTGCAGTCTGAGCAATTTCTTTAGACTGAGGCTTTTGTGGTTGCGATCGAGCTGCAACCCTGGTGTTGTGATCCTTTACAGCTGCTTGAGCAGCCCTGACGAGTCTGACCTTGATGCCCTTCCATTCAGCATCATATCTATATTGATCCATAGAGAGTGTGCGAATTTCTGACTGAACTGTGACGAGTTGATTTGGGGTCAAATTCATCACATTTTCACACAGACTTTTCTTTTCGAGTCCTGTTCCTCTTAGGTCTTAGAGCTTGCCCTCTCTTCCATTTCTCTCTCATAGATGAAGTGGGTGAGGACATGATCCACTTTAGGAGGCAGATTTAGTGAAGAAAGTGGGGTGCTTGGGTCTTCATGCCATATATCGATGAAGTTGAGGATCGTCTTGGGATCCAACATGAGAGGAACAGAGCTACCCTTTGCTCTAGCAGCTCTGTGCTGACTTTGTCTGATGATTTCTTCCAATTCCTCATCATCAGCTTCATCATCATCACCATCATTATCCTCAGAACGTGAGGGTATGGTCATCACAGCCTTGCTTGTGTGAGGACTTGGTCTTTGACCTCGTCCAGCAGTTTTCTTCAACTTCAATGCAGAGGGGCTGGTTGAAGACTTTGCTGCATTGGAGGAGCTAGCAGTGATCTTTGGGACTCTGGTGAAACCCTTAGTCCTCTTGCATGTAGCTAGATGCACTGGTGTTGAGGACTTTGTAACTGCTGCGACTGAGCAGCGACAGTTCCAGGTGCTGAGGACTTTGTAGGCTGAGTCCTTTGACCTTGAGGGATCTGCTGTGAAGGTCTTGTTGTTGAAGAACCTATCTTCGAAGCAGATTTCTTCATGATTTTCTTTGGAGCACTAGCAGAAGCTCCAACAGAGGCAGCAGCAGCAGAATCTTCATTGAGTTTCTTCACTGCTTCTTTGGCTTTCCTAGCCAACTTGGTTTGTTGCTTCTCCCATAGATGAGGAAAGTCCTCACTAGTCTTTAGGCTTGTGGGATCAGCGATTTGGTTCTGAGCTAGAGGAGGCCGGCTGCAAGGTGGTTTCACTGCAAATTTCATCATGTACTTTGGGTTACATAACGATATTCTTTCCATTCCTTTGCCCATCTCCTCTCAATCTTTTGCAGACGGATATTTCTCTGCTTGGTTGTCTCTTTTCCATGTGTTTCTTCATCAGGTGTGCAATATTCATCATACACATCCTCTGGAATCTCAAAGGCAGTGTGCACATCTGGCTTCTTTCCTCCTTTCTGAGGTTTCTTTCCGTCAGCCATTTTCTTCACTTGAGGAATATGAACTCTTGAAGATTCTGAAGAGAACCTAGTGATTCATCAGTGGACATGTTGTATCTATGAACAGAGTATAGGTGCGAGGAATTTGAAGAGGTCATATGCGTTCTCAGAAATTTTGAAGAAAAATTAGGTGTGAGGAATTTGACCATGGATGTCTTGAGGAATTTCACTAAGTGTTCTTTGTCTCAGGTTCCTGAGTTGTACAAATTTTGAGGATTTGCACAATTGAGGAATCTTGAAGAAAATCATTACTTAGAGAAAATCATCAAGTATGAGGAGATGTAAGGTGCTTTAAAATAAGGTTCATGAAGAACAAACACCTTTTGAGGAATATGAAGAGCATTTGAGGATCAAACTAGGGCAGTAAAAATAAATTTTATTTACCCTGGTGAAGAACACGACGAACTCAGAGATCAGATTGGGAAGTTCGTGTGTTCAGATCTCCCACGCCCTAGCTTGGTAGAGGGAGATAGCTACAACGGCAGCGGGATGAGGATTTCCGCGGCCGATGCAAGTACGGCAACGATGAGGTTGAGGCAGTGAAGCTCTTCCACACCGGCGATGATGACTTTAGCGGCGGCGCTAGGTTGGAGGTCGGGAGAGGGATGAGATGCGGAGTAACTGAGCACAGTTGATTGTAAGGGGGTATTTATAGAGGAAGTGAAAACCGATCCGCCCGAAGATTTTGGATAGTATTGCCCCTGACCCTTGCTCTCCACGCGACAGGTGTCACCTGCGTACTTAGCGATGGTGATCGTGGGTTATCTAGGCGCGGGAATAGGAACAGTTTGAGAGGGAACCGCCGATAATTTTGGTAGTGAAGATTTCAAAGTTTTCGTTCGCAAATTCTTCAGCTATCAAGGACACGGTGAAGACTTTAAACGAGTTTCAAAGTAGAACGCATATGAAGAATTTGTGAACACACTTGGTTGAGTTTAGCATAGAGGGGGAAAGGGGTCCGATCACATTCACTTAGATGCAAATCAACTTGAAGAATTAGCAATAAGTGAATGCTGTTGAGGACATTGAAAACTCAAATATATATATATATATAGTCAATGAAGAACATGAGTTTCAAAGTTTGAAGAATTTGAAAAGTTGAGGAATTTGATGATTTGAAGAATTTGCACAAATGATGAAAAACTCAACTTAGAAGAATTTCAACTATTGTTGGTGGCGTGACCCACCGTATAAGAATGATGACTTCAGACACCGCGTACAATTGTCGTAGGGTTCTGAGAATCAAATTCTTCATTAATTTCTTCACACTTAGAGGGTTATTCTTAATTGATTGAAGAAAAACGTTTCTTCGTGTGTTGCACATCAAGGTCATCAATTTTGCATAAGTGTTAGGATGTGTGTCTTTCTTCAAAGGACATTTGAAGATTCTAAGATATTTAGCTCACACCGCAACTTGCAAAATCTCTTTTCATCCAAGGGCTTAGTGAAGATATCGGCCAGCTGTTCTTCAGTGGGGATGTGGTCGATGAAGATGTTGCCCTTGAGTACATGATCTCGAAGAAAGTGATGACGAATTTGGATGTGCTTGGTCTTGGAATGCTGAACTAGGTTATAAGCAATCTTGATGGCACTCTCGTTGTCGCAGTAAAGAGGCACATTCTTCAGCTTGATGCCATAGTCCTTGAGGGTTTGTTTCATCCATAGTAGCTGAGCGCAACATGAACCGACAGCAATGTACTCAGCTTCAGTAGTAGAGAGTGAAACGCGGTTCTGCTTCTTCGAGGACCAACAGACTAAGGATCGTCTGAGGAAATGACATGTGCCTGAGGTTGACTTGCGATCCACACGATCTCCAGCATAGTCAGCATCAGTGTATCCGACGAGGTGAAGATTTGAGCCCTTGGGATACCACAATCCAAGTGTTGGTGTGTGACCTAAGTATCGAAGAATATGTTTCACAGCCTTATGGTGTGATTCCTTCGGTGTTGCTTGGAATCGGGCACACATGCAAACACTTAGCATAATATCAGGCCTAGATGCACATAGATACAATAATGAACCAATCATGGAGCGGTATACCTTCTGATCGAAATATTTACCATTTTCATCAGTGCAGTGGTGGCCTTTTGAAGGCATTGGAGTTTTTACGCCTTTGCAAACTTGCATGTCGAATTTCCTCAGAACATCTTTGAGGTATTTCTCTTTTGAGATGAAGATGTCATTGTCCTGCTGACGAATTTGAAGACCTAGGAAGAATTTCAACTCTCCCATCATAGACATTTGATATTCTTCACTCAACATATAGGCAAATTCATCATTGTAACGTTTGTCAGTACAGCCGAAGATAATATCGTCTACATATATTTGGCATATGAACAGTTCATTGTCATAAGATTTTTTGAAAAGGGTTGGGTCGAGTGAACCGGGTTCGAAGCCTTTCTTCATGAGGAATTCCTTCAGAGTGTCGTACCACGCCCGAGGGGCTTGCTTGAGGCCATAGAGGGCCTTGTTTAATCTAAAGACTTTGTCAGGATGCTTAGGGTCTTCAAAACCTAGGGGTTGAGCAACATATACTTCTTCCTCAAGCTTACCATTGAGGAATGCACTTTTCACATCCATTTGATATAAGATGATATTATGATGGCTAGCGTAAGCAAGTAATATGCGAATAGCCTCAAGTCTAGCAACAGGTGCAAACGTTTGATTAAAGTCAATTCCCTCAACCTGTGTGTAGCCTTGGGCTACAACACGAGCCTTATTCCTCACCACGAGGCCATTTTCATCTTGCTTGTTGCGATGGATCCACTTGGTACCTATGATGTTATGTTTGCGAGGATCTGGTCGCTTGACAAGTTCCCACACATTGTTCAGCTTGAACTGATGCAATTCCTCTTGCATAGCTTGAATCCACTCGGTCTCCTTGAATGCTTCATCAACTTTGGTGGGTTCTATTATAGAGACAAAGGCAAAGTGCCCACAAAAGTTAGTTAGATGTGAAGCTTTTGAGCGTGTGAGAGGACCTGGTGTGTTGATGTCATCGATGATTTTGTCAATCTACACTTCATTTGCTACTCTTGGATGAGCAGGTTGACGTGGCTAAGGATTTTCATCAGCACCAATTTCTTCAGGTATATCAGTATGAGAGTCTTCATTTGTTGGAATGATTTCCTCAGTGGGTATGACATCTTCAGTTGCCTTCTGCTTGATGGATTCTTCAGGAGACTGTTCATCTAACACAGAAGGCAGGAGCTCTCTTTGCGATCCATTAGTTTCATCAAACTGCACATCTACAGTTTCAACCACCTTGTGATGGTAGGTGTTGAAGACTTTTTAGGTGTGCGAGTCCTTTCCATAACCAAGCATAAAACCTTCATGTGCTTTCGGTGCAAACTTAGAACTGTGGTGAGGATCTCTGATCCAGCATTTTGCACCGAAGACTTTGAGATAACTTACATTGCGTTTCTTGCCTGTCATGATCTGAAGTCTTCTTGAAGAATTTGTGAATATATATACCCTATTGATGATGTGGCATGCAGTATCAATTGCTTCAGGCCAGAAGCGACGAGGAGTCTTGTATTCGTCAAGCATGGTGCGAGCCATTTCAAGAAGTGTCATGTTTTTGCGCTCCACGATGCCATTCTGCTGAGGAGTATAAGGGGCAGATAGCTCATGAGTAATACCAAGTTCATTAAGATATCCATAAAGATTAGTGTTCTTGAACTCAATCCCATTATCACTCCTGATATGCTTGATCTTGACGCCGAAGTTGGTGGAGGCCCTTGAAGCAAATCGTCTAAAGACATCCTGCACTTCATTTTTGTACAGGATAATATGCACCGATGTGTAACGAGAGTAATCATCAACAATGACAAAGCCATAAAAAATTGATGCATTTGTTAGTACGGAGTAATGAGTGGGGCCAAATAGATCCATGTGAAGCAATTCAAAGGGTCGAGTCGTGGCCATGATTGTCTTCGAGGGATGCTTGGATCTGGTCATCTTCCCAGATTCACATGCACCGCAGAGGTGGTCCTTGAAGAATTTTACACCCTTGATGCCAATGGTGTGCTTTTTCTTCATGAGTGTGTGCAGGTTCCTCATACCAGCATGTGCAAGTCGTCGATGCCATAGCCAGCCTTCTGAAGACTTTGCAAGTAAGCAAGTGGCTGGTTGAGGACCTATAGAGAAATCAACAATATACAAGTCTCATCTCCTAAAGCCTTCGAAGACTTTGGAATTGTCAGATTCCATGATGACAACACAACGAAATTTTCCAAACACGGCAACCATATCAAGATCACAAAGCATTGAGACAGACAAGGTTGAACCCGAGGGATTCAACAAGCATCACCTTATCCATGGTTCGGTCCTTTGAGATAGCAACCTTACCAAGTCCCAATACCTTTCTTTTTCCTTTTTCTGCGTAGATGATATGCTTCAGAGGAGATGGAGTGAGTGGCAAATTCATTAGTAGATTCTTGTCACCCGTCATGTGGTTTGTGCATCCACTATCAAGAACCCACTCAGTAGCTTTTAGATTATCATCCTACAAATGAATTAGTACAACTTACAAACTCATATGCTTCAGAGTGAAGAATATGATATCAATTTCATCAGACAAAATTTCATCACATAAGATAGTAAGCAAGTAGAGTGAGGACGTGAGAAATGAAGAATTCATTTCATCATGGTTAGCTTACGTCCTTTCAAGCATTTCCTCAGGTCTCCAGCAAATTCATCAGATGCTCAAATTCATCTACAGACCTGACCCTGCATAAGATGTTAGTTTGATTTCTTCACCACCCACATCTAGAGGGGTGGCAAAGAATTCATCATTCTACGAGTACCATATGAGAAGGGAGGCATAGATGCAAGTGCGTTTCGTTTTGCAGGGCGAGGGTTAGAGTATTCAAATGAATAAGCAGAGAAATTCTTCGAGGACTTATGAACATAATGGTATGAAGAATAATGCACATATTCATAACTCTTAGGTTTTCCCTGCGAAACAGAGGCATTAGCACAAGAATGATGATTTTGACCATTTGAGGAATTTGGTCCAAGTGAGGACTTTGGTCCATATGAGGAATTTCATCTGGGGTTCCTATTCTTCCTGAGTGGTGTCGTGAGGACATTCACTTGAAGATTTTGTAGGTAGCTCTTGGGAACCCAGATTTTCTTCATAGGAGAATCGTTCTTGTAGTTAGTTCCAACATATCTAGCAAATACTTCACTTTTCTGATTTTTGAAGAATCTGTAATTGGAGTCAAGTGACTCATCAGAGGAATTTGAAGTTTCACAAGTAAAGCCAGATAAAGTGGATGGATCTATAGGAGATCCTTTTGCAACAACCCATGAGGTTTTGGGGTACTGCTCAGATGTCCAGTAGGATCCATCAGCATTGAGTTTTCTCACAAAGGCAATACCCTCTTTCCTATGGTTCCTGTTCAGAATCTGCTTTTTGAGAACATCGCAAAGGGTTTGATTCCCTTTGAGACTTTTGTACATGCCTGTCACATACAATTCCTTCAACCCTGCATTGTCATCAGTGATACTAGTGGTATCCTCACATGAGGAATTTAAGACCACGGGAATAGTTGAAGAAATTGCAGCAATAGAAGCATTTGAACATTCAGGTGAAGAATTAGCAGTTTCACATTCGATGCATTTCAATCAAGGTGGAATGAGATCTTCCTGAGCGGTACTGATCTGTTGAGCCAGTAAGGAATCATTTTCCCTTTGGAGATCCTCATGTGACACCCTCAGTTTCTCAAGATCTTGCTTTCCTTAAAGAAATGCATAAGAAAGCTTCTCATGATCAGCTAAGAGGTCGTTATGATGACTCTGAAGGTTATCATACTTTGTCTGAAGACTTTTGAGATCAACAGACAGAGTTTGAGTCCGATCCACTTCATGGTTTAACAGATCATCACTTTTGTCTAGCATTTTATGAAGCTTTTCAAGTGCACTTTGTTGCTTAGTGGCAATTTTAACAAGTTTAGCATAGCTAGGTTTCACATATTCATCAGATTCACCTTCACTTGATTCAGATGAGGAATGATGTTTGTGTACCTTTGAGCCTTTTGCCATGAAGCAATAAGTGGGAGCATAATCGTCATTGCTGATGTCAGAGTCATTGGAGTAGTCATATTCTTCATCGTTGAAGATGGACTTGCTGACGAAAGCAGTAGTGAGAGCAAGGCTAGCGACACCAGATTCTGATTCCTCCTCAGATTCTTCCTCTTCTTCATATTCTTTAGATTCTTCCTCAGAATCCATTTCCTTCCCGATGAATGCTCGAGCCTTTCTGGAACCATTCTTCTTGTGCTTTGAGGACTTTGAAGATGAGGACTTTGAAGATTTCTTCCTTTTCTTCGAGTCATCAGAACTATCATCCTTGTATTTCCTCTTCTTTTTTGAGTCTTTGTCCCAGAGAGGACAGTCAGAGATAAAGTGACCAGGCTTCTTGCAACGATGACAGGTTCTTTTCTTGTAATCTTCTGAGGAATCTGATTTCCTCAAGCCACTTTTTGATTACTTTCTAAATCCACCTCTTCTTGAGAACTTTTGGAATTTCTTCACAAGCATTGCTAGTTCCTGACTTAGTTCTTCGGAATCACCAAGGCTGCTGTCAGAATCTTCTTCTTCAGATGAGGAAATTGCTTTTGCCTTCAGAGCACGAGAACTTCCATAGCTTGGCCCGTAGAGGTCTCTCTTTTCAGCTTGTTGGAATTCATGAGTATTGAGTCTGTCAAGAATATCAGCAGGATCAAGAGCTTTATAATCTCCACGTTCTTGGATCATCAAGCCAGAGTATCGAATGAGGAATCGAGAGATCGTAGCAGTTTCTTCACCACTTCATGGCAGTGATATCAGTGGCACCCAGTGCTTGAAGTTCATTGGATATATCAGCGAGGCGATCAAATGTTTGCTAAACATTTTCATTGTCAAGTCTCTTGAAGCGGTTGAAGAGATTGCGAAGAACATCAACACGAGAGTCACATTGAGTGGAAGCACCTTCGTTGACTTTGGACAGCCTATCCCAGATAAGCTTAGCAGACTCCAAAGCGCTCACTCTGCCATACTGTCCTTTGCTCAGATGGCCATAGATGATATTCTTCGCTTGAGAATCGAGTTGCATGAATCTCTTCACATCAGCAGTAGTAACAGTGGGAGTGACAGAGGGCACACCATTTTCCACAACATACCAGAGATCATTTTCAATTGCTTCAAGGTGCATACGCATCTTGTTCTTCTAGTAGGGGTAGTCTGTCTCATCAAAGGTAGGACACCCCATGGAAACCTTGATCATACCTACAGTCGACATAACTGGACTCGAGGTGGTTAAACCAAAATCACACAGAGCGAGGGATTACCGGCTCTGATACCAATTGAAAGTGCATTATATCAACTAGAGGGGGGTGTATAGGCAATTTTTACAAATTCATCACTTCAGGAATTTTAACTTTGAGGAATTTGAAATGTGATGAATAACTAGCAGCA
Organism: Hordeum marinum; assembly: GCA_022496015.1. Classification (NCBI taxonomy): domain Eukaryota; kingdom Viridiplantae; phylum Streptophyta; class Magnoliopsida; order Poales; family Poaceae; genus Hordeum; species Hordeum marinum. The sequence goes on from CM039674.1 coordinate 155,194,525, forward strand.
GAAAAAGTACTCAAGTGCATGCGGAACATAGTAACAGCATAGTCTTCATGATGAAATGAAACATGCACAAATAGAGAGTAGCGTGATACAGGATAAGCAGTGATGAACAAGGTAACTTGAAGAATTTGAGGTGAGAAATTTGTGAAAGTCTTCAGTCAAATTCTTCAAACAGTAACAATCAATTTCATCAACAGGTATATGAGGAATAGAGGGGTTGACGAAATAGAACCAGATAGCTCGATGAAGACAATGGTTTGATGACCCAGTTCCAACTGCTGTGATAGTCATACTTCTAGTTTGGAGTGGCCTGGTATTTAAAACAGAGGACACACAGTCCCAGGACACACAGTCCTTACCATATTCTCCTTGAGCTAAGGTCACACAGTCCTCGCCCAACACTCATGGTAAGTGTTCAGGGTAGACTTCCAAAACCCTCACAAACTGGTCACCCGGCGATCCACAATTTACAGCTGGATTCTCTAGACAAAGGTCACTTCATGGTCCCCAATTGACTGCAGGAGCACTAGACCATGACGCCTAACCGTCTGGAGGATGCATAGTCCTCAAAGGTAACAAGCGTCGGTTCCACACAGGAATTTGTTCAGTGATGCTCAATCACTTTGGGTTTTGTGGTTTGATTGTAGGTTTTTCCTCATTGATGATTTTGTCTCAAAAGTCCTCGGAGGATGGGTTGCTCTCAAATGACAAGTGTCAGTTCTCTCTCTCGGAGCAGCCAACCAGCTAGTGATTGTGGGGGTGGCTATTTATAGCCAGGATGCAACCTGACATGATAAGACATAAATGCCCCCAATGATATGACCGTTATGTGGATAAGAATGATTGGGGACAACTGGCGCTAAGCATAGCAACGGTCGGAATTTCGAACTATGAAAGACCTCAGCTTATCATGTTCCTCACTTGTAGGCAATTCGCACTGGCGAAATCCTAACTCCTCAGTCAGATCAATTTCCTCAGAGACCAGAAGAACTTCGTCTCTGTCACTGAAGAAGTTGTCTGAACTGTAAGTGATTTCCAAAGCCTTCACTCGAAGGATTGTATGGGTTGAGGATTTTGGAGTTGAGCATCAGTTGGAAATTTTCCTTAGTATTACCACGGCCCCTTTAACAGTACGGTGTTTCGTATGACTCAAATAAAGGAAACGAAACTACGAAAACAAAAGTCTTCATGCTTCATATTCCTCGTTCATATCTTCAAGGTCACACCAACTTCTTCATTTTCAAAGTCTTCACGAAGTCTTCACCAAAGTCTTCAGAAAGTCTTCACTTGAAGACATACATTTTTAGGGGTCAATATCTCCGACTATATCAAACTCCTCATCGACTTATAGAACCTGTGTATACTCACAAACGAATTAGTACATTAACCTATAAGTCATCAATACACCAAAATCACTAAGGGGCACTAGATGCACTAACAGAGGCGGCCAGGGAGACGACCATCAAGGAGGCGGCTGACGCCGCCTGGAGGACCGCCAGCCTCCAAGGCGAGGTGACCCGCCTCGAGAGGTTGCTCGAGGAGGTCAGGGGCTCCCTTGCTGCATCGGAGGCGGCGTTGGCGTCGGAGTGGAAGGCGGTGCTCAACTTTGCCATCGGGGTGGACGACGCCATCGAAGGTAAGTGTTTGTTTCTTTGTTTTTCTTCTCTAGTCGGTTGCCTTTTTCTCTTGCTGGCTCTTGTGTTTGATTTGCCTTTCCTTCCTTCTCTTCTCCTTTCTTCTAGGGCGCTTCCCGAAGACTCAGCGCCGTGCTGAGCGCGCCGTCGAGGAGCACCGGGAGTACCTTCGGGAGTGTGGGTGCTCCATCGAGGCGGATGCTGCATGGGACGTCGATGAGCTCGGGGTCGCCATCGAGTACCGGCTAAACCACCTTGAGCAGAGATCATCGCCGCTCTGTGGCTAGGCTGCGGAGGAGCTCCGGCGAACCGCGTGGCCTTGTGGCTAGAGCGTGGCGTGGACCGGCTCAGGGCCTGGAAGGCATCCGCAGTCCAAGCTGGCGTGCAGATGGCGCTCCGTTTCTTCACGTCATAGTATCGCGGTGTGGACTTGGGTCAGCTGGCCACCATGCGGGATGAGCCAGCCGAGGAGCGGGAGGCCCGTGAGCTGCCCCTTGTCCGCTGGGCCAACGAGCTTGCGTCATACGTCGACCTGGATGATTTCCTGCCGGCTCTTGGCGAGGACGGTGAGTCGGTTCCCGAAGAATCCTTCGGCATCCCCCAAGGCCTAGCGGATGAGGAAGTTGCCGACGAGGGCACCGACTCGAGCAGCCAGACGGCCAGAACCACGGAGACCACCTTGAAGGCCAAGGGGGCCGACCCAAAGGCCGCGACCACCTCTGAGGCGAGAGTCGAGCCGCCCGGCGACGCGCCGGCTTGAGGCGTGTCGGCTGGTGACGCACTGGTGGCCTGAGCCCCCAGGCAGCTTTATCTTTTCTTTTCCTATAAGTTAAGCTCAAGTCCACCCACTGGGGGTGTTTATGTAATGTACCGTGCTGGCCGTGGGTCGCTTTTGTCTTTAATGCTTGTGCTGTGAATATTTATCGTGTTTGCCTTACTGCTCGTGCCGGCTCATCCTTATCCTTTTTCGCCCTTCTGGTTCCTTTCGATCCCCCCTTTTCCCCTTTGGTTTCAACCCTGCCGGCCCGACAGCCGGGAGCCGATCTGTAGCTGGGTCAGGGTGTCGGCCTCGAGGGAGCCGGTTCAGAACTTAGGAACCGCGAGAGCCTTTCGGGATAAGTAGAGTGGCAGAGGCGAGGCGATGGTCCGGCTAGAGCTAGCCGGTGTCTCCTTTTGATCCAACTTTCCTGTGAACTAAGCTTTGCCGCCCGAGGCCCCATTAGCTGGACAGCCAGGAGTTAGATCTGTAGCTAGGAGGGGTGGGAGGGTTTGCCCGGCTCACACTACTTAGCCGATTTTAGAGAGAAGCGACCTAGGACCAGCCGGCGAGCCCTCGGGCCTGGGAGCCGGTCAGGGGGCCGGTGAGCAAGGAAACCTTTGAGGGAAGCGAAACAGGGCGTGCCCCAAGAGCCGGACTGGGACACCCATTGCATTCATAAGCCCAAAAGGGTGGGGGTACATACATACATTGGTTTTTCAGCAGTAAAACGGGTGGAGGAGCACCGCGTTCCATGGGCGCTCCGTCTCCTCGCCGGAGGCATCTCTTTTGCGCTTCTGCTGCTTTTGGGCATCTATTAGGTAGTATGCGTTGTTGTGTAGCGCCTTGCTGATGATGAACGGGATCTCCCATGGAGAAGACAGCTTGTGTTGCCCGGCTGTCCATTGGGTCCGCCTAAGGACCAGGTCCCCTTCACGAAAGGAGAGCGGACGGATCCGCTTGCTGTGGTAGTGCCGGAGCTTCTGCTGGTAGATTGTCGTTCGGCTCAAGGCTAGCTCGCGGGCTTCTTCGAGTAAGTCGACGCCGCCTTCTCTCGCCTCCTTTGCGTCCTTCTCCGTGTACAGGGCGACCCGAGGTGAGTCGAATTTGATGTCGGTGGGGATGATCACCTTGGACCCGTACATAAGGAAGAAGGGGGTGTATCCGGTTGATCGGTTGGGGGTTGTCCTAAGACTCCAAAGGACAGCCGGCAGCTCGTCAATCTAGTAGCCGGCTGACCTTACGAGCGGCGTCACGAGATGGGGCTTGATGCCGGACAGGATGAGGCCGTTAACCCTCTCGACCTGGTCGTTTGACTATGGATGAGTGACAGAGGACAGGTCAAGGCGGATCCCTTGCTTCAAGCAGAAATGCGCGAGTGCGCCCTAGGCGAAGTTCGTGTCGTTGTCGGTGATGATGCTATGGGGAACGCGGTAGCAAACCGTGATGTCATCGATGAACCGGACAGCCGTGGGGCCATCCAGCTTCTTCATCGATCATGCCTTGATCCACTTGGTGAATTTGTCGACAGACACCAGCAAGTGTGTCATGCTGCCTTGTGTGGTCTTGAAGGGGCCCACCATGTCCAGCCCCTAGATGGCGAAGGGCCACGAGAGGGGGATGGTTTGGAGGGCTTATGCTGGCAGGTCGCTCTGCGTGCTGAAGCGTTGGCAGCCCTCGCACTCGTCGACCAATTTCTTGCCTACCTCGAGAGCGGTGGGCCAGAAGAAGCTGTGGCGGAAGGCCTTGGCCACCAGAGTCCTGGAGGGGGCGTGGTGCCTGCACTCGCCCTGGTGGATGTCGAGGAGGATCTCTAGACCCTGTTCTGGCTCGACGCACCGCTGGAAGACGTCGGTGGTGCTGTGATGGATGAGCTCGTTGTTGATGATGCTGTATGCTGAGGTCCGGCAATGAACTTGTCTTTCCTAGGCCTCGTCCGAGGGGAGCTCGCCGTGCAGGAGGAACGCCAAGATAGGCTGGGCCTAGGAGGGAGCCAAGACGAGGGCCGGCTCGGGAGCTCCTGGACCTAGATGTACAGCCCCCGAGACCGGCCCGCCAGCCGTTGGGGCCGGCTCACCAGCCCCCGCGACTAGTTGGTCGACAACCATCATGACGACCACATCGTTGGTGCCGGCAGCCACGGGCGTGACCGGCTCGACTAGTGCCGGTGGGGCGGCGGAAGTTGTGGGAGTCGGCGGCAAAGATGCCGAGGGGACGGACGGAGTCATTGATGGGCTAGCAGCATCTGCCGGCACGAAGATTAATTCTGACTCCGGGGAAGGCTTGATCGACGGCTTGAGCAGCCGCTCAAGGGAGACGCCGACTGGGATGGCCTGCCGGGTGGAGCTGATTTTTATCAATGTGTTGGCCGCCTCGTTGTCCGCTCGCGGGATGTGATGGAACTCACAGCCCTCGAAGGAGCCAGTGAGCTGTTGTACAAGAAAGCGGTAGCTGGCCATGTTGGCGTCCCTGGCATCCAATTCGCAAGAGACCTGGTGCACCACGAGGTCGGAGTCGCCGAAGCAGAGGATGCGCCTGATGGTGATCTCCTTGGCGAGCCAGAGGCCATGGACGATGGCCTCGTACTCGGCCATGTTGTTGGAGGCGGTGAAGTGGATCTGGAGGGCGTACTTGAGCTAGTCACCTTTCGGGGAAGAGAGGACTATGCCGGCACCCAAGCCGGTCCTCATTTCTGAGTCGTCGAAATGCATGCGCTAGTGCATGGAGTCTGGGGGAGGCGGCACGAATTCCGTCTCCGCCCAGTCGACAAGGAAGTCGGCTAACGCCTGTAACTTGATGGTGGTTCGTGGCTCGTACCGGATCTCGTGATCGGCGAGGGCGATGACCCATTTCACGTTCCGGCCGGTGAAGTCCCGGCCGCTCATAATCTCGCCAAGCGGGGTCGTGCTCACCATAGTGATGGTATGTTCCTGGAAGTATTGCTTGACCTTATTTGCAGCGAAGTATATGCCATAGCACATCTTCTGGTAGTGGGGGTAGTTCTTCTTCGACGCGGAGAGGACCTCGCTGAGGTAGTAGACATGTCACTGGACCGACAGGGACTTGCCCTCCTCCGACTGCTCGACCAGGAGGGCGATGCTGATGACGCATGTGGCGAGCAAGGGATCCTTCTCAGCTGGCACGGCCAGGATGGGCGCGCGGGTGAGAGCCTTCTTGAGGCCGCGGAAAGCCTCGTCCGCCTCGTCGGTCTAGTCGAACATGCCCGGCTTCTTGGTTTGACCCGGCTCGATTAGAGCCGTCTTGCGAAGGAGCCCGTAGAGGGGCCAGGCCTTCTCCCCCAGCCGGCTGATGAACCGGCTGAGCGAGGCAAGGCATCCGGTGAACTTCTGGACATCGCGGAGCCGGGTCGGCTTGGTCATGCGCTCGATCGCGCTGATCTTCTCGGGGTTAGCTTTGATGTCGCGAGCGGACACGAAGAAACCCAAGAGTTGGCCAGCTGGGATGCCGAAGACACACTTCTCCGGGTTGAGCTTGATCTTATATTCATGTAGGTTCGCGAAGGTCTCCCGGAGATCGTCGAGGAGGCTGAAGTGCTTCTTGGTTTTTCGACGATGTCGTCGATGTAGGCGTGGACGTTCCTGCCTATCTGAGGCAGGAGGCACTTCTGCATGCACCACTGGAAGGTGGTGCCTGCATTCTTCAGGCCGAAGGACATGGTGATGTAGCAGTAGGCCCCGAAGGGCGTGATGAAAGAGGTCTTGAGCCGGTCTTCCGGATCCAGCTTGATCTGGTGGTAGCCGGAGTAAGCGTCCAGGAAGGACATCAAGTCGCAGGTGACCATGGAGTCGATGACTTGATCGATCCGCGGCACGGCGAATGGGTCCTTGGGGCACGCCTTGTTCACGATAGTGTACTTGATGCACATGCGCCAGGTCTTGTTCTTCTTCAGCACCAGGACTGGGTTGGCCAGCCAGTCTGAATGGAACACTTCCATGATGAACCCGGCTGCCAGTAGCCGGGCGATCAATTCGCCTATAGTACGTCGCTTCTCCTCGGAGAAACGGCATAGAGGTTGCTTGACCGGCTTGACGTCAGGCCAGACGTGTAGTTTGTGCTCGGCGAACTTCCTCGGAACACCCGGCATGTCCTTGGGGGACCATGCAAAGATGTCCCGATTCTCACGGAGGATGTCGACGAGCTCGCCTTCCTATTTGCTATTGAGGCGGGAGCCGATGGTGATGCACTAAGCAGGGTTGGCCGGGTCGGGCGAGATTTGCTTGGTGTCCTTGGGCGGCTAGAAGGAGGCCTCACCGACGGACTGCGAGATGGGAACTGGCACGGCCGGCTGACTGGAAGCAAGGGCCACGAGCCGGTTGAGCTGTTGTTTCTCCTCGGCGATTTCCAGGGCCTCGACCAGCCGGCTGCCGTCTCGAGCGCACTCGAGCGATATCTTGTAGTCACCCATGATGGTGATGATTCCCCTGTGGCCCGGGATCTTGAGCTTGAGGTAGGCGTAATGGGGGACCGCCATGAAGCTGATGAGGGCCGGTCGGCCCAACAGTGCATTGTAGGGACTTGCAAGGTCCATGACCTCAAACAGCACCAGCTCGCGGCGGAAGTGGTCGGGTCTGCCGAAGAGGACGTCGAGCGTGATCTTGCCGACAGGGGAGCAAGACTTCCCAGGCACGATGTCGTGGAAGACCGTCCGGCTCGCCTGCAGGTCTTCTATCTTCAGCCCTAGCTTGTGCATTGTGTCGAGGTAAATGATGTTGATGCTGATGCCACCATCTATCAGCACCCGCGAGAAGCGGCAAGTTCGTTCCTTGGTGGCGATGGTGGGGTCGAGGACTAGAGTGTAGCTGCCAGGGTTCGACATCACAGCGGGGTGATCGGCCTGGCTCCAAGTGATCGGCTTCTCCGACTAGTGCATGAACTGGGGAGTTGCCGGCATGGTGGCGTTCACCTCACGACGGAGCTGGCGTTGAGCATGTTTTCCCGTCTCTTCACTAGTGAAGGTGACGTAACAACCATCTTGGTTGGGGAACTGGTCGATCAAATGACCGTCATTCTGGGTCGGAGCCGGAGCCGGCATCGGGGGCGATAGCTTGTGCCGGGGCCGGCGCACGGGCTGGCGGCACGGGAGGAGTTAGAAGGCCATGCCCCCGGGCCAATCACTATGAGAAGCTGCACTGCCGGAGCGTGTGCGTAGAGGGTTTGACCCCTGAGTGGTTCTTGCAGGGGAGGTCGAGCATTTGGTCGAAGGTCAGCTTTGGCTGCCAGGCAACCTTGCCGGTGCGCTGGCGCTGGCTGGAAGGCTGGGCAGCCGGCTCCTGCTACTCGATGGTGTTGACCTGCCGGCTCCCATAGCGAGGATCCGACTGGTCGTTCTTGCGCTCATTGTTTTTTGGTTGCTGGTTGTCGGCAGTCGGCCGGGACGTTGTCTGTGTCGTCGTCGCCTTGGTAGGCGGGGTCATCTTGACCCGGATAGCTGAATCAGCTGTGGCGTACTTGTCCGCCTTGGTCATGAGCTTGGCAAGCATGGCCGGCTCAGAGCACAGAAGCTTGTGCTGGAGGGGGGTGTCATCCCGGCAGCCTTCAATGAAGTACTGCACGGATTGTACCTCGTGCACCCCCTAGGAGGAGTTGCGAAGCTCGGTCCACCAAGTGAGGTAGTCACGGAGGGATTTGTCCGGCCCCTGAACGCACATGGCGAGTTCACGGGGGCGGCCAGGCCACTTGTATGTGCCGGTGAAGTTCCGGACGAAGGCCTCCTCAAAGTCCGTCCAAGTGTTGATGCTGCCGGCCGGCAGGCTGTTAAGCTAGGTGCAGGCCGAGCCGATCAACATGAGGGGGCGTAGCGAACGGCGACATGCTTGTCCCCCTGGCGATGCCAACCACGGTGGTGTAGTCGATCAGCCAGTCTTCGGGCTTGGTAGCCCCGTTGTACTTTGGAGTGTCTCGAGGAAGCGTGAAGCCGGTGGGGAACGGCTCGTTGCGGATCCGAGGGCCGAAACAAGCCAAACCAATCGAGCCCTCCTCCTTGAGGAGGGTGGACTGCGTGAGCTGGTCGATGCGGTTGCGGGCGTCGTTCTCGCTGCGGGGGACACGCGGCCCTATCCAGGCCGAGAGCTCGGGGCAGATGACGGGCGGAACCATTCGTTCCTGCTCGCGCCGTGGGGGTGGAGTGTGCCCGTGGCTGCGCCGACTTCTGAATGCCGGCACTTCTTGGTGGCGACCGCTGCGAGGCGGGTCATTGGTGCGCCGGCTGCTAACAGTCGGCTACTCGCTCCCGGGCATCTGAGAGTGCTGGGGGTTGTTTATTCCTGTCCGGCAGTTGGAGACGCGAGGAGAGTTGGAGTGCTGAGCCGGCTGACGGCCAGCAGTCCCCGTGCCCTCGCGCTCGAGCCGAGGGCCTTCGGTGGCGGTGCCACCCGATGCGAGCAGATGTTGTTGCGCGTCGGCGGCGTCGATGAGCTCCTTGATGTGGCGCTCGTGGGCGGCACGCTCTTCACCCTCCAAGGTGGCCAAATCCGCGTAGGCCACCTTGAGGGCCCGCAAGTTGGCTGCAGGGGTGTCGTAGACGGGCATCTTGCCGCCAAGGATTTCGGTACCATGCGGCCGCGGTCACGCACGGCCCCACGCTAGGTGGGCCCGGTGCCAGCCGGGGTGAGATCGTAGGCGCAAGCATATTCCCGCTGAGCGGCTCCATACGGCGCCACGTGGCAGCGAGGGCGGTAGCGTCCTCGAACAGGATGCGACGAGCCGCCTCGAGGTCCGCCGCAGCGACATCATGGTTTGCCGTCGGGGCGATAGGGGTGCTCAGGCCTCGGAGGGCCGCACCAAGCGGATCGGAGGTGCCGACGCGGGCCGCGGCGGCATCGGCCCCAGTCCGCGTGCGTCCGGAGGAGGTGTAGGACACGATGGCCAACACCCCCATGCGAACATGGGAGCTGCTGGACTGGGTCGCAGCAAGTGCTCCCACGGCCGTGGGAGGATCAGTGCAGATGAGCACCTGCCCGGGGTACTCGTCCGCGGCCGGAACCTCGGCAAGGCTGAGCCTGCCGAAGCACTTGGTGAGCTCGTCCATGTCGGTCACAAGGTCGATGGAGTCGCACGTAGGGCATGCCGAAGCAAGCCCCACGAGCATGCGGTCTCGCCTCAACGTGCGGTGGCGGCGAGGAATGGCAAGGGGTCCCGCCCAGAGCATGAATCCAGCCGGTGCTGCGTACGGCCCCACGGTGGGCGCCAACTGTCGTCGTTTTCTCACGATAGATGCCATAGGGTGGCTTATCATAGGTGGTTGGGGCCGGAGGACACCGATGGGCTCCGGGTGCGAGATTGGGCACAAGCGGTGGTGACACATGATGTACCCAGGTTTAGGGCCCTCAGTGGGAGATAACACCCCTAGTCCTGCTTGGTCTAGTTGGATGGATGGGTATGTGTAGAAGGGTGCTCCTGGAGCTGTGTCTAGAGGAGGAAGAAGGAGCAACCGGCTCGTCTGCCTCCACTACTAGAGGGGTTTTGAGAGTTCTGTGGGTGTGCGAGAGTGATCGTCCCCGTTGCATGGGGGGCTCGAGGGGTTTTATAGGCCAACCCCCCGGCTCTATAATATATCTAAAGTACATGGATGGAGGGACCCGGCTGGCGGTCTCTCCAGCTGGCCAGGGGGGCCCACCCTTCGCGCTGTCTCGTCGTCTGTAGGGTCCACCGGCTGAGCTGTCCCGTCTCCCGCTGGGGTCCACCAGCCGGCTCTGCGAATGTCCCTCGCTCACCTGCCACGGCATGGGTCGCCCGGGAGGCGTCGTCTAGCGCCAGCCGGCCGAGGTCTCCGATATGGCCGGCGGCACTGTAGCCATGCCGAGGCAGGTAATCGAGTGGGTGAGGTCATGTGGGCATTGTTCCCTCGCCCGGTTGCGCTCGCCAAGGTCAGCGGCCTGGACGGCTGGACTGTAGCCATGCACTCCAATGCGTCAGCGGCCACTATGGCCACAGGGCCACCCATCGTGGCGGTCACGTCTTGTCATCGTACCTGCGCCCAGGGGGGATGGGACGTCGCATGTACGCCCCTAGGTCAACGAAGGAGGCGGCCCGGCAGGCAGTCGGCCGCGTCCAGCCGACCGGTGGTCGAGCCGGTCGCGCCACCAACCACCCGTGTCGCCAGCCGGCAGCACATCGAGCCAGCCGTCCTCCAGCCGGCCATGGAGAGCCGGCAATGCAGTTTTCTTTGAAGCAAAAGGGGGGAGAACCCCGTTGCTTTGGCCTACTTAGGGGTGATAACCCCGTCAAAAGGGTCTCGAGGGCGATGAAGGCAAAATCCTAACATCAAAGCAGAGTAGATCAGCACCGGGGGGAGGGGGAGGTGGGGGCATGGATGAGATCCAAGGAGGTTGAACCTGAAGGGGCGGGGGTGATATACTTAACCTGTATCATAGCTAGCCCGCGTCTGGGGGCCTTGGTAGCTACCTCGCCGTCGCCCAGCGGACAGGCCTCGATATACCTCTTTTTGGCTATTCATCCTCCAGCTCCATGGGAAGCATAGCTGGGATGAGGCAGCGATGCTCTCGAGTGTGGGTGAGGATGGGGATGGGGATCTGTGGGGAAGAGGGTGCTTCGTAGGCCGACACTATGGGGTGAACCAGAGTTGTGCGTGCATTATTCGACATGGAGGAGCACTACTGTCGATTGCATGGATGACTCTAGTCCAACCCCCTTGTGATGGATCTTCATGAGGACTTCGAGATAGTCACAGGAAGCCCTATAGGGGATGACAGTGGAGTCGGCGGTGGCGATGACGACGGCGGTGGCAGGCTAGCTACTGTTCGAGCGAGGGAGAGGAGTGGTCCAAGCAGGAGGAGGTTTTCCTTTATTTACGTTATTTGAGCAGAGGTTTTGTGGTGGGCAGGGGGTAGGTGGTGTTTGAGGAAATGTCGCGCGGCTACTGAATTTTTTTACTAGGCGGGAATGTCAGGGCTACTGAAAATTTAGATTACGGGATTAAAGCGGCACGGCCAGGGCGGGAGCAACAAACATCACACACAGCTGAAACATAATAAGTGTGTGCTATCAAATAGGAAAAAACTGTGAAACCACAATTTTTTAAATGGCTCAAGGTCATAGATATTTTTACCGGGGAAGTCTCATGGAACCCAATTGTGTCCGGCGCCCACCAGCGGACCGTGCTGATGTGCGAGCGAAGATGGAATTGTTTCTGCTGAGTGTACAATCGCAAACGGTCGTTACATTCGAATCGTTTGCTCTTTACTCCTGGAATAATAATATAAAGGAGCATTTCATCAAAAAAATGTGGGAAAGTGTAGGACCAAAAGTATGTCTAGAGGGGGGTGATTAGACTACTTGACCACGTAAAAGTTTTGCCTATACCAAGTTTTAGGGTTGAAAGTTTTTAGCTTTTCATGGCAAGTCAAGTACACCCTACACATGCAAGTCTAAGTGTATATAGCAGCGGAAAGTAACAACAATCATGTATAGAAAGGATAGGGTAGGAAGATCAAACGTAGTTGTAGACACGATGATTTTTCCCATGGTTCCGATAGGTGGCGCTATCATACATCCACTTTTATGGAGTCTTCAACCCACGGAGGGTAACGGTCGCGAGAGTCCACGGAGGGCTCCACCCAAAAGGGTCCACGAAGTAGCAACCTTGACTATTCCATAACGGCTTCCGTCCACGAAGGACTAGCCTCACTATGGGTAGATCTTCATGAAGTAGGCGATCTTCTTGCCCTTACAAACTTCTTGGTTCACTCCACAACACGAAGTAGGAGGCTCCCAAGCGACACCTAACCAATCTAGGAGGCACCACCCTCCAAAAGGTAATAGGCTCGGTAACGACGATGAACTCCTTGCTCTTGTGCTTCAAGATGATAGAATCCTCAGCACCCAATCACTCTCTCAGAGATTTGGCATGGTGGAAGAGATGGGATTGGTGGAAATCTACTTGGGGAGCTAGAAATCAAGATCCATATGATTGGAGTGGAAGATCTTGACCTCCACACAAGGGTAGGTGGTTCTCTGTCAGAAAATCTGATAGGATAGGTATGGAATAGTTCTGAGTGCTTCTCTTTCGAGTAAGTGGTGGTGAAGGGGTATATATAGGCATCCCTAAAAATCCAACGTTACACACAAAATGACCATCTCGGTGATACCGATGTGTTAATCTCGGTGGTACCGAAGTGACCAAAAGGTGGCAACTTTTGAATCTCGGTAAAGCCGATATAGGAAACTCGGTTGCACCGATAAGGTGACCAATGGTCAGATTCCCAATCTCGGTGATGTCGATCCAACATTCTTGATGCAACCGAAAATGTGAATTTGCGTAAAAGAAAGTTGGCAACCTAAACTCGGTGGCACCGGAATGGAATCGGTTGCACCGAAGTAGCTAGGGTTTGGCTTGAGTTTGTCTAGGTTCTAGAATCGGTGGCACCGGTATGGGAAAGTTGGTTGCACCGTATTTGAGTGGTAGGTATAGAACAAACTTTGGTGGGAGAGTTTGTGGATGTTTTTGGCGACTATCACTTGTGCATGTTTGAGCATATTGTTCACCAAAAAAACCTTACCCCCTTTAAATAGTATTGGCTTTCCTATGGACTCAAAGTGATTTCTCACAAATATAAAATGTAGAGTCCTCTTGCTTGAAGCTTGGCCAACCTATTTCCTTGAATCTTGGGGTTTCTCCACAATCTCCTTTTGCCAATCCTATCATTGAACATTTCCTGAAATATACTTGGTGGAAACATTAGTTCAATGACTTATATGTTGTTATTAATTACCAAAACCACTAAGGGAGCAAATGTGCTTTCAGAAAGGGGTCAGAACACATACACACCTATGTTCTCTTAAAAAAACATACACACCTGCATGTGGAACAAAGTTATGTAAGCACGTGGTGGTTTGATTGTTCAAAATACCCAATGCGCAACATTGATCTGGCACATGTCTCCTCCGTCGCCACTCCGTGTCGGTGGAGGGGGAATCCTAGCCATGAATACATGCCTCCAAACAGGTCTTGTGTATCACTCATGTCGTAACATGAAAATGAAACATATACATGAATCCAGCATGGTCAAACCACCCCATCTCTTTTCTGGTCAAAGGTGGACTATGGCCTAGGCGCCTCGAAACACGGACATCCTGACCAAATAATCAACACTTTTGGTCAAACCTCTCCCGTTGTCGGTCGAAAGGATGGAAGTCCACCGAGGCCCATGAATGGGCGTGGCACCAATAATTAACCACGCGGTGGAGTGTCGAATACAGCCCTCACCTGTTGGTGGTGCAAACATGTGTACAGAAATGTTGTGTTGCATTTGAATTCATTAATATATATAACTCATGGGCCACTTTGATGGGTCACATGCTTTGGAACGGGAATGTCCCCCCTGAGCGAGTGTTCATGCGCGTACAACTAGTATGTCGAGCGTCGATGGGGACGATTCACGCATTCATAGGCGTGTGCTTAGACTTGGCTAAGGAAACTCAAATGACCTATATAATTTATACCATAATACAAAACAATTGAAGATCCCACCATGGTCACCTCTCTCTCGTTGTTAGTCAATGTGATGGCTATCCATGCGGGCCCCGAAATGGACTTTCAACGACAACCACGCGAAGGAGTATCCAAAGACAATAACCGTCTAAGCATGGATCAAACATATGCATGGAAGTGTTGTGTGATGTTTACATACCCAACACACAAACTTTAGCGTGTCACACCTTCCTCAGGAATCTTAAAGTCCACATGGAAAGCGAGGTTCACGACATGTGGTATATATATACACCCCCCATTCGAGACGATGGGAGAGACATTATATTCATGCATACACTACACGCACTCAAATTATACCATGTAATCTCACACCCAAGGTCTACTTCAAATATCGACCAAAAAAGAATCCACAATAATAAACCTCTCTCGTTGGAGTACAAAAGTACGTGAGACCTGATATGTCTCCAACATATCTATAATTTATGAAGTATTCATGCCATGTTTAGAATAATTTTATATGATTTGGGTATGATTTTATTAGAACTAACCCATACTGACGTTGTTTTCAGCAGAACTACCATGGTGTCGTTTCTTGTGCAGAAATAAAAGTTCTCGGAATGGGCTGAAAATTTACGGTGATTTTTATGGACCAAAAGAGACACCCGAAGCACAAGAGCTAGGCCAGGAAGTGGATGACGAGGCCACAAGCCTGCTGGGCGCCCCCTAGGTCGCGCCCCTATGGCTTGTGGACTCCTTGAGCACCCCCTTGACGTGAGACCGATGCCAAAAATTCCTATAAAAATAGAAACCTCCTAAAAGAAACCTAGATCAGAAGTTCCGTCGCCACAAGTCTCCATAGCCATGAAAAAACAATCTTGGCCCTCTCCGGCACCCTGCTAGAGGGGTTCACCTTCACCGGAGGCTATCTTCATCATCCCCGAGGGGCCATCATCACCATGGAGGCCAAGGGTCAGAGGGAGAACCTCTCCCCACCTAGGGGGAGGCCATGGAGGAGGAAGCACAAGGGGCAGACCCCCTCCCCCTCTCTCTCGGTGGCGCCGGAGTGCCATCGGGGGAACCATCGCCACGGTGATTGTCTTCATCAACATCACCCTCTTCATCACCGTCCTCATATCTTTTCAGCGGTCCACTCTCCCGCATCTCACTGTAATCCCCTACTTTAACATGGCGCTTTAGCCACATATTATGTTCCAATGATGTGTTTCCATCCTATGATGTTTTGAGTAGATTTCTTTTGTCTTATGGGTTGATTGATGATCTAGATTGGTATGAGTTGTATGTTTATTTTTCTGCTGTCCTATGGTGCCTTCCATGCCGTGAACACGTGAAGGATTCCTGTTGTAAGGTGTTGCAATACATTCATGATTCACTTATAGTGGGTTGCTTGAGCAACAGAAGCATAAACCCGAGTAAGGGGGTTGTTGCATATGGGATAAAGGGGACTTGGTACTTTAATGCTATGGTTGGGTTTTACCTTAATGATCTTTAGTAGTTGCAGATGCTTGCTAGAGTTCCAATCATAAGTGCATATGATCCAAGTAGAGAAAGTATGTTAGCTTATTCCTCTCACTCATATAAATTGCAATAATGATTTCCAATCTTGTTAACAATTGCCTAGGACAATTCCACACACCAACCCATCATTATTCCACACTCGCTATTTGTAATATATTGTAATATATTATAACTTGATGATAACATCACCTATTTTTACATTTTAGTTCTCCGTTGTCATGCAAAGCTATCCTCTTCATACCCACAACGTAGTTTTATTTCTTGTTTCTACATGGAAGCAAACGTTCGGTGTACGTAGAGTCGTATCAGTGGCAGATAGGACTTGAGAGAATATTGATCTTATCTTTAGCTCCATGTGGGTTCGACACTCCATACTTATCACTTCCACCTTTGGAAATTGCTACGATGATTCCTTGCACTTGGGGATTATCAAGGCGACAGATGGGAGTGACACTAATAATTGTGCAAGGGGGGCGGTGTCCGAGGACAACCATCGCCTCCATGTTCCCCTAACATATGTACAAAGGTGTTGGTGATGTTTTGAATACCCAATGCACACCTTTCATGCAGCACCTTCGCAAATTGGAAAAAATGGAGGTTCACAACTTCTACAATGAGCACGCACATGCACACATGCGCCCAAACTTTCGTCCGTAATCTCACCAAGATATTTGCCAAAACATGGACTAAGATGAATCCAACTTTTATCAAACCCCTCTTGCGCATGCCATCGAAGGTGATAGACCATGTGGGGGTAACAAATGGGCGTGTCGGTGGTAACCGCATGAGTGACTGTACGAGGACCACCTCCGCATGCATGAGACACAAACATATACATGAAAAGGTCATGATCGAGATGCTTTAAATATATACCCAATGCACGACTTTTGATGTGGCATGTGTGCATCACGTGAAGCTATCATTGGTTAAAACCGTTACCCGCATCCTGAAAGCACAACACGCTCCCTTGGTGGTGTTGATAAATCAATACAACATACATTGTCTCTTGGACTAATACTTTTATCTAGTGTATTTCTGATAATAGTCTATGGAGAGTTGGGTTGGCAAAAGGATTGTGAAGATTTTGGAATACCCTAAGAAGCAAGGAAATAGGTTGGCTAAGCTTCAAACAAGAGGACTCTACACTTTATATTTGTGAGAAATCACTTTGAGTCCATAGGAAATCCAATACTATTAAAAGGGGGTAAGATTTTGTTGGTGAACAAAATGCTCATACGAGCACAAGTGATAGTCACCAAGAACACCCACAAACTCTCCCACCGAAGTCTGTCGAGCGAAATACTCAAAATCGGTGCAACCAACATTCTACACTCGGTGCCACCGATTCCAAACCCTAGACAGACTCAGCTAAACCCTAGATTTTTGGTGCAACCGATCCTGCATTCGGTGCCACCAAGTTGGGCTGCCAACTTTCTGTTACGCAAGTTCACAGTTTTGCTCCCTCTGAGATTGTCAAATTGGCGTCACTAAGATTGGACATTCTAACTGTTGGTCACCTTATCGGTGCAACCGAGGTTCCTATATCGGTCTCACCAAGATTCAAAAGTTGTTAACTTTAAGTCACTTCGGTACAACCGAGATTCACACATCGGTTCCATCGAGTCTCACTTATTGTGTGTAACGGTTGGATTTTTGGAGATGCCTATATATACCCCTCCACCACCACCTACTCGATAGAGAAGCACTCAGAACTATTCCATACCTATCCTATCAGTTTTCTGAGAGAGAACCACCTATCATTGTGTTAAGGTCAAGATCTTCCACTCCAACCATATGGATCTTGATTTGTAGCCTCCCCAAGTTGCTTTCCACCAATCCCATATCTTCTACCAAGCCAAATTTGTGAGAGAGTGATTGTGTGTTGAGGAGTCTATCATCTTGAAGCTCAAGAGCAAGGACTTCATCGCATCACCGAGCCTATTACCTTTTGGAGGGTGGTGCCTCCTAGATTGGTTAGGTGTCGCTTGGGACCCTCCTAATTCTTGTTGTGGAGTTGAACCAAGAAGTTTGTATGGGCAAGGAGATCGCCTACTTCATGAAGATCTACCCATAGTGAGGCTAGTCATTCGTGGACGGAAGCCGTTATGGAACAGTCAAGGTTGCTACTTTGTGGACCCTTATGGGTGGATCCCTCCATGGACTCTTGCGATCGTTACCCTCCGTGGGTTTAAGACACCATGAACGTAGATGTACGATAGCACCACCTATCGGAACCGCAGGAAAAATCTTTGCATCTCCAATTGTGTTTGATCTCCATATCTCAACTCTTTTCTTCTTATGCAATGTCTTTATCTTTCGCTGCCATATTTGTTGACATGCATGTGTTGGCTATATAGACTTGCTAGTCTTGCTAAAACTGTTAAAATCTGCCATCCAATTAACTTGGGAAAGGGTTAGGTTTTAATTTACAGCTAGTATTCTATTCACCCCCCCTCTAGACACTCTTCTAGTGATCCCTCAGTTGGTATTAGAGCTTTGGTCTCCATTGTTTCGGTTTAATCACCGAGGAGGAAGCTGGATGTGTCTAGTACAGGGAGTTTGAGTTGTAGAGTGCCTATTCTTGATGGAGAGTACTATAGTCAATGGAAAACTTTGATGCTTGAGTTGTTTAATGAATTTTAGTTGAGCAAATATGTTATGCGCCCTTATGAGCCTCCTATTGATCCCTTGCATCCCACACACGAAGAGGAAATTGATATGCTATGCAATCTTAGAACTGTTAATCTTATTGTTAGAGCTTTGCCTAGAAATGTGCTCAACCAAATGAAGAATTTTGCGTGTGCTTATACTCTGTGCAATGACTTGTACAAATAATATCCAAATTATTCAGTGAATAATCTTGATGAAATTCTTCATAAAACTATTGCCTTTCACAAAATGACGCCTAGTGATCCTAAGTTTGATGATTGTCTATTTGAGCTTAGAGACCTCATGCGTGCTAAAGGATATGTCACAACTATTAACAATATCATTATAGAGGCCCTTCGCATTCATAAACTTGAACATTGTCATGATCACCATCCTAAAGAATCTCTTGTTCTTTATGACGAGGATTTCCCACTTGATGATGACAGTGTGGAACATGGCTACTATGATGAAGATGAGTTGTTCGATATCGAGTATGAGAAGATCATGAAGAATCTAAGTCTCATGGCAAACTTCAAGGATTACATGTCCGGAGGAAAAGATTGGATTCTCGATAGCAAATGTACCGATCATATGACCAGAGATAGAGAAATATTTGAAGAGATCACACCAAACCATGGACCGCGAAGGTACGTAACGTATGGATTCAACTCTAAGGGTAAGGTACTTGGTCTTGGTAAGGTGGACATATCCCATGATAGCTCTATTCAAAATGTTATGCTCGTTGAATCTCTTGGCTACAATCTTCTTTCTGTATCTAGACTTGCTGACTTTGGTTTCAATGTGTTATTCACGAAAGTAGATTGCCAAGTGTTTCCTCAAGATAATAATAAAATGGTCTTTTCCGATATCCATATAGGTGATCTATACATTGTTGATTTCACTAAGAGATCCAAGCCTCGCACTTGTTTAATTGCTAAATCTTCTAAAGGTTGGCTTTGGCATAGAAGATTAGGACATGTTGGCATGCGTAATTTAGACAAACTTATCAAAGGTGATCATATACTTGGTGTTAAAGATGTTATCTTTGACAAAGATAGACTTTGTAGTGCTTGTCAAGCTGGAGAGCAAGTAGGTGGAAGTCATCCTCTTAAAAATATCATGACTACAAGGAGACCACTCGAGTTACTTCACATGGATCTTTTTGGTCCCAATGCTTACAAGAGTCTCAGTGGAAATTCCTATGGTCTAGTTATAGTTGATGATTTTTCCAGATTTACGTGGGTATTCTTCCTTGATGATAAGTCACGGGTTCAAAAGATCTTCAAGAACTTCTTTCGCAAAGTGCAAAATTAGTTTGAAGTGAAGATCAAGAAAGTTTGGAGCGATAACGGATAAGAGTTCAAGAACACCCATGTGGATACCTTTCTTGATGAAGAAGGTCTCTCACATGAGTTCTTGGCTATGTACACGCCTCAACAAAATGGATTTGTTGAGAGGAAGAACAGGACGCTTATTGAGATGGCTAGAACGATGCTTGACGAATATAAGATGCCAAGACACTTTTGGGCAGAAGCCGTGGAAGCAGCATGTCATGACTTTAATTGCACAAGCTTCTCGGTAAAACGGCATACGAGCTACTCACCAGTAACAAACCCCAAGTTGGATACTTTCGGGTATTCGGCTCCAAGTACTACATTATTGACAAGCATCGTCATACTAAATTTGCTCCTAAATCTCATGAAGGATTCCTACTTGGTTATGGATCGAATTCTCACGCTTACCGTGTCTACAACAACTTCACTCAAAAATTTGAAGAGACGGTAGATGTGAAGTTTGATGAATCTAATGGTTCGCAAGTGGAACAATTGTCAAATGATGTACGTGATAAGGACCCTTCGGAAGCTATCCTAGATTTACCCATCGGCAAGATTCGTCCCATGGATGTGAAGGAAATTACTTCATAAAATCAAGTCGAAGCCCCTACTTCACGACAAGGTGAACCACAACATGACATGGAGGAATCCACAAGAGGTACACGACAAGATGATGAAGAGGGGGAAGTGCATCATGAAGATCCACCACAACCTCCTTCACCACCACCTCAAGGGAACGACACCATCAACAACAACAAAGATGAAGGAGATTATGATGAAGAAGAAGAAGCTCCTCCATCTAACAAGCCCAAGCTACCCCGAGTTCGAACACAAGTGACCAAGAACCATCCCCTAAACCAGATCTTTGGTGCATCCAAACTGGGAGAATCACTCGCTCTAAAACTCGTCTAGCTATCTTTTGTTAGCATTATTCTTTCATCTCTAGCATTGAGCCCTTAAAGGTAGAACAAGCTCTTGAAGACGTGGATTGGGTGAACGCCATGCATGAAGAGCTTCACAACTTCGAAAGGAACGGAGTGTGGACTCTCGTGGAGAAGCCCGAGGATGATCACAACATCATCGGAACCAAATGGGTGTTTCAGAACAAGCAAGACGAAGATGGTCAACTAGTATGCAACAAGGCACGTCTCGTGGCCCAAGGATATACTCAAGTCGAAGGTATGGACTACGGTGAGACTTATTCCTCGTCGCTATACTTGAAGCTATTCGCATTCTTCTTGCCTATCTAATCACCATGATATCACGCTTTATCAAATGGACATTAAAAGCGCCTTTTTCAATGGTGAAATTGAAGAAGAGGTTTATGTTAAGCAACCACCTAGTTTTGTGAATCCTAAGAAACCTAATCTTGTTTACAAGCTTCATAAATCCCTTTATGGTCTTAAGCAAGACCCTCGTGCTAGGTACAAATGCTTAACGAAGTTTCTCATTGAAAAAGGTTTTGAAATTGGTAAAACTGATGCAACCTTGTTGTTAGTGCATCTAGTGCCCCTTAGTGATTTTGGTGTATTGAAGACTTATAGGTTAAGGAACTAATGTGTTTGTGAGTGTACACAAGCTCTATAAGTCGATGATGAGTTTGATATATCTGGAGATTATCGACCCCTAAAGATGTATGTTTTCAACTGAAGACTTTGGTGAAGACTTTGCTGAAGACTTTTGTATTCCCTGAAGACTTTGAAAATGAAGAAATTGGTGTGACCTTGAAGATATGAATGAGGACTATGAAGCGTGAATACTTTTGTTTTCATAGTTTCATTTCCTTTCTTTGAGTCATAGGAAAGACCGTACTGTTAAAGGGGGCCGAGGTAATACTAAGGAAAATTTCCAACTGTTGCTCATCTCAAAATCCTCAACCTATCCAATCCTTCGAGTGAAGCCTTTGGAAATCTCTTACGGTTCGATCAAGTTCTTCAGTGACAGAGACGATGTTCTTATGGTCTCTGATGAAATTGATCTGACTGAGGAGTTGAGATTTTGCAAGTGCGAATTGCCTACAAGTGAGCAACATGATGTGTCTGAGGACTTTCATAGTTCGAAATTCTGACCGTTGCTGTCCTTAGCGCCAGCTGTCCCGAATCATAATATCCACATAACGGTCATATCATTGGGTGCATTTATGTCTTATCATGTCAAGTTGCACCTTGGCTATAAATATCCACCCCCCACAACCACTAGATGGTTGGCTACTCCAAGAGAAAACTAACACTTGTCATTTGAGAGCAACCCATCCTTCGAGGACTTTGAGAGAAAATCATCAGTGAGGAAAAACCCACAACCAAACCACCAAACCCAAAGTGATTGAGCATCACTAAAGAAATTCTTGTGTGGAACCGACGCTTGTTACCTTTGAGGACTGTGCATCCTCCAGACGGTTAGGCGTCATGGTCTAGTGCATCCTGCAGTCAATTGGGGATCATGAAGAAACCTTGGTCTAGAGCATCCAGGAGTCAATTGTGGATCGCTAGGTGACCAGTTTGTGAGGGTTTTGGAAGTCTACCCTGAATACTTACCACGAGTGTTGGGCGAGGACAGTGTGACCTTAGATCAAGGAGAATATTGTAAGGACTGTGTGTCCTGGGACTGTGTGCCCTCTCGTTGAAATAACAGGCCACTCCAAACTGGATGTACGACTGTCACAACAGTTGGAACTGGGTCATCAAACCATTGTTTTCATGGAGCTACCTGGTTCTATTTCCTCAACCTCTCTATTCCTCATATACTTTTTGATGAAATTGGTCGTGACTGTTTGAAGGATTTGACTGAAGACTTTCACAATTTCCTCACCTCAAATTCTTCAAGTTACTTTGTTCCTCACCTGCTTATCCTGTATCACGCTACCTATAATTTGTGCATGTTCATTTCACCATCATGACTATGTTGTTGCTATGTTCCTCATACACTTGAGTACTTAATCCGTTGTTAGTTATTCATCACATTTCAAATTCCTCAAGTTGAATTCCTCAAGTGATGAATTTGTAAAACTTGCCTATTCACCCCCCCTCTAGTCGATATAACGGACTTTCAATTGGTATTAGAGCAAGGTACTCCCTTGTTCTGTGTGATTTTGGTTTAACCACCTGGAGTTCTAGTTACATCGACTGCAGGTATGATCAAGGTTTTCGCAGGATGTCCTACCATCGATGGGATGGACTACCCCTATTGGAAAAACAAGATGCGCATGCATCTTGAAGCTATTGACAATGATCGCTGGTACGTTGTGGAAAATGATGTTCCCTCTGTTACTCCCACGGTCAACATTGCTAATGGGAAGAGATTCAAGCAACTTGATTCTCAAGAGAAGAATATCATATATATATGTGGCCATCTGAGCAAAGGTCAGTATGGCAGAGTGAGTGCTTTGGAGTCTGCTAAGCTTATCTGGGATAGGCTGTCCAAAGTCAACGAAGGTGTTTCCACTTAACATGAATCTCGTGTTGATGTTCTTTGCAATCTCTTTAACCACTTCAAGAGAATTGAAAATGAAAATGTTCAGCAAACTTTTGATAGTCTCACTGATATCTCCAATGAGCTTCAAGCACTAGGTGCCAGCGATATCACCGACCAAGAAGTGATGAAGAAACTGCTAAGATCTCTTGACTCCTCATTCGATACTCTGGCTTTGATGATCCAAGAACATGGAGAGTACAAGTCACTTGATCCTGCTAATATTCTTGAGAGACTCAATACTCATGAATTCCAATAAGCTGAGAAGAGAGACCTCTACGGGCCAAGCTATGGAAGATCTCGTGCTTTGAAGGCAAAAGCAATTTCCTCATCCGAAGACGAAGATTCTAACAGTAGCCTTGGTGATCCTGAAGAACTAAGTCAGGATCTAGCAATGCTCGTGAGGAAATTCCAGAAGTTCTCAAGGAGAGGTGGATTTGGAAAGTCATCAAACAGTGGTTTGAGGAAATCAGATTCCTCAGATTACTACAAGAAAAGAACCTGTCATCGTTGCAAGAAGCCTGGTCACTTTATCTCTGACTGTCCTCTCTGGGAAAAAGATTCAAAGAGGAAGAAGAAATACAAGGATGATAGTTCTGATGACTCAAAGAAAAAGAAGAAATCTTCAAAGTCCTCATGTGCAAAGTCCTCATCATCAATGTCCTCAAAGCAAAATAAGAATGGTTCCAGAAAGGCTCGAGTGTTCATTGGCAAGGAAATGGATTCTGAAGAAGAATCTGAAGAATATGAAGAAGAGGAAGATTCTGAGGTGGAATCTGAATCTGGTGTCGCTAGCCTTGCTCTCGCTATTGTTTTCGTCAGCAAGTCCATCTTCAACGATGAAGAAAATGACTACTCCAATGACTCTGACGTCAGCAATGATAATTATGCTCCCACATATTGCTTCATGGCAAAAGGCTCAAAGTTACACAAACATCATTCCTCATCAGAATCAAGTGAAGGTGAATCTGATGAATATGTGAAACCTAGCTATGCTAAACTTGTTAAACTTGCCACTAATCAACAAAGTGCACATGAAAAGCTTTAGAAACTTCATATTCATCTGATGAGTCACTTGACTCAAACTACAAGCTCTTCAAAAATAAGAAAGGTGAAGTATTTTCTAGATTTGTTGGAACTAACTGCAGGAACGGTTCTCCTATGAAGAAAATCTGGGTTCCCAAGAGCTACCTACAAAATCTTCAAGTGACTGTCCTCACGACACCACTCATGAAGAACAGGAAGCCCAAATCAAATTCCTCCTATGGACCAAAGTCTTCACTTGGACCAAATTCCTCAAATGGTCGAAAATATCATTCTCATGCTAATGCCTCTATTTCACAGGAAAAATCTAAGAGTTATGAATATGTGCATTATTCTTCAAAGCATTATGTTCATAAGTCCTCGAAGAATTTCTCTGCTTATTCATATGAGTACTCTAACCCTCGCCCTGTGAAATGAAGCGCACTTGCTTGAATGCCTCCCTTCTCATATGGTGCTCGCAGAATGATGAACTCTTTGCCACCCCTCCAGATGTGGGTGGTGAAGAGATTGAACTAATTTTTTATGCAGGGTCAGGTCTCTAGATCAACTTGAACATCTGATGAATTTGCTGGAGACCTGAGAAAATGCTTGAAAGGACGCAAGCTAACCTTGTAGAAATGAATTCCTCATTTCTCATGTCCTCACACTAGTTGCTTACTATCTTGTGTGATGAAATTATGTCTGATGAAATTGATGTCATATTCTTCAATCTGAAGCATATGAGTTCGTAAGTTGTACTAATTCATCTGCAGGATGAACCTCCAAAAGCTACTGAGTGGGTCCTCGATAGTGGATGCACAAACCACATGACTAGTGACAAGATTCTTCTGATGAATTTTCCACTTGCTCCATATCATATAAAGCATATTACCTATGATGACAAAGGAAAAAAATCAAGGTATTGGGTCTAGGTAAGGTTGCAATCTCAAAGGATCGAACCATGGATAAGGTGATGCTTGTCGAATCCCTTGGGTTCAACCTTATGTTTGTCTCAATGCTTTGTGATCTTGATATGTTTGTCGTATTTGGAAAATATCGTTGTGTTCTCATCATGGAATCTGACAACTCCAAAGTCTTCGAAGGATTTAGGAGAGGAGACTTGTATTTTGTTCATTTCTCTACAGGTCCTCAGCCTGCCACATGCCTACTTGCAAAGTCCTCAGAAGGCTGGTTGTAGCATCGACGACTTGGACATGCTGGTATGAGGAACTTGCACACGCTCGTCAAGAAAAAGCACGTCATGGGCATTATGGTGCATGTGAGTCTGGGAAGATGACCAGATCCAAGCATCCCTCAAAGACAATCATAACCATGACTCGACCCTTTGAATTGCTTCACATGGATATCTTTGGCCCCACTCATTACTCCACACTAACAAATTCTTCAAGTTTGTATGGATTTGTCATTGTTGATGATTACTCTTGTTACACTTGGGTGCATATTATTCTGTATAAGTCTAAAGTGCAGGATGTCTTCAAACGATTTGCTTCAAGGGCCTCCACCAACTTCGGCGTCAAGATCAAGCATATCAGGAGTGATAATGGGACTGAGTTCAAGAACACCAATCTTGATGAATATCTTGATGAACTTGGTATTACTCATGAGTTATCAGCCCCTTATACTCGTCAGCAGAACGGCGTCGTGGAGCGCAAAAACAGGACTCTTGTTGAGATGGCTTGCACCATGCTTGATGAATTCAAGACTCCTCATCGCTTCTGGCCTGAGGCAATTGATACCGCATGCCACATCATCAACATGGTATATCTTCACAAATTCTTCAAGAAGACTTCGTATGCACTTATCACTGGCAAGAAACCCAATGTAAGTTATCTCAAAGTCTTCGGTGCAAAATGCTGGATTAGAGATCCTCACCATAGTTCTAAATTTCCACTGAAAGCACATGAAGGTTTTATGCTTGGTTACAGAAAGGACTCGCACACCTACAGAGCCTTCAACACCTACCACCACAAGGTTGTTGAAACTTTAGATTTGCGATTCAATGAAACTGATGGCTCGCAAAGACAGCACCTGCCTTCTATGTTAGATGAACAGTCTCCTGAGGAAACCATTAAGCTGAAGGCTACTGAACATTTCATACCCAATGAGGAAGTCATTCCAACGAATGAAGGCATTCATGCTGATACACCTGAAGAAAATGGTGTTGAAGAAAATCCTGAGCCACGTCAACCTGCTCAGCCAAGAGTTGCAAATGAAATGCAGATTGACAAAATCATCGATGACATCAATGCACCAGGTCCTCTCACTCGCTCAAAAGCTTCACATTTGACTAATTTTTGTGGGCACTTTGCCTTTGTCTCTATCATAGAGCCCACCAAAGTAGATGAAGCATTCAAGGAGCCTGAGTGGATTCTAGCTATGCAAGAGGAATTGCATCAATTCAAGCTCAACAACATGTGGAAACTTGTCAAGCGGCCTGATCCTGGCAAGCATAACATCATAGGTACCAAGTGGATCTACCAAAACAAGCAAGATGAAAATGGCGTTGTGGTAAGGAATAAGGCTCGTCTTGTAGCTCAAGGCTACACACAGGTTGAGGCAATTGACTTTGATGAAACTTTTACACCTGTTGCTAGACTTGAAGCTATTAGCATATTGCTTGCTTATGCTAACCATCATGATATCATCTTATATCAAATGGATGTGAAAAGTGCATTCCTCAATGGTAAGCTTGAGGAAGAAGTATATGTTGCTCAACCCCCAGGCTTTGAAGACCCTAAGCATCCTGACAAGGTTTTCAGACTCAACAAGGCCCTCTATGGCCTCAAGCAGGCCCCTCAGGCATAGTACGACACTCTGAAGGAATTCCTCATGAAGAAAGGCTTCAAACCTGGTTCACTCGACCCAACTCTTTTCACAAAATCCTATGACAATGAACTGTTCATATGCCAAATATATGTAGACGATATTATCTTTGGTTGTACTGACAAACGTTACAGTGATGAATTTGCCTATATGATGAGTGAAGAATATCAAATGTCTATGATGGGAGAGTTGAAATTCTTCTTAGGTCTTCAAATACCTCAAGGATGTTCTGAGGAAAGTCGACATGCAAGGTTGCAAAGGCGTCAAAACTCCAATGCCTTGAAAAGGCCACCTCTACAATGATGAAAATGGTAAAGATTTCGATCAGAAGGTATATCGTTCCATGATTGGCTAATTATTGTATCTATGTGCATCTAGGCCTGATATTATGCTGAGTGTTTGCATGTGTGCCCGATTCCAAGCAACACCGAAGGAATCACACCATAAGGCTGTGAAACATATTCTTTGATACTTAGCTCACACACCAATGCTTGGATTATGGTATCCCAAGGGCTCAAATCTTCATCTCGTTGGATACTCTGATGCTGACTATGTTGGATATCGTGTGGATCGCAAGTCAACCTCAGGCACATGTCATTTCCTCGGATGATCCTTAGTCTGTTGGTCCTCGAAGAAGCAGAACTGCGTGCCACTATCTACTGCTGAAGCTGAGTACATTGTTGTTGGTTCATGTTGCACTCAGTTACTGTGGATGAAGCAAACCCTCAAGGACTACGGCATCGGTTTGAAGAATGTGCCTCTCTACTGCGACAACGAGAGTGCCATCAAGATTGCTTACAACCTAGTTCAGCATTCCAAGACCACGCACATCCAGATTCGTCATCATTTTCTTCGAGATCATGTACTCAAGGGCGACATCGCCATCGACCACACCCCTACAGAAGAACAACTGGCCGACATCTTCACAAAGCCCTTGGATGAAAAGAGATTTTGCAAGTTGCGGTGTGAGCTAAATATCTTCAAATCTTCAAATGTTCTTTGAAAAAGGACACACATCCTAACCCTTTTGCAAAATTGATTACTTAGATGTGCAACACACGAAGTAATGTTTTTCTTCAATCAATGAAGAATAACCCTCTAAGTGTGAAGAAATTAATGAAGAATTTGATTCTCAGAACCCTACGACAATTGTATGTGGTGTCTGAAGTCATCATTCTGATACGGTGGGTCATGCCACCAACCATAGTTGAAATTCTTCAAAGTTGAGTTTTTCGTCATTTTGCAAATTCTTCAAATTTTCAAATTCATCAACTTTTCAAATTCATCAACTTTTCAAATTCTTCAAACTATGAAACTCATGTTCTTCATTGACTATATACTTATATATTTGAGTTTTCATTGTCCTCAACAACATTCACTTATTGCTAATTCTTCAAGTTGATTTTCATCTAAGTTAATGTGATCGGACCCTTTCCCCGTATACGCTAAACTCAACCCAGCCTGTTCACAAATTCTTCATATGTGTTCTACTTTGAAACTTGTTCAAAGTCTTCACTATGTCCTTGACAGCTGAAGAATTTGCAAACAAAAACTTAAACTTTTCACCATCAAAATTTTTGGCGTTTCCCGCTCAAACGGTTCTGATTCCCATGACCGGATAACCCACGATCCCCCACTATCTCCACTACTCAGAACATGGGTGACACCTGTTGCGTGAAGAGCAAGGGTCAGGGGCAATCTGGTCCAAAATCTTCGGGAGGATTGGTTTTCACCTCCACTATAAATACCCCTCCCCTTTCACTATGCTCGGTTACTCTTCACTTCTACTCTCTCCCGAGCTCCGACCTAGCTTCGCCGCTAAAATCATCGCCGCCGGTGTGGAAGAGCTTCTCTGCCTCAACCTTGATGTCGTCATACTCGCATCGCCGGCGGAAGTCTTCACCCTGCTGCCGTTGTTGCTGTCTCCCTCTGCCAAGCTAGGGCGTGGGAGATCTGGATTGACGAACTTCCTCAATCTCATCTCGCAGTTCATCGTGTTCTTCACCAGGGTAAATAAAATTTATTTTTACTACCCTTGTTTGATCTTCAGTTATTCCTCAATTTTCTCAAAGGTGTTTATCCCTAAGTTATGATTTTCTTCAAGATTCCTCAATTGTGTGAATCCTCAAAGTTGCACAACTCTGGAACCTAAGACAAAGAACACTTAGTGAAATTCCTCAAGACACCCATGATC
Organism: Hordeum marinum; assembly: GCA_022496015.1. Taxonomy (NCBI): domain Eukaryota; kingdom Viridiplantae; phylum Streptophyta; class Magnoliopsida; order Poales; family Poaceae; genus Hordeum; species Hordeum marinum. The sequence goes on from CM039674.1 coordinate 155,223,431, forward strand.
AAATTCCTCTCACCTGACTTTATTGAAAAATTTCTAAGAACGCATATGACCTCTTCAAATTCCTCGCACCTATACTCTGTTCACAGGTACAAAATGTCCGTTGATGAATCACTAGGTTCTCATCAGCCTAACTAATTTGCAGCATTTCTTGAGGAAAAAGTGTGCACTTCTTCAGAATCTTCAAGATCAAAATCCTCAGTTGAAGAAAATGGATGATGGGAAGAAGCCACAAAAAGGTGGAAAGAAAGCTGAACAGAATACTGCTTTTGATATACCTGAATATTTGTATGTTGGTTACTGTACACCTTATGAATCCATACATGGCAAAGAGACAAAAGAACAGAGGAAAATCAGAATTCAGAGGATTGAACGGAGGTGGGTGAGGGAATGGAAAGAGTATCGCTATGTTACTCCCAAATATATGAAGAAGTTCTCACTCAAACCCACTTACAATAGGGCACCTCCTGCTGATGATCAAGAAGTTGATCCCACAAGTGTTGCTCGTGGTGAAGACTTTCCCGCTGAATGGGAAAAGCGTCAACTCAAACTTCAAAGGACTGCCGAAGCTGCAGTGAAGAAATTCAATGAAGACTCTGCTGCTGCTGCCACTGCCGGAGCCTCTGCAAGTGCTCCGAAGAAAAAGATGATGAAGAAATCGGTTGTGAAACCAAATTCTTCATCTTCAAAGTCATCACAACAGATTCCTTACGCTCAGCCCTGAAAGTCCTCAGTTGTTGGATCGATAGCTGCTCAGTCCTCGACTGCTGCTGCTAAGTCCTCTACGCCTGTGCATCTTGCATCATGCCAAAGGACTGAGGGATTGTCAATTGCTCCAGGGGCATTAGCAAGTTCTTCAGCCCAAGCACATTCCTCAAGCAGTCCTTCCCTGAGGAAAATGAAAGCAATTGCTGGCCGAGGCATTCGACCAAGTCCTCAACCCAAGAAGGTGGCATTCACCATACCATCAGATTCCTCAGATGAAGCTGATGAGGAGCTGGCTACAATCATTAGAAACAAGCAAGAACGAGTTGCTCAAGCAAAGGGCACTCAAATTCCTCTTTTGCTTGATCCAAAACAGCTGCTTAACTTCATTGATATCTGACACAAGGATCCCAAAACGCCCATTGATGACTTGAAACTACCTCCTGGTCCTAATCATGTCCTCACAGCTTTCATAGTTGAAGAAAAATGGAAGCATGAGAAGGCCAGACAAACCAAGAAGGCTCAGTACAAGAAAGAGCATTACTTGAAGAAGAATGTTCTGAATCTGTCTCCTGAGGAACTTGTGAAGGTCGGTCTGAAATCAAAGGCCTCAGTGAAGAATTCAATTCGTACTATGTTGATTGGCAAGGCGCCAAGGTTCGCTTCGTCAACATTGCTGATAAAGTCATAAATGATCACAACTCAAGGGTTGCCTCTCGCTCACATCCACAAATTCCTCACGCTGTGGAAACTGCTCAGCCTACTGCAGAAACTGCCAGCGTAGCTGAAGAAAGTTAGACCACTGAAGAACCTACCAGGACACCCTCCACTGGTGCGCTTGATGAAACTGAACCCACAAGGACGACTGCATCAGTCGTGCCTGAAGGAAATGTACCACCCCCACCTTCAGCTGACTCAGTCAAATCATCAAAGGTGAAGACAATCAACCTTCCTTCTGCATCAGAAGTGAAGAAAACTAAAGCTGCTGAGAAGAAGGCACTAAAGAGAAAAGCTTCAACTTCAGATTTCTCATCCGTGAAGAAGTTGAAGACTCTGTCAAAATCTTCAACTGAACCATTAGGTGCCACTCCAATCTCCTCAACACCAGCCTATGAGATAATTCCATTTGGTGTTAACTATGTCATCCCAGATGATGAAGATGAAGAAGATCATTCTGCTGCTTCAATAGACTAGATTGATGACGACATTGAAGTTGAAGCAAATGCTTCAACTCCATAGATATCATCGCCCCAGCCTCAGTTCACTGCTAAAGAGGCCGGCGTTGAAGAAATTGATGAGGATGTAGACATTAGCAATACAACTCCTGTCATTAATGACGAATATTGGGAAACTGCTCATCCCAATTCCCCAATGACTACTCCTCGGTCACAGATTCCTTAGTCCCCAGCCCAGACTGAAGAAATTCATGAAGGATCTAATGACATGGCCGCTCCAGTCACTAAAGAAAATCAAGTTGCATTAGCTGATGACTTTGCTGCTCTAACTACCACTGATGAAACTGCATCGCAAATTCCTCATACTGAAGAAATTCATGCTATGCCTAAAGAGATCAAGGGCCACTTCAAGCCAAATCTTCACCCAAAGCCAAGAATGCCATTCAAAGGCTCACAGCGCCCCAAATTCCTCAACTCCAATTTCTTCAATGAGCACATTTTCTTCACTGGACCCAATCCATATGACTCAGCGAGGATCGGTCGAACAAGATTCTGGACTCCAACTCGGATGAATTACTATGCATCAGTTCTGTTCGACAAGAAGAAAGTCTTCGAGCACCACCAAATTCCTCATGCTGATATGGAAAAAATTCCATCCTTCACACCGGTGCTTTTAGTTCTTCACAATGCAGGAATTCTTCCCTTCTAGGTGATATCTGCGACTGGAATGAAGAGCTAATTCTTCAATTGTATGCCACACTTCACATCATAGGTGATGCTTCGGACATCAACACTTGGGTCTTGGACTGGATGACCGGATCTACTCACCTCACTGCTCCAGCATCTGAATTGCTTCGGTCAGTCCCTATCCCAATTGCTTCAAAAGAAGCATGCCGCTTGTTTGATGAACTTGCACTACCCAATCAACTGATGCAAGTGCTGATGAAGCCCTTGGCTCCTGGAAAACCTCAACGGACAACCTTCCTAGTGAAGGATTTGCTCTATGTGCCTAGGACGGTCTACCGCATTCTCACCAATACCCTATGTCCTCAGAAGGGTCACAACTCTAAAGAACAAGAAGTGGACGGAGTCATGAAGAATATGTTTTAACATCATTCATGGAATTCCCATCAACTTCCATGATTGCTTCATGAGGACATTGGCGAATGCTGCTCTAGCCCCGTTTGAACTGAAGCCTTATGCTCCATGGATCATGAAGTTAATCAGATCAAGGTCTTCAGTTCCCTTCAAGGCAAACTTCCAGAATCACTTTGGCTTCTTGCCCCCGATTGAAGTCCTCAAGAGCACAATTGCCTCAGTTTAAGGAAAAGGCAAGGCTGTCATTGATGAAGGTACTCGTCCATTGGATGGTCAGTTTTGCAAAGCTGCATCCTTCTCCACCAATGATGACACTGCAACCCAGGACTCGGAAGCAAAGGCCTCAGCACAAAATCCTCAAGAGTCTGTCCCTTGTGTGATGACTGGTCGTGAGCTACTCATAAGTCTTCATTAGAAGGTCGATCGCAATCACAAGTGGGTAACGCGTCAGTTGGCTTCCATTGTTCAGAACATGACAGTGACGCAGAACTCTATGAAGAAAAATCACTACTATGTGCATGAAATCCTCAACCTTACTTGGGCCATTCTGTCTCACCTCAAGACTCCTGAAGAACTGAAGGAGCTGGAGGAAAATCTTGACTGGGCTCGTCAACCATAGAAGAAATTCAAGAAAGTTCAAGTTCCTCTGATGGTCACAAGTTCATATTCTTCATCGTGTGAGACGGATGAAGTTGAGGACATTGAAGACACTGCGGCAGGCCCTGCATCGACAAACGACCCCGACAACGCTGGCGCTCCTTCCTCACCAACATGATGAAATTCTTCAAGGGGCGTTAGTCCTCACTTTTTCGTCCCTTTTGGTCTTCGATGACAAAGGGGGAGAAAATTTGAGTTAGTCTTCAAGCGGGTCTCTATATATGTGTTGTTTTTGTTTAAGTTACAACTCTCGCTCTTCTGAAGCTTTTATTGGTTGAGTTGTAAACTTAAGTTTGATGGTGGTCTGACTCTTTTGAACTGCTTTACGCATGCTTATTTCCTCAAGTATCTTAATGCATGCATGCTGAATTTCGTTAGACACCATTTTCATCATGCATTTCAAATTCTTCATATCATATGTTCAAATGCGTGTATGAATTACAAGATATAGGGGGAGTCCTCCATGTTTTTAACCTGCCATGTGCATTTGCAGTCCAAAGCAAATTCCTCAAATATGCACATCTTCAGGGGGAGTTCTTCTATATCTTGCAATCAAATTCCTGAAACTCAGTATTTACACATCATAGTATTATCCCCATTGAAAACTTAACCTATTTGTCATCAATCACCAAAAAGGGGGAGATTGTTAGTGCAGCTAGTTCCCCTTGGTGATTTTGGTGTATTGGAGACTTATAGGTTAAGGACTTAATGTGTTTGTGAGTGTACATAGGCTCTATAAGTCGATGAGGAGTTTGATATATCCAGAGATTATCGACCCCTAAAAATGTATGTCTTCAATTGAAGACTTTGGTGAAGACTTTGCTGAAGACTTTGGTATTCCCTGAAGACTTTGAAAATGAAGAAGTTGGTGTGACCTTGAAGATATGAACGAGGACTATGAAGTGTGAAGACTTTTGTTTTCATAGTTTCATTTCCTTTCTTTGAGTCATAGGAAACACCGTATTGTTAAAGGGGGCCGAGGTAATACTAAGGAAAATTTCCAATTGATGCTCAACTCAAAATCCTCAACCTATCCAATCCTTCGAGTGAAGCCTTTGGAAATCTCTTAAGGTTCGGTCAAGTTCTTTAGTGATAGATACGATGTTCTTCTAGTCTTTGATGAAATTGATCTGACTGAGGAGTTTGGATTTCACCAGTGCAAATTTCCTACAAGTGAGGAACATGATATGTGTGAGGACTTTCATAGTTCGAAATTCCAACCATTGTTGTGCGTAACGCTAGCTGTCCCCAATCATAATATCCACATAACGGTCATATCATTGGGGGTACTTATGTATTATCATGTCAGGTTGCACCCTGGCTATAAATACCACCCCCCACAACCACTAGATGGTTGGCTACTCTGAGAGAAAACTGACACTTGTCATTTGGGAGCAACCCATCCTTCGAGGACTTTGAGAGAAAATCATCAGTGAGGAAAAACCCACAACCAAACTACCAAACCCAAAGTGATTGAGCATCACTAAACAAATTCCTATGTGGAACCTGTGCTTGTTACCTTTGAGGACTGTGCATCCTCCAGACGGTTAGGCGTCATGGTCTAGTGCATCCTGCAGTCAATTCGGGATCACGAAGTGACCTTGGTCTAGAACATCCAGCAGTCAATTGTGGATCGCCGGGTGACCAGTTTGTGAGGGTTTTGTAAGTCTACCCTAAAGACTTACCACGAGTGTTTGTGAGGACTGTGTGACCTTATCTCAAGGAGAATACGGTAAGGACTGTGTGTCCTCTGGTTTAAATACCAGGTCGCTCCAAACCAGACTTACGACTGTCACAGCAGTTGGAACTGGGTCATCAAACCATTGTCTTCATCGAGCTACCTAGTTCTATTTCCTCAACCTCTCTATTCCTCATATACTTGTTGATGAAATTGATCGTTATTGTTTGAAGGATTTGACTAAAGACTTTCACAATTTTTTCACCTCAAATTCTTCAAGTTACTTTGTTCCTCACTTGCTTATCCTATATCACGCTACCTGTAATTTGTGCATGTTCATTTCATCATCATGACTATGATGTTGCTATGTTCCTCATGCACTTGAGTACTTAATCCGTTTTTTGTTATTCATCACATTTCAAATTCCTCAAGTTGAAATTCCTCAAGTGATGAATTTGTAAAAATCGCCTATTCACCCCCTCTAGTCGATATAACGCACTTTCACTTGTTCACTAACCCTCAAATCTATTCCTCAAGTGAGAGTTAATGGTGAATTATTTCTATGTCAAAACTATGTGGATGATATTATCTTTGGTTCCACTAACCCTCAATTCAGTGAAAGATTGAAAGGTTGATGTCCGAAAAGTATGAGATGTCCATGATGTGTGAGCTGAAGTTCTTTCTTGGATTGCAAATCAAGAAATCAAAAGAAAGAACTTTCATCTCTCAAACTATGTATACCAATGACTTGATCAAGAAGTTCAACATGTAGGAGTGCAAAGGTATGAAAACTCCCATGCCAACTAGTGGACATGTTGATCTTACCAAGGAGGATGAACCAGTTGACCAAATGGTTTATCGATCTATGATTGGTTCATTGATATATCTATGTGCATCTCGTCCTGATATTATGCTTAGTGTTTGCATGTGTGTTAGATATCAAGCAGCACCTAAGGAGTGTCATCTTTTGGCCGGGAAACGTATTGTGAGATACTTGATACAAACACCAAACTTTGGCATTTGGTATCCCAAGGGATCTTCTTTTAACCTTCTTGGCTATTCCGCTTCGGACTATGCCGGTGACAAGGTTGATAGAAAATCCACCTCGGGTACTTGTCAATTTTTGGGTAGATCTCTTGTGTCTTGGTCCTCCAAGAAACAAAACTCGGTATCTCTATCTACTACCGAAGCTGAGTATATTGTTGCTGGATCATGTTGTGCGCAATTACTATGGATGACACAAACGCTTAAGTATTATGGAATCCATGTTAAAAATACTCCCTTACTGTGTGACAATGAAAGTGCTATTAAGATTGGTCATAATCATGTGCAACATTCTCGAACTAAGCATATTCAAGTTTGACATCATTCATTCATGATCATGTTGCTAAAGGAGATATTATTCTTAAGCAAAGCAATTGGCCGATATCTTTACTAAGCCACTTGATGAGAAAACTTTTTGTGATTTGAGGAGTGAGTTAAACGTCATTGATGCTTCAAACTTGAGCTAGACTCACTCGAATGCTTGCAAGGGCATTAGCCTTCTTGATACTTCCATGATATTCCTAACATGTTATGTTATGCCATGGAATTCTATGCTCCCTTGTATTGCATCTAACCATTTGTAGGTACTTGGAAGAACTTCATTCCACGAGATTGCAACCAACTCCAATCATAAGCAATCTCGTATAGACCAAGTATCCACAACCCCTCTTGATGATGGAAGGAAGAAGACAACAAAAATGTATCCTTGACATATACTTGATCATTACTGCAAAATCTCAATTGGTATCATGTCAAATGGATATACCTATTGCTCTTCCTTGCATGACTAACCTTTGTAGGTAATAAGTGTACTAGAACGAGAAGGATTGATCCCAACTCAAGATGTTCTTCATCAACCTTGAGCATCCTCAACAAGTTCACCTATGAGTAACGTCATCAACATCACTCAAAGATATGCACTCATATCCTTGAAAAGGTTTTACTCCAAGTCATGAGTTAAAGAAACTCAAGTGATATGAAGACATTAAAATGCTTAGTCGAAGAATGGTAACCTCATTTTGAGATTAACATGGAGTATCACCTATGATCAAGTATCCTTGCTTGGCTCCTAAGTCAATATACTCTAATATAGGTGGCCTAGTCACCGTCCATCATCTAGTTAAAAATCTTGTGTGGTTTGTTCTGTATTTGCATGATCTCTCGTAACCACTCAAATCTTCTCTAGATGATGCCCTTCACTTTCCCTTTGAAAATATTTTCGTTTGACTCTTTGAAAACAGAAACTTGGTCCCTTATTCCTTTCTTTCTGTTTTAGCCTCAGAGCCATCGACTCAGATATCTCGGTTCTACCGAAATTGTAGACAAGCTACACTACAAAATCTCGGTACCACCGATCTATCCGTCTCGGAGTCACCAATTTATTTTTCTCTTATCTATTCTTCTTCTGATACTTCGATGATCCCTTCTGGAAAAAACTTAGGTGGAGAATAACAAACAAAACTTAGGGGGAGAAATTCCTTATTCAAGGATCCCTAGCTCAAAGGAGGAGAAGACTACTATTTGCCACAGGGAGAGAAGTTACCTTCAATGATTCCCTCAGTTCTTTTCAATGAACCCTACTTTCAATGACCCTTGTTCTCGAGGATCCCTTCCTTTTCAATGATCCTTGTACCTACCCCTAAATTTGACCTTTTTGGAAATTAATTCCAAAGGGGGAGAAACACAAAGCTTCATGCTAAAGGGAGAGTTACATGCTTATGTAAAGGGGGAGATATGATTAGGGTAGAGAATATATCAAGCTTTTACTTATATAAATAAGCTCGATAATATTCTTATTTTATTTGGCTGTTCACTTTAGAACTTTTCTCACCCTATCCAATCCCAATATCTACATGCTAAGATTCAGGGGGAGAGGATGAACTGCTACTTTCATATCTAAGGGGAGAAAGCTCTAAATGATCTTGGAGACATATTAATCTTAAAGAATAACATCTTCTATATGTTCTCCACATCTTGGTTCTTTTGAATTTTATTTCCTTTGATCAGTAGAATAATCTTGTGTTTCCTAACATTGTTTTGTCAAGTGCGTTTCTACTACTAGAATGCTCAAGAACTCAAGGTAAGTATATGCATCATTTCTTTGATCAAGATGATCTCTTGCTTCTAGCACATATTGTTTGCAAGAGTGAAGTCTTGAACAAGGACACATATCATTCATATATATATTGATGAATATAGCCAAGATACACATGACTCCTTATATCCCTTCATCCATATGTATGTCCATGCATTCCAAAGCAACTATCCTTTAAAGGACTACACACATTTAGGGGGAGCAAATCTAAGTCATGTGTCTCTCAAAGTCTTCATTATAGCCACGCATGTCTTTATTTGAAGCTTTGATTGTATGTTGTCATAAATTACCAAAAAGGGGGAGATTGAAAGCACAACATGCTCCCTTGGTTGTTTTGATAATTCATGACAACATACATTGTCTCTTAGACTAATACTTTTATCTAGTGTATTTCAGATAATAGTCCATGGAGAGTTGGGTTGGCAAAAGGATTGTGAAGATTGTGAAATACCCCAAGAAGCAAGGAAATAGGTTGGCCAAGCTTCAAGCAAGAGGACTCTACATTTTATATTTGTGAGTAATCACTTTGAGTCCATAGGAAAGCCAATACTATTAAAAGGGGGTAAGGTTTTGTTGGTGAACAAAATGCTCATACGTGCACAAGTGATAGCCACCAAGAACACCCACAAACTCTCCCACCAAAGTCCGTCCAAAGCCAAATATTCCAAATTGGTGCAACCAACATTCTACACTCGGTGCCACCGATTCCAAACCCTAGACAGACTCAGCCAAACCCTAGATTTTTGGTGAAACCGGTACTGCATTCGATGCCACCGAGTTGGGCTGCCAACTTTCTTTTACGCAAGTTCACAGTTTTGGTCCCTACGATATTGTCGAATCTGTGTCACCGGGATTGGACATTCTGACCATTAGTCACCTTATTGGTGCAACCGAGATTCCTATATCGGTCTCACCAAGATTCAAAAGTTGCTAACTTTAAGTCACTTCGATACAACCGAGATTCACATATCGGTCCCACCGAGTCTAACTTATTGTGTGTAATGGTTGGATTTTTGGAGATTCCTATATATACCCCTCCACCACCACCTACTCGATAGGGAAGCATTCAGAACTATTCCATACCAATCCTATCAGTTTTCTGAGAGAGAACCACATATCCTTGTGTTGAGGTCAAGATCTTCCACTCCAACCATATGGATCTTGATTTCTAGCCTCCCTAAGTTGCTTTCCACCAATCCCATCTCTTCTACCATGCCAAATCTGTGAGAGGGTGATTGTGTGTTGAGGAGTCTATCATCTTGAAGCACAAGAGAAAGGTGTACATCGCATTACCGAGCCTATTACCTTTTGGAGGGTGGTGCCTCCTACATTGGTTCGGTGTCGCTTGGGAGCCTCCTACTTCGTGTTGTGGAGTTGAACCAGGAAGTTTGTACAGGCAAGGAGATCACTTACTTCGTGAAGATCTACCCATAGTGAAGCTAGTCCTTCGTGGACGGAAGCCGTTATGGAATAGTCAAGGTTGCTACTTCGTTGAACCTTATGGGTGGAGCCCTACCTGGACTCTCGCGACCGTTACCCTCCGTGGGTTGAAGACTCCATAAACATGGACGTACAATAGCACCACCTATCGGAAACATGAGAAAAATCTTTGCGTCTCCAATTGCGTTTGATCTCCATATCTCAACTCTTTACTTCTTGTGCAATGTCTTTACCTTCCGCTACCATATTTGTTGACATGCATGTGTTGGGTATATAGACTTGCTAGTCTTGCTAAAACTGTTAAAATCTGCCAACCAATTAACTTGGGAAAAGGTTTGGTTTTAATTTACTGCTAGTAGTCTATTCACCCCCCCCCCCCTAGACACTCTTCTAGTGATCCCTCACATCTCCATGGGTGTTTACTATATTAGGGCATGGAGAAGTGCCAGCTAGAATTCCCATGGGGAAGATGGTGGGTCAAATACCTTACCTAGCGTGCACGACGAGGATGGGGATGGTATATACATAGCATTACCCGCCTTAACCATGAAGTACTTACATGTGAGCTCTTAAATTAGTAGACCACGTGTAATTTGCGACCTCGGTCACCCAAATTTCCACAGATCCCACCCATCTGGCCAAAATATGCCTAAGAAATCCCAAACTTAGCCATAACATACTGTTTATTTGCATTGGAGTACTGTTTTTTTACTGAAATACTATCGAATGTTGTTAGTAAATGCATGTTGGGTTTCCTCACGGGGATAAAGAAGTGGCAACAGGGATGGGAAACATTTTATCCCCATGCATGGGTACGGAGACGGTGAGGGGAATGGGAGGCCAGTGATTGGAACAGGGATGGGAGACATTTTATCCCCGCGCGCGACTACGGAGACGGTGACGGGAATGGGAGGGCGGTGATGGGGACCCGGATGGGACTCCAATATACCTGCATGATCAGTAATCCCCATTGTCAGCTTGATGCCTAACTAACTGGACAACCCCACGTGGTGGCGCACATACAACGCATATTCTGTGCCGGACCCCACACCCCCACTCGTCCCACCACACCATAGTCACTTTGAGGCATGCATGTCAAACTTTTTTATGTAGTGCACATGTGATAATAGGAGTGTAGTGTTAAAATTCGATTTGTAAAGAACATTAGGACATTATATACTTCAAATTGATTCCTTAGGTATTTAATTTGTAAAATTCAAATTTGAACTATATGCACACGCGGTTGTGCGCTCGAGTGGATTAGAAATTCATTTTTCTGTGTTGGGTGCATGTTTGGTCCCCATGGAAGGAAAAACAATGAATTTTGAACATCTCGGGGCCGCAAACACTGACTCTTGGCTATCAATTTGCAGCAAACGCCCAACTAAGCTAGAATTCATGAAACATTGACAAGATTTGAAGATATGAAACTTATAGGTCATGGTAAAAATCATCCAATTTGAGAGAAGTTTTCATCTAAGCTTCTTGTAAATGAGGGCTTATTAATAAATGCAACAGAGAACCGTCACGTTTACGTCGCAAACGGTTTATTAATCTAATTGTTTTTATTTACTCCATGTATTAGTGTTGAATAATGTCAAGCTTTGTGAACTTTGACCAAATTTAGAAAAAATGTTAACATTTACAATTAAAAATTATTACCATTGGATTCTTTATTTAATGTCCTTTCACATCATATATATATTCATGGTAATTATTTCTATTTATTTCTTTAAAGTTGGTTAAACTATATCAAGCGCGATCCTTGCACCCAGATATGATTTGACAGGACGCATGCTAGCAGCAGGTCGCCTCGCTGGCTGACCGGGATGCATATGAGAAGGTGGTTGAATTGATGGGAGGCGTGTTCCCTAAGCAGTTTCGCAGGGAGACGTGTCGTCAGACACACGTGTGAATTGACGATGCGCATGCGAGCAGTCCGGCGCATAGGCACCTCACCAGGAGGCGAGCCATCCTTTGAACCGCCGCCCGCCTCCCTCTCATGTCCCAACTCCCCTTTATTAACCGTGCCCGAGCAGTTGGCTTTAAGATTCTCGCTACACAATCCTCTCACCCACCCCCACCCCGCGCATCCTCGCCGTCGTTCTCAATCGTCATCAGCAGCCTCCCTACAGCATGGGAGGGAGTAACCACATCGGTGCCGGCAAAGCACCCAAGCACAGTGTGAAGGTGGGCATAGAGATTGCTATCATCGGAGATAACATATCATGCGGACAGCATCACGGCCTTGATGTTGTCGCTGCCGCTGTGTTTCCCCAGCCGGAGCCGGTGGTCCACAGGGACTCGGACAAACACTCCAGCGACGACAACGACTCAGACAGAGAACTGATTGGTCATATATACCTATTTTTGCTAAATACATATGATGGGCTAAATGGTTTGCTACCAAAACATGGCATGCCAACTTTTGGGATCAAATTAGTTAGCTTCGATTTAGGGCTCATGTTGTTGCATGATATATCTAGTATGTTTCATAAACTTTGCCTTGCGAATTCGCGTTATAAAATATACGGACATCACATTTTTTACTATGTATCGGTGCTATCTGACGATGTGGACAATGAGGATGAAGACGTCCAGGAGAGGTTCAAGAGGCAAAGGCTTAGAGATCTTATGGCTGGAAAGTATAACAAGCATTTCAGGAAGAATGGGGGCTATGGATGCCCGTTCTGCAACCATAAGGTTAACAACACATACTCAAGTGTTCTGGTGCATGCGAGAGGATGAGTCGTTGGCTACTTCAAGCAGAAGTATTCTGTCAGGATAACGCACGCCGCGTACGCCCAGTTCTTGGAGAATCTTAACCATCAAGCATGAAGATGAGATGTTGGATTGATTGTTTCGAAAACATGAAGGTTGAATTGAATCTATCTAGTTTGTGTGTATTATATTTTTTCCTGAGATTGAAGCTATGCGACGGCTTTCATTATGCGGTATCTCCATCACACCGGAATGCTAGTTTACTTGATAGTAATATTTATATAGGATTTATCACACAAGGTTGGATCTAATAAACCGTTTCCTCCGAAGCACATTATTCTAGGGGACTAAGATTCAGTGACTTACTGCACCTGCCTTTGTGTCTATGACATGTGGGCCCAACAGGTGGCTGGTCCACATGTCATACACCCAAAGGCAGGTGTAGTTACGTCCTTGAAGCTAGACATAATCCCTCGGCACCACTTGAAAAAAAACTCAGCACCCACACGTCACAAAAACCCTTGCCTTCTCCCCTCCCCCTCCCCCTCCCCAACCCAGTAGCACCTACACTAACACTAGTACTCTGAGACTCTCCATGCATGACACCGCCTATCACTCCGGCTACCACTTAGCTCGACGCATGTCGCCCCCGCCGGCTGCCGTAAAACGCCACCACATATCTCCATTGCCGATTGTCACGGCCTATCGGTGCTGACTTTCTCGATGCTTTTCGTTGTCCACCCGGCTCGCCCGATTGGGGAATATTTGGTACTGGGTTTTTTCCCCATGAAGAACCTGGTAACTAATCTACTGAAATATTTCTGCTCATCTCTTATCCCAGTCCGTCGACCCCTTTTAATCACCCGTACGAAATCGTCGTGGATTAATGTTTCTTCTAGCGGATTTGAGGGTTTTCATTCATAGAGTGTACAGTGCAAGGACAAATCAGGGCTATGCGGACTCGGCCAAAAACCCTAGGAGTTCCATCTCACTACACCAGACGACTTCATGGAGTGCACGGTATGTTCAATCTCAAACTACCTGGGTTGACATGCATGGCCTATTCTTTTTCTGAACCTATACTATAGATTGCTACATTTGGATAAAAGGTGCCACATGCAGCATTTACGTCAAATGTGATTTCTTCTTCTTATCCTTCTCCTTCTATATTAGCAAAATTAATGATGTATTGTTCTTTCATTTTCTCTCTCATATATATATATATATTTGCATGACATCATGGTTACATTATCTGTTTACTTGTAATTTTTTATCCTTTCAAATCAACTGATGTGCATATGCTATTATTTTAACTACTACTATCATACTATCACCTTACCATGTTCTATAACAAACTTATCATTTCCTACAGTACATCCCTTGCGCTGCAACGACAACTATAGCGCTAAATCTTTGCCTTTACATAACTAAAGACTCCAGGGATGCCACATTGAGTACAAACCATGGATTCACAATCATTGTTTCTATAAAAATTAATGAAGATTATCACTCCTACTTTGAAGAAGACCTTTGGGGAGAAATTTCTAAGTATTATGTACTGAAAGCTGGCACTAAAATTACGCTGCACCTAAAAGAGCCTTACCAGACGATAAATGTTACCTTCCCTGACAACATTCTCTGTACATGCTATGTTGGAAGTAAGTGTTCTTTGTAGTATTTGCATGTTGACTTGCATAGCAAGATCAATGTAATTGTGTATTATTTCAGCACCCAATTGGGATTTCATTTTCTTAATCTGTTAAAACAGTTCCTACCTAGTCAGTACTAACTTGTAATTACCAATGCACTGTCCTTCTACCCTTAACTAGCTACATAATCATTATCCTCCCACGGCTCCACTCTTGACAGAAAGATATGTCGGTGATATTCTCCGGACATGTATTTCGAGGTTGACAACAAGCGGAGGCAGGCTGAGCCAAAAACACAAGAGACTTCGATAGGCATAGACTTCATCAGCAGCCTCCCCGACAATATGTTGAGAGTCATCATCTTCCTCCTCCCTATTGAAGATGGTGTGTGCATAATTGTCTTCTCTCGACGGTGGAGCCCTCTATGGTGTTGCGCATCTCTCGGCATCATCAGCAAGCACATGCTTTGCACTAGCTACCACAAACACTTGGATGCATTATCATAGATCCTAGGCATGCAATGTGGCCCAATCAAAGGCATTACCATGGGCAAGTTCCGTTCCAATGGCAAGGACTAAGCCAAACTTGACGAGTGTTTCTTATTGCCAGCCCTAGATCATCGCGAGGAGATCCATTTTAATGTTGTACATATGCACCCGTTGCCACCCTTTGCGCCTCACCTCGCGCCAACGCTACGCTTCGCAAGGTTCTTGAAGTGCCATTTCCCCCAGATTAACGCCAATCCCACTCTTTTGCTACCTCAACGGATGCATCATGAGCTCATCGCTGTCTGCATCCCCAACGACGACATGGAGCGCCTACTCCGCGACTGTACTGCGCTCGAGTACCTTAATATTCACGCGATCAATGGGTTGAGTAGCCTCCTCATCACCTCCATGAATCTTCGGGAAATTTGTGTGTATTACTGGTATTGCAACAGGAGATTGCACAAGGTGAAGCACCAAATGGTCATTGTGGATGTGCCTTTACTTGAGAGATTACTTGTTGTTGATCAACAAGGTCCAACAAGAATCATGGTCATTCATGTGTTGAAATTGACAGTGTTTGGCTACTCGCTCGTCAACTTATCTGAACTTGTTTTTGGATCCATAACCATCCATGTAAAACAATCGCCGTCTTCTCATTCTTTAAATAACATTTTTTTTCTCTATTAAATATGTATGTTTGTTTTTCATCCAGAAAATCATATCGAAAAGCTTGACCTTGTATCTACGCGGAGTGAAGGTCTTAGCAGTAGAATATATCGGCCATGACCTGGACAAAGTTGTCAGATTGCTAAGATTCTTTCCGTTCCTAGAGAAGCTATATGTCGAGGTGATGCTCTTTCATGTTAAATTTTAACCACAAGGGAGTTCAAATTTTGAAACCCTGCAAATCGTAAGAGGTCGGTTGTGTGTCCAAGCACTAATACATTCTCTTCTTTCGCAGATACGATTAGGCTCGACAGTGGATAATGTGATACAATATAACAATCCTATCGAATGCCTTGATCTCCATCTCTCATAAATTACTTTAAACTCCTAGCTAGGGACCTTACCGGAGATTATATTCACGGGGTTCTTTGTTGTGAGAGCAAGTGTGCTAAAGATAATGAGATTTTCCCTACATTTATTACGCAAAAAAGAATGGTTTGATGACTAGCTCCAACGACTAGGACAGAATGGAAAACTCTCTACAGAAGCTCAATTTCGTTTTGTAACTTCATTTGACAGACTATTCGGAAGTCCCAATGCCAAGCACATAAATGACATGTCAGTGGCAGATCGCTTTGCAGAAATATTGAAGTTGCGAAACTAATAGTAATATCAGTATTAACCTATCATATATGTTCATCTTTTTCTTATCAACGTGGGCGACTAGAGTTGCATGACAATTTCCTGCATAAGCTGAATTTCATTTCTATTATCGGTTTGAAGCTTGTAATCTTTGAATTTGATTATTGCAATGCTGGAATTTGGGCCTTTGTACTATTTCTGTAATTTGTCATACAACCATGCAAATGACATCTTATGAGGGAGATCTTATATCTTTTCCTTAGAATGCAACGGCTGATTAATATCTGGACATCAATATGCAATTGACGATTAATATCCGAACCTTGAGAAGCAGAACCACGACCGAGGGTATCCTACACGGCTCCAATGGCGCTCCCAGTAGCTGCTGACGATGAGCGCCAGTTCACCATACATACCGTAGTGGACACGCCCTGTCGGTTCGTGGTGTACACCAAACATCCGATCTGGATGGAGAACTCCAATGTCATGGACCTGTTACTTGACAAGGACAAGTATAGAGTGGTCTGGTTCGACCTCGCATCCCACCGCATGCTCTACACTCGCGTCCCTACGCGTGCTCTGCTCCCGCGTCCCTCCATGCGCGCTTTGCCAGTGGTTGGGGCCGGCCCATGCTCATGTTCAGGGCTCCATATGCATGCGGTTGCGCAACGCGTGTCGCCCCATGCAGTTACATCCTCCACGACTGAATCACGCGTTGCAAAAACTGCCATCCGGACATGCCGGTTTTTCAGGATGTCTGGCTCCCATTTATACCAACGACCATTAACCATAGTTTCTTCACGCTTAAACCCTAGTTTATGTGTTGCTTCGTAAGGAGCTGATTTGGATCCATATGTTTCATGCTATGGTTAGATTTATCTTAATTCTTCTTTTGTAGTTGTGGATCTTGCGAGAGAGCTTAATCATAAGTGGGAGGTTTGTCCAAGTAAGGGAAGCACCCAAGCTCCGGTCCACCCACATATAAAATTATCAAAGTTACCAACGTGAATCAAATAAGCATGCTGAAAACTAGCTTGACAAAAATTCCCATGTGTCCTCGGGAGCACTACACTTTATATAAGAGTTTGTCCAGGCCTGTACTTTGCTACAAAAAGGATTGGGCTACCTTGTTGCGCCTTTGATACACTTGTTACTTGTTACTCGTTACAAATTACCTTATCACAAAACTATCTGATACTGGTAATTTCAGTGCTTGTAGAGAATACCTTACTGAAAACCGCTTGTCACTTCCTTCTGCTCCTCGTTGGGTTCGACACTCCTACTTATCAAAAGGAATACGATACATCCCCTATACTTCTGGTCATCACACTCCAATGGAGTTTTGTGTGCATCATGTGGAGACCCACATGCGGAAGGGCCTCGTGGTGGTGTACACCAACGAGTCGGGCATGGTGGAGGACTCCATCGATACCATGGAGCCGCTGCTTGATGCGGATAACAAGTGCAAAGTGGTCGCCTTTGACCATGCTTACACCAGCGGTTGTCCCGGGCATGATCAGAAGGTTGTCGTCGCCTAGTTGTGCCTGGACCATCATGTCCTCCTGTAGCACTACTGCCTGGCCATGGTTCCTTGCGATCATTTCACCAGGTTTGTCGATAGCCCCGACTACAAGTTCGCTATGATGGACAGCGCCAACGATCGAAAGGTTCTCAAGACTTCGGGCTTAGCCTGCCAGAAGCTTGTCGACAACCGCGACCACTACAGGGTCCGTGGCAGAAATAAGGACATGGACTCCCATGTTGACCTGGCCAAGGCCATCATCAACCCCCTACTACTTTGACATGAAGGTTGAGTGCAACAAGAACAAGCCTACCTAGCACAGGGCCTGGGTGAAGAAACTGGATGAATATGACCTCCAGACCATGACCAAGGAAGCGTACACATGCTACGAGATGTTCAGGCAGACCATTGACATCAGGAAGTGACTCCTACCTGAAGACAACGTAGGATCAAGCCACAAGAAGAGCATTGGCGGCAATCGTCACAAGAAGTAGATGATTTGATGATCATTTCTCAATTCTCATACTCCCTCTATGCAGAAATGTTCGTAGTTTTAGAGGGATAAGTTTATTATGAATGTAATCGTTTATTAAGGTGTGGGATAATGTTATGTGTGTATTGGATGCTTAATTTGGTTATGTAATCATGTTCTTCTAAACAAAGCATAGATGTTTGTGAGCAGATTGAGCAAATCACATCGCATATGGATTAAACAACCAAAACCGTCGGTGGTGATTTCATCAGTCCCTGGCAGTTCTTTATACAGAACCATTTGCCCACACACATCCGAGTGTCCTGTGTACATCACACAAATCGTGATCTGAGAAACTGTTTGTGTTATTTTTTTCTTATCGCACACAGTTCATCCCAGTGAATTGTATGTTGTCTATAACACACATCTTGATCTATGTAAGCGTTTATGTTATTTTACCTCATCACAAACAGTTCATTCGAGTGACATGTATGTCGTCTATCGCACACATGATCATCTAGACAATCGTTTGTGTTTTGCTTGATCAGCACAAATAGTTTATCAGAGTGAACTGTATGACGTGCATCGCACACACTTGTATTTTTATAAGCGTTTGCATTATATTAGCCTATCGCAAACAGTTTATCTAGGCCAATTGTTTGCCACACTCGCACACGCAACTATTTTTAGATCGTATTTGATGGATATGCCGTCACACATAGTTTACGTCATTAGCGACGGATTCACTATGTTGTTTGCAATTCATGCATCGCACACAGTTTCGTCAAAGGGTCTCTGATTGATGTGTCGTGTTTGGACCATTCTCTAGTAGTGCCTCCTGACACCGTTCTCTGGCCTATAAATTCACATATATTCCAAAAAACCTAGAGGGCATCCCAAAACACTTTTTCCACTGACGCAAGTCTCTGTTCTGCCACGATGTCATTTGGAGCTCTGTTCCAGCACCCTGCCTGAGGGGGGATCAATCACGGAGGGCCTCTTCATCAACCTTGCTCCCCTCATGATGATGTGTGAGTACTTCACCATAGACCTACGAGTTCGTAGTTAGTACCTAAATGGCTATCTCTCTCTCTCTCTTGATATTCAATACAATGATCATCGCATCCTTGCTTTGATCCATCCGATGTAACTCTTCTGTGCGGTGTGTTTGTTGGGATCTGATGAATTGTAGATTTATGTTCAGACTATTCATGAAAATTATTTGAGTCTTCTCTAAAATTATTATGATTCTTAATTGCATCACCATTATAGCTTCGTAATTATCTCCAATCTAGTGATTTGCTTTGGCCAAGTAGATTGATCTTTCTTAAGTGAGGAAGGTGTGTTGTAGTGTGTTCAACCTGACAAGTTGCTATATCCCAGTGACAGAAGGGGACAAGTTGGGTCTTTGTGTTGTTTTCACTAAGGATAAAATGATGGGGTTTTCATATTGCTTGAGTTGACTTTGTCTACATCATGTCATCGTTCTCCATGCATTACTCTGTTTGTCATGAACTTAATACGTAAAGAGGCAAACATAGAAGTGCTCTTGAAGTGGAGTAATAGTAATAGGTGCAGGAAGGAGTCGGACTATTTGTCTTGGACTTGATGGATATATACACATGACCAGTGCTGCGAACATCGCATAACTATCCGCTTTTCTATCAATTGCCCAAAAGTAAGTTGTTTACCCACTATACGCTTATTTTCATGAGAGATGCCGCTAGGGAAAACTACGGTCCCCGAGTCTATTCACTTATATATTCACAAAATTATCAATACCTTGATTTTATTATTTGACTTTTTATTTATTTTAAAATTTATATTTATCTACTATTATCTACACACTTCACTTGCTTGCAAATAACGAGGTCAAGGAGATTGACAACCCTCTTGCCCGCATTGGGTGCAAGTTATTTGCTCTTTTGTGTGCATCCACTGAAAACGGTTATGGATTCATATTCATATTGGTTCGATAAACCTTCGTTTCAAAACTGAGGGAAATACGTACCTGTATTGTGTTGTAATTACCCATTCCTCTTCACGGAAAACCAAACGCGGATCACAAGTATCAGGAAGGATTTCTAGCGCCGTTGCCGGGGAATATCATCACCAACTATCAAGCAACTTCACACAAATTATCATTTAGTTGTTATATTTAGTTTGTCTCATAAAAATCAAAAATAAAAAAACATTTCTATTTGCTTGCTTGTCCAGTTATGTTATCTTTATCTTTGTCACACCAAACAGAAAGTAAAAAAGCAAAATTAAAGATAAAGGGATCGTCATCCACTTCCTAATCTTTTGAAAAGATTTGATTTTGTTGAAACAATTGCTAGTGAGAGTTCACTAGATTATCTTTATGAGGTCCTGCTTGAAAATTGTGAATTTGAAAATTGTGAAATTTATAAAGTGATTCACGATAGTTCCTCGAATGAAAAGCATGATAACAATTTTGTTCGTATAAATTCTATGCATATCAATTTTTCTAATGATCATGATTGGGGTGATAATCATGACATTTCCTGTGATCTTGATAATTCTAAGCTTCATGATGAATCTACTATTGATAATGATATTTGCAATGCTACTAAAAGTGGGTTTGGAGAGGCCACGACTTTAGTTGATGTTCATCCCACTATCTTGGAAGGTCATAAAACTTTTGTGCATGTGGATCATGGAGAGTATATTTTAGATGATAGTTATATTGTTGAATTTGATTATGATCCTACATGTAATTATTCTTATGAGATAGGAAAATATGGTTATAGGAATTTTCATGTTCAATTACCTCTCTTGATTTTCAAATTTTTAATGCTTCACTCTTCCTACTTGCATATCTTAAGACACTTCTTGTATTGATAATTTGTTTGCTTATAAAATTCCTATGCATAGGAAGTATGTTATACTTAAATGTCTTTGTAACATGCTTTATGTTGCTCTCTTTGTGCTTCAACTCTTGTCTTTTATGTGAGCATCATTATTATCCCAAGCCTATCTTGATGGCTATAAAGAAAGAGCTTGTCGGGAGACAACCCAATAGTTATCATTTATTTCTGTCTTGGTGTGATAACATGATTATTGCCTGTGTAATGACTATGTTTTAATGTTTTAATTAGTGTTTTTGCAAAGTAAATCCTTTGGGATGACTCACAACGTGAGTAGAATTGATACGGTGCAAAAACGGAAATTTTAGCGTCTAGTGTAGAATTTCTCTGATTTTATTGGAATGTCTTTTCAATCAGAATTTTTTGCACGGTATTTCGATACAGATTCTTCAAGTTGTCATAATGTTTCAGAATTTTTTGAGTTACATAAGTATAGGTTATCTATGGATCATTACAAATTGTTCTATTTCAGACCGATTCTATATTTTCTTGCATAGTTTGTTGAGTTTTGTGTGATTGAAGTTTTCAAGTTTTGGGTGTTATCACGATGGAAAATGGAAAGGAGCGGCAAGAGTCTAAGATTTGGGATGCCCAAGGCACCCCAAGGTAATATTCTTGGAAGATTCAAGCGTCTAATCTTGGGGATGCCCCGGAAGGCATCCCCTCTTTCGTCTCAATCCATCGGTATGTCACTTGGAGCTATATTTTTATTTGTCACATGATATGAGTTTTTCTTGGAGCGTCATTTGCTTTTGTTTGATTTTACCTTTTGTTTTCAACAATCATAGTTTCCTGGAGACACATATTTTAGAGATACACACCTTCATCATAATTTGGTAGAATACTCTATGGGCTTCACTTATATCTTTTGAGCTTAGCAGTTGCTCTAGTACTTCACTTATATCCTTTCGAGCATGAATTGCACTCTCGTTCTTCACTTATATTTGTTTGAGAGTTAATAAATAGTGATGGTAATTTTCATGGGTCATAAGACTAGTCCAGAAATAATAGGTATTCAATGAATGATAATCAAAACCATCATGTAGCACATAAAAGAGATTTTGTGGGTTAATGACATTAATGTGGTAATATGAAAAGGTTTGAGTGCATCATTTTTGATTCGTAGAAGTGTCAGTATTAAGCGGTGTTTAATTCTTGTTTGCTTAAAAATTAAAAAGGCATGGTGAGGATGTGTGAGCATTTCTATTCCTCATTAAAATCCTAGTGTCGTTTCGGGTCGGAGGCACGCGATGGTTAACTCCTACCAACCCCCTCCCTCGGGGCATGCGAGTAGTACTCTGTTTTGTGATAAAATTAATAAAACTTTGCAAAAAGTATATGATTTATTTATGCTAATGTTAAACTATGGACAACACAATCCCACCTCCTCATATTTTGCTAGCCTCTTCGGTATCGTGCCTTGCCCATTCTCACCTCGAGGATTGGTGCAACCTTCGCTGGTGCATCCAAACCCCGTGACATGATATGCTCTCTCACACATAGGCCTCAATATATCTTTATCAAAACAGCCATCATAACTACCTGTTATGGCATTCCCATAGACATTCCAAGATATATTGCCATGCAAATTCCATCGTCACCGTATATGACTAGTTCGTTCATCATCATATTGCTTTGCATGATCATATAGAGCTGGCATAGTATTTGTGGCAAAGCACTGCTCATCATTGATACGTGCATTTTCCATCATGTTTTCCTACTATTATTTATAACGTATTTATGCATAATAATGCTTCGGTGAGTAATTTTAATGTCTTTTCTCTCACAATTTGCAAGGTTTACACCAAGAGGGAGAATGTCAGCAACTAGAATTCAGCACATAAAAAAGCATGTCAGAGATACCTATTCTACACATTCCCAATGAAGATGAAAATTTACATAGATTTTTTTATACAATAAATAATAAATATTGGACTTGAAAACTACCGGAGGGGGGCCACCAGGTGGCCACCCTCCACCAAGGCGCACCAGGCCCCCTAACCGCGCCCTGGTCGAGGGTGCTCACCCGGGCCCACCTCCGGAGCTCATCTTCTGGTATAAATTCCAAAAAAACTAAAAAATGAGGAGGAGGACTTTCAAGGCGAAGCGCCACCGCCTTGGGGCGGAACTTGGGCAAGAGCACTTTTGCCCTCCGACGGAGCGATTCCGCCGAGGGAACTTCCCACCCGAAGGGGGAAATCAAAGCCATCGTCATCACTAACAACCCTCTAAACTTGGGGAGGCCATTCTTCATCAACATCTTCAACAGCACCATCTCCTCTCAACCTTACTTCATCTCTTGTGTTCAATCTTTGTACAGGAACCTCAGATTGGTACATGTGGGTGACTACTAGTGTTGATTACCTTGCGTAGTTGATTGCTATATGGTTTATTTGGTGGAAGATTACATGTTCAGATCCATTATGATATTCAATACACCTCTGATATTGAGCATGCATATTATTTTTGAGTAGTTAATTTTGTTCTTGAGGTCATGGGAGAAATCATGTTGCAAGTAATCATGTGAATTTGATACGTGTTCGATATTTTGACGATATGTATGTTGTGATTCCCTTAGTGGTGTCATGTGAACGTTGACTACATGACACTTCACCATCCTTGGGCCTAAGGGAATGCATTGTGGAGTAGTTATTAGATGATGGGTTGCTAGAGTGACAGAAGCTTAAACCCTAGTTTATGCGGTACTTCGTAAGGGGCTGATTTGGGTCCACATGTTTAATGCTATCGTTAGACTTTGTCTTAATACTTTTCTCGTAGTTGCGGATGCTTGCGAGGGGGTTAATCAAAAGTAGGTTTTTATTTCAAGTAAGAACAGTACCTTAGAACCGGTCCACCCGCATATCAATTATCAAAGTAGCGAACATGAATCGAACCAACATGATGAAAATGACTAGATGAAATTCCCGTGTACCCTCAAGAACACGTTGCTCATCATAAGAGATAGTTTTGGCCTGTCCTTTGCCACAAAAGGATTGAGCTACCTTGTTGCACCTTATCTATTGTTACTGTTACTTGCTCGTTACAAATTACCTTGCTATCAAAAACACTTGCTACTTACAATTTCAGTGCTTTCAGAAATTACCTTGCTGAAAACCGCTTATCATTTTCTTCTGCTCCTCGTTGGGTTCGACACTCTTACTTATCAAAAGGACCCCCTGTACTTGTGGGTCATCAAGACACTTTTCTGGCGCCGTTATCAGGGAGTGAATCCCTCTTGGTACATGGAAATTGGTAAGGAAAACTTATACTATGTGCTGAAATTTACTATCACTTGTTACTATGGAAATTAATCCTTTGAGGGGCTTGATCGGAGTATCTTCACCTCGACCGGAACCACAATTAGTTACCCCTCAACTTATAGCACCCGCTGAAAATATTGGTTATCAAATTCCTTCGGGTATGTTAGAACAACTGCTAGCTAGTCCTTATGCAGGAGATGGAATGGAACATCCGTGTATGCACCTAATACACATGGAAGAAATTTGTGGACTATTTAACATTGCACATTTATCCGGAGATGAAGTTAATAAGAAGGTTTTCCCTTTATATCTTAAGGGAAAATCATTGACATGGTATAGGCTATGTGATGATATTTGATCATGGAACTGGAATCGTTTGAAATTGGAATTCAACCAAAAGTTTTATCCTATGCATCTAGTTCATCGTGATCGGAATTATATATATAATTTTTGGCCTCGTGAAGGAGAAAGTATCGCTCTAGCTTGGGGGAGGCTTAAGTCAATGTTATATTTATTCCCCAATCATGATATCCCGAGAGAAGTTATTATTCAGAATTTTTATGCTCGGCTTTCTCATAATGATCAAACCATGCTCAATACTTCTTGTACTGGTTCTTTTATGAAGAAGACTATCAAATTCAAGTGGGACATCTTGGATAGAATTAAACGCAACTCTAAAGATTGGGAACTCGATGAAGGTAATGAGTTAGGTATTAAGCTTGAATTGATTGTGTTAAATATTTTATGAATATAGATGCTTTTCACAAGTTTAGCACTAAATATGGACTTGACTCTAAGATAGTAGCCTCTTTCTATGAATCATTTGCTGCTCATGTTGATCTCCCTAAAGAGAAGTGGTTTAAATATCATCCCCTATTAAAAAAGAAATTAAAGAACCGGTCATTTCTAAAGAAGAAACTATCATTTACAATGTTGATCCAGTTGTGCCTACTACTTATATTGAGAAACCACCTTTCCCTGTTAGGATAAAGGAACATGCTAAGGTATCAACTGTAGTTCGCAAAAGTAAAATTAGAGCACCTAATCCCTCTGAACAAATTAAGGTAGAACCTAGTATTGCAATGGTTAAAGATCTCTTCATAGAAAACATTGATGGGCATGCCATTTACTTGTGTGATGAAGCTTCTAGAATTGCTAAACCCGATGAAAAAGACAAACATAGACTCGTAGTTGGCTTGCCTGTTGTCTCAGTCAATATAGGAGATCAATGTTATCATGGATTATGTGATTTGGGTGCTAGTGTGAGTGCTATTCCTTTTACTTTATATGAAGAAATTATGAATGCATAGCACCAGCTGAAATAGAAGATATTGATGTTACTATTAAACTTGCTAACAGAGACACCATCACACCACTTGGTATTGTTAGAGATGTTGAAGTCTTCTATGGGAAAATAAAATATCCTACTGACTTTCTAGTTCTTGGTTCCCCACAAGATGATTTTTTTCCCATTATCTTCGGTAGACCTTTCTTGAACACTGTTAATGCTAAGATAGATTGTCAAAAAGAAACTACCAGTGTTGAGTTTGGTGATGTGTATCATGAGTTTAATATTTCTGAGTTTAGTAGACAACCTCGTGATAGAGAATTACCTAGTGAGGATGAAATAATTGGTATTGCTTCTATTGTCATTCCTCCTACTGATGCACTAGAACAATATTTGCTAGACCATGAAAATGATATGCGCTTGCATGAAAGAAATGAAATAGATAAAAAAATGAACAACAACCTCTACTGAAACACAATTTGCCTATTGAAACTCTTGGAGGTCCTCCTCCACCTAAAGGTGATCCAGTGTTTGAACAAAAACAATTGCCTAACACTTTGAAGTATGCTTATCTCGATGAGAAAAACATATATCATGTTATTATTAGTGCCAACCTTTCAGAACATGAAGAAGAAAGATAAATGAATATTCTGAGGAAGCACCAGGCTCCTATTCGACATAGTCTTGATGATGTTAAGGGCATTAGTCCCACTCTATGTCAGCACAAGATTAATATGGAACCTGATGCTAAACCCGTTGTTGATCACCAACGATGATTGAATCCCGAGATGAAAGAACTGGTAAGAACTGAAATATTAAAGCTTCTGGAAGCAGGTATAACCTATCCTATAGCTAATATTAGATGGGCGAGCCCCGTTCATTGTGTCCCTAAGAAAGGAGGTATTATTGTTGTTCCTAATGATAAAAATGAGCTTATTCCGTGGAGAATTGTTACTGGCTATAGGATGGTAATTGATTTTATAAAAATAAATAAATCTACTAGAAAAGATCATTACACCTTGCCTTTTATTAATCAAATGCTTGAAAGATTATCTACACACACTTTTGTTTCTTGGATGGATATTCTGGTTTCTCTAAAATACATGTGTCACAATCTGATCAAGAGAAAACTACCTTTACCTATCCTTTTGGAACTTATGCTTATAGATGTATGCCTTTTAGTTTATGCAATGCACCTGCTACCTTCCAAAGATGTATGACTGCTATATTCTCTGATTTTTGTGAAAAGATTGTGGAGGTTTTCATGGATGATTTCTCTGTTTACGGAACTGGATCGAGTTTTGCTGAGATGCGAATAAACTAATCTTGTCTTGAATTGGGAGAAGTGGCACTTTATGGTTAATGAAGGTATTGTCTTGGGGCATAAGATCTCCGAATGAGGTATTGAGGTGGATCAAACTAAAGTTGATGCAATTGATAAAATGACATGTCCTAAAGATACCAAAGGTATTCGAAGTTTCCTTGGCCACGCTGGTTTCTATAGGAGGTTTATTAAAGACTTCTCACAAATTTATAGGCCTCTTACTAATCTTTTACAAAAGGATATCCCCTTTGTTTTTGATGATGATTGCTTAGAAGCCTTTGAAACATTTAAGAAAGCCTTAACCACTACACCTATTGTTCAACCACCGGATTGGAACTTGCCTTTTGAAGTTATGTGTGATGCTAGTGATTATGTTGTTGGTGCTGTTATAGGACAAAGCGTTTATAAGAAATTAAATTTTATCCATTATGCTAGCAAAAATCTAGACAGTGCCCAAAGAAATTATGCTACTACCGAAAAATAATTTTTAGTAGTCATGTTTACTTGTGATAAATGTAGATCTTACATTGTTGATTCCATAGTTATGGTTCACACTGATCATGTTGCTATAAAATATCTTATGGAAAAGAAAGATGCTCAACCTAGACTCATTAGGTGGGCTCTCTTGCTTCAAGAATTTCATTTACATGTCGTTGATAGAAAGGGAGCTGAGAACCCCATAGCTGATGACTTGTCTAGGTTAGAAAATATTCTTGATGACCACTACCTATTGATGATAGTTTCCCTGATGAAAAACTAGCTGCAAATGTTTCCTAAAGTCTCCATGGTATACTGATTATGCTAATTACATTGTAGCTAAATATATTCCACCTAGTTTCACATACCAACAAAATAAAAAGTTCTTCTATGATTTAAGACATTACTTTTGGGATGGACCACATCTTTATAAAGAAGGAGTACATGGTATTATTAGACGTTGTGTACCTGAGCATGAATAGGAACAAATCCTATGGAAATGTCATTCCAAAGCTTATGGGGTACATCATGCTGGAGATAGAACTGCTCATAAGGTATTACAATCTAGTTCTTATTGGCCTACTCTCTTCAAGGATGCCCGTAAGTTTATCTCATCTTGTAATGAATGTCATAGAATTGGTAATATCGGTAAGCATCAGTAAATGGCTATGAATTATTCACTTGTTGTTGAACCATTTGATGTTTGGGTTTTTTATTATATGGGACATTTTCCTTCCTCTAATGGGTGCACTCATATTTTGGTTGCTGTCGATTATGCCACTAAGTGGGTAGAAGCCATTCCAACTAGTAGTGATGATCATCATACTTCCATTAAAATGCTTAAAGAAGTTATTTTCCCAAGGTTTGGAGTCCCTAGATATCTAATGACTGATGGTGGTTCACACTTTATTCATGGTGCTTTCCGTAAAATGCTTGCTAAATATCATGTTAACCATAGAATAACATCACCCTATCATGCTCAATCTAGTGGTCAAGTTGAACTTGGCAATAGAGAAATAAAATTAATATTACAAAATACTGTCAATAGGTATCGAAAGAATTGGTCTAAGGAATTAGATGATGCACTTTGGGCCTATAGAACATCATATAAAAATACTATGGGTATGTCTCCATATAAGATGGTATATGGGAAAGATGGTCATTTACCTCTAGAGTTAGAACATAAAGCATTTTGGGAAATTAAAGAACTAAATTCGACTTCAAACTTGCCGGTGAAAAGAGTTTATTTGATATTAGATCATTAGATGAATGGAGAACCCAAGCTTACGAAAATGCCAAGTTATTCAAAGAAAAATTTAAAAGATTGCATGACAAAAGAATCCAAAAGTGAGAATTCAAAGTTGGAGAATATGTTCTTTTGTACAATTCTCGTTTTAGATTTTTTGCAGAAAAACTTCTCTCCAAATGGGAAGGACCCTATCTTATCGAAGAGGTTTATCATTGTGGAGCTATTAATATTAATAATGCCGAAGGTACCGACCCGAAGGTGGTCAATGGACAAAGAATTAAACACTATATCTCAGGTACGCCTATTAATGTTGAAAGCAATGTTATCCAAACAATGACATCAGAGGAACACATAAAAGAAACCTTCCGGAACACTCCAGAATCGTGAAAATTAAGAGGTATGTGATACGGCAAGTAAACAGTGTCCGGAAAATACGCAAACATATTTTTTATCAGTTTTGGAACATTTAAGAATTTTAGGAAATAAAAAAATAAATCAGAAGGCACCGAGGAGAGCACGGTCCACCAGGGCGTGGCTGCCATCCCTGGCGCACCCTGGTGGAGTGTGCTCACCTCGGGTACCTTCTTGACTCCATTTTCCTTCCATTTGCTTGATTTCCAAGAATAAAATTTCTCTATGTATACCCTCGATTTTTTTGACCACCGCATTGCAATATTTTCCTCTATTCTTGTTTCATGTTGTTTTCCTGGCAGATCTAAAAATATGTCATCCCAAGATTCTGAGGGAGAGAGCTATGTGTCCAATTATGTTGTTGATCCAAAGATCTTTGAGGACATTTACCCCTACTTGTGGACTTCGCAGGAAGAAGAAGACACCGATCTGGAGGAAATAGAAGACGCTGGAACGTATGGTGGCTCAGATGAAGATAAATCTCCACTAGCTCAACTTGGAGATATGTACGTGGAGTTTAAGAAGTCAAGCCTTCCTAATGGTAGGAGTACACCCAATACTCCTTTTATCCCTTCTCGTTTTCTGCAGGAGAGCAAGGCAGCTCTATGCAAGAGGATTTTGAAACTCGAACAAGAGAATGATGATTTGAGGGAAGAAAACTTCATCCTCAAGCGTAAATTGGAGAAGAATAATACGTCTCATCACCACCACCTTCATCATCTTCACCACCAAAGGAGACTTGAGTACACGGGTATGGCACTCCCTTTGGCTTGAGCCAAGCTTGGGCGAGGTGCTCCAGTATCGTATCACCATCACTTTTTACATTTGCCTTTTATTTCGATCCTTAGCCTTTTCATGATTTAGTTGAATAAAAGTTTAGTGTGATCTATTTTCGAGTGCTAGTTTCGTGATCCATCTATCTATGTAATCGAGTGAGAGTTATATAATAAAGTTTAGTTTGAGATTTTGCCCCTTTTACTTTCTTGTTGCAATCATAATAAAAGAAAATAAATGAAAAATATCATATGCTAATCCTATGGTGAGTAATGACATCACGATAAAGAAAAGTATAGGTGATAAAAATTATTGGAGATTGGCAAACATATCATTAGTCAATGATGCAATTCATGAAATAATTAATTAGGGAAGGAAAGATTCACATGCAAATATACTATCATGGACATCTTTGATGATTGTGAGCCCCCATTAAATATTATATGCCAAAAAAATTGATGTTGGACAAGCAAGACAATGCAATGATTTATGCTTGTTCATATTCACATATAAGTTATATTGTAATAGATCCTTCAACATGTGGTGCTTCCCCAATATCTTTGCTAGCCAAAAATTCCGCACTAAGTAGAGATATTACTTGTGCATCCAAAAACCCAAAACCCAAACTCATCTTTGAGAGTCCACCATACCTACCTATGGATTGAATAATATCCTTCAAGTAAGTTGGCATCGGTGCATCAAATCAATAAAAAATTCTTCTAAAAGTGGTGGATCGTTTAGTGTAAGATAAAATTGAGCGTTGCACGAACTTGTGATGGCAAAGTAATAAAAGCGACGGACTGCATAATAAAGGTTGCTATCATAAGGGGCAATGCAACAAGACATTCTTTTGCGCTAAGGGATTTGGCATACAAACTAAAAAAGCGCATGAAAACCTCTGCTTCCCTCTGTGAAGGGCCTATCTTTTACTTTTATATATTTACTTTATGCAAGAGTCAAAGTATTCTTCTCTATTCCTTTTTTTTCTATTTGGCAAGCATCGTGTGGTGAGGAAAGATCTAGGCACATATATCTAGTTGGATATGAGTGAGCATGAGTTATTATTGTTGACATCACCCTTGAGGTGAATTCATTGGGAGGCAAACTATAAGCCCCTATCTTTCTATGTGTCCGGTTGAAACTTTTTGCTCATGGGTATGTTGTGAGTGTTAGCAATCATAGAATACTAAATAATGGTTGAGTGTGTGGACTTTCCAAAAGGCTCCTACATGATACCCTTCCTAAAAATATGATGAATTGTAGTTGCAAAGTTGGCCGAGAACATAGTTTGTTAGTTTCCAATCAGGTTTATGCTTTATACTTCCACGTTGTGATGAATTGTTACTTGCTCATAAGAAGTTATATGATGTTGTTATGAAATAAAAAATTTATGAGAAAGTTTACGTTAATATTTATTTTTGTTATAATAATAAGCATGATGCTACTATGTTTGTACTTTGTTTTTATCGACACCTCTCTCTCTCAAACCATGTGGGCATGTTCTTCGATATCGGCTTTCGATTGAGGACAAGCGAGGCCTAAGCTTGGGGAAGTTGATACGTCCATTTTGCATCATGTTTTCCTACTATTAGTTATAATATTTTTATGCATAATAATGCTCCAGGGAGTAATTATAATGCCTTTTCTCTCACAATTTGCAAGGTTTACCCCAAGAGGGAGAATGTCGGCAACTAGAATTCAGCACCTAAAAAAAGCATGTCAGAGATACCTATTCTGCACATCCCCAATGAAGTTGAAAATTTATGGAGATTTTTTATACAATAAATAATAAATGGAGCTAAAAACTACCGGAGGGGGCACCAGGTGGCCACCGTCCACCAGGGCACACCAGGCCGTCTAACCGTGCCCTAGTGGAGGGTGCTCGCCCAGGCCCACCTTCGAAGACCATCTTTTGGTATAAATTCCCAAACAAAACTAAAAAATGAGAAGGAGGACTTTCAGGGTGAAGCGTCGCCGCCTCGAGGCAGAACTTGGGAAGGAGCACTTTTGCCCTCCAACGGAGCGATTCTACTGGGGGAACTTCCCTCCCAGAGGGGGAAATCGAAGCCATCGTCATCACCAACAACCCTCCAATCTTGGGGAGTCCATTCTTCATCAACATCTTCAATAGCACCATCTCCTCCCAAACTCTAGTTCATCTCTTGTGTTCAATCGTTGTACATGAACCTCGGATTGGTACCTGTGGGTGACTAGTAGTGTTGATTACCTTGTGTAGTTGATTGCTATATGGTTTATTTGGTGGAACATTATATGTTCAAATCCATTATGCTATTCAATACACCTCTGATCTTGAGCATGAATATTATTTGTGAGTAGTTACTTTTGTTCTTGAGGTCACGGGAGAAATAATGTTGCAAGTAATCATGTGAATTTGATATGTGTTCAAAATTTTATGATATGTATGTTGTGATTCCCTTAGTGGTGTCATGTGAATGTCGACTACATGACACTTCACCATCCTTGGGCCCAAGGGAATGAATTGTGGAGTATTTATTAGATGATGGGTTGCTAGAGTGACAGAAGCTTAAACCCTAGTTTGTGTGCTACTTCGTAAGGGGCTGATATGAGTCCACATGTTTAATGCTATGGTTAGACTTTGTCTTAAAACTTTTCTCATAGTTGCGAATGCTTGAGAGGGGGTTAATCATAAGTATGTTGTTAGTTAAATTAAGAACAACACCTTAGCACCGGTCCACCCACATATAAAATTATCAAAGTAGCGAACACGAATCAAACCAACATGGTGAAAGTGACTAGATGAAATTCCCGTGTACCCTCAAGAACACTTTGCTCACCATAAGAGATAGTTTTGGCATCTCCTTTGCCACAAAAGGATTGTGCTACCTTGATGCACCTTATCTATTGTTATCGTAACTTGCTCATTAAAAATTACCTTGCTATCAAAAACACTTGCTACTTACAATTTCAGTGCTTGCAGAAATTACCTTGCTGAAAACCTCTTATCATTTCCTTCTGATCTTTGTTGGGTTCGACACTCTTACTTATCCAAAGGACTATGATTGACCCCATATACTTGTGGGTCATCAATCATATTTCTACACGTCATGCTAGATCATTGCATATCCTGGTACACTGCCAGAGGCATTCATATTGAGTCATATTGTTCCATTGTTCTTCATATCGAGTTTTCATATTGACTTGTAAGTAAATAAAAGTGTGAAGATCATCATTATTAGAGAATTGTACCAGTGAGGAAATAAAAATGGGGGAGGCCAAATGAGCCCACCATATATGCATATATATTAAAAATGAATGAGAGAAATAGAGAGAAGGCTATTTTCTACTATCCTTTACCACACTTGTGCCTCAAGGTGGCACCTTGTTTTTCATATGGAGAGTCTCATGTTATGACATTTTCATATGCTAGTGGGAATCAATTTTTTCATTATTATAAACTTGGCTTGTATATTCCGATGACGGGCTTCCTCAAATGCTCGAGGTCTTCATGAGAAAGCAATTTGGATGCACACCCCACTTAGCTTCAGTTGAGATTTCATACACTTATATCTCTAGTGCATCATTTTCATGGCAATCCCTATGCCTTGCATTGACATCTATCGATGGGCATCTCCGTAGCCCGTCGGTATGCCTAGTTGATGTCAGAGTATCTTCTCCACTTTTTACCCCTTTGATATCTACCACCATATTCTATTCCACCCGTATGCTATGTCTAGGTTCATAGTCATATCTTGCGTGAAGAATAAAAGGTTGATGCATATTGAAAAAGTACGATCCAATTGCCTCACTTGGACACCATGGTGCTTGACATTTTTATTAATGTGTTGAATATGAAGCCATGGGTTGCTAATATAATAAGATGAACATGGGTAAACATTCTTGGAGGATCATATACTTTGAAAGACTGATGATTTTGTTGCTTATGCTTGTAAGTATTGCTATGTTAATGATTGTTAATTCATCATTTCTCAATGATCGTACATGCAAAATATTACATATTGGGTAGGATGTCACATCAAAAATTCTGTTTTTATCAGTTAACTACTCAAGGATGAGCAGGAATTAAGCTTGGGGATGCTTGATACGTCCCCAACGTATCTATAATTTTTTATTGTTCCATGCTACTCCCTCTGTCCCAAAATTCTTGTCTTATATTTGTCTAGATATGAATGTATCTAGTCATATTTTAGTATTTAGATACATCCATCTCTAGACAAACCCAAGACAAGAATTTTGGGATGAAGGGAGTATTATATTATCATTCTAGGATAATTTTTGAGTAATTATTTACCAATTTATATTATTTTTGAGCACCAACCTATTGACCTAGTGCCTAGTGCCAGTTGTTGTTTTCTGCGTATTTCTTTACTTTTCAGGTTTACAGTACCAAAGGAAGTCCAATTGCCCCGAAACTTTTTTATGTTTTTTTCTGGATCAAAGGAAGACATGGAAGCTTCGGGAGAAGACATGGAAGCTTCGGGAGAAGACATGGAAGCTTCGGGAGAAGACCGGAGGCCGCACAAGGGGACCACAAGACAAAAGGGTGCGCCTAGGGGGAGTGGGCATGCCCTGATTGCTTGTGCCTCCCTGGCGGCCCTCCTGACCGCGTTCTCTGGCCTATAAATTCACATATATTCCAAAAACACTAGAGGGAATCCCGAAATACTTTTTCCGCCATCGCAAGTCTCTGTTCTTCTGTGATCTCATCTAAGCTCTATTCCGGCACCCTGCCGGAGGGGGATCAATCATGGAGGGCCTCTTCATCAACCTTGCTGCCCTCATGATGATGTGTGAGTAGTTCACCGTAGACCTCCGGGGCTGTAGTTAGTACCTAGATGACTATCTATCTCTGTTTTGATCTTCAATACAATGATCATCGCATCTTCGCTTTATCCATCTGATGTAACTCTTTTGTGCGGTGCATTTGTTGGGATCCGATGGATTGTGGGTTTATGTTCAGATTATTCATGAAAAGTATTTGAGTCTTCTATGAAATTATTATGATTCTTAATTGCATGACCATTATAGTTTCATAATTCTCTCTGATCTATTGATTTTCTTTGGCCAAGTAGATTGATCTTTCTTTAGTGAGGAAGGTGCATTGTAGTGGGTTCAACCTAACGAGTTTCTATTTCCCAGAAGGAGACGAATTGTGTCTTTGTGTTTTTGCCACTAAGGATAAAACAATGTGGTTTATCCATATTGCTTGAGTTTACTTTGTCTACATCATGTCATCGTTCTCCATGCATTACTTTGTTTGTCATGAACTTAATACGTAGAGAGACAAGCATAGAAGCGCTCTTGAAGTGGAGTAATAGTAATAGGTGCAGGTAGGTGTCAGCCAATTTGTCTTGGAAGTGATGCCTATATACACATGATCATTGACGTGAACATTTCATAACTATCCACTTTTCTATCAATTGCCCGATAGTAATTTGTTTACACTGTATGCTTATTTTCATGAGAGATGCCGTTGGGGAAAACTATGGCCCCCAGGTCTATTCACTTATATATTTACAAACTTAGCAATACCTTTGTGTTATTATTGACCTTTTTTTATTTTGCAATTTATAATTATCTACTATTATCTACACACTTCACTTGCTTGGAAATAACGAGATCAAGGGGATTGACAACCCTCTTGCCCGCGTTGGGTGCAAGTTGTTTGCTCTT
The DNA here is from genome assembly GCA_022496015.1 of Hordeum marinum. Taxonomy (NCBI): domain Eukaryota; kingdom Viridiplantae; phylum Streptophyta; class Magnoliopsida; order Poales; family Poaceae; genus Hordeum; species Hordeum marinum. The sequence goes on from CM039674.1 coordinate 155,258,824, forward strand.
TTATGTGCATCCGCAGAATACGGTTGTGGATTGATATTCCTATTGGTTCGATAAACCTTGGTTTCATAACTGAGGGAAATACTTACCCGTATTGTGCTGCAATTACCCGTTCCTCTTCACGGAAAACCCAACCCAGATCACAAACATCATCTCTTCGCCTCTGTAGGGTTTGCAAACAAATGCTTCAACCTTGGAATTATAGACAAGTACCAAACAACCTTGAATGGGACTCCTGTCTTGATCTCTTCATCCATTTTTTACTTTTCCTTTGCTCTCGTGCACTTGTATTGTGCATGCTTGCATATGCGACATGAACGCAAATGTTTGTAGGGACCACAGTACAACATACAATCATTCACACAAGCGTGTATCTTCTGGACTTCAAGTTCCAATGGACAAACAACTTTCTTTGCTTCGTTCTTGCTTTTGGGGACCACTTTATCTTCTGGAGGAATGTCTTTGAAAAGACTCAACAACTCTGTGAAGGCCTTGTTTGATAGACCCCTTTCTGCTTTAAATCTGAGAAGCGCTAGAGTGACACTCAACTTCAAATATTTCTTTTTGCAACCTAGATACAAATCTTCCTTGGAGGCTGCATTAATGGTTGGTAGGTGGTTGGTACCTCCTTGTACCCAGCTAGATATTTTTCCAGGCCCCGTTAATCTGCAATCATAGAAACAAAATCTAGCATATCATCAAGGTTGGTGTCGTCTGCTTCATACTCTTGATTTTTCTCTGGGGGTTTGGCATGCTAGTCTTTGTTTGTAGCTTGACGTTTGAGCCCCGAGTTTAAATTCAACGCCCATGTGACTCTGGTCGGGTTTTGGCACCTTGCCAACATGCGGGTTATTACCTTCATCCATAACCGGCTCTTCACTGTGTATAGTCCATCATGTGTATCCACCCATGAATTGTAACGCCCAAGATGCAGTCATATCCTTATTTCAGCTTGAGGATGTCGATGGGGATATAAGAGCGTCTCTCATTTCGCAAGAATGGATATTGTTACAAGTGAATGTAAAGAGGAGATGAGTAAATGAAATTGTCTTACACTTGCCACAAGCTACATGAATATCATCTCAAATACAAACATACATTGTAATCACCATACATAAAAGCAGGGTCCGACTACTGGCAAAATCAAACGATAAAAGCGACATACATCCTTGCTATCACAGGCTGCCGGCCTGGAACCCATCCTATGGTCGATGAAGAAGAAGAACTCCAAATCAAACAAGCATCGCTTTCAAGTCAAATCATCACATTACATGTACCTGCAACTATTTGTAGTAATCTATGAGCCATGAGGACTCAACAAACTCATTTCCAAGGGTATCAAGACTAGCAAAGCTTAACGGATGAGGCATGGTTAAGTGGTGAGGCTACAATGAGCACTAAGCATTTATTTGAGTGGCTAACTTACAAGTACAAGAACAAGAAGAGTGACCTACGCATAAACGAACATGAACTAGTAATGATCAAGAAGTGATCCTGAACACCTACTTATGAGTCAAACATAACCCTGTTGTGTCCCCTACTTGGTCCAAACCTCACAAGTAGAGACGATCACGGTTACACACACGGTTGGTGTAATTTATTTGAGTTTACATCAAGTTTGCTATCACCGGATTTTAAGAAAATTTCCAAGTTTCCACATAACTGCGAGCATGACTTTCTGAAAGATTTAACCCTGCAGGGGTGCTCCAACTCATCCATCACAAACTAGCCACAAGCTGCATGGAAAACCTCAACCACGGGATAGCCTGCAATATCCTTAGAATCCCGGTGGAAAACCTCAACCTTGAGATATCCCAAAGTATCCTCGAAATCCCTTGCACAAGACGTTCGAGAAAGGTAAAACAAATCCAGCAAGGCCACCCGACATGTCGACGAACCCGATAGGATCCGCGTATCTTGTTCTCGGGACATGACCTGATGGGACTACATACGAGGAAAACCAATCCCCATGTTTCCTCGAGGCGGCCGCGTAGGCAGCACGTTTTGGACCAACACCCATGAGGAGCACTGGCCCGGGTTGTTGACTAATTATCCACGGGGTGATCATGCCACATGCAATTTTTAGTTGTTATTAAGCAAATAGTATCAATGTTGGGCCTTGCCGAAAGAGTTTTACCCCAAAACGAAAATCGAGGGGGTCCCCATAACAACCACAAGCATGTTAGAAGCGCTCAATATGGAACATAACATCGGTACACAAGTAACTAGGGTGGCAAAGGTGGAACAAAACACCGAGCAAAAGGCCAAGCCTTCCACTTTTTACCAAGTATATATGTGCATTAAATTAAATAACAATAATATTGTGATATCCCAAAGATATCCATGTTGTCACATGGAACAGCCTGCACCTGCAACTAACTAGGCTATATGAAGGGCTGAACAAGCAGTAACATGGACAAACAATGGTTTGCTGGGAAGTTGGAGGTTAGAGGCATATCATGGAATTTTGGGACGCTTGATAAAAAAGTGGTAGGCACCGAGACATAACAATAGAAACGAGACAACTAGCACGGAAATGATAGTAGTGGTATCCATGGAAATGGTCATCTTGCCTGAGATCCCTCTTTGAAGAAGAACGAATCTGTGAAGAAGACGAACCAATGTAGTAGAACAAATCGTCACACTCTGAATCGGTTTCGAAACTCTATCAAGAAGAAACAATCGAGAAACAAGCAATCAACACACGATAAACACCACAACATATGCATGACATGATGCGCAAACAAATATAATGCATGTCCATACGAGTATGCAATGCATGACAAAACACAACAATCAAATACTACACATTAAGTGAAGTTCACACGGAGACTCCATATTCGAATTATTTAGTTCACTCCCATTTAATTACATGAGAATTTTCAATGTTGTTAAACATGGCAATAGGTGATGCACAATAAACTACGCTGTCTAGGCATTTTAAATGAGGTCGGAAACAACATATAGTATTTCCAAAATGACCCCATATGTTAATTTAGAAATTGGTCCAGATCTAAAATAACCATGTTTTATATTTAACAAACAAGAAAAAAATTGCACCAAGTGATTTTACACATCATTGTAGGCGATTTACATATATAGATCATTGAAAACGAAGCTACGGCCTAAAAGATATGACCAACACATAATAAGACACAAATGAAAAATGCATGCAATGGCAACCAACAATATTCCAAATCATGGATGAAACAAAATATTATGAACCTACATGAGATTCTAAGCAAGTTTCATATATGGCATGTTCAAAACGGAGCAACGGTTCAACAATAACAACTAACACAAGTTTTAGTTATAACCTGCCCAAAACAGCAACATGGCATTTTGCAGACATCAAAACAATAAGCTAAATGAACCTAAAATGCACAAAGAAGACATGCAGCAGTAGCTTACATGATGCATAACAATTCATCTCATAACAATAAATTGGATAGAAGCATGTATCAATAGCAAATGAGCCCACAAGATGGCTATTGGAACAACATTTATGACTTGGTGAAAATAACAGTTTTTAGTAGTGCAAGTTTGATCTGAAGGCATATTCACAACAAGAAAACTATATGCTACGGGACATACAATGGCATGAATATTAACAATATGGTATAGGACATGATGCACTACAAATAATTCCATACGAGCATCATCAAAATATGCATAGGGACATGGCTATCATCAACACAACATGGCAATCTAAAATAAGTAGACTCCGGGACTTAACAAAAATTAGGATAGACATGGGCAGCAATTTTTATTAGGTCAGCATGTTGACAGCAAGAAACAAGTATGTAGCAAGGCCATTTCATGCAATCAAATGGTGAATATATATAGAACATAACATGCACTTAAATTCATCCCACATGAGCATTTGCAAAAGAGCTATGAATCCATGACAATCATCAAGACAAAACACAAAATTTGACTATCTCCCAAAACAATAGTTTGACTAGGCATGTTGATATGGCAATAACAATAGCATAACAATCATTTATGGGCATGGTTAAGATACTATCAGTAATTAGACATGGCATACTCCAAAATACTCCATTGGGACAAGTGCAAAGGATGCACGGATTGCTTAGTATGATGCTCGCAAAATGGAACTTATCGTTAACAGATTAGTAGTTTTATCATGAAGGATACTTTAGAGCAATAAATGTACATGTTAATGATGATTTAAATGGATCCCAGTGGCAATGCATCAAAGTAGACATAACAGAGACATCTCATGAAGGAACCACATGCAAAAGACCTACGGATTAGATGCAATCATCCACACAAGTTTGATTAAAATAACAGTTTTCTGCGATTAATTCATGAACCACTTTGCAATAGAGATTTGAGCATGTAAATGCACCCTATTATGCATGCAAATGACACAATGATGTAGAGCACGAAATGTAGATGATTTTACATATATAATATATTTCATCGGGCAAACGTGTACAAAGTTACAACATGTTTAATATGCCTAAATGATGTTTTTCGCAGACGTGAAAAAGGACTTAGTAAGAATTTGGACATCGGGATAGAACGGGATGTCGTGGTAGAGGGACGTCCGGGGGGCGTTTGGATGGCGGGCTCGATGCAGATTCAGGTCTGGGTGGACGGGGCCATCCTGGGTGGGGTCAACGGTGGTGGTAGCGACCGGAGGAGGCCATGGCTGACGCGGGCATGGCTTCGACGACTGGAGGTGGCCTGAGGAGGCACAGAGGAGTCTAGGGCGAGTGGATCCGGCCAGATCTCGTCAGATCCGACGCGGGACGGGCAGCGGCGAGGCCACTAGAGCCGAGGGCGCGTGGCGGCGGGGTCGGCCGATTGGGGTGGAGGCTAGGGTTCCGGCGAGGCGGAGCGCGGCGATAATGAGAAAGCGCGAGGCAACGGGGCAGAGCGGCTGTGTGACGGGAGGGTGCGGTCATGCTGGCGGCAGAGTGGATGGGCCTCGCGGGTGCGAGCGCGGGCTCGGCCAGGCCCGAGAGGCCTGTCGTGGGCTGGTGTGGGCCGCCATGGTGGGAGGTGGCGTAACAATGACGTGGGGGCACAGGAGTGGTGGAGAGCAGCAGTTGCGATGGCTGGTAGCTGGGCAGTGCTCGCCAAGTGACGGTCGGCGGCTGGGGAGGTATGGCTTTTGAGGAGGAGAGAGGTGGAGTCCAAAAATGGAAGGGAAGGTCTTCTATTTATAGCAGGGGCTAGGGTTTGAGGGTTTTGGGGTGTTTACAGACCCTCCAGTCCTAGGGTTAGGTTAGGTGGGCTAGGTGGGTTGTGTAGAGGCGGTTGACCCAAGAAGAGAGGGAAGTTTGTAGCCCTCCATAGGTTTCTCCAAACCCAAACATCCGACATATAAACCGGCTATAGTGTCGCTATATGTTTAACGGTTCGGGCATCAAACGACCTTGGAATGCGACGAAATTTGACAGGCGTTCTACCTACAATACAATAAGACTGCACACCAACTTTCGACCCAATCCGAGAATATTTTATACACACTTTTAAAAACAATATTGTAAGGATGTCACGGACACGTGTGTGTGTTTGGTCACGAAACGGTCAATGGCATGCTGGGAGAGAACCGGCAACTATGACTGGATGAAAGTTTTGAAAATCATAGCAATGGAGTGTCGATGCTATGATGATGATGCGAATAATGCGATGATGAATGCGACAACCAGATAAATCACACGACAATAACAGAACAAAACGGGAATCTTCTGGAGTGTCGGTCTCGGGCTGTTACATGAACCCCCTCTTGTATAAGTGTAACTTGACCTAATCAATTGGACGTGACACCATATTGGTACAATCCTTGCATGGACAGAGGAAGTAATCTTCTTCACCAATTCTCTTCTTTGTCCGTTCAGCCAAAGCCATGAACTCATGCATACCATGCACATACCTTGAGTTTGCCCGATCCCCTATCCATTCAGATCGCTTCATATGCACACGCGAGGGGTAATTCAAAAAACATTAATATATGGATTAATGGATGGACAAAGATGCGTGAATAAATCACAAGATTTTATTTTCAAGCTTTATGGAGAGCGCTACATAATGTTATCCACCCGTGCGATGACACTAATCAATGACCAGTCAATTCACATTTATCATCAGTAGTACCCTTATAGGAATCTAATACATTAATTAGGCCACTCAACGAAAAAAATACCCTAATTAATTAGCAGTGGCATGGCGAGACAACAGGGTCGAGGAGCAGAGCTTAGTGGGGCACCTTCCTGAAGTCCCGACTCCACTATCCCGCCTACGGCCGCGAAGGACATGCTCAAGTCACGCTTGCACCGACCACGAGGATTGAGCTCCTCCTATATCTCCTGCCACCAATCGAAGATTGACCTCCTATCAGGCCGCCACCGCCGATCGACCGAGGATGGACTTACTATAACACCGACACCACCGACCGATCGGGGATTGACCTCCTATCCGGTAGCCACTGCATCTCGGTCGCCGCTCACATCTCTATCAGCATAACGTTTTGTTTTATTTACGGAGAGCGGCTGTTTACCGCCCCCATATGTACCGACTAGAACATCACAAATGGTCATGTTACAGGAACCGTGTATCATGCACGTTTCCATCTCACGCGATTTGCTTTCGGAAACTGTGTGCCGTATAAAATAGAGTGCGATAAATAGCTCCCCCGACCGTTATCAAATCCCCATAGTTTCCCTGTATTCCCCTAATCCCTAAGTAGCCTCCAAATATGTATCCCCAAAATTCCCTACCATGGCGCTCACGTTGGTGGAATGCGGACGAGTGGTGTTGATGGTTTCAATGCGGCTGCTCTGGTTCGTACAGTCGCTCTTGGCAGCGCCACCACAACGGCGGTCACAACCGAGCACTTGCAAAAGGTCATCAGGAGGCCTGTGTACTCCGGATACAAATTGTCTTGTCTGGTCCCAATCATTCCGCATTTTCTAGCATGTCCAAAAGCAAGCGGCTCACTCAATCCATCTAGAATTGGACCCTCCCCATCTCTCTTAGGAAAGTGGTCAATTGCTGGATCCAGAGTATGACTCCAGCAAAACCTCGCAACTTGAGTTCGAATCCGAGTTTTGCCCCATCGAGAAGTACCAAAAGCTGATTTGTGTGCACAGACACACCCCCGCTCGACATGTATGCACGGAGGGATTCTACATTGGCAGACGGTTTCTCTGTTGCCCCTTAGAGGTTAGTGATCAGTTCATCCCTTAAGTTCAGTTAATGCCCCCACTCATCCTGATTATTTAACATTCGTAGGGATATGAGGCTTGTGCCTTTGTTAACTGGTTGGATGATGAATGGCATGGCAGTGATCGGAGTGTTATCACCAAGCTTGCAGAAGATAACGTAAAGTTGAAGAAGAAACTGACTGATATGGAGTGTACAATCACTACGATAAAGCAAGAAAGAATCAATCACATGCAACATGTGAAAGCAAGAGACAAGAAGGAACTAGCATGTGTAGTTGTAGTTACCGCATTAGCCATCTTGTATGCGCTATTTGCAATGATCATTAGGGGTTTCCTTGGATTATTAATGGCTACATCAATAAGTAGAGCTCACCTATTGCTTGCCAATTGTCCTATGTTAAATGCTTATTTCACACCCGTTGTGTGTCATATAAGCATGTGGGTAGTAAAACAATGCATCTAACAAACTGTGTGAACTGCAAAAATGTGCACATGTGAAATAGTTGGCATATTGCACATTTGGATGCTCCAACCCATGCGCGTATTTATCACATTGAGAACTGCACAATAGCGGGGATTTAGAGTGATGGTCCAGGTGCCCACAATTGCGGTTGATTATATCAAAATTCCAACCGCCTCCCAAGGTGCCAATATAATCAGTCAATTCCTCGCTTCAATTGCCATTCCTCTTGTCTTAACACCACGCTTCATTTTCCACCATCTTCATTGTCCCGGCCAACCACTCTACACTTCCACACAGTCTGCAATCTCGCTTTCTCGCCGGTTGTTTAATTATGTAGCGGAGCAATGTCGAGCGACAGCGAGGACGACAGTCCTGCCAGTCTGGGGTCAACCTCAAAATCATCGCGCTCATCTTCCATGAGTCCGGCATCGAGCACTGACATCCATTTTATCTGGCTCATAAAAGGGACGTCGCCGCCGGAGTCATCGAACGACGACCAGACAGAAGAGGAGTCGTCGAATGATGAAGAGGACGACAACGATGAGGAGGAGGAGGAATGGTCAAACAAGGAGGAGGACGACAAGGAGCCACCGAAGGACGAAGAAGACGATGACGATGAGGAGGAGGAGGAATTGTCGAACAAGGAGGACGACGACGACAAGGACATCAACGACAATGGTGATGACGATGGCGATGAAAAGCCAGTGGTCAGCGGCAAGAAGCATCAACGCCAAGACGATGGTGTGGGGCTATCTAACAACAACAAGAAGCAAAACAAACAGTACTCCTTAACTCTGTTGCCGTTTGCTCATATTTATTCCTTAACTTTGTCTACCCTATCGATCTCATCGCAAACGGTTAAGAATACAGATTCATCAATGATCATTGACAATGTGGCACACTGTTGGTTTCTTGAATTGTGTACCCTGTCGAGCACATAATTCAGAACAACAAATCATATGTGATGTCCAAAATTATAGCAAACAGTTCGATAATTAGTTCATCTAAAGGACCTGTATGTCGTACATCATGCACATCTGTGTTTGATTAACCTTTTGTGCCTTTCGCCTCATCACAAACAGTTCCTAAAAGTCAACTGTCTACCGTAGATCGCACATGCAAATATTTTTTGAATCATATTTGATGGATCCTCCATTGCACATAGTTCGTGTCATTGGCGACGGATCTTGAACTATATCGTTTGTGATTCGTGTATTGCACATAGTTTCGTCGAAGGGTCTCTGATTGTTGTGTCGTCTTTGGACCTTCTTGCAATAGTGTGTGAGTCTTGCACCTCCCATAGGGATCCCCTTGAAGAGCCACCTCTCCGAGTTGACGTTTGGAATGTCGTCCCTTTGGAGGAGGAGTTAGGTGGCTAGGGGCTGGAGGGCGAGCATCTTGCTTTATATTAGGGGAAGGGAGTGTTACCCATGAAAGTGGCCTCATCCCAGGAATATCTGGGGCAATGGACGCCCTTGAGCCATCAAGGCTCTCCAAGAAAAATTTCCGCCCTTCATAGATAAGGGTTAGGTCTCCATCTTCACTAAAGAGGGGATCCTCGGCTTGCCAACGTGACTCCGGCTCTTCTGTGGGGCTGCTTATGGACTTAACCCAACGCCTCCATCTATGTTCAAAACGAGTGCATGGTTGGTTAGGTTAATTACCGAATACTTCGGATGGACGAGGGAAATAGGAGAAACTTACTATATCAGTGGGATTGTAGTAAGGTAGCCCGTCCCCAAATTACCGCTTGGCGTAGTCCTCCTCTGTCCCCTGACAAATACTAGCCAGCGCCAATCCAAAGGATGCTTGGTCAAATAAGTTCCCCGGATTGTTTGTGAGGCGTCTTCGTTCTCATTGAACTCGCACAACAGATCAGGGCGCTGCCGAAGTGGATGGACTCTTCGGCTCATCGCCATGGCCATTACATATATTATAGTAAGGTCGATGCTTGTCAATTGCTTCACTCGAGCTGCCAGCTCGGCAACCTTAGCACTTTCCACTTGAGAGGGGCCCTGCGGCCACCAGCTATAATGCCTCCTCTGGGGCTCCATTGAGAACAAAGGGAGTCCAGGACGAACTAGGTTGAGGAGAGGAACGTCGTCTACATAGAACCACTCGTTTGGCAAAACGTTAGTGTCCTCCCGAGGTGTGCCTGATCGATACGCGGTCCCCTCGATCTGGCAAACTTCGACTGCCCCAACCTCATACAACTTCTCGGCTGAAGAACAGGGTACTACACAGTAATACTTTCTCTATATCCCAAAGTGTGCCTCGCATCCGAGGTGCATCTCGCAAAAGGTGACTTACCCCACGATATGTAAAATCAAGTTGGGGTGAAGTGTTAAAGCTGCAACCCATAGAACTCCAACATGCCCCGAAGGAAGGGGTGAATGGGAAACCCCAAGGCACACGATAAGAAGGAAACAAAGCATACCCTTTTTCCCTCTTGAGGAGAAGGGTGATTCTCTACGTGCACTTGCTCGCTCACGGATGTCAATCCGGAGCGGGTCGCTATCAGATCAGAATCTGGCAGAGATCTTTGCTTGGCCAGGCTCTCCAGTTGAAGGCGTGAAATGGGGCAACTACCCCAGTTGCCTCTAACAGGACCGTAAGGGTGCCTCGAAGAGCCAACATCGCTCGTCATGAAAAAATACGAGGGTGGAGTTGGGAGAAGGGGAGCGCTTGCATGATTTACTTGAAAAAAGGAGTCATGGGAGTGTGGTAAATTCGCACGCTTGGCTTGCCAATAAAAAGGGGAAACGGCCGATGCTTCGACGTTTCACTATAAAGCGGTCCAATTCCCCATAAGAAGTGGTTATGCAGGTGAGCAATTAGATGCCACGTGGGATAGAGTCAGGCCCGCCGAGCATAATTGCTAACCTAGTTGAATACTTTCTGAAACCAAGCTGGAGGAATCAAGGGAACTCGCCTATTGATACAAAGGCTATGGGAACTGAAGCCCGAGAGCATCATCCTCGGCATGAAAACCAGTTTAGGGGCTACTGACGGTGTCCAGGAATAGGGCGCCCTAACCTAGTCGGTCTAGGCTGCTCGTGTTGAGACGATGAGTCCTCCTCATTGTCAAGGTGGAATCCGGAAGTTGCACGATGGGGCATGATCGGGACTGCATCTACCGAAGGCTTGCCATATACTCCAAGACTTCTCCTACCGTCGCTACACCAAGTTACTAACCTTGTAACCCTAGATACCCTGCCTGGCATGTATATAAGCCATAGGGTTTAGCCTATAGAGGGTCGACAACGCAATATCATCCACCTAGCCCTAGAGTTAGAACACACCTGACGATCTCGAGGTAGATGAACTTTGTACTTGGTACTTCTCCATTGATATAAACAAGAGTAGGACGTAGAGTATTACCTCCATCAAGAGGGCCTGAACCTGGGTAAACATCGTCCCCCTGTTCCTATTACTATCCGTCCAAGATCCACAGCTCGGGACCCCCTACCCCAAGGTTTGACGGGTTTCACACCAACATGTAGGTCGGAAGGCGAATGTCTCTCGCATCCTCGCGGCTGGAGGCCACCAACCACGACTGAAGCCGGTCATGAGGGAGGATCGAACGCGACGAGGTCTTATCGCGCACTTGCTTCCTCGACTTGGGGGGATTTCGGTGCCTTCCTCTTTGGTGCCACGACAGTGATGATGAAAGGGGAGTAGAGGCAAGAAGATAGGAGCGTGCTCTCCTCAAGGGATGGGACGTCTTGTTTATACATTGAGGTGGCGGAGTGATGACCCCATCCCCTCCTCGGAGTAGTTCCAAAGTCAAGCCCCATCATTACCACCTCGCCCATGACTAGAGCAAGTCGATGACAATTTTCTACCAAGAGCGAGAGCCAAGAAGGTGCGCAACTATTCCATCACTTCAGTCATGACCCCTGGCACCACTTGCACGGAATTGGGCCCACCCCTTCTATTTAACCCATATTGTGCAGAGAAGGTGGGGACAAGCCGGGGTCTAACAAACGATGGAGGGGATTGTCCCTCGAGTTTTTAGAGGAGCATACTACTCAGTGGGAAGATTGCTCGGGTTAAGATCATCTCCCTTGATCAGGTTTGCGGTGCTCAGGGTGTACCTTGTGGCGTGGATCTACCTAGGTGGACAGGGCTTGTGCAGTTTCTAGGCCTTCGATGGCGAGCGACCCATACCCCAACAGTGTCGCTTCGTTGACGGGCTGACACAAGGGACCTGGTCGTGGTTTCTATGGGCACGCGGTGGAGTTACCTATGGGGCGCGATATACGTGAGAAGATTGCTCACTTTCTAGGTATAGGAATGGTAGGCCATGCCTTGGTCATTGATGATGGACGACATGCATACAATTCAGAGGACATGCAACTATCGTCCATAGTGATTACCTACTCCCCTAGTGCAGGCGTCATGTAGGATCATAGGGAAAGTCGACTAGGGGCTCGAGATATAAAAGGAGAAGGCATTTGTATTGGGAGAGGGGTTGTAAAAAAGATAGAAGAACACTAAAGCAGGAATAGGGTATTACACTACAACGATGGCTTGAACCTGGGTAAAATCATTTTTCATGTGTGGGGGGGGGTATCGAAGTGTTTTGACCCCTCGCCAAACAATCTAGGAGTTACTTCATAGTTTCGATCTCGACGATCACCACTGAGACTCACATCCTTAGGGGTAGCTACTCCACTAATCGAAATATAGAGATATTGAGGTCTTGCTTATTCCTCAAAGGATCCTAGGTGCTTCTGCATTGCTTTGTAAAATGGATACAAGGTTTTATTGTAACTAAGTGATTTCCCCACATATTGAAATGGGAATTTGAACATTAAATTCATATGTGTTATGTATAAAGAAAATGATTCAAATCAAGAGCTACTATTTTTAATGTTGAAATGTTTCATACTTGCATTATATGTAAAGAAAGGTTATACATGTGGCTGGCATGGGGTTGTAAAAAAGTATTAATGGATGTTGTGTAACACCCCCATGTAATGATGCATAGTAATGGCATGGTCAGTAACTAATTATTTTGCTAAGTGAAATATGATCAAGATGGAATTTCAAAATCCAATTTAAAATTCCATTCAAATACTCTATAGTTTCAAGTGACAAATTTAAATCCTCAAACATCAAAGTTAAAATGTTGCATGCTTGTGAAATACTCCAAATAAATAATGTTGAGGAAAACAACATCACCAAGATTCTGGTGTGCCTCCACCATTAATAACAGGAGCTAAAAGTATTTCTAAGGGCATTTAAATTTAAATTAAAAACTCAAATAGTTTTGAAAAATGCTCAAACTTGGTGTGGCCATTCAAAATAATGCATGTTATTTTTGGGGCCCTGTCACATATTTTTGCTAAGACAATTGTGGCTAGAAGTAATAGGAAAAGAAACTGGAAAAAGGAAAACAGAAACATAAAAGAAAGAAAAAGAAAAGGGCCCATGGCCCAGGCCCACTCCCCCCTTTCTTCCTCCTGTAGCGACCGCGCTCGTCGCCACCGGACCAGCTCCCCGGCGACGGCGAGGGGATAAGAACGGCCTCCCGTGCCCCCTGCTCTCTCTCCCTCCCTCGCAAACCCTAGATCTCACCTGCTCCCTCCCCATACTCTCTCCCCCTCTCGAGCCCGCGCCGCTGTCGCCAAGGCCGTCGGCTATACGCGCCGTTCGAGCCTCCCACACGACGCCACCGCGCCAGGAAGAACCGCCGCGACCTCCCCGTCCCCCTCGACAACGAGCCCAAGCCCCGGGAGCTCTGCATCGACCCCTTGCCATCGTCTTCCTCCTCGGGCGCCCGAAGCTTCGCCACTTTGATTTGTCACCGTCGAGCCCTCCTCGAGCCCGCATTGAACGGCTACGCCCCTCTGTGAGCTCCTGCTTCTCCTCCCCTTGCTCCTTGCGACGAGCCGGTGCTCCTAGCGCTAGTTTTCACCGGAGCCCGAACGCGCCGCCACTTGACCTCGTCGCCGGCGCCTCTCCGGTGACAATTTGGTCCACCCACCGCCACCTTTCGACTCCGCACGTTGCGTAGGCTCGAGTAGTGCCTGTAGTTAGCTCGAAAGCGCCCCCGTTCGCCGTTTGCCATCGGAGCCCGAAGCTTTGCTCTGCCGCCGGCGACGTAGTGCTCGCTACGGCCCGTCGTTGCTCGCCCTGATGCCTGGGATGGATCGGCGGCTCATCCAGCTTTCGAACGCGACCTATCGTGCGCCAAATGGTGCCCTGTGGGCAAAACTGCGTTCGGCGCTCACCGGCGATGCTCCGGCGCCGGCCACCGACGTGGCACACCTGGGGCCTGCCAGTGGGGCCCCTGGCCCCAGTTGACTGGGTTGACCCAGTCAACTGGCTGGCTGGGTGTTGACCAGCCACTAACATGTGGGGCCCTACCCCTAGTGTCTATGACATTGGGCCCCACCCTGTCAAGTTCTTAATTAGTAAATAATTAAGTTAAATTGATTAATATACACTAATCTCTCGCTGACATGTGGACCCACCTGCTAATTACCTCTGTTTAGATTAATTTAATAAACTGAATTAACACTGAGTCTATGACATGTGGCCCCCACATGTTAGGTTTGACTCTGGTCAGCCAGAGTTGATTGCTGATGCAGTGATGATGTCATGATGACGTCATAAAACAATTTTCGAATTAATAATAATCTGTTAAATTCTAGAAATTTATAAAAAAATTAGAGAATCATATCTTTTAAACCGTAGCTCAGATGAAATTAATTTATATATGAAAGATGATCAGAAAAATTCCACGAATCCAAATATGCCATCCACTCATCTGTCACATGCTCCTAGAATGATGAACATGGAACTTTCCCCTCCGATTCGACTTTCCGATAAATTCGCACACCCGGGAAATATTGTCAGGTATTCTTCCGCTCCGTCTGATGCGTGTAGTATTGCGTTAGTGCATACCTAGCTCTGCATATTGCCATGTCATGCATCATGGTGCACCTATTTGCTTTATATTTCTTGTTTCTTCCCCCCTCTTCTTACCGGTGACCCTGAGACTGACGCTGCTACCGAGTACGACTACGCCCCTGACGACCAGCCTTTTTGCAACAGAGTAGCAAGGCAAGCAACCCCCCCCCCCCCTTGAGCATTCTGATACTGCCTATTCTTTCCCTATTATTCTTGCATTAGATTTTTGGTACCGTATTAGTTAGTTCCTATTCTGATGCATAGCCTATTTTTGATGAACTGCTACTATTCTTGTAATCATACCAACTACTTAGTATAGGTGGATTAGTGAATCCCCAATGACCCCTTAGTACTAGTTCCCCATGCTTCCCCATCGACGACCCGTCGACTCAACGACTCGAAGACTCGGTCAACCGACCGACAAGCCATACCCCTCACATCACCGCACTTCCCTTAGTGGTATGACTCTGTAGTGCTAATATCGAGTACCAAGGGTGACACCTCGTGAAGTACTCATGATGCTAGCCCTATAGTGTAGCTAGTCGGTCGTGGTTATCGAGGGTGATTCCTCCTTCACCATTCTCAACAATCTCTTTGTCGTGCAAGCCCTTAAGTGTGTGACCCTCGAGGGTGATTCCTCTAAGTCCACCTTGGCAGTAACATCGAGTGGGGACCGTTGAGGGTGATTCCTCAGTTCCTGCCTTGATGTTTTATACACACAGTTACTATGACTTGGTTATGGAAACATGTTGGTGATGGGTTGGCCCCAAGGGTACCCGTGTGAGAAAGATTTGGTGGGATGCACCGTAAGGCATCCGAAGACTTGGTGGGGTGCGCCGGTAAGGCACCCGAGAGTTATTGGTGGGACGACGGACTGCATACGGTTCGCGCTTGCCCCACATTAATAAAATGCTAATGGGTTGGGTATTTGATCTTCGTTGGTCATTGACCTTTTATGCACTAAACCTTCACGTGGGAGAAGTTATGGGTGCTTAGTGTCGTTGTATCAGCCGAACCTGTTCGGACGTCAACAATGGAGCGGCACGCACCGGATTGGGCTAGAAGGTACAACTCCCAAGCTGAGTGTACTAGGTATGCTTCCGGCCACCTACGCATCGTGCAGGAGTGCAAGGGTAAGTGGGCCCACGAACCTACGCGCTTAGGATTTAGACCGGTGGGCTAGCCTCTTCATTGAACCTAGGTGGGGCAATGACGTTTTGGATCCCGAGGCCGGGCATTACCCTGGAAAGTGTGTCTGGACGGAGGTGATCAAGCGTGTTGGAAATGCAGTGCACCCCTGTAGGGATGAATTCATCTATTCGAATATCCATGTCCACAGTAACAGGACGACTAGAAGTTGTACCTTGACCTTATACAACTATAATTGTGATTTATTGCTTCCTCGCAGGGAGTAGAGGAAGAATCTCGAGGCGTGGTTACTTAATAAAATTGCTACAATAATATGACTATATGTGAGTTATCTGTATTCTCTCTTCAAATGCTGCAAGGTGCTGAAGATGCTAGTCTTCGATAGGACTAGGCCTTCCCCCCTATTCTCGCTTTCTGTAGTCAGTCCAGATATAACCCCACCCCTTGATAATGATGCATACTTAGCATGGTTCTGATGTCAGTCTTGGGAGTACTTTGGATGAGTACTCACGGCTCCTTTGCTTTCTCTTTCCCCCTCGATTCGTTTCCACATTAAGATGATGGATCCCAGGAGGTGGAGTACACCGGAGACGACTACTACACCACCGCAGGCGCCTACTACTACGTGGAGGCGGCCCCCGACCAGTAGTAGCATAGGAGGTTCCCAGGCAGGAGGCCTCGCCTCTTCCGATCCATGTTATGTTTTTGCTAGCCTTCTTAAGGCAAAACTTGTTTAACTTATGTCTATACTCAGATATTATTTGCTTCTGCTAACTCGTGCTTGTCGAGCTTTGTATTCGAACCCTCGAGGCCTCTGGCTTGTAATATGAAGCTGTATGACTTTAATTTGTATCTAGAGTTGTGTTGTGATATTGATTAGTGAGTCCCTAATCTTGGTCGTACGTATTGCGTGTATGTTTAGCGTACGGTCGAAATTGGGGGCATCACAAGTTGGTATCAGAGCCGACTGCCTGTAGGTAGCCCCCTTTCCAACTCCTTGGCCGAAGTTGAGTCTAGTACTTGAAAAACTTTTACTAAAAAATTGTTGTGTGGCTTACGGGCCCACATCTCAATCGGATGGTATTAGGATCTTTTATTCCTCTTCTATACTCTGGGATTTGATCTCTCTCCTCTTCCAGGTTAAAGATTTTACTAACTCTGACTCTAGGTTCTCATAACTACCTCTCTCGGAGAGCCCTCATACCAGAAGATCACCTGATCCGTCAGAAGATTCTGAAGATACCATTTTGATGATTTCTGAGACTTTTTGCTCATCGTCTTTGCAATTCTCTACCACCGATAAGTCCCTATGGATGACCGATTGCACTTGTCATTCATACAATATTTTCTCGTTACTCTTGTTGTTACAAGATGCCCCGAAATACTCTCCATTCACTGATAACCCTTTGAGTTTACTGCCTTGTAGTTCTTTTCCGCATGGAAGCCTTACGGATAATTCCTCACAATTGTCAAGGGTCCGTTCATCCTAGTTGTTCATGTATTTCACAACATTCTTCAAAATACTTTTCGATATTCCGAAAATCCTCTATAGCTTGTTGCTCTTGAAATTCGTGCCTACTCGCATTATGGTTATTTCCATAAGACTAGTAGTCTTCGTTGACATCCCTTGTCCTTGCCATTTTGAACCTCTCAATGCAATATGTGCGTATGCGCGCAGTCATCTGGTAATCCGTTTAAATTATCTTTCCGGCTCAGATGTCCTTCCGGACATGAGTTGGTTATCGACAATTCAAACCTTTATTGATTACCTGACTAAGTCTTTTCAACTTATCCAGCCTTGATCATAGCATTTACTTCTGATCCTTAGTTTTGGAAATCATAATTCCTTTGTATTTTAAGCATCAGACTATTCAGGTGTTTCTTGAACCTGATGCCTCTGCATTCTTTCCTCCTCTGATTGAGTACCGTTACTCACATCAACTTCGTTGTGGATCGCCCGATCCATTGTTGGATTATTATCCTACAGTGTCGTTCATATTCAATCACCTTGTGAGTTCTTCCCTGATACATATTGCCTTTGGTAAACTGTATCCTCTGTTTTGCCAACCATGCTCTTCCTTCGAGCTTGTGTTAATTATCTTGAAGCTCGTGTTATATGTTCCTAAGATACCTCGATGGGTTGAACCTATACCCTCCCTAATCCGTGAGAACCCGAAAGTTTTCATGGGTCATACTCTTATGGAGTCTTCCCAGATAAATTTTCAATGCTGCAACATCGTCCAAAGCAAGAAATGAATTAAATGTTATACATTGATGAAGTGTGAGTCGACATTGAACTTGTGATCATGCCCATGGAAATGATGTAGACCATCTTGGAAGCTCCTTGCAAAATAATTGTTCATCCGTATGACTCTTTCGGTATCCTTAATTTGATGGATTGTAGTTATGGTTCCGACAATGCTACCCTTGTTAATTTATCCGAAAGTAATTCATTATGATACCTCATTAATTTTTGACAAGGTTAAAGTATCTCATGTCGCAGGTCAATGACCCAGCTCTACTTCTATCATTTTCTACCTTCGATTTTTACACTTTGGTATCTCCAGTATATCACGCCATTGCACTACATCTTATTAACTTTGATGAGGTAATAATTTTCCTTGTCTTAATCACTCAACGGGTTCTGGGATTGTTGTCAACCGAGAACACCGATTGGAAAATTTATTCCACACTACAATTCAATACCCCTTGTAATTATTACTGGGAATATCAAAGTCAGTCTGGTCATTCCTAGACTATCGACTACATCCTTGTCTTGCTATCTTCGATTGTGCTACCTCATCCTTCTATGGTGCACAAATTCTTCAGAGTGTGAGCATTGCTTACGTCGAGCTTTCAACATCATGTTGTTTGCCTTGAAAAGCAACCCCGATATTGAGCTTGCATCTTATCTGTTGTTCCTATAACCTTCCATGTTGTCATCCCCCTACTTGACGACACCGTTGTTTGGTTGCATCCTCTTGAAAAATCCCAACAAAAGGTGTCGTGATCAACGTCCACAATTTGACTTCTTCTAAGGCGTCAACTAAGCTCTTGATGAGGAATACCTTCCTTGCCCTCGATGATTTTTGTTATCATCGACAACCTCTTTGACTTCCTTTCATCGCAAATTTTCCCATGATATGGATGCAACTTGCTATCCAGCTTGTGTTATGTTCTACCCTAAAGTATTACTGCCTTCTGTGTCGAGAATGTTGTGAGGTTATCTCCACCTCTTAGAAATTCTTGGCATAGTGATACTTCTCACCATCAAATATGTTGCTTTGATTCTAACTTCTAGCAACCCTATTGCTTTGAAGTTAGTGATCGACAGCTCATTCTTAGGTTGTTGGTTATTGAATCATCACTCTAACATTGATCTTGTTGCCTAAGGTCATATTTCGGATGCACTTATCAACCAATGATTAATGATGTATGTTTCCTTGATCATACAACATTATATCATTTGAGCTGACAAATGTCATCTCCTTGTTCACAAAATTGTGGAAATCTATCCGTTTGGAATTCTTGATGAATTGTCGTTGAGTCCATCAGCCACCTCCTCATCCTCTCCTTGGTTTAACGATGAACTATAGGTTCGAGGACCCGCTTCCATAGTTCATTTTCTGAGAATCTTACTATGTCCTCTCGACAATTTGAGTTTCACCTTCTCTTCTCAGGCATCCTGAGTTTGAGGTATCCTGACACCAATCTGAATCTCGGTCAGACATGATGGTTGGGACATATTCCCAGGAGTTATAATATTGGTCCTTTGATGACCCAATAAGGTGATGCCATGCCTAACACACCCGGCTGGAGGACCTATTATTATACTTTCCTTTTTGTGCAAGATTCACCTTTTCCCCCATGAATAAATTGTAAGACTTATTTTATAAGTTGTTCCTGATGGATACTTTGAGTTCTTGAAGTCTATCCTTTATCTGATGACCATGTCGATGCTTCCCCAAAGCATGGATGCGATACTCCAATCATCAACAAGAGCATTGGAAACTCAATGCTAAATGTTTCTTGATCATTTTCCAAACCTCATTGAATGAGTAAACATCATGTTTCTCCTTGCCCCTTTTATCCAAGGGGTTATGCATTTGCTACCCTGTGATGTTATTCGAGCTATGCTTACCCGTGGGAAGGATATACTCGTAATACTTGTGTTTAAACACATTTTCCTTTCCATTGGTCTGATTAAGCTAATAATCATGTTTTCCTTTCCATTGGTCTGTTTAACCTTTCTTGAGATTATATGATCTAAGCAGTAATAATTCCCTGCTTAGGTAAACACCTCGGCGAACAACTCTGTCAGTAAGACCATGTTACTATTGTTGATGACATCTCGGTAACCGCTGGTGGACGAGAACTTTGCCTATTGGTCCGCCTCGATTCAACGAGCAAGAAAATGGTTCTATTCGTTCCCCGCCCTTGGTACCGACATTGTTGCCAACCTAACTGACAGGCTCTCCTCTAGCAGCTCTTGCTTCCATGATCGTGCAAGATGTCACCGTTCTTCCTACTCTTAAACCGCATGGCGGGCCCATAACCCAAAGTTCCACAGGACCGAAACCTAACTCTCTTGTACATCTCTAAATCCGAAGTTTATGTTGCACTTGGCTTCGTATGTTAATCTCGAGCCACCATCCGAGGTAATGATATTATTCTTGCCGTCATTGACTGACTGTCCAAAGTTGCACATTTTCTGGCTGTCAAGGAAACTATTACCTCTAGTCAGCTAGCAGATCTTTACATGTCCAGAGTTGTTTCCCTCCACGATATTCCTTTGTTCATTACTTCAGACCGTGGCAGTTTATTCACTTCAAGATTCTGGGCAAGTTTCAGGAAGCCATGGGAACTCATTTGTCCTTCAGCACCGCTTTTCACCCTCAATCCCAGGTGAAAGGATCGATATGGTTGACTAGAGGGGGGTGAATAGGCAACTAACACTTTGTTTACTTTTCTTTAACAATTAAGGTTTAGCATCAAATAAATTATCTAGATGTGCAACTAGGTGAACAACCTATATGATGTTAACCACTACTAGCACACAAGCAAGCACGGGATATGACACAGTAAACGCTTGCAATAAGTAAAGATGCGAGATAACCAAAAGTGGAGCCGGTGGAGACGAGGATGTGTTACCGAAGTTCCTTCCCTTGTGGGGAAGTACGTCTCTGTTGGAGCGGTGTGGACGCACAATGCTCCCCAAGAAGCCACTAGGGCCACCGTATACTCCTCACGCCCTCACACAATGCGAGATGTCGTGATTCCACTATTGGTGCCCTTGAAGGCGGCGACCGAACCTTTACAAACAAGGTTGGGCAATCTCCACAACTGAATTGGAGGCTCCCAACGATACCACAAAGCTTCACCACAATGGAATGTGGCTCCGAGGTGACC
This sequence comes from Hordeum marinum, assembly GCA_022496015.1. NCBI lineage: Eukaryota > Viridiplantae > Streptophyta > Magnoliopsida > Poales > Poaceae > Hordeum > Hordeum marinum. Next base: position 155,279,962 of record CM039674.1, read on the forward strand.
TCAACCGTTTAGGGTGCTCAAACACCCAAGAGTAACAAGATCTGCAAGGGATTAGTGGGGGAATCAAATTTCTCTTGGTGGAAGTGTAGATCGGGCCCTTCTCAACCTATCCCTAGGAAATCAACAAGATTGATTGGCTAGGGAGAGAGATCGGGCAAAAATGGAGCTTGGAGCAACAATGGAGTTTTTGGAAAGAAGAGGTAAGCCTCTTGGAGAAGAAGACCTCCCTTTTATAGTGGGGGACAAGATCCAACTGTTATCCACTCACTCAGCCCCGCACATCACGGTACTACCGCAAAAGTCACGGTACTACCACGATGGCTTGTGGTACTACCGCAACCTTGTGCGGTACTACCGCTAGCACGGGAGTAGCTGGCCCTGCCTATTAGCAAGCGGTAGAACCGACGGAGCGGTACTACCGCGAGCCCGTGCGGTACTACCGCACGGTTGGCAGAGGCAGCCACTGGAGGTGCACGGAAGTAAAAAATTACTTCCGTGCCAACCTCCGCAGAGGGAAACTATGCGAAAAAAGTCCGCACAGTAGTACCGGACGAGAATCACGGTACTACCGTAGTAGGGCGGAAGTAAAAAATTACATCCGCGCCTACTACTGCAGGTGTAGAGGCTAGGGCAGGAGAGAGCGGTACTACCGCTGCACGAAGCGGTATTACCGCTGGCACCTGTGGTACTACCGCTCCCTAGAGCAGTACTACCGCTAGCCACTGAACCCAAACACTTTGCAGGCGTTCCTTTTGCATAGAGAAGGAAAACAGGTTGGGGCTCCATTGAAGAGAGGGAAAGGTGGTGCAAGGGAATAGATGTGCATGTGTTGATTCCACCCAAACCTTTCAGATGCGGACCCCCTCTTGATAGTACGGCTTTCCTATGAATCAAATCCACCAAAAAGAAATGCATAGAACAACCGTCTTCGAGAGCTTCCGAGGGGCACTGAATCGTCTTGTGCCTAGACCTGAGATATCTGAAATGCTCAATGCACACGATTAGTCCGCAAAGGCATTGTCATCAATCACCAAAACCACTTAGGGAGAAATATGCCCTTACAATCTCCCCCTTTTTGGTGGATTGATGACAACACGGGATTTGCACATAAGGATATAAAATAAGCATATGCAATCTCAAGACCTACAAAATATAGGATAGCTCCCCCTAGATGTGTGCATACTCTAGATATGCTTTGGACTGCAGGGCACACACACTAGGATCAACACTCCCCCTATATTTTATAGGCAATGCAATCTAAGCTACGTATCATACTAGACAATAATAAAGTAGTAGTGATAGCATATGTATCACACCATATGATACAGGAATTCTCCAGGTCACACACACACAAACGACATAAACCAAGGTTCAATGAAAGCAAACAGACGACAACAGGGCAAACACAAGACGAAAAGGCAAACACAAATACGTGCAAATCCTACACTCTCTCCCCCTTTGGCATCGAGACGCCAAAAAGGCAGAGAGGACACCTAACACCTAGGTGGTAGCTCCCATGCAAAAAAAGATCAGTCATCGGACTCTTCGGAAGCATCGGGAACAGACTCTGCATCAGAATCATCCCACTGGAACTGCTGCTTAGCCATCCAAGTGGCCTCAGGGGTGATGTCCTTCTCAGACCCACTCGAGCTGGTCTCGCCAAGCTTCCTCAGAATGCCCTTGTCACGCTGGCGACTCTCCTTCTGAGCAACATGAGCCTTATACTGACCCTTGGCCTGCATGCAGAACAAAGTCTTCGTCTTGTGAGAGAGCTTCTTGGCCCAAAATGGCTCAAAAGACGAAGGTATATAGGACTCAGAACTGTTGTCATCCTCCTCTTTGATCTCATCCTCATCGACCTCCATACGAGCAAACGGTGGCTTAGTGGTGGTGTTGGCCCTCAGTAGCATCTGGATTGCGAAGCCGCTTGGAACTTGTGTCACGAGACAGATTGGAACGGCATGGAGCAGAGCTGGAACTAGAGCCACCACCGGGGTCCATTGCAAGAGGACGATGTGGGGAACGATCCCACCGGAGCAAATAAGAATCGGGTGGCCGAAGATGGAGATCCGGCGAGGAGATCCGACGGCAGTTGAGAGGAGGAGGGAGAGAGGGACGTGAGGGGAAGAGAGAAAATGGGGTATGGGGGAGATGGGAAACCCCCCTGCCCGCTCTTAACCCCCACGCGTGCTTGTTGTTGCGGTAGTACCGTGGGTCATCGCGGTAGTACCGCTCAACGGTAGTACCGCAGTCATTGCGGTAGTACCGCTCAACGGGCGGAAGTAATTTTTTACTTCCGCGCGGTAAGCGGTAGTACCACTCCAGCGGTAGTACCGCGCTCCTCTATGGTAGTATCGTGCTGCCTTCTTGGTGAATAAACGCGACAATAAAACAGAATAAGAAATAGGGAGATCGCCAAAATCCACACAACACACGAGACAAGAAAAACTATGATCTAGGATAAAAACACGAGCATGGTCCATCAGAGAAGAGAATAAAAGAGGACCAATCGATGGGCGTCGACTTCACATGAAGAGAGAACGGTGGCCCTAGAGCCACCTATGTTTGAGTCAGATGGTATGGCACCGCGAAGAATTATCCTTGGTCCCATGACCAAGACTCGTCTTATAAGCATAGTAACCATCACAAATGGCAAGTGATAGACTTTGATTAGTTTATGCATAATAGGAGGAGGAATAGTTCATTGAGAGAACTAGACTCCCCTAAATCCATGCCTACACCTAGACAAGACATAATGATGAGTGTGGGGAGGCATGCACTAAGTCAATGCACATTGCTCGAATCAATGATATTTAGCTCATGCCTTAACTCGCGAAATCTTGCTTCATCTAAAGGCTTCGTAAAAATGTCTGCAAGTTGCTCGTTAGTGCTCCGATGAATAAGATTGATGTCTCCCCGCTTGACGTGTTCCCGAAGAAAGTGATGACGAATATCAATATGCTTCGCCTTGCAATGTTGAACTGGGTTGGTGGAGATCATAATGGCACTTTCATTATCACAGTAAAGAGGCACTTTGTCATAATGGACACTGTAATCCTTTAAAGTTTGCCTCGTCCATAGAATCTGAGCACAACAACTGGCAGCAGCTACATACTCGACCTCGGTGGACGAGAGAGAAACACAATTTTGTTTCTTTGAAGACCACTTACCAAAGACCAACCAAGAAATTGGCAGCCTCCGGAAGTGGACTTTCTATCCACATGGTCTCCCGCCCAATCCGAGTCAGTATAGCCAACGAGATCAAACGAAGCCCCCTTGGGATACCATAAGCCAAAGTTTGGGGTATGAGCCAAATATCGAAAGATTCGCTTGACAGCCACATGGTGACTCTCCTTAGGTGCGGATTAAAATCGTGCACAAATACCCACACTTAACATGATATCCGGTCTAGATGCACAAAGGTAAAGCAAGGATCCTATCATGGAGTGATATACCTTTTGATCCACCGCTTTACCATTGGGATCGCTATCAAGATGGCATTTGAGTGGCATGGGAGTGTTGGCCTTGGGAGGATTGAGCTCATCCATCTTGAACCTCTTGAGCATGTCTTGAGTGTATTTGGCTTGATTGATGAAGGTACCTTGACTTCGTTGCTTGACTTTGAAGCCAAGGAAGTACTTCAACTCTCCCATCATGGACATCTCAAACTTGTTTGTCATCAAAGTGGCGAACTCTTCATTGAAAGCTTTGTTAGGAGAAGCAAAAATAATATCATCAACATATAGTTGGCATATGAACAAGTTCCCGTTGACCCTCTTTGTAAAAAGAGTGGGGTCGATTTTCCCAATTTCAAACCCATGATCTTGCAACATTTTGGTAAGGTGCTCATACCATGCATGTTGGGCTTGTTTAAGGCCATAGAGAGCCTTATCAAGAACATATACATGATTGGGGAACTTGGGATCCTCAAACCCCGGGGGTTGCTCGACATATACCAACTCTTTAAGGGGACCACTAAGAAAAGCACACTTGACATCCATTTGATATAATTTAAAATTATGATGAGAGGCATATGCAAGTGACATGCGAATAGATTCAAGGCGAGCAACAGGAGCAAAGGTTTCACCGTAGTTGATACCCTCGACTTGGGATTATCCTTGTGCCACCAGTCATGCCTTGTTGTGAATGACAATACTGTTCGCATCTTGCTTGTTTTTGAAGATCCATTTTATTCCAATAACATTGTGATTCTCCTTAGGTCTTGGCACCAGTCGCCACACTTGGTTGCACTTGAAGTTGTTGAGTTCATCATGCATAGCTTCAACCCACTCCATATCCTCGAGCGCATCTTAAACCTTAAGGGGCTCAATGCAAGAAACAAATGCGTGATGTTCACAAAAGTTTGTTAATTGTTTACGAATGGTTATCCCTTTTTTCAAGTCATCATAGACGTTCTCCAACACATGTTGTCTAATTGTGATCTTGTTGGCATTCTTGGCGACTTTCTTGGCGGCTTGACTCTCTAAGATTTCTTCCATGGAAGGTTGAGGGCCTGCATTCTATGAGACGTCCTCTTGATTATCTTGAGCACCTTCTTGAACTTGCTCTTGATCTTGAAGAAGATATTGATCTTGAGATTGCTCGGCGATAGGAACTTGATCTTGGGCATCACTTGGTGAGACACCATCATCAGTGAGTTGATCTTGCCAGTGATCTTGTTCATGTGGCAGAGGACCTTCATTTTGTTCTTTGGAAGCGTGTGGGTCTTGCGTCGGTGATGGTTCCACTTGAGTGGAACATTGTCCTTCTCCTTCTGCCACAAGGGGTTCCTCAATGGGTAGGAAGTATCCCACACCCATTCTTCTTATGGCTTGGGGAGGAATTTCATCACCTACATCACAAAGACCACTTTGCTCCACTTGGGTGCCATTATTTTCATCAAACTCTACGTTACTCGTCTCCTCAATGAGTCCAGTGGACTTGTTGAGGACACGGTAAGCATGAGAGTTTGCAGCATAACCAACAAATATGCCCTCATGGGCTCTAGATTCAAATTTAGACAAACGAGCACCTTTCTTGAGAATGAAACACTTACAACCGAACACCTGAAAGTATGTGAGGTTGGGCTTGTTCCCGGTAAGAATCTCATACGGGGTCTTGTTCAACCCTTTGCGAAGATAGAACCGGTTAGATGCATGGCACACTGTGTTGATGGCTTCGGCCCAAAAGTTGTACAGAGATTTAAACACCGCCATCATGGTTCTTGCCGCATCAATCAACGTCCTGTTCTTCCTCTCAGCAACACCATTTTGTTGAGGGGTGTAAGGTGTGGAATATTGGTGCTTGATCCCTTTTTCACTAAGAAACTCATTCAGGGCGTAGTTCTTGAACTCGGTGTTGTTGTCACTTCTAATCATCAAAATCTTTGCATCATGTTGGCATTGGACTTCATTTGCAAAGTTGATGACGGTCTGTTAGGTCTCACTCTTCTTCTTGAAGAAATACACCCAAGTATATCTCGAGTAATCATCCACAATCACCAAGCAATATTTTCTTCCACCAAGACTATCAAAAGATGGAGGACCAAAGAGATCCATGTGAAGGAGCTCTAAGGTCCTCTTAGAGTATATTGTAGTGGTTGGACGATGAGCCTTCTCATGTAGCTTTCCTTCAATACAAGCACTGCAAGCACGATCTTTGACAAAACTCACATTTGTTAGTCCAAGGATGTGATCCCCTTTGAGGAGACTTTGCAAATATCTCATATTAACATGGGCTAGCCGGCGATGCCAAAGCCATCCCACATCAACTTTAGCCATTAAGCAAGTCACAGTCTTAGTGGGTTGCTCCGAGAAGTTCACCACATAGAAACCGTTCTCGACATGCCCAAAAAAAGCTACTTTAAGAGTCTTGCTCCACAAAAGGGTCACAGAGTCAATACCAAAGAAAGTACTAAAACCCATGGTTGCAAGTTGACAAACTGACAGTAAATTGTATGCGAGGGTCTCAACAAGCATGACCTTCTTTATGGTGAGTTCCGGAGAGATTACCACCTTGCCAAGACCCAATACCTTTGAAATAGCACCATCACCAAACGAGACTTGAGTGGCCATAGACGTGTCAGGATGAACGTCCACCATCAAGTCCTTGCTTCTGGTCATACGATTTGTCGCTCCACTATCGAGCAACCATGATGTTCCTCCGGAAGCAAACCCCTACAAGAGATCAATGTTTGACTTTAGGTACCCATTCTTTAATGGGTCCTTTCATGTTAGCAACAAGGGTCTTAGGGACCCAAATACACCATTCAATGTACTCATAAGAAGAACCAACAAATTTGGCATAAACATGCCCATCACTAGCACGGCATAACACATAAGAGGGGTTAAAGTCGTCGGTCTTGTTGGGTTGGATGTTCTTGCTCTTGCCCTTCTTGGCATTTTCCAACATAACTTGGTTTTTCTTCTTCCCATGAGGACCTTCACCAGCTCTTACAAAGGTCTGCTTGAGCGATGGGGCTTCCTTGGTGTCAACCTTCTTCTTCTCATTGGTTTTGGGTACAAACCCCACTCCTTCTTTTGCCACAACTTCCTTCTAAGAAGTCAGAAGGTCATTGAGTGTCTTCTCACCTTGGATACACGTCACCAAACCCTTTTTAAGCTGCTCTTTGAGCTTGGCATTTTCCTCCACAAGGTGTGCATGCTCACAACATGGGTTAGTAGCATATGCATTATCAATTAGAACAAAAGGAGGACATGTGGCAATTTCCTTAGTGAGTTTCACTTGGAGTTGATCATGTGACTCCTTAAGAGAGGTTTGAGCACACGTCAATGCCTTGTGAGCATTGACAAGTGTGTCAAGATCAACTTTGAGACGATCACGATCCACCCCAAGTGCAACCTTCTCAGACTTGAGGGCATGGTTAAGAACAATAGCATGATCATAATCTTTACGTAATTTAGTAAGGTCAACATTTTGTGACTCCTCAAGAGTCATATGAAGACTCAAGAGAAATAGATAGATCCGCTATCTCGTCGGCATAATCGCGACTATGACCTCTTAGTTCCTCAAGACACTCTTCTTGAGACTCAATAGTGTCATGGGCCTCACCAAGTTGTTACAAGAGAGCAAGGAAGTGCTTCTTGGTATCTCCCTTGAGTTTGGCCATGAATTTGTCAAACTCATTCTTATCCTCTTTTCCTTCCTCAAGTTCATTCACACTCTCTAAGGATGAATTGGAAGAAATGGAAGCCTTAATGTTTGAGGTTATGACGTTGGAGGTTACCTTAGAGATACCTTTAGCCATGAGGCACCTCGCGACGATGTTCTCATTGGGGGCGTCAAAGAGCGCTGCCTTTATCGGGGTAGAAGAGGCAATTGCCACAGATGCCATTTCCATTCCTTCATCGCTTGTGTCTTCATCATCAACATCATCATCTGAGGCATACTCTTCTTGAGCTACCAATACTTTATGGGGAGCCTTCTTGACAAAGTTAGTTTTGTTTGGGAAGGACATGGCTTTATCTTTGCGAATGAGTTCCACCACAAAGTGACTTACATTACCACAGTTGTAGCAAGTTCTCACACGTTGCTTTCCCTTTGACCCATTTGAGTTGTTCTTCGAGAAGTTAGGTCTTGAGTTTCTCTTGTTGCCCCAAAATTGTCTGGACGCAAGAGCCATGTGCTCATGATAAGCATATTTGGTGTCCTCGGGGAAAACCTCTTCTTCTTCTTCTTCTTCCTCTAGACTGACATTGGCCTTGAATGCAAGATTGGGAGAGGACTTCCTTGACCGTTGAACACGAGCAAGAGCATTGTCGGCTGTCGTGTTGAGGATGTTCATTGCAATGAATTCATCCAACACATCACCAGATGATAAGGTGTGAAAGTCTGGCCTTTGACGAATGACAGTGGACATGGCCTTGTTGTAGGGCATGATAGCCTTCAGGAACTTACGCTTTATCCAAGTATCATCCACATCCTTGCTGCCATGATCCTTGAGGGAAACAGCGAGAGCGGTCACCCTTCTGTAGAGCTCACGCGGTTCCTCATCCTCTATCATCACGAACTCATCTGACTGATCAAGAACAACTTCATAGTTTGACCGTTGAATACTTGAGCTGCCCTTGTACATGGAGATGATGTGTCCCAACATTCTTTAGCAACAGTGAAGGGTCACGGGTGAGGTAGATCTTCAGGGGGAATTGCAGCTTGGAGTATGAACAGGGCGGAAGAATTTAGCTGTTTATCCACTTGTTCTCTTGGAGTAAGATTGCGTGGATCATGAGGATAGTATACTTGTTCAATGAATCTCATGAGATGAACTGAGATGTGATCTAGATGAGACTTGATAATAAAAACCCAGTTAGCAAAAGCATTCTTAACAAGTTTAGGAGGAGGACCGAGATTGACTATATGAGGTGGGTGCACCGGACCTCCATAGACCACGGGAGGGGAATTGAGGCAAAGCTCCCCGACCCGTTAACTCTTATCTTTGTCGGCACTAGCCCCCTCCTTATCGGAGTTGGCATCCGATGACTAGTTAGTGGGTTTGACCACTTGCCCCGCATCGGTAGACATTTTAAGAGTATTAAGGAAATCTTTAAACATGGATTGAACCTCGGTAGCCATGGAGGATTTGAGTAAGGTCAAAGCCTCGTTCAAATCCTCGCATGAGACCATGTTCACACCCATGACCTCGGGAAGTTCACCCACACAAGCCTCTTCACCAGCCATACTCTTCGGGTGGTGAAACCCTTAATAAAGAGACGTGGCTTGGATACCAATTGAAAGGATCAATATGGTTGACTAGAGGGGGGTGAATAGGCAACTAACACTTTTTTTTACTTTTCTTTAACAATTAAGGTTTAGCATCAAATAAATTAGCTAGATGTGCAACTAGGTGAACAACCTATATGATGCTAACCACTACTAGCACACAAGCAAGCACGGGATATGACACAGTAAACGCTTGCAATAAGTAAAGATGCGAGATAACCAAAAGTGGAGCCAGTGGAGACGAGGATGTGTTAACGAAGTTCCTTCCCTTGTGGGGAAGTAAGTCTCCGTTGGAGCGGTGTGGAGGCACAATGCTCCCCCAAGAAGCCACTAGGGCCACCGTATTCTCCTCATGCCCTCACACAATGCGAGATGTCGTGATTCCACTATTGGTGACCTTGAAGGCGGCGACCGAACATTTACAAACAAGGTTGGGGCAATCTCCACAACTGAATTGGAGGCTCCCAACGATACCACAAAGCTTCACCACAATGGAATGTGGCTCCGAGGTGACTTCAACCGTCTAGGGTGCTCAAACACCCAAGAGTAACAAGATCCGCAAGGGATTAGTGGGGAATCAAATTTCTCTTGGTGGAAGTGTAGATCGGGGCCTTCTCAACCTATCCCTAGGAAATCAACAAGATTGATTGGCTAGGGAGAGATATCGGGCAAAAATGGAGCTTGAAGCAACAATGGAGTTTTTGGAAAGAAGAGGTAAGCTTCTTGGAGAAGAAGACCTCCCTTTTATAGTGGGGGGCAAGATCCAACCGTTATCCACTCACTCAGCCCCTCGCATCACGGTACTACCGCAAAAGTCACGATACTACCGCGATGGCTTGCGATACTACCGCAGCCTTGTCCGGTACTACCGCTAGCACGGGAGTAGCTGGCCCTGCCTGTTAGCAAGCGGTAGAACCGCCGGAGCGGTACTACCGCGAGCCCGTGCGGTACTACCGCACGGTTGGTAGAGGCAGCCACTGGAGGTGAACGGAAGTAAAAAAAATTACTTCCGTGCCAACCTCCGCAGAGGGAAACTATGCGAAAAAAGTCCGCACGGTAGTACCGGACTGTTGGAAATATGCCATAGAGGCAATAAATAAAGTGTTTATTATTGTATTTCCTTGTTCATGATAATCGTTTATTATCCATGCTATAATTGTATTAATTGGAAACATGGATACATGTGTGGATACATAGACAAACACAATGTCCCTAGTATGCCTCTAGTGAACTAGCTCGTTGATTGAAAGATGGTTAAGGTTTCCTAGCCATGGACATGAGATGTCATTTGATAACGAGATCACATCATTAGGAGAATGATGTGATGGACAAGACCCAAACTACAAACGTAGCTTATGATCGTGTCAGTTTATTGCTACTGTTTTCTGCATGTCAAGTATATGTTCCTATGACCATGAGATCATGCAACTCACATATATCGAAGGAGTACCTTGTGTGTATCAAACGTTGCAACGTGACTGGGTGACTATAAAGGTGCTCTATAGGTGTCTCCGAGGGTGTCTGTTGAGTTGGCATGGATTGAGACTGGGATTTGTTACTCCGTGTGACGGAGAGGTATCTCAGGGCCCACTCGGTAATACAACATCACAATGAGCCTTGCAAGCAATGTGACTAATTGTTAGTTGAGGGATCTTGTATTACGGAACGAGTAAATAGACTTGCCGGTAACGAGATTGAACTAGGTATGGAGATACCGACGATCGAATCTCGGGCAAGTAACATACCGAAGAACAAAGGGAACATCATACGGGATTAACTGAATCCTTGACATAGAGGTTCGACCGATAAAGATCTTCGTAGAATATTTAGGAACCAATGTGGACATCCAGGTCCCGCCATTGGTTATTGACCGTAGAGGTGTCTCGGTCATGTCTACATAGTTCTCGAACCCGCAGGGTCTGCACACTTAAGGTTTGGTGATGTTTCGGTAGTGTAGAGTGATGTATGGTGGTGACCGAAGTTTGTTCGGTGTCCCAGATGAGATCCTGGACGTCATGAGGAGCTCTGGAATGGTCCGGAGGTAAAGATACATATATAGGAAGGCCCAGTTTGATCAGCGGAAAAGTTTTGGGCTCATCGATAGTGTACCGGGAGTGTCGGTAGTGTACCGGGAGACCTCCGGGAGGGGTATTTCGACCCAAGAGGCTTCATGGGCTGTGGGAGAGTATTAACCAGCCCTTAGTGGGCTGGTGGAATAGCCACAATAGGCCCATGCGGCTAGGGGAAGAGTCCCAAAGGAAAAGGAGTGGGAAAAGGCAAAAAGGGAGAGTCCTACTACTAGGAGTGGAGGAGGAGTAGGACTCCTCCCCCTTGGCTTCGGCCGACTCCAAGAGGGGCTCAGCCCTGCGCCAGCCCTCCTCCTCCTCTCCTCCTATATATACTGGTGGAATAGAAGGGTTTTGCACAGAATTTACGGCCTCGTGCTACCCGTTCCACCGGTGCTCCTCTAGATCTGTTTTCCGCAGTGCTTAGGCGAAGCCCTGCCGGAATCACTCCACCACCATCGCCGGAGCGCTGTCACGCTGCCGGTGAACTCTTCCTCCTCTCCACCTCCTCTTGCTGGATCAAGATGGTGGAGATCGTCATCAAGCTGCACGTGTGCTGAACGCGGAGGTGTCGTCCGTTCGGTACTAGATCGGAAGGATCGTGATCAAGGTCACGGGACGTTCATGATTGGATCGCGGGACAGATCATGACGAGATCGCGGGACTGTTCGTGATTAGATCGCGGGACTCTCGGCGATTTGGATCGCGAAGACGTTCAACTACACCAACCGCGTTTCTTAACACTTCCCGCTTAGCGATCTACAAGGGTACGTAGATCCACTCTCCCTCTCGTAGATGCTCATCACCATGGATAGGTTTGCGTGTGCGTAGGAAAAATTTTGTTTCCCATGCAACGTTCCCCATCAGTGGCATCATAAGCTAGGTTGATGGTTCGATGAGATCTCGAGTAGAACACAAAAGGTTTGTGGGCGTTGATGCTTAGATTGCTTCCTTCCTTGGTTGGATTTTGGTTCAGCGGTATTGTGAGATGAAGCAGCCCGGACCAACATTACTCGTACGCTTACGAGAGACCGGTTCCCTCGACGCAACTTGTTTCCTAGATGGCTTGCGGGTGGCAGTTTCTCTCACTTTAGTTGGATCGGATTCGACAAAGGCGGTCCTTGAGAAGGTTGAAAAGAAAATTATGTATCACCGTTGTGGTTTATGCGTAGGTGAGAATCGTTCTTGCTAGAAACCCGTAGCAGCCACGTAAAACATGCAACAACAATTAGAGGACGTCTAACTTGTTTTTGCAGGGTATGTTGTGATGTGATATGGCCAATTACATGATGTGATATATGTGATGTATGAGATGATCATGTGATGTATAGAATTTCACGACTTGCATGTCGATGAGTACGGCAACCGGCAGGAGCCATAGGGTTGTCTTTAATTATTGTATGACCTGCGTGTCAATCATTAAGCGCTATGTAATGCTTTACTTTATCGCTAAACGGTAGCAATAGTAGTAGAAGCATGCAGGGAGTGACAACCTCGATGGCGACACGTTGATGGAGATCAAGATGATGGAGATCATGGTGTCGTGCCGGTGACGATGAAGATCATGCCGGTGCTTTCAAGATGGAGATCTAAAGCACGAGTTCATGGCCATATCATGTCACTTATGAATTGCATGTGATGTTAGTCCTTTTATGCACCTTGTTATGCTTAGTATGACGGTAGCATTATAAGGTGATCCCTCACTTAAATTTCAAGATAAAATTGTGTTCTCCCCGAGTGTGCACCGTTGCGAAAGTTCGTCGTGTTGAGACACCACGTGATGATCGGGTGTGATAGACTCTACGTTCACATACAACGGGTGCAAGCCAGTGTTGCACACGCAGAACACTCGGGTTAAACTTGACGAGCCTAGCATGTACAGACATGGCCTCGAAACACAAGAGACCGAAAGGTCGAACATGAGTCATATAGTAGATATGATTAACATAATGATGTTCACCATTGAAGCCATCTCAACTCACGTGATGATCGGACTTGAGTTGGTGGACTTGGATCATGTGACACTCAGATGACCTGAGGGATGTCAATTTGAGTGGGAGCTTTAGTAATTTGATTAACTAAACTCATTATCTCGAACAATAGTCTAAGTGAACTTTGCATATTTATGTTGTAGATCAATGGCTCGTGTAGTAGCACCCCTGAATTTTAATGCGTTCCTAGAGAAAGCTAAACTGAAAGATGATGGAAGTAACTTTGTTAATTGGGCCCGTAATCTGAGGATTATCCTCACGGCTTCCCAGAAATCATATGTCCTTGATGCACCGCTTGGTGACCAACCAGAAGACATGACCTCCGAAGACGTTAAGAACGCTTGGGAGGCACGTAATGGAGATTACTCAATAGTTCAGTGTGCAATATTGTATGGCTTAGAACCGGGACTTCAAAGACATTTTGAACGTCATGGAGCATATGAGATGTTCCAGGAGTTGAAGTTTATCTTTCAGAAGAACGCCCAGATCGAGAGGTATGAAACCTCCGATAAGTTCTATGCTTGCAAGATGGAGGAGAACGGGTCTATCAGTGAACATATACTCAGAATGTCTGGGTATTCAACTCGTCTAGCGGAGTTGGGAATTGCCCTTCCGCCAGAGGCGATCACTGACAGAGTTCTTCAATCACTGCCACCTAGTTACAATAGCTTTGTGATGAACTATAACTTGCACGGGATGAACAAGTCAGACGTCGAGCTGTTTGCGATGCTAAAAGTCGCTGAGTCTAAAATCCAGAAAGAACATCAAGTGTTGATGGTCAATAAAACCACTAGTTTCAAGAAAAATGGCAAAGTCAAAGGCAAGGGCAATAAGGGTAAAACAAAGAAGGATGGCAAAGTAGTTGCTACTCCTGCAAAGAAGCCCAAGCATGGACCCAAGCCAGAAACTGAGTGCTTTCATTGCAAAGGAACTGGTCACTGGAAGCGGAACTGCCCCAAGTACCTGGCTGACAAGAAGGCGGCCAACGACAAACAAGGTATATATGATATACATGTTATTGATGTGTACCTTACTAGCTCTCGTAGTAGTGCCTGGGTATTTGATACCGGTTCGGTTGCTCACATTTGCAATTCAAAGCAGGAACTACGAAATAAACGAAGGCTGGCAAAGGACGAAGTGACGATGCGCGTGGGAAATGGTTCCAAGGTTGATGTGATCGCCGTCGGCACGCTCTCTCTTCGATTACCATCGGGATTAGTGATGAACCTGAATAATTGTTATTTAGTGCCTGCGTTAAGCATGAACATTATATCTGGAGCTTGTTTATTGCGAGACGGTTACTCATTTAAATCAGAGAATAAAGGTTGTTCTATTTATATGAGTAATATCTTTTATGGTCATGCACCCAATGTTAGGGGTTTATTCATATTGAATCTTGATGGTGATGACACACATGTTCATAACATTGAAGCCAAAAGATGTAGAATTGATAACGATAGTACCACTTTCTTGTGGCACTGCCGTTTAGGTCATATTGGTGTAAAACGCATGAGGAAGCTCCATGCTGATGGACTTTTGGAGTCACTTGATTTTGAATCACTTGACACATGTGAACCATGCCTCATGGGCAAGATGACTAAAACGCCGTTCTCTGGAACAATGGAACGGGCGAGTGACTTATTGGAAATCATACACACTGATGTGTGTGGTCAGCGCGTGGTGGATATCATTATTTTCTCACCTTCACTAATGAATTAATTAGATATGGGTATATTTACTTAATGAAACACAAGTTTGAAACGTTTGAAAAGTTCAAGCAATTTCAAAGTGAAGTTGAGAATCATCGTAACAAGAAGATTAAGTTCCTGCGATCTGATCGAGGAGGTGAATATCTGAGTTATGAGTTTGGCAGTCACTTAAGACAGTGTGGAATTGTTTCACAGTTGACACCGCCCGGAACACCACAGCGTAATGGTGTGTCCGAACGTCGTAATCGAACCTTATTAGATATGGTGCGTTCTATGATGTCTCTTGCTGATTTGCCACTATCGTTTTGGGGTTATGCATTAGAGACAGCTGCATTCACTTTAAATAGGGCACCATCAAAATCCGTTGAGACGACGCCATATGAACTGTGGTTTGGCAAGAAGCCAAAGTTGTCGTTTCTTAAAGTTTAGGGATGTGATGCTTATGTCAAAAAGCTTCAGCCTGAAAAGCTGGAACCCAAAGCGGAGAAATGCGTCTTCATACGATACCCGAAAGAGACGGTCGGGTATACCTTCTATCTCAGATCCGAAGGCAAAGTGTTTGTCGCTAAAAACGGGACATTTCTTGAGAAAGAGTTTCTCTCGAAAGAATTGAGTGGGAGGAAAATAGAGCTTGATGAGGTTATTGAACCTTTACTTCAACCAGAAAGTAGCGCAGCGCAGAAAGATGTTTCTGTGGAACCTACGACGGTAGAAGAGGAAGTTAATGATGATGATCATGAAGCTTCGGATCAAGCAGCTATTGAACCTCGTAGGTCGACAAGGCCGCGTACTATCCCTGAGTGGTACGGCAACCCTGTCTTGGAAGTCATGTTGTTGGACAACGATGAACCTACGAGCTATGGAGGAGCAGTGATGGGCCCGGATTCCGAGAAATGGTTAGAGGCCATGAAATCCGAGATGGGATCCATGTATGAAAACAAAGTATGGACTTTGGAAGTATTACCTGAAGGGCGAAAGGCCATTCAGAACTAATGGATCTTTAAGAAGAAGACAAACGCGGACGGTAATGTCACCGTCTATAAAGCTCGACTTGTGGCAAAGGGTTTTTCACAAGTTCAAGGAGTTGACTACAATGAGACTTTCTCACCCGTAGCGATGCTTAAGTCTGTCAGAATCATGTTAGCAATAGTTGCCTATTTCGACTATGAAATTTGGCAGATGGATGTAAAAACAGTTTGTCGATCCAGAGAATGCTGACAAAGTTTGCAAACTCCAGCGATCCATTTATGGACTGGTGCAAGCATCTAGGAGTTGGAATAAGTGCTTTGATGAGGTGATCAAAGCGTTTGAGTTTATACAAGTTTACGGAGAAGCTTGTATTTACAAGAAAGTGAGTGGGAGCTCTATAGCGTTTCTAGTATTATATGTGGATGACATATTGCTGATTGGAAACAATATAGAAATGCTGGAAAGCGTGAAGGAATATTTGAACAAGAGTTTTTCAATGAAGGACCTAGGAGAAGCTGCTTTCATATTAGGCATTAAGATCTATAGAGATAGATCGAGACGCTTAATAGCACTTTCACAGAGCACATACCTTGATAAAGTTTTGAAGAAGTTCAAAATGGAACAGTCCAAGAAGGGGTTCTTACCTGTATTACAAGGTGTGAAGTTGAGTAAGACTCAATGCCCAGTAACTGCAGAAGATAGAGAAAAGATGAGTGTCATCCCCTATGCTTCAGCCATAGGCTCTATCATGTATGCAATGTTGTGCACAAGACCCGATGTCAGCCTTGCCATAAGTATGGCCGGAAGGTTTCAAAGTGATCCTGGAATGGAGCACTGGCAAGCGGTCAAGAATATCCTTAAGTACCTGAAAAGGACTAAGGAAATGTTTCTCGTTTATGGAGGTGATTAAGAGCTCGTCGTAAAGGGTTACGTCGATGCAAGCTTTGACACTGATCCGGACGACTCTAAGTCGCAAACTGGATACGTATTTATTCTTAACGGGGGAGCGGTAAGCTGGTGCAGTTCCAAGCAAAGCGTGGTAGCTGATTCTACGTGCGAAGCGGAATACATCACAGCCTCGGAGGCGGCAAAGGAAGGTGTCTGGATGAAGCAGTTCATGACAGATCTTGGAGTAGTGCCCAGTGCACTGAATCCAATGAACCTGTTCTATGACAACACTGGTGCCATTGCTCTGGCCAAGGAACCAAGGTTTCACAAGAGGACCAGACACATAAAGCGACGCTTCAACTCCATCCGCGATTACATCTTGGAGAAAGACATAAATATTTGCAAAGTGCACACGGATCTGAATATTGCAGACCCGTTGACTAAACCTCTTCCAAGGGCTAAACATGATCAACACCAGAACTACATGGGTGTTCGATTCATTACAATGTAAATCACATAGTGATGTGAAGTAGATTATTGACTCTAGTGCAAGTGGGAGACTGTTGGAAATATGCCCTAGAGGCAATAAATAAAGTGTTTATTATTGTATTTCCTTGTTCATGATAATCATTTATTATCCATGCTATATTTGTATTAATTGGAAACATGGATACATGTGTGGATACATAGACAAACACAATGTCCCTAGTATGCCTCTAGTGAACTAGCTCGTTGATTGAAATATGGTTAAGGTTTCCTAGCCATGGACATGAGATGTCATTTGATAACGAGATCACATCATTAGGAGAATGATGTGATGGACAAGACCCAAACTACAAACGTAGCTTATGATCGTGTCAGTTTATTGTTACTGTTTTCTGCATGTCAAGTATATGTTCCTATGACCATGAGATCATGCAACTCACATATATCGAAGGAGTACCTTGTGTGTATCAAACGTCACAACGTGACTGGGTGACTATAAAGGTGCTCTACAGGTGTCTACGAGGGTGTCTGTTGAGTTGGCATGGATCAAGACTAGGATTTGTTACTTCGTGTGACGGAGAGGTATCTCAGGGCCACTCGGTAATACAACATCACAATGAGCCTTGCAAGCAATGTGACTAATTTTTAGTTGTGGGATCTTGTATTACGGAACGAGTAAAGAGACTTGCCGGTAACGAGATTGAACTAGGTATGAAGATACCGACGATCGAATCTCGGGCAAGTAACATACCGAAGAACAAAGGGAACATCATACGGGATTAACTGAATCCTTGACATAGAGGTTCGACCGATAAAGATCTTCATAGAATATGTAGGAACCAATGTGGACATCCAGGTCCCACCATTGGTTATTGACTATAGAGGTGTCTCGGTCATGTCTACATAGTTCTCGAACCCGTAGGGTCTGCACACTTAAGGTTTGGTGACGTTTCGGTAGTGTAGAGTTATGTATGGTGGTGACTGAAGTTTGTTCCGTGTCCCGGATGAGATCCCGGATGTCATGAGGAGCTCCGGAATGGTCCGGAGGTAAAGATTCATATATAAGAAGTCCCAGTTTGGTCGCCGGAAAAGTTTCGGGCTCATCGGTAGTGTACCGGGAGTGCCGGGAGTGTACCGGGAGACCTCCGGGAGGGGTATTTCGACCCAAGAGGCTTCATGGGCTGTGGGAGAGTATTAACCAGCCCTTAGTGGGCTGGTGGAATATCCACAACAGTCCCATGCAGCTAGGGGAAGAGTCCCAAAGGAAAAAGAGTGGAAAAAAGGCAAAAAGGGAGAGTCCTACTCCTACTAGGAGTGGAGGAGGAGTAGGACTCCTCCCCCTTGGCTTCGGCCGACTCCAAGAGGGGCTCAGCCCTGCACCAGCCCTCCTCCTCCTCTCCTCCTATATATACTGGTGGAATAGAAGGGTTTTGCACAGAATTTACGGCCTCGTGCTACCCGTTCCACCGGTGCTCCTCTAGCTCGGTTTTCCGCAGTGCTTAGGTGAAGCCCTGCCGGAATCACTCCACCACCATCACCGGAGCACCGTCATGCTGCCGGTGAACTCTTCCCCCTCTCCACCTACTCTTGATGGATCAAGACGGTGGAGATCGTCATCAAGCTGCACGTGTGCTGAACGCGGAGGTGTCGTCTGTTCGGTACTAGATCGGAAGGATCATGATCAAGGTCACGGGACGTTCGTGATTGGATCGTGGGACGGATCGTGACGAGATCGCGGGACTGTTCGTGATTAGATTGCGGGACTCTTGGTGATTTGGATCGCGAAGACGTTCGACTACACCAACCGCGTTTCTTAACGCTTCCCGCTTAGCGATCTACAAGGGTATGTAGATCCACTCTCCCTCTCATAGATGCTCATCACCATGGATAGGTTTGCGTGTGCGTAGGAAATTTTTTGTTTCCCATGCAACGTTCCCCATCACGGACGAGAATCACGGTACTACCGTAGTAGGGCAGAAGTAAAAAAATTACATATGTGCCTACTACTACAGGTGTAGAGGCCAGGGCAGGAGACAGCGGTACTACCGCTGCACGGAGCGGTATTACCGCTGGCACCTGCGGTACTATCGCTCCCTAGAGCGGTACTACCATAGGACACTGAACCCAAACACTTCACAGGCGTTCCTTTTGCATAGAGAAGGAAAACACGTTGGGGCTCCATTGAAGAGAGGGAAAAGTGGTGCAAGGGAATAGATGTGCACGTGTTGATTCCACCCAGACCTTTCCGATGCAAACCCCCTCTTGATAGTACGGCTTTCCTACGAATCAAATCCACCGAAAAGAAACGCATAGAAAAGTTGTCTTCGAGAGCTTCCGAGGGGCACTGAATCGTCTTGTGCCTAGACCTGAGATATCTGAAATGTTCAATGCACATGATTAGTCCGCAAAGGCATTGTCATCAATCACTAAAACCACTTAGGGAGAAATATGCCCTTACACCAGGGACAAGTTGAAAGAGTCAATCATATTCTCGAAGACATGCTTCGAGCTTGTGTCATTTCTTTTGGCAAGAAATGGGAGGAATCTCTCCCATATGTTGAGTTCTCCTACAACAATAGCTATCAAGCTAGTCTGAAGATGGCTCCTTTTGAAGTATTATATGGAAGTAGGTGTCGGACTCCTCTGAATTGGTCAAAAACTGGGGAACATACACTTATCGGTCCGCATATTATCCAACATGCCGAAGATCAAGTCCGCATTATTCATGCAAATCTGAAGGCTGCTCGGTCTCGTCAGAAGAGTCAGTATGACCGTCATCACAAAGATATGGTCTATCGACCTGGCGAGAAGGCTTATCTTCGAGTCACGCCAATAAGAGGTACACATCGTTTCGGGATCAAGGGAAAGCTAGCTCCTCAATATATTGGTCCTTTCACTATTCTTGAAAGGCGTGGAAAAGTGGCATATCAACTGGAACTACCGCCAAACCTTTCTCAAGTTCACGATGTGTTCCATGTGTCACAGCTTTGTCGCTACTTCAAGGATCCTATCCGAGCAGTAGACCATGATATGCTTGAACTACAACAAGACCTTTCTTATGAAGAACAACCAGTCCGCATTCTTGATGAAACCGAACGTCGGACTCGTCAGAAGGTTACCAAGTTCTTCAAAGTGCAGTGGGCAAATCATTCTGAAGATGAGGCCACTTGGGAACGCGAAGATCATCTTCGTGCCAAATACCCTGGGCTCTTTCCATCTACTTCTTAATTCTCGGGACATGAATTCTTGTTAGTAGGGGAGAGTTGTAACACCCCCATGTAATGATGCACAGTAATGGCATGGTCAGCAACTAATTATTTTGCTAAGTAGAATATGATCAAGATGGAATTTCAAATTCCAATTCAAAATTCCATTCAAATGCTCTATAGTTTCAAGTGAAAAAATTAAATCCTCAAACATCAAAGTTAAAATGTTGCATGCTTTTGAAATACTCCAAAATAAATAATGTTGAGGAAAACAACATCACCAAGATTTTGGTGTGGCCCCCACTGTTAATAACAGGAGCTAAAAGTATTTCTAAGGGCATTTAAATTTAAATTAAAAACTCAAACAGTTTTGAAAAATGATCAAACTTGGTGTGGCCATTCAAAAAAATGCACGTTATTTTTGGGGCCCTGTCACATATTTTTGCTAAGACAATTGTGGCTAGAATTAATAGGAAAAGAAATTGGAAAAAGGAAAATAGAAACAGAAAAGAAAGAAAAATAAAAGGGCTCGTGGCACTGGACCAAGTTCATAGTGCGGCCCGGGCCCACTCCCCCCCTTCTTCCTCCTGTAGCAACCAGAGCGGTCGCTACAGAGCGCCGACCGCGCTCGTCGCCGCCGGACCAGCTCGCCGGCGATGGCGAGGGGATAAGAACAGCCTCCCGCGGCCCCCTGCTCTCTCTCCCTCCCTCGCCAACCCTAGATCTCACCTGCTCCCTCCCCACGCTCTCTCCCCCGCTCGAGCCCGCGTCGTCGTCGCCATGGCCGTCAGCTAGACGCGCCCTTCGAGCCTCCCACACGACGCCACCGCACCAGGAAGAACCGCCGCGACATCCCCGTCCCCCTCGACCACGAGCCCAAGCCCCGGGAGCTCTACATCGCCCCCTTGCCATCATCTTCCTCCTCGGGCACCCGGAGCTCCGCCACTTCGATTCGTCGCCATCGAGCCCTTGTTGAGCCCGCATTGAACGGCTACGCCCCTCTGTGGGCTCCTGCTTCTCCTCCCCTTGCTCCTCACGACGAGCCGGTGCTCCTAGCGCTAGTTTTCACCGGAGCCCGAACACGCCGCCGCCTGACCTCGTCACCGGTGCCTCTCCGGTGACCATTTGGTCCACCCACCGCCACCGTTCGACTCCGCACGTTGCGTAGGCTCGAGTAGTGCCCGTAGTTAGCTAGAAAGCGCCCCCGTTCGCCATTTGCCATTGGAGCCCAAAGCTTTGCTCCACCGCCGGTGACATAGCGCTCGCTACGGCTCGCCGTTCCTCGCCCCGATGCCTGGGATGGATCGGTGGCTCATCCAGCTTTCGAACGCGACTTGTCACGCGCCAAATGGTGCCCTATGGGCAAAACCCGAGCTCGCCGAAGCTTTCGGCTGCGTCCGGCACTCGCTGGCGATGCTCCGACACCGGCCACCGACATGGCACACTTGGGGCCTGCCCCTGGGTCAGTGCCAGTGGGGCCCCTGGCCCCAGTTGACTGGGTTGACCCAATCAACTGGCTGGCTGGGTGTTGACCAGCCACTGACATGTGGGGCCCTACCTTCAGTGTCTATGACATTGGGCCTCACCCTGTCAGGTGATTAATTAGTAACTAATTAAGTTACATTAATTAATTTACACTAATCTCTCGCTGACATGTGGACCCACCTGCTAATTAACTCTGTTTAGATTAATTTAATAACTAACCCTGAGTCTATGACATGTGGCCCCCACATGTCAGGTTTGACTTTGGTTAGCCGGAGTTGACTGCTGATGCAGTGATGATGTTATGCAACGTCATAAAACATTTTTCGAATTAATAATAATCTGTTAAATTCTATAAATTAATTAAAACTTTAGAAAATTATATCTTTTAAACCGTAGCTCACATGAAAATAATTTATATATGAAAGTTGATCAAAAAAATTCCACAAATCCAAATATGACATCCAATCATCTGTCACATGATCCTAGCATGATGAACATGGAACTTTCCCCTCCGATGCGACTTTCCGATAAATCTGCAGACCCGGGAAATATCGTCAGGTACCTTCCGCTCCGTCTAATGCGTGTAGTATTGCGTTAGTGCATACCTAGCTCTCCATATTTCCATGTCATGCATCGTGGTGCACCTGTTTGCTTTATATTTATTGTTTCTTCCCCTCTCTTCTTACTGGTAGACCCCGAGACAGACGTTGCTGCCGAGTAGGATTACGCCCCTGACGACCAGCATTTTTGCAGCAGAGCAGCAAGCCAAGCAACCCCCCCCCTTGAGCATTCCGATGTCGCCTATTCTTTCCCTCTTATTCTTGCATTAGATTTTTGCTACTATATTAGTTAGTTCATATTCTGATGCATAGCCTGTTTTTGATGAACTGCTACTATTCCTATAATCATACCAACTGCTTAGTATAGGTGGGTTAGTGAATCCCTAGTGACCCCTTAGTCCCAGTTGCCCCTGCTTCTCCATCGACGACCCGACGACTTGACAACTCGAAGACTCGGTCAACCGACCGACAAGCCAGGTCCCTCACATCACCGCACTTCCCTTAGTGGTATGACTCTGCAGTGCTAATATCGAGTACCGAGGGTGACACCTCATGAAGTACTCATGATGCTAGCCCTGTAGTGCAGCTAGTAGACCGTGGTTATTAAGGGTGATTCCTCCTTCACCATTCCCAACGATGTCTTTGTCATGCAAGCCCTCAAGTGTGTGACCCTCGAGGGTGATTCCTCTAAGTCCACCTTGGCGGTTACATCGAGCGGGGACCATTGAGGGTGATTCCTCAGTTCTCGCCTTGATGTTTTATACACACAGTTACTATGACTTGGTTACAGAAACATGTTGGTGACGGGTCGGCCCCAAGGGTACCCGTGCGAGAAAGATTTGGTGGGATGCGCCATAAGGCATCCGAAGACTTGGTGGGGTGCGCCGGTAAGGCACCCGAGAGTTATTAGCGGGGCGACGGACTGCATATGGTTCGCGCTTGCCCCGCATTAATAAAATGCTAATGGGTTGGGTATTTGATCTCAGTTGGTCGTTGACCTTTTACGCACTAAACCTTCACGTGGGAGAAGTTATGGGTGCTTAGTGTCGTTGTATCAGCCGAAGCTCTTCAGACGTCAGCAATGGAGCGGCGCGCGCCGGATTGGGCTGGAAGGTACAGCTGCCAGACTGAGTGTACTAGGTCTACTTCCGGCCGCCTACGCATCGTGCAGGAGTGCAAGGGCAAGTGGGCCCACGAACCTGCGCGCTTAGGATTTAGACCGATGGGCTGGCCTCTTCGTTGAGCCTAGGTGGGGCGATGACGTTTTGGATCCCGAGGTCGGGCATTACCCCGGAAAGTGTGTTCGGCCGGAGGTGATCAAGCGTGTTGGAAATGCGGTGCACCCCTGCAGGGATGAATTCATCTATTCGAATAGTCGTGTCCATGGTAA
This sequence comes from Hordeum marinum, assembly GCA_022496015.1. Classification (NCBI taxonomy): domain Eukaryota; kingdom Viridiplantae; phylum Streptophyta; class Magnoliopsida; order Poales; family Poaceae; genus Hordeum; species Hordeum marinum. Next base: position 155,303,451 of record CM039674.1, read on the forward strand.
CAGGACGATTGGAGTTGCACCTTGACCTTATACAACTATAATTGTGATTTAATTTAAATGAATGTGGCTCCGGGATTGCTTCCTCGCAGGGAGTCGAGGAAGAATCTCTAGGTGTGGTTACTTAATAAAATTGCTACAATAATATGACTATATGTGAGTTATATGTCTTCTCCCTTTTAATGCTGCAAGGTGCTGAAGATGCTAGTCTTCGATAGGACTAGGCCTTCCCCCCTATTCTCGCTTTCTGCAGTCAGTCCAGATATAACCCCACCCCTTGATAATGATGCATACTTAGCATAGTTCTGATGTCAGTCTTGCGAGTACTTTGGATGAGTACTCACCGCTGCTTTGCTTTCTCTTTCCCCCTAGATTCGTTTCTACATTCAGACAATGGAGCCCAGGAGGTGGAGTATGTCGGAGATGACTACTACACCACCGCAGACGCCTACTACTACGTGGAGGCGGGCCCTGACCAGTAGCAGGATAGGAGGTTCCTAGGCAGGAGGCCTCGTCTCTTCCGATCTGTGTTATGTTTGTGCTAGCCTTCTTAAGGAAAAACTTGTGTAACTTATGTATGTACTCAGATATTATTTGCTTCCGCTGACTTGTGCTTGTCGAGCTTTGTATTCGAGCCCTTGAGGCCCCTGGCTTGTAATATGAAGTTGTATGACTTTAATTTGTGTCTAGAGTGGTGTTGTGATATTGATTAGTGAGTCCCTAATCTTGCTCGTATGCATTGCGTGTATGTTTAGCGTACGGTCGAAATTGGGGGCGTCACATGTTGACATGACACACTTGGTGAGTTGAAAGACCACATATTGAGAGAATAAGGCTTAGTGGGACCAACTACTTAAGAATAGTAGATTATGAGCATACACGATAGTCTAACTTGCATAAACACACCGATTTCAAGTCACTATAAAGTCTTCAACGTAAAAAAATCAAAGAAAAACTATAATACTTCTTTTGTGGTGTGTTGGGGGGCTAATACAGTTAGAGTGGTGTTTGTGCCTGACCATCGTATTATTGTAGATTGAATATTTTCAATCCTTAATTGTTGAGTTAATAATGACCGCTTCAACACTCATTGGCCTTTCCTGTTCAATGTTGTCATGGATAGTTTAGATCTTCGGGAGGCTAGTATGTCAGGGCGGCATTTCACGTGGGCTAATAACCGATCTGTGCGAACATACGAGAAGCTCCATAGGGTACTCATGGATACTGAATGGGAACTAAAATATTCTCTGGTAACCGTGCGAGCCCTAGAGCGTATCGAGGAGTTATCGGATCATGCACCCATCATTCTAGATTCTAATTCTATGAACCCAACCTCCACGTCGTCCTTGCAGATTTGAGTTGGGATGGCTGCATAGGGATGGATTTATAAACATAATCAAGAATGTTTGGGAAAAGCCCGCCATTGGTCCTATGCCTATTCAGAGATGGAACTGTAAAATAAGAACCATGAGGCAACACCTCACTTGATGGGCGAAACACACCAACGGAATATATAAAAAAGAAAAACAACGGCTCTGTACCATTATTGATGACCTTGAAAAAATTGCAGACACGCGAACCTTATCGCTTCAAGAGATTGAATTGAAAAATCAATCTAATGAGAAGGTTGCCCGTATTTTGCAAGAAGAGGAGATCAAATACTACCAGAGATCCAAAGCTGATTTTATTTTGATGGGTGATAGTAATACAAGATACTTCCAATTAGTTGCCAACGGGCGGCATAGGAAGAAATGTATTTACAGTCTCCAACAAGATGAGGGACGGATCGAAGGTTAGGAGGAGCTCAAAAAGTATATCACGAAATACTACAAATCTCTATTCGGGGCGCCGACTAAAGGGAACTTCTCTCTAGACGAGACCCGAGTAGATGATATTCCACAAGTCGCGGCAGAAGAAAATGATATCCTAACGACAGCATTCTCAGAAGAGGGGGTGAGAGCGGTGGTGTTCCAAATGGAAAATAACAAAGCTTCGGGCCCTGATGGTTTCCCCGTAGAATTCTATCAGAATTTCTGGGATATCATCAAGACTGGCCTTTTGGAGTTGTTCAATTGTTTTAATGTCGACCGACTAGACCTATTCAGGCTTAATTTTGGTGAGATTGTTTTGTTGCCAAATATTAAGGAGGCCGAACGGATCCAGTAGTTCAGACCTATATGCCTCCTTAATGTTAGCTTCAAGATTTTCACCAAAGTAGCTACGAATAGGTTAAACTCGGTAGCTGACCATGTTGTCTATCCATCTCAAACGACATTCATGCAAGGAAGAAATATACTCGATGGTGTAGTAATTTTGCATGAGACTATTCACGAGATGCATCAAAAAAACATGAGTGGGGTAGTATTCAAGATTGACTTTGAAAAAGCCTATGACAAAGTCAAATGGTCTTTCCTCCAACAGCCCTTAGAATGAAAGGTTTCTCCGATAAATGGTGCCACTGGATCCAAAATTTTGTAACTAGAGGTAGTGTGGCCATCAAAGTCAATGATGAACTAGGCCATTACTTTCAGAAAAAAAAGGATTACGATAGGGTGACTCCATATCCCCAATGCTATTTAACATTGTCTCTGACATGTTGGCTATTCTAACTGAGCGCGCCAAGCAGGACGGCCGAATTGCAGGAGTAGTGCTACACCTTGTGGATGGTGGCCCCTCTATTCTACAGTATGTCGATGACACAATTCTTTTTATGGAACATGACCTGGGTAAGGCTCGAAACTTGAAACTCTTACTTTCAGCGTTTGAGAAAATGTCGGGTCTCAAAATCAACTTCTATAAAAGCGAAGCTTTATGCTTTGGAGATGCTGCTAAGGCGGCTACCGATTATGCTGACCTATTTGGTTATGCACATGGCCAATTCCCTATTAAATATCTGGGAATATCGATTCACTATCAACGTCTCACTATTGCGGAGTGAAAACATGTAGAGGAGCGTTTAGAGAAACGATTGAGCAGCTGGAAAGGCAAGATGCTCCTAGTTGGAGGACAGTTGGTTTTGATTAACTCTGTCCTCACCAATATGGTTCTTCATATGCTTTCTTTTTTCCAACTACCAAAAAGGGTGATGCAAAGACTGGACTATTTTAGATCCAGATTCTTTTGGCAAGGAGATGGTGAAAAGAAAAAATACAAGTTGGCCAAATGGAACATGGTTTGTAGGCCAAAAGACTAAGGTGGCCTTGGAATTCATGACCTAGAGGTCAAGAATGTGGCCCTACTTAGTAAATGGTTGTTCAAACTTCTTACTGAAGATGGTGTTTGGCAAACCATGTTGCGCAACAAGTATCTAGACCAAAAGGCAGTGACTCGGGCCTATTGGAAACCTGGTGACTCACACTTTTGGGCTGGCCTAATGGCGGCAAAGAAAAATCTCTTTTGCTTTGGGTCTTTCGCGATAAAGGACGGGTCGGAAATTCGTTTCTAGGAAGACATATGGCTAGGCAATGCTAGTCTTCGAGAACAATACCCAGCCTTATACGCCATTGCTCGCGATAAAAATAATACTATTGCGCATGTGCTCAGTTCATCCCCGCCGATTATTTCGTTCAGGCGGGTTTTGGTTGGCCCCCCGACTTTTGTCATGGCATAATCTTTTATCCCGCTTGGATTCGATTAATCTGACACAAGGCCGGGATGTTTTTCGCTGGAACCTTACTACATCGGGGTCTTTCACAGTAGACTCTATGTATCGTGTGTTAATGCATTCTGAGGTACCAGTGAATAATAACAAGAAAATTTGGAAGTCGAAGATTTCACTAAAAGTTAAAATATTCATGTGGTATCTTCGGAGGGGAGTTGTGCTAACCAAAGACAATCTTGCACAGCGTAACTGGCCAGGAAGTAAGCAGTGTTGCTTTTGTTTTCATGATGAGACAATCAAACATCTTTTTTTCCAATGCAAGTTTGCATGTTCTACATGTTCAGTCATCCAAATAGCATCAAATTTATATCCGTCCACAAGTGTTGCCAATATATTTGGTCATTGGTTGGACGGTATCCCAGATAGGTTCAAAACGCTATTAAGGGGGGGAGTGTATGCCTTACTTTGGTCGCTTTGGCTATGTAGAAACGATTTTATTTTTAATGACAAAAAATCTTCTTCTCTGCTGGTTATTTTCCGATGTACGCACTTGCTTCATATGTGGTCTACGCTACAACGACCGGAGCACCAACCGCTGTTCAAGGGGGTGTGTACGTGGTTGGAGCACGCGGCTACGGAGGTTTTTTCCCAACATGGGTGGCAGCATAATCTTCGGATCGATCCACATTTATCTTCTACATAGGCATAGTGTCGTTCTATAGGACTCTACTGTTGCCGAGTTATCTTTTGTTACTTTTACTTTGTCAGACTTTTGGTATTTAGCTGTGTGCATCCTAGTTATGCAGAGGCCGGGTATTACTCATAATGTTTTTATATCCATTTGTTGCTACATTTTGAGATAATAAAGTACCCTTTATCGGAAAAGAAATTGTTGAGTTAAAGAATCATAATCATTTCTATATTTACCAGACGTTTCATTGCACGTGCATGATTATTAGAGTGGGAGTTTCAAATGGGACTGGAAGCCTGAAAAGAGAGTCTTTCAGATGTGGAAACACCGCCTGAGGCCTGAAAAGGGAGGCGGAATTGCGGACCTCCCCTCTGATTTCAAGGAGAAGGCTCCCACCGGCACGGCGGCACCGTTTCCTCTCTGCGGCAGCAACTCCTCCCATCCATCCCTCGTCCATCCTGGCTCAGGTTTGCACCGCATCCACCCTCCCCGCGTTCGTCCATCGACCAAGGTAGCTGGGGCGATTCCGGTGTTGCTTTCCTCTCTTAGCAGGCGCGAGAGGGTGGAGATGAGGAGGAAGGCGCTCGCACGGGGCTTCTCCGGCGACGGCGTCCTCCGCCGCAGCTGCCCGCTCCCAGCGCGCTGCCTGCCACAGAAGGGGGCAATAATAGCACGAGCAAGGACAACAAGGGTGAGATCGCCAAGGCCATCCGAGACAGGCTATCGTCTCTCTCTTCCCCAAGAAGCCGCCTCTCCTGCTGGACGAGCCACTCGATCCGGCGGAGCAGGAGGGAGAGCGGCGCGGCCGGCGGCGAGCATGGCACGCCGGCGGACGTGAAGGTGACGGCAACCAGGCCCCCCTCAAGGAAGGTGATCGCGGCGGGGGCCAGATCCCTGATCGAACGCAACGATTTCTATTGCCAGGAATGCAACACGCACAAGTAAGGGAATTTTCCCCTTCTCGGATGATATCCCTGTTTTGGTGTGCTATAAAAGGGTACCACGAGACATTTGCCCCCTTTGGGACGTACGAGTTTCCCCGGGTAATACGTACCAAGTTCAAACTTTGTACAGTATATAGTATATGCAAAATTGTGCAAGTTGTCACTGAATTCATGAGTTCCAAACCATAGCCAGAATCATGTCGTATTGCTTGTCTTGTACACCAGTTTTAGTAACTCTCATCAAAGTGCCTCTTTGTCGAATCAAATGACAAAACTAGCACTGAAAGATGCCATCCAAGAGCATTCAGACCAGCACACCTGGCAAAAGTTAGAATTCCCGTTGATTTGTTTTTCTGATGGGACGAGAGATCGGTCCCTATATCTTACTCGTACTACGATAGAAAGCGGATTGTCTGGCAGGCAGGCTGAATCGAATCTTTCCACTAGACGGAAAGGTATCACATATCGGACAGATAGGTGACAAGTGATTCAGTGCTCCTCTCACAAGGAATGCATATATAATAAAACCTGTGTAAACCACATCAAGGTGTCTAATCTGTAGCTATCCACCTAACACCAATTTAAATCATCACTAGGAAACTGCTTTCTGGTTGTCAAAGATTCAAGCTAAAGAACATAACCATATCAGCAACAGTAATGGTGATTAAGACCAATTTCAATTTCTTAAAGCATTCCACATATAACTAATGATAGAGCGAAGAATCGCTAAACTATCTAGCACAAAACAGGCAGATGCCAGTCTCCGTGCAGACTACTTGACATTTCATTGCTACTTCCCTATGGACGTTGCATTGGTGCAGACTACATCATCCTCCAAATCTTTCGAGCCTCCTACGGCGGATCTCCTCGACTGAGAGCTCACTGTTAACACCGTCTTGGAGATGCCGTCTGCGGGAAAAGGCATGATCCGGGTGCGGAGTGCTGCACATCTCGCAGACATCTGCGCAGCGCGAGTTGTCATAAGAACATGTTATGCATCTCCACCACATACCTTGACCAACCTCTTCTGGTGCCGGTGCAACATGGCGCCGGACACTGCTCCTCCCCCCCCCCCCCCCCCCCCCCACACCATGGGCTGCTGACCTCACAAGTCTCTTAGCAAATCTTGCCGGCTGACTCACAACGTCCGCAATGCCTGAAAACATAGGAGCGAGCCATTCTGGACCGTGCCTCAGCAAAAGATAGGCCAGGCCAGCAAGTATCCCGCCGACATTGCAAATCAAGTGTGCCTCCGGATTGAAAGCATGGATGAGTAGTAGTTCAAGCAATGCCGAATACTTTGCAGGAACGGACACCCCATGCCAGACAACATCACCTTCTCGGGCATTCAGCACAACATTCATGCCAAGCAGCACTCCACTAAATCCAGCAGAATACTGATAATATGCCATGTCGTTGCCAAGCAAAAGTAAGCCTTTAGACAAGAGCAATGTGAAGCCCTGAGAAAGACCAAGCAAGGAAACCACCATGGAAGCAAATTCAGGACTGCCCATCGATGTTTCAAGCTTTACCCCCGTGCGCAAGAGAGAAGTCATGTTCATGAAGTGATCTTCACTCAAGTGGTAGAAAGCTGAGAGGAAGAAACGTCTCAGGTCGCTGAACTGCAACAATGTTCACAACTGTTAGTTTTGAGAGTGGTGGATATATAAAAATCCAGAAAGGATGCTTAGAAAAGTCTGAAAGAAAAACTTGCAATTACTTGCAGTACGACATTCACAGCACATCATCTGCACCCTGCTGGTAGGGCGATAATGCAACAGGAGAAGCACAACATTGCGAACGGCGCAGCGTTTATTTTACCGATTCTATGAGTGTAAAGTGAGCCATGGGCATGGGGTGCAAAACTTGCGCATGTCATATAGAATTTTAGATCCTTTTTTGTGTGTGCAAAAATGTCATTTAGATCATTGATCTAGACAACTGGACAATTGAGTCCCTAAGCTTGTATACAAACATAGGGTCAATCTGTGCTTGAACCGCAGTATGTTTAACTAAATAAGAGAAAAAAAAACTGTAATAGAGTATTGTTGCCAAATACTACCAATAGGAAATCCCAATTATAATTAGGGTCAGAATCCTGCTCTTATGCAGCATTGCTCGGTAATCATCTGATAAATTTGGCCTAATTACAAGCTAGGCAGATCAAAAGCATAAGTCAGGGTATGTACAGTGGTAGATAAGGCCATCTTATCTTAATGCTGTCATGTAATCTAGAGATGACAAAAATATATGGTGTACAATGGGTTGTCTCTTAATCTTATCTCTTATAACTAGATATTCCAGTAAATGTACTGAGAGATTTGTTGGTAAGAGATCATCTCTTAACTAAGAGAAGGCAAAAATAAAATCTGGTAACTCTTTCCTCCAGTTCAGAATTTATCCTAAGTGGCACTGCTAAGATATAACCATTGTACATGCCCTTATTAGCTAAACCCGACAATGCAGCAACCATCGACAAAAATATCAGCACAACATAATGCAATGCTTAACTCCGCAACCTTGTATCCCTGGATAAGGGTGCTCAATGTAATTTGTTCAGTAGCCAACTGAATCCAAACATAATTCCATCACAAAATAAAGATAACATACACATAATTCCGCCATCTAATCAGCCGGTTGCTTAGTCAGGTCTGATACTTGGATATGGCCTATTCGAGGCATTTAGCAATGTTTTTTTTTTTTTGAAAGATCCAGCTGATTGCTGGCTTGACTAGATTGATAGCAGGGAGCAGATGGCAATACAAAGGGTGGGTTCTGATCCGGAGATCAAAAGAAGCTAAAAAAAGATATGAGAAAACTACAACCTCTATGCTGTCTAGGCTACTATCTCACGGAGGGTCCCAAAATGGGTGCTCCAAAAACGTTGCTCCCGCTTGGCGCCAAAATTCAAAAGTTCGTCTGATGGTTGCATTGATGTCTGCCCGTGTTGCCACTTTGCCTCTGAAAGTACACTCGTTTCTTGTCTTCCAAATCTCAGATAGGATGAGAATGATAGTGGTTTTGATGGCCTTCTTGTGCTCGGGTCGCGCTCCACTGATCATTTCAGCGATGATGGCAGCTGGCTTGGTTTTGCTTTGCCACTGTGATGGGTGGAGCGAGCTGCAGCCGTAGCCAGCCGCCGCGTCCATCCATACTGCAGTCGACAGCGGGCACTGCCAGAACAAATGCATGGAGGATTCCAAGCTTCGGACACACAGTTGGCAGAAGTATTCATTTGGCCATCCCCTTCGTTGGAGGCGGTCGTTGCACCACAATCTGTTCTTGAGCAGCAACCAAGCAAAGATCTTCAGCCTAGCAGGTGCCCAAGTGCTCCAGATCATCTTCTTGAGGTCTGATTTGATGAGACCTTGAAATTGGGCCTTATACGCAGAGCTGGCTGTGTACATCCCTGATGCTTCGTGCTTCCACTTGATGGTGTCTCTTCCATGCTCTTGCAGCCGAAGATCAGCAGCTTGGATCCACCTGTGCAGCCTGATCGTTTCAGCCCAAAGGTGCTGGGTGTCTCCATGGGCAAGATCTTGTATCCAAGTATCGTTTGTCAGGGCTTGCTTGACCGATCTGTTTTTTCTTCTAGAATGCCTGAAGAGTGTGGGAAAGGCCGTCTTCAGGTTGCCCGAGCCTGTCCATGAACAGTGCCAGAAGGAGGCCATCTCGCCATTTCCTAGCGTGACCAAGGTGGAGGCATTGAACAGAGCTCGGTCACCCTCATCGCATGGCAGCTGCATGCCAAACCAAGGCCTATCCGGACTTGTCCAGGACAGCCAGAGCCACCGCAGTCGTAGTGCCCTACTGAAGCAGTTCAGATCCAAGATGCCCAGACCTCCATTCTCAATTGGAGAGCAAACCACAGGCCAGTTGACTTTGCATTTTCCCCCACTCAGTTCTTCTTCTTGTGCCCAGAGGAATCTTCTTCGAACCTTGTCGACCTCAGCAAGAAATTTCTTCGGCGCCCGGAGCACTGACAGGGCAAAGGTTGGCAGTGCTGTGAGCACGCTGCGGACCAAAACCCGTCTGCCAGCAATGGTCATGAGCTTGCCCTTCCATCCCGCAAGTCTTGCTCTGATCCGATCAAGTATGAACTGTATGTGGGCTAGACGCAGCCTTGTGAGGGTTAGCGGGAGGCCTAGGTATTTCAGGGGAAACCCCACTGTTGCCCCACCAAAGTTGATCAAAATCTCTTGCAGGTTGATCTCATCACAGAGGATAGGGGTGACCGTTGATTTTGAGAAGTTTACTTGCAGTCCTGTTGCCTGCCCAAAGTCTCGAACAATGTCAAGTAGGGCGTCGACCTCCGTTTTCTCCGGGTTGGCGAAGATTACAGCGTCATCAGCATAGAGGCTGACTCGGAGGGAGATGTCTCTGCCAGCCAAAGGGGCGAGCAGTTCTAACTCAGTTGCTTGCTGCAGCAGCCTATGGAGAGGATCAATGGCGATGATGAAGAGGAGCGGTGAAAGCGGGTCACCCTGTCGCAGTCCCTTACAGTGGCGAATCTGCTGCCCTATGGTGCCATTTAGCAAGAAAGATGATGATGCCGTGGCGAGAAGCATCGCAATCCAGTCGCGCCAGCGCGCTGGGAACCCAAGAACTTGCAGCAGCTCTAACAGATATTCCCAAGAAACGTTGTCGAAAGCCCGGGCTATGTCTAGCTTAAAGAGCAGGGCCGGCGTCGTCTTTCTATGGAGTGATCTGATGGCATTTTGGACGAACAGGAAGCTGTCCTGTGTGCTTTTGGACCTCAAGAAGGCCGATTGCGCAGGCGAGATGATGTGGTGGATCACAGAAGACAGTCTCATGGAGAGCACTTTTGCAATCAGTTTTGCGATTGAGTGTATCAGGCTAATTGGTCTGAAATCTTGGACCTTTTCTGACCATCTTTATTTGGAACGAGAGCTACTGTGGCGGTGTTTAGATTGTTGAAACCTCCCCCTGCGAGATGGTAAAATTTGTTGAAGGCTTGCAGGACATCCGTCTTGATCAGCGGCCAGCAGGTTCTGAAGAAAGTGCCGGTGAAGCCGTCGGGGCCAGGGGCCTTTTCTGACGGCGAAGCTTTGATCGCCTCCCAGATTTCTTCTTCAGAAAACGGGTTGTCGAGGCCTCCACCTTGGACCGTGGGCATCTCCAGGAGCTGCCAGTTGATGCCGATCGATCTAGCCGCCTTGGACCCTATGTTGTCGTTGAAGTGGTGATAGATGGCAGCTTCTTTTTCTTCGTGCGCCGTGACGACCGCGTCTCCCACCTTCAGACTGTGGATGTAGTTCTTCCATCTACGCGATCTCATCTTTGCGTGGAAAAATTTGGTTCCCGCATCGCCCGCACGGAGCCAGGTCAGGCGAGAAGCCTGACGTTTCCGGGCGCGCTCGATCGCCGCAAGGCCCAAGATGCGAAGCTTCAGTAGTTTCCTGAGATTGAACTCAGCATCTGTCAGTCGCCGCGATTCTTGAGCTACATCTAGACGGAGCACTATTTCTGCTGCTATATGGAACTGAAGTTTAGCATCGCTGAAGAGTGATTTGCTCCAGATCTTCAAGTCTCACGCCGTGCGCTCCATCTTTGTATGGAGGCGTTGAAAAGCACAAGAGGACTGCACTGGTCTGTTCCAGGCATTCGCCACTGTTTCCTGGAAATGGGGGAAACGAGGCCAGAAATTTTCGAACCTGAAGCTCGCACGGCGCGGCGGTGCGCTTGTGTCAGCAAGGATTAATGGGCAATGATCAAACATAGCTGTGGATGCCGCCATCAGTGCAAAGTGGGGGAAAAGTGATTCCCAGGCTTGGTTGCAGAAAAAATTGTCTATGCTGACTAGGGTGGGATCTTGGCATTCATTACTCCAAGTGTATCAAGGATTTTTGCATTTTATCTCTTTCAGGCCAGCATCGTCGATGGCCGATCTAAATCTACCCATGAGCCTACGGTTAAGGTTGAGGTTGTTTTTGTCGCGCGCCTCATAGATGAGGTTGAAATCTCCGTTGATTAGCCAGGGCTCGGATGTTGGCGGAGCCGTGCGGCAGAGCTCCAGGTTGAAGCTGTCTTTCCTGGCGTCGTCTGCTGGTCCATAGACAGAGGAGAGCCAGAAACTTTGGGGCTGGCCAAGGATGGTTACTTTTGCCGTGATTGCAAAGGCGCCAATGGCGTGGGAACTAACAGTGGTGAGGTCTCTGTTCCAGAGGATCGCCGCCCCTCCACTTGCGCCGATCGCCGGCAGAGCAATGCAGTCTGTTAGGGAAGTGCCGCCAATTTCCCGTACTAGGCTAGGAGACCAGACATTGATTTTCGTCTCTTGCAAACACAGGATCGCAACACGATGGGCCGTGGCGATCTCGCAGACGAAAGCACGCTTCGCGGGGTGGTTGAGCCCGCGCACATTCCAGCACATGATCGGGAGGAGTTTGTCATTCATGGGGGAAACGAGTGTAGCTCCGGTAACTGAAAACACTAATCAGCCTCAAGCCCAAGGGATACACCTCCTTCCTAACAGGGACACGCCGGCGTCCACCAATAGGCCCCAAGACACGCCGGCGTCGAGCTAACCACCTCCTACTACAGAGTGAAAACAAACCTAACTTAAACCGACTCATCGTCGGCCGCCACCGGAGCGGGAAAACAGGGGGAGCTAACATAACTAAACTACGGCCTCCTCGACAGCTCCATCGGGTCCAGCCATGCCGGCCGCGATCTTCAGGGCGTCGGCGTCCAGACGCGTAAGCTTGGCGATGACCGCAATGTCAGCATCAGTGAGCGGCTCGTCGAAGCGGCGCAGGAGAGCTTCTGCCACCTCAGTTGTCATCTTCTCCTTTGGCCCCAGCAGGCCCAACTCCTTGACGATGCGGAGAGGCGCGTTGGGCCACCGGCCCGGTGGAAGGGTTGGCCGCCTGTCGAGCGCTGTGTCGAGTTGGCACCGAGGGGGCACGGCTCTTGGGAGGGGCAGACGGCCGGCGGGCAGGTGACGAGGCGACTAGGGGAGGGGTGTTGTTGCGGAAGAGGTGGCGCGGCTCGACCCGGTCTTCTGCCCCGGCGATCTCCAGCTGGCAGACGCGGCTGGTCACCGCACCCAGCTGCACCTCCAGCGTACAGGCGGGCATGGGGTGGAGCGGCTGAACTGGCCATTGGCGGGAGGGCTGCAGCCAGCGTCGGGCTGAACGCGTCGGGCTGCAGCTCCAGCCCCGCGGTCTCCTTCTGTGGCCCCAAGTCGAAGTCGAGGGGGGCAGCCACCATGGCGTCAGCGGCGGCCTGCACGTCTACCGCCATACTGTCGACGATCACCGAGGCGACAGTAGGCCGCTTTGCCGCCCTGAAGAACTCGTCGACGGGGTCCTTGCCGTTGTTTCTGCAGGCATCAGTGTCCATCATGGCTCCCATGGCCGGCGGTGGCGACAAGGGAGTCGATCGTCGACGCTGGAGGGGTTGCGGCACTGCAGCCGAAGTCCTCTGCTCGCCGTGGCGACGGGAGCGCGCGCCCTTAAGGTGGCGCCTGGTTGGGGGGGAGCGGCTGCGTTGACGCGGAGCAGGCACCGGCGTCGGGTGGGCTGGCGCGCGTCCACGTCGCAGCAGGGCATCTTTCCAGGAGCGACGGCCGCCGCCGTCTTCATCATGGTTGCGCCCGTTCCCGCCGCGCGGCATGCCACAGCAGCCCAGGTCGGCCACCGGCGCTCGGCCCAAGCGCGGCTGGCGCTCACCGCGCTGGCCATCTTCTATCTCCATCGTCCACGTGCCAAGGAGGACCTCAGGGAAGGGGCGGTCGTCGGAGTCGGAGTCAGACGACGACAGCCCGCTCTGCCCGGAGTGGGAAGAGCGCGGGGATGGCGGCGTCCAATCTTCCACCCGGTCGACGTGGATGAGCATGGTGTACTCCGCAGTGGCCGGCGGGGGGCAACGCGCCTGTCGGGAGGCGAGAAGCCCTCCATCTCCTCCACCCGTCCCGCACCGCGCGGCAGCACCCCCAGCGTGTGCTTGGTGGGGATGTTGGCGACGTTGTTTGTCCAGACCCAGCAGGCAAAGGTTTTGGTGTGGCCGCGCTCGTGCGTCCGGCTGTCGAGGCGGTCGACGCGCACCCTCTTGCCCAGGATCTCCTCCGCCCCCTCCACCGACCAGTATTGCATGGGGACCTTCTCGATGACGACTCGAACGTGCAGAAGAAGCGTGTCGAAGACGGCGTGGTCATGCTCGTGCCACGGCACAATGTTGAAGGTGGCGCCATCGACCCGAACGGAGCCCCTCCGGACGGCGTTGACCTGGTGTGCCGGCTGGCTGAAGATGACGAGGTAGTGCTTTGGGTGGTGGGCCGTGACGCGCAGCAGGTGCTCCGGGACGGTGAGCTGCGCCTCTATTGCCCTACCCACCGCCATGGGGGACATGGCGTTCACCCCGTCGGCGGCGCGCAGGGTGACAGCGTGGTTGCACAGGAAGAAGACGGCCTGGTCCACCGCCGGGGAGGAGGCGGTCACCGAGCGGCTCTCCTTGGGACGGCGCGTAGGGTCGACGTGGCAAAGCATGGTCGGGGTCGGGGCAGGCATGCCTGAAGCCACAGGCGGAGGGAAACGAAGCCTTGTGAGGAGGGACGCCGGAGGGGGCACCGGGCCGAGCCGGTTGCGAGCACCACCACCTTTACCCTGATTTTGTGGATTCTGGGGACACTGCTTGGCGACGTGCCCGGGCAGCTCGCAGATGATGCAGTGGATCGGATCACGGCAGTCAGCACCGCGATGATGCTTGCTCAGACATCGGAAGCAGCGGCCGCGGAAACGGCTTAAGAAGGCCTCGCGAGCGGGGTCGGCATTGAATCCTCTACGGCGGTCCGGCCGGTGCTCTCCAGGGCACGCACCTGAGCCTAGCGGATCAAAGGAGGGACGCCGGTTCTTCTGGTGATTGACTTCGGTCCAGCCACCGTCCATACCAGAAGAGGCAATGTGGACAGCAGGGGATGGAGCAACTATGATGGATTTAAGGCGCGGGGCGAGGAGCGGTGCTGGATCCGTCGAGCCAGAGGGCGTCGCATCGGTCTGCAGCGAGGCGTGCTCCAGGATCCGCGGCGGCGAGACCGGATCTGGGGATCCCTCGAGCGGCGTTTCCGGGACCCAGGACGGACCGGAGGAAGCAGAGGTTTCCCCAGCAGCAGGGTCCGGTCCGAGGCTAGAACCCGCAGCAGGCGAGGATGGGGGAGCCGTCATGGCCATGAAGGCTTGGTTGGAGGCCGCCGCGGCCAGCGGCGCGGGGGAGGGCGCGGGGGGGGGGGGGGGGGGGGGTTTACTAGCGAGGATGGGTGAATCCTCTCAGTAATGACCACCGATGCAGCCTACAGCTGCACTCTAGGATCGATCATTGGATCTGCCATGATTCCGTCCCTGCGACAAGAGTAGCATTTGAACTAGTCGCTGGCGCATTTAGCAATGTAAATGGGCTGTTTTTTCCTGTCTGCCTTAGGGCTTCAGGCTTTTCTCTTGTAAATGCCAAATCTATAATGCAAAGGCAGAGCAGCTGCCATTAACCCTAAATAAAATCCAGCCGGTTGAGGCGTGGTGGTGTAGGTGGGTACCTTGATGATGAGGTGGGGGTTGAACATGACGTGCCGGAGCCGGGGTAGGTGCGCATCGACGGCGCCCGGGCGGAAGTACACCAGCGCGTTGGCGGCGATCAGCGCGGCCGTCACGGGCGGGCGGCTTGCGCCGGCGGGGCCGTACTGTAGAAGCATCTGCACAGCCAACAGCGGCAGCGTCCGGCCGCTGAAGTCCTGCCCGCCGCGGCTCATGCCGACTCCCATCGCCGAGATCGATGGACAGGTGTGGTCGAAGACGGACAGGCGCGTGGCGAAGGGTTTTTTTTCGGCAATCCGGGGCGAAGGCCTTTTCTCTCTTCATCAGATTCAGAAATATATATATGCTGTTTCCTCTTATTTTTCGATGGTAGAAAACTAGATTCTTTCGCAAGAAAACATGGCTTTGGAAATTGACACAGACTCTGCAATTACCCTCTACCCATCCATTTTTATTAAAATACTTTTTCTCGTTTAAATCATTTGAAAGTTTAGTTTTGTATTACAAATTTCAAGCTAAACTTCCAAATTTCACTAAATTTATGAACAACTATATCAAACATATACATCCACAAATTAATTTTATTAAATTCATTATATTGAGTAAAGGTATGTACTCCATCCGTCTCAAAATAAATGACTAAACTTTGTATTAACTTTAGTCATTTATTGTGGAACGGAAGGAGTACTATATATATATATATATATATATATATATATATAGTTACTTTCATTTTTTTTTGGTATGTTGTAGGTAGTATCACGCATATCGGAGAGTACGTACGCGTAGTATGTAGTATATAAAAATATTTAGATAGTATACCTACTATTTTTTAGATAGTACGTACCATATTTTTAGCATACTCATTTTTACGTACAAATATGTACGTATTTCATAATACGATAAAAACTATGAATCAACTATATTATTTTTCATGTAACACACCTTGAAGTATCTTATATATACTATGTGAACATATTCAAAGTGAGAAATTAGTATATATACTACCACATTGTAGTATATAAGACATGGGAGTAACTACACCCGGTAGTAGGAGGGATTAGTTACTACCGGGTGTAGTTAGTTCCATGTCTTATATACTACCATGTGATAGTATATATACTAATTTCTTACTTTGAGTGTGTTCACATATTATATATAAGATACTCCAAAGTGTGCTACATGAAAAAAATATAGTTCATTCATAGTTTCTATCATATTATGAAAATATGTACATAAAAATGAGTATGCTAAAAATATGGTACATACTACCTAAAAAATAGTATTTATCCTATCTAAATATTCTCATATACTATATACTACGCGTACATACTCTCTGATACTATATATACTACCTACAACATATCAAACAAAAGTAGGAGTAACTACATCCGGTCGTACGAAACATTTGTCATATATATATTCGAATGATAAGTGCCACATGTCAGGGTGTGTGACACTCCGCCCCTAACGTTTTTCGACGGCAATCTAGTCACGCAAGGATGAAAAATTCCAGTGACACATGACATGTTTTTATCAAAAATAAACTGAAACACGAAAGTTGGCATTGCTTAATAATTAAAGTTGCCATCCGATGCGCGAGTCAATGCCTCCGATCTAGACAAGTCAATGGCTTCATGAAGAACACACGATTGGAGAATGAAAACTCCCTCACGCCTCTCCGCCTCCTTGGGGAGTACACCGGCGGCAACCACTTATTCTATCCCTCGCCGCCTCTTCCCTCCCGCACACCCACCACACCCCGCGCGCGTTGCCCCCGAAGATGACGAGCTCACGACGACGGCTCAGGATCCGCCGTCTGGCGCCGCGGAGGAGGCTAGCAGAGCCGGTGGCGGTTCCCATGCCGACGACGCCGCCTCCTCTGCCCCCCATCAACGCCGCTTCGCCGGAGACCAGGGCGAAGATACGACGGGTGGTGCTGGAGCGCTTCCCCGATCGGAGCGAGTGGGCGGATATCCACATCGAGATCATCCGCTACGTGACCTTCGTCGAGAGCGCGCGATTTCTCGGCGACGATGGCTGCATGGACGTGGAGCTGCTGTTCTAGGCGATTCAAGAGGCTGAATCGCCAGATCTAGCGCAGGCGGCTCGGTGGGCGTTCTACCGCACGACGAATCCCTGAGGCTCAACATCAGGCCGTCGCAGGTGGATGCGCTGGCCAGGCTGCCACCGGGAGTGCTGCCGCCGGGGGTTCTCCCGCCGCGGCGCAATGTTTGAGACGCTGGCGCGTTGCTGACCCCCTCCGTGGCCTGGAGATGCAGGTATGGACCCAATTCGCATCCCAAATTCTCTTTAGTTACGCTTGTTCGAATTCCGTCAACGCCATGTATCTAGAATTTCAAATGGTGTTGGAGATCTTAACCAGGATATGGGGGTTCTCCCTTGGGTAATTGTAGAATCCGGTTCCGTTTCTACGGATGTGGCTCCTATAGCTACTCATAGTGCTGTTGTGGTGGAGGATCGGACACGCCGTCCGGCGAGATTCGTCGACGGTGTTGTCGCCGAAGTGGCTGAGGGGATACCTTCGTTACACACTGCTAACAAGAGGGGGCCCACTTTTAGGACTCGTGTCCTAGGGGGGAAAGCGGGAAGTAAAAAAGGCGTGTTCTAAATCGTCGGATCTAGAAATAGAGGAATACTTCGGCCAGTTGTGGCTCATTCCATCCCCTCCCTGCTGCCACCACCAAACCCTAGAACCTAAGCCGGTCGGACGCTCGTCCGGGTCGTTGTTTTGGATCCGTAAAGACCTTCTGGTCGCTGGCTCGTTCACCGCCGCCAATTGCCACCCTGCCACCCGTCGCTCCTTTGATCCTCCCCCGAAAACCATAGATCTGGCCAGTGAGGGCTTGGGTCCCGGTACTCTCTCCTTTGTTGAGATCGTCAAGAAAGGGAGGGCATGGCGGATCGTCGTGGGGGAAGCTCTAGTCCTGGGGCTTTTGGACTGACGAAGATCTCCACCCAGAAGCCCAACTCTGGGAGGGCTCGCAAGGCTGCTCCTCAAGCCTCCAAGGAGACTTCCCCTGCCCCAAGACCTACCAAATCAACGGCCTCTACTGCAACTTCTTCTCAGGTGCAATCTTCCCATGTTCATGAAATTGAAGTTGAACAGATGATGGACCCTAAGTATAAGGACATGATATGCTTTAATTATGGGGGTCCTGGCCATTATATGGGTAATTGTGTGAAGCCAAAGTCATGCTTTATATGTCAGCAAAATCACAATGTCAATAATTGTGCTGCTTGGTCTAAAATGCAACCTACTGCTACTTATTTTGGTAGTGGTGCTAGGGGTCTTGGTTTCTACCATGTGGATGTCCCTGTGGCCAATGAGTCTAGCTGTCTCAATTTTTAGAATGTGCAGTGGTTAATATCACTAAAGGGGATGTTGACAAGACTCTACTTCTTAGCCTGCTCAATGACACCTTTTGCAAAGCTAAGCATTGGCCTTGGCAGATTAGGGAGGTTTCCCACAAGACTTTTCTGGTTAGATTTCCCCCTTGGAAAAAGGTTGAAGACTTTATTGAATTACCAGGCTTCTGCCTATCACAGGAGGTTTCATTTAAGATGACTGAATGGAAAGGGGTGTGTGACCCTTTTGGGGAACTTATTGAAGCTTGGGTGTTGATTGAGGGGATCCCCCCAAAGTGGTGTACATGGAAGGTTTTGCTCAAGTTGCCTCTATGTTTGGTGTCTTAATTGATGTTGATTGGAAAGGGATGTTTAGAACTTTCTTTGAAAATGTGAGGGTCAAAATTGCCTATAGAGATCCCACCCAAATTTCCTTTGAAAGGCTGATTGAGATGAAAAAGAAGTTATTCTTGCTAGGTTTTACTGTTGAAGGATTTGAACAGGTGGGTGGTTTGGACTTTGTGATTGACATTGATTCTGAGGATGAAGATGAGGGAGAAGGTGGTGGAGGTGAACAGAAAGGTAATGATGAGGAGGACTTCAAGGAAAATATGAATGATGACTTGGTGGATGATGATATTGCCATTGATGAATTGGATAGAGATAATATGACCAATCAGAGAGCTTCTGGATCTGGTGGTAAAGGCAAATCATGCGCTTTGGGATTTCCATTTGACTCTGATCATGAGAATTTCATCATGGAATATGCTGGGGTGTCTGACTCTCTCCCTCAAAGTGGGGTTATCCCTGCTGCCAACATTGGGAGTCTTTCTGAAGTGGAGGTATCTACCCCCAATAACATCTGTCCCAATCCAGCCATAAATACGGAAGAATCTACTCACAAGGAGTACTGTGAGTCTCTGCTGAACTCTGTTGACATGCTTGAATCTGGGGAAGAGGGTGATGATGAAATGGAAACTGAGCTGGGGACTCTTCCCCCTAAGGCTGTACAAATTCTGCAACATTCTAGCTTGAAGAGGTCACTCTTGGACTCTCTGAACCATGTTCAAGGTGCACCTGTCAAAAATCCTAAATGGGGGCCTATCAAAGCGACAAAGTATGCAACCAGGGGCATGACAATATAAATATCATGGAGAAAGTTGCTGCTTATAAGATGAAGAAAAATTTGGAAATTCCTATAACTTTCAAAGGTAAATCTTCCCCTCTAATGATCCTTCTATTCTTATTAAACAAGTGGCATTGGTTGATTTATCTTTGGGTGGAGATGCTATGAAGCATTTAGATATTGTGGAAGATTTGGTTGTTAGAGAACAAGAAAGATGCTTGGCTTTTGCCAATGACCACCCTAATATTGCTTTACCTGACAATCTAGACCTTATTCATGAGAGGGTAGTTGGGACCCAGTCAGGGGGTCCCCCTTGATAACATATGGCACTGCTGTTGTCATGGGGGTTACACCTGCTGTCCCTACTAAAGCAGACCTTGTGGCTTAACCCACCCTTTTAAAATATCTTGATTAATGATAGGTCTTATTTGGAATATTAGAGGTTTAGGTCAACATGGTAAAATACAGTGCCTCTGTGATGTGATTGCTAAGACTAATCCTGACTTTATTGGTTTTCAAGAAACTAAGAAGGAGATTATATCTGAGGGTTTCCTCAAAGCTTTAGACGGACTGGGGGTCTTCACTTGGCATTTTATGCTTGCTGATAATACTGTTGGGGGCATTTTGTTGGGTTTGAAACAAGATACCTTTGAGGTGATTGGGTTTGTTAACACCAGATTCTCTATTAAAGCCACTGTCAAATGTAAAAGTGATGGTTTTCTTTGGCATTTGATAGTGGTATATGGTTCTGCATATCCTGAGTTTAAGGTGGACTTCATTTCTGAACTCCATGACTCTCTTAGCACTGCTACTTACCCTGTCTTTGTTTGTGGTGATCTTAATTTAGTTAGGGGGAGGGTGATAAAAGCAATGGTTTGATTAATCAGCAAGTTACTTTCCTCTTTAATGATTGGATCAACAGATGGGGCTTGCTGGAAATCCATGTAGCTAATAGGAAATTTACCTGGTCTAACAATCAAAATAACCCTGTGTTTGCCTTGCTGGACAGAGTGTTCACTTCTGTGGACTGGGATAATCACTTCCCTTTGTCATTTGTTTATGCTCTTCCTAGGGTGGCTAGTGACCACACTCCTTTAGTGTTTGATTCTGGAGCCAGGAAAACCTCTTGTCCTAAGATGTTTAGATTTGAAAAATGGTCTCTCTCTCAACCTGGGTTTAACTAGGTTGTTGAAAAGGCTTGGGCTTCTATTGGGTTATCCAACAACTTTGTTGACAATTGGATGCTCAAAACTAGAAATCTCAAGAAGAAACTGAAGGGTTGGGGCATTAACATAGAGTCAGCTATGAAAAAGAAAAAGAAATCTCTCCTTATGGAGTTTGACATTCTGGATGTTTTGTATGAATCCCAACAACTTTCTGTTGGGGAGACTGACAGAATGAAAGATATCAAAAAGGAACTGGATGATATTTCGAAGAAGGAAGAGACTGCTTTATGGCAGAGATCCCGAGATAGGAAAATCCTAGAGGGGGATCGTAACAATGCTTTTACTTTCATGCTCTTGCTAACCATAGACACCGGAAGAACCATCTCTCTAAGCTGGAAGGCCCCTTTGGGGTGGTGACCTCTACCCAGGATATGCTTAAGGCAGCCACCGATTTCTACAAAAATCTTTTTGCATATGAACCCAAATCTGATATTCATCTTGGTGCGGGGTTTTGGGGGGAGGATGATCTTGTCTCTGAACAAGATAGAGTGGAGCTTGAAAAACCCTTTTCTGAGGAGGACATTAAACAAGCTATTATGAGCTCCTATGCGTGTGGAGCTCGTGGGCCTGATGGGCTATCTTTTCTTTTCTATCAGAAATTTTGGGACACCATCAAAGATGACTTTATGTGGATGCTGAAAGACTTTGAGGTTGGGACGTTAGATGTCCATAGGTTGAATTTTGCTATCATCACTCTTATTCCTAAGACTCCTCAAGCTAGAGAGATGAAAAACTTAAGGCCAATTAGTCTCAGTAATTTTGCTGTGAAAATTATGTCTAAAGCCATGAATACCAGAGCTTCTCCTCTTTGTGACAAGCTTATTTCTATGAACCAGACTGCTTTCATAAAGGGAGATTTATATTGGAAAGTGTGGTTATGGCCCATGAAGTTATTCATGAGGTGCATAGATCTGGATCTGGGGGGTTGATTTTAAAACTAGATCATGAGAAAGCTTATGATAGGGTTAGCTGGGACTTTCTCAGAGAGATGCTCCTTTCTAGGGGCTTTGGAGATAAGTGGGTCAATTGGGTTTTTAGCACTTTATTTCAGGGGACCTTTCAGGTCAGGATTAATGATTCTAATGGGTCCCATTTTATTGGGGAAAAAGGGCTTAAACAGGGTGACCCCCACTCACCTCTCCTTTTCAACCTTGTGGCTGATGTCTTCACTAAAATGTTAGACAAAGCTATCAGACATAATATGATTACTGGGCTGCTTCTGCAGGTTATTCCAGGAGGGGTGGTCAGTCTGCAATATGCTGATGACACTAACCTATTCTTGGAAGATTCTGTGGAATATGCCAGAAATCTTAAATTGATCCTCACATGTTTTGAGAAACTTTCTGGTCTCAAAATTAATTTTCATAAAAGTGATTTGCATGTCGTACATGTTAGTGAGGAGATGTCCAAAGAGTTTGCTCAAATATTTTGTTGCCAGTTTGGGGATTTCCCCTTTAAATACTTAGGTGTTCCTCTTCATTATAAGAAACTGAGAAGGGAGGACTTGCAACCTATCATTGATAGGATCATTAAGTGCGTTGCTGGGTGGTTGGGGAGATATCTCTCTTATAGAGGCAAACTCATTCTCTTAGTTACCTGTCTTGCCAACATCCCCACCTATTTAATGTCCATCGTGAAATTTCCCAAATGGGCAATTGATGCTATTAATTCACAGATGTCTCACTTCCTTTGGGGGAATATGGGTGATATCCATAAATACTATCTGGCTAACTAGGGGTTAGTTACTAGGAAAAAGGAGTTTGGTGGACTTGGAGTTCCCAACCTGAAAGAATTCAATATGGCCCTGCTGGCCTCCTGGGGTAAAATATTCTATGTTGGGGTAGATAAAGATTGGAAGAAAGTCATTTGTTACAAATATGGTGTAGATAAACCTAATCTTTTTTGGGCTAAACCTTTGATGGGCTCTCCTTTCTGGAAAAGTGCTACTTTGGCTTTGAGTGCTGCTAGGAATTTCATCAAATGGGTTCCTGGCAATGGTAAAAACATTGCCTTCTGGCATGATATCTCGATTGGTGATTGCTCTTTGAAAACTCTCTTTTGGGGATTGTTTGATATTTGTCAACAACAAGAGGCCACTATTGCCCAGGTGTGGGATGGGTCTCAATTACATCTCACCTTTTAGGAGCTGTGTTGATGATAACCTGATGGAGTGTTGGTTTAAATTGTATAAATTGGTAAGAGAATTTCTCCCTTCCAATGAACCTGACACTCCCATCTGGTCTCTTGAACCTTCTGGTAGATACTCTATTAAATCTTTCTACAAGTTAATCAACTTTGTGTTGGAAATATGCCCTAGAGGCAATAATAAATTAGTTATTATCATATTTCCTTGTTCATGATAATTGTTTATTATCCATGCTATAATTGTATTGATCGGAGACTTAGATACATGTGTGGATACATAGACAAAACCATGTCCCTAGTATGCCTCTAATAGACTAGCTCGTTGATCAAAAGATGGTTAAGGTTTCCTAGCCATGGACATGAGATGTCATTTGATAACGGGATCACATCATTAGGAGAATGACGTGATGGACAAGACCCAAACTACAAACGTAGCATATGATCGTGTTAGTTTATTGCTACTCTTTTCTGCATGTCAAGTATATGTTCCTATGACCATGAGATCATGCAACTCACGGACATCGGAGGAGTGCCTTGTGTGTATCAAACGTCGCAACGTAACTGGGTGACTATAAAGGTGCTCTACAGGTATCTCCGATGGTGTCTGTCGAGTTGGCATGGATCGAGACTGGGATTCGTTACTCCGTGTGACGGAGAGGTATCTCGGGGCCCACTCGGTAATGCAACATCACAATAAGCCTTGCAAGAAATGTGACTAATTTTTAGTTGCGGGATCTTGTATTACGGAACGAGTAAAGAGACTTGCCGGTAACGAGGTTGAAATAGGTATGGAGATACCGACGATCGAATCTCGGGCAAGTAACATACCGAAGAACAAAGGGAACGTTATACGGGATTAACTGAATCCTTGACATAGAGGTTCGACCGATAAAGATCTTCATAGAATATGTAGGAACCAATGTGGACGTCCAGGTCCCGCCATTGGTTATTGACCGTAGAGGTGTCTCGGTCATGTCTACATAGTTCTCGACCCCGTAGGGTCTGCACACTTAAGGTTCAGTGACGTTTCGGTAGTGTAGAGTTATGTATGGCGGTGACCGAAGTTTTTTCAGAGTCCTGGATGAGATCCCGGATGTCACAAGGAGCTCCGAAATGGTCCGGAGGTAAAGATTCATATATAGGAAGTCCCAGTTTGGTTTCCGGAAAAGTTTCGGGCTCATCGGTAGTGTACCGGGAGTGCCGGTAGTGTACCGGGAGTGCCGGTAGTGTACCGGGAGGCCTCCGGGAGGGGTATTTCGACCCCAAGAGGTCCATGGGAAGTGGGAGAATAATAACCAGCCCTTAGTGGGCTGGGAAAACAGCCACAAAGGCCCATGGCGTAGGAAAGAAAGTCCTAAAGCAAAAAGTGGAAAATCAGCCAATAGGAGCCAATCCTACTCCAACTAGGATTGGAGGTGAAGTAGGATTACTTCCCACCTCCTATTTCGGCCGACCCAAAGTCCTTGGATGCCTCTCCTCTCCTCTCCTCCTATATATACTAGTGGATTGGGTGGTTTTTGGACAGAATTTCCGGCCACGTGCTACCCGTTACACCGGTGCATAGTTTCTCCTCTAGATCGGTTTTCGGCAGGGCTTAGGCGAAGCCCTGCCGGAATTGCTCCACCACCATCACCGGAGCGCCGTCATGCTGCTGGTGAACTCTCTCTCCTCTCCACCTCCTCTCGCTGGATCGAGACGGTGGAGATTGTCATCAAGTTGCACGTGTGCTGAACGCGGAGGTGCCGTCCGTTCGGCGCTAGATCGGAAGGACCGTGATCGAGATCGCGAGACGGTTCATGATGTGATCACGGAACGGATCATGATGAGTTCGCGGGACAGATCGTGATCAAGATCGTGAGACGGATCGTGATGAGTTCGCGGGACGGATCATGATATGTTCGCGGGACGGTTCGTGATTGGATCGCGGGACGCTCGGCGATTTGGATCGCGAAGAAGTTCGACTACACCAAACGCGTTTCTTAACGCTTCCCGCTTAGTGATCTATAAGGGTACGTAGATCCACTCTCCCTCTCGTAGATGCTCATCACCATGGATAGGTTTGCGTGTGCGTAGGAATTTTTTTGTTTCCAATGCGACGTTGCCCAATAGTGGCATCATGAGCTAGGTTGATGGTTAGATGAGATCTCGAGTAGAACACAAAAGGTTTGTGGGCGTTGATGCTTAGATTGCTTCCTCCCTTGGTCGGATTTTGGTTCAGCGGGATTGTGAGATGAAGCGGCCCGGACCAACATTACTCGTACGCTTACGAGAGACCGGTTCCCTCGACGCAACTTGTTGCTTAGATGGCTTGCGGGTGACAGTTTCTCTCACTTTAGTTGGATCAGATCCGACAAAGGCGGTCCTTGAGAAGGTTGAAAAGCAATCTATGTATCACCGTTGGGTTTATGCGTAGGTGAGAATCGTTCTTGCTAGATACCCGTAGCAGCCACGTAAAACATGCAACAACAATTAGAGGACGTCTAACTTGTTTTTGCAGGGTATGTTGTGATGTGATATGGCCAATTACATGATGAGATATATGTGATGTATGAGATGATCATGTGATGTATAGAATTTCACGACTTGCATGTCGTTGAGTACGGCAACCGGCAGGAGCCATAGGGTTGTCTTTAATTATTGTATGACCTGCGTGTCAATCATTAAGCGCTATGTAATGCTTTACTTTATCGCTAAGCAGTAGCAATAGAAGTAGAAGCAGGGCTGGCGCCACAACCCCAATGGCAACACATTGATGGAGATCAAGATGATGGAGATCATGGTGTTGTGCCGGTGACGATGGAGATCATGCCGGTGTTTCGAAGATGGAGATCTTAAACACAAGTTCATGGCCATATCATGTCACTTATGAATTGCATGAGATGTTAATCCTTTTATGCACCTTGTTTTGCTTAGTACGGCGGTAGCATTATAAGGTGATCCCTCACTTGAATTTCAAGATGAACTGTGTTCTCCCCGAGTGTGCACCGTTGTGAAAGTTCGTCGTGTTGAGACACCACGTGATGATCGGGTGTGATAGACTCTACGTTCACATATAACGGGTGCAAGCCAGATTTGCACGCGCAGAACACTCGGGTTAAACTTGACGAGCCTAGCATGTACAGACATGGCCTCGGAACACGACAGACCGAAAGGTCGAACATGAGTCATATAGTAGATATGATCAACATAATGATGTTCACCATTGCAGCCACCTCAACTCACGTGATGATCGGACTTGAGTTGGTGAATTTGGATCATGTATCACTCGAATGATCGGAGGGATGTCAATTTGAGTGGGAGTTCTTAAGTAATATGATTAATTGAACTCATTATCATGAACATAGTCAAAGTGTCTTTGCAAATTATGTTGTAGATTACTAGCTCGCGCTGTAGCTCCCTTAAATTTTTATATGTTCCTAGAGAAATAGAGTTGAAAGATGTTGGTAGCAATATTGCGGACTGGGTCCGTGATCTGAGGATTGTCCTCATTGCTGCACAGAAGGCTTATGTCCTTAATGCACCGCTCGGTGCGCCACCCCCTCTAGCGTCGTCTATAGATGTTGTGAACATCTGACATGCACGTTTCGATGACTACTTGATAGTTTAGTGCGTCATGCATTACGGCTTAGAATTGAGGCTCCGAAACGTTTTGAACGTCACGGAACATATGAGATGTTTTAGGAGCAGAGATTGTGATCTCAGGCTCGTGCCTGTGTTGCGAGATATGAGATCTCCAACAAGATTCTTTGCCTGTAAGATGAAGGAGAATAGCTCAATCGTTGAGCATGTACTCAGATTGTCTGGGTACTACAATCGCTTGAATCAAGTGGGAGTTGATCTTCCAGATAAGATAGTGATTGATATAGTTCTCCAAGTCACTGTCACTAAAGCTACTAGAACTTAGTGATGAACTACAATACACCAGGGATAGAAGTATTGATCCCTGAGCTGTTCGCGATGTTTGACACCGCGAAGGTAGAAATCAAGAAGGAGCGTCAAGTGTTGATGGTTAATCAAACCACTAGTTTCTAAAAGGGCAAGAGCAAGGAGGGAAACTTCATGGATAGCAAGTCAATTGCTGCTCCAGTGAAGCAACCCAAAGTTGAACTCAAACCCGAGACTAAGTGCTTCTATTATGAGGTGAGAGGTCGCTGAAGCGGAACAACCCTAGATACTTGGTAGATAAGAAGGCTGGCAACATCGACAAAAGTATATTTGATATACGAGTTATTGATGTGTACCTTGCTAGTACTCCTAGTAGCACCTGGGTATTGGATACCGGTTCGGTTGCTAAATGTTAGTAACTCGAAATAAAAGCTATGGAATAAACGGAGAACTAGCTAAGGGTGAGGTGACGATGTGTGTTGGAAATGTTTCCAAGGTCGATGTGATCAACATCGCACGCTCTCTCTACCTTCAGGATTAGTGACGAACCTAAATAAATGTTATTTGGTGTTTTGCGTTGAGCATGAACATGATTAGATCATGTTTGTTGCAATACGGTTATTCATTTAAGTCAGAGAATAATAGTTATTTTGTTTACATGAATAATACCTTCAATGGTCATGCACTCAGTGAGAATGGTTTGTTGAAATCTTGATCGTAGTAATACACATGTTCATAACATTGATGTCAAAAGATACAAAGTTAAATGATGATAGTACCACATACTTGTGGCACTGCCGCAAAATGTCATATTGGTATAAAGCGCATGAAGAAACTCCATGGTGATGGATATTTGGATTCATTTGATTTCGAATCGGTTGAGACATGCGAACCATGCCTCTTGGGCAAGATGACTAAAGGACCCCGTTGGATGGAGCGGGCAAGTGATTCATTGGAAATGATACATGTTGATGTATGCAATCTAGTGAGTCTTGTAGCGTGCAGTGGATATCGTTATTTTCTTACCTTCACTGATGATTTGAGTAGATATAGTGTATATTTACTTAATGAAACACAAGTCTGAATCGTTTGAAAGGTTCAAGCAAATTCAGAGTGAAGTTTAAAGATCATCATGACAAGAAGATAAAAATGACTGCGATATGATCGTGGAGGTGAATATCTGAGTCACGAGTTTGGCATACAACTTAAGACAATGTGAAAGTTGTTTCACAACTAAACGCCACCTGGAACACCATAGTGTGATGGTGTGTCCGAACATCATAGTTATGCTCTATTGGACATGGTGCGTGCTATGATGTCTCTTGTCGTTTTACTACTATAATTTTGGGGTTATGCATTAGAGACAACTACATTCACTTTAAATAGGGCACCATCTAAATCCGTTGAGATGACACCATGTGAATTATGGTTTGATAGAAACCTAAGCTGTCATTTCTTAATATTTGGGGCTGCGACACTTGTGTGGAAAATGTTTTCGCCTAATGAGGTCGAACCCAAGGCGGACAAATGCATCTTCATAGAATACCCTAAGATCAGTTGGGTGAACCTTTTATCTCAGATCCTAGTGCAAAGTGTTTGTTTCTTAAACGGATCCTTTCTCGAGGAAATGTTTCTCTCGAAAGAATTGAGTGGGAGGAAGATAGAACTTGATGAGGTTGTTAAATGTTTGTTCAACCAGAGAGTAGCGCAGCGCACAAAGATGTTTTTGTGAAGCCTACGTTAGTTGAAGAGGAAGTTAATGATGATGATCATGAAGCTTCAGGATCAAGTTACTATCGAACATCGGAGATCGACAAGGATGTGTACTACTCCTAAGTGGTACGACAACCCTGTCTTGGAGGTCATGTTGTTGGACAACGATGAACCTACGAGCTATGGAGAAGCGATGATGGGCCCGGATTCCAACAAATGGTTGGAGGCCATGAAATCCGAGATAGGATCCATGTATGAAAACCAAGTATAGACTTTGGTAGACTTGCTCGTTGGACAGCAGGTCGTTGAGTACAAATGGATCTTTAAAATGAAGACAAACGCTGATGGTAATTGTCACCATTTGTAAAGCTCGACTTGTTGCAAAGATGTTTGTTACAAGTTCAAGGAGTTGACTGCGATGAGACTTTCTCACTCGTAGCGAAGCTAAAATTCTGTTGGAATTATGTTAGCAGTTGCTGCATTTTTCAATTATGAAATCTGGCAGATGGATGTCAAAACATCGTTTCCTTAACAGTTTACTTGAGGAACGGTTGTATGTGATACAACCAGAAGGTTTTGTCAGTCCTAAGGATGCTAAAAGGTGAGCAAGCTTCTGTGATCCTTCTATGGACTGAAGCAAGCATCTCGGAGTTGGAATATACGCTTTGATGAGTTGATCAAAGTTGTTGAGTTTATACAAAGTTTACGAGAAACTTGTATTTGCAATAAAGTGAGTGGGAGCACTATAGAATTTCTGATAAGTATATGTGGATGACATATTGTTGATCGGAAATAATGTAGAATTTCTGGAAAGCATAAACAGTTATTTGGAAAGTGATTTTCAAAGTAAAACCTGGATAAAACTACCTAATTGTTGAGCATCAAGATCTATAGAGATAGATCAAAGATGACTTGATGAGACTTTCAATGAATACATACCTTGACAAAGATTTTGAAAGAGTTCAAAATGGATAAGTCAGAGAAAGAGTTCTCGCCTGATTTGTAAGGTGTGAAGTTGAGTGAGACTCAAAGCTCGACCACGGCAGAAGAAAGAGAAAGGGCGAACGTCATCCCCTATGCCTTAGCCATAGGCTCTGTATAGTATGCCATGCTGTGTAACGCACCTGTGTGTGCCTTGCCATGAGTCTGTCAAGGGGTACAAAAGAGATCCAGGAGTGGATCACTGGACAGCGGTCAAGATTATCCTTAGTAACTGAAAGACTAAGGAGATGTTTCTTGATTATGGAGGTGATAAAGGGTTTGTCGTAAGGAGTTACGTCGATGCAAGCTTTAACACTAATCCGGATGACTTGTAGTAGCAATCTGGATATGTATAGTGGAGTAGCCATTTGGAAAAGTACCAAGTGGAGTGTGGTAGCAGTGTTTACGGTTTGACATAGAGATTTGCAAAGTACACACGGATCTGAATGTTACAGACCCGTTGACTATAAGACCTCTCTCACATGCAAAGCATGATCGAGCCCCAGAACTCATTGGGTGTTAGATTCACATGGTGATGTTAACAATGCGAATCACATGGTGATGTGAACTAGATTATTGACTCTAGTGCAAGTGGGAGACTGTTGGAAATATGTCCTAGAGGCAATAATAAATTAGTTATTATCATATTTCCTTGTTCATGATAATTGTTTATTATCCATGCTATAATTGTATTGATCGGAGACTTAGATACATGTGTGGATACATAGACAAAACCATGTCCCTAGTATGCCTCTAATAGACTAGCTCGTTGATCAAAAGATGGTTAAGGTTTCCTAGCCATGGACATGAGATGTCATTTGATAACGGGATCACATCATTAGGAGAATGACGTGATGGACAAGACCCAAACTACAAACGTAGCATATGATCGTGTTAGTTTATTGCTACTCTTTTCTGCATGTCAAGTATATGTTCCTATGACCATGAGATCATGC
This sequence comes from Hordeum marinum, assembly GCA_022496015.1. Classification (NCBI taxonomy): domain Eukaryota; kingdom Viridiplantae; phylum Streptophyta; class Magnoliopsida; order Poales; family Poaceae; genus Hordeum; species Hordeum marinum. The sequence continues at coordinate 155,333,633 of CM039674.1, forward strand.
AACTCACGGACATCGGAGGAGTGCCTTGTGTGTATCAAACGTCGCAACGTAACTGGGTGACTATAAAGGTGCTCTACAGGTACCTCCGATGGTGTCTGTTGAGTTGGCATGGATCGAGACTGGGATTCGTTACTCCGTGTGACGTAGAGGTATCTCGGGGCCCACTCGGTAATGCAACATCACAATAAGCCTTGCAAGCAATGTGACTAATTGTTAGTTGCGGGATCTTGTATTACGGAACGAGTAAAGAGACTTGCCGGTAATTTTGGATCATCGAAGAGGGGAGTTGCTTAGGATTGCTTGGTAGTTGCTTTCTTTTGGGCAGTGGAGAGTAATTTTGGTGCTCACTCATTTTATCTTTCAATCTCTTCCCTGTTCATGTTTGTTGGATATGTAATAGGGCTAATACTTGCTGCACTTGGCCCTGGTTGTGTCGTGGCTGCTTAATAGCTGTCCGCCGCGTCCTAGGAACTATCAAACTTGGTCTTGCCTTGGCTTTAATAAAGTTGGGGCTGGGGGAGACCCCTCTCTTTTCAAAAAAAGTTGCCATCCTCGCGTTAGTAAACTTGCCCTCAAAAACATTAGGATTTGCGATGTGCTTGTGCCACACATCAGATATTATTAGGGTCCTATAACGAAAATTAACTAAATCTCATCTAAATAACATTAGATGGAAAAGGAAGAAAGAAAACACACATGAATCTTCATGTAAAATCAAATAACATAAGATTAGATGAGACATTGTTAATTCTCATATGAATAGAAAACTTGGTCGGTTATAGAAAAGTTTGACTTGAAAGAAAGATAAGGCTCCATCAACCAAAGTCGGCGTCATTTTCCATCTCCATCTCCATGGCCACCGCCTTCACCGTCATCATAGTTATTAGCCATCTAAGCATACTTGTAATAGTGTATCACATGCGACATCCATTGTAAGACATATTATCAATCAATCAATCTTCATGATGTGTTTTTTAACGAGTTCTTCGTGTGATCTAATCTCTATGTGTGAGTAGTTCGATAAGGTCATAGGTTGAGGCAAGTCATTGCAATGTATTTGTTGGAGGGAGCAATGGAAGTACATTGAATTACCGTCGCGTATGTGTATCATAAAGTTGCTTCATAGTTGTCTCTTGTCTTGTTCACGTTCTTCATCCCTGCAGGTACCTAGTATCATGGAGAGCGAGTCACAGAGAGGCTAAGGGCAGGAAGACTGTGATGTTCTATTCTAAACACCAGTGACATAAAGGTTTAGTAGTGTAACACGGATCCTATCTATGAGGATTTAAGAGATGTAGTCATCAAACACCAAATGTTTTTGTCTGATTATTGTTATCTTAATTATAGGGGCAACCCCACGCGACGGATAGTGCCTTTAGTTGGATCACTGACTCTTGATGCATAACGCGTGTCGTTCAAGACGTAATTTGGACACATCCACCATTTTGATACATTGCAAGCATATCTTGATGGATGACTTCCAGGGCACAAATTAAGATCGTGATGATCCTAATACAAATGTATGGTTGTAAGCATAAGTCCTCATACCCATGTGTCTTTTTATTATAAATATTTTCAGTGTCAACTTGATTTATGACCCGGTTAAAAGATGGAATTTAATTCTCTTGCAAAAGCTTGTTAGAAACCCTTGCTTAAAGGGCACCGTCCTATCGTGTGTTCGATAACTCAGGGTCACCTCTTGAGAAAAAGGCGATAACCCTTTCTGCTCCTTCACCGAATCACTAAAGGGGCTAATCAAACCTTTCTTTGGCGCCGTTGCCGGGAGGGGCGATTTGTCTACCTAGTCTTTGTGTTTAGAGTTATGTTTCCCTTTTTAGTTTATTTTTTGTTGCATGTATTGTCGATGGACTACCAAAAAAGATTATCATGGATTATAATCTTGGAAGCTCTTCTACTCCTGGCAATAGTTTCATGCATGAATCAATTGCACATGGAGGTTTGCTTTTGAGGATGCCGGTTTGCATTTGCATAATTTTTCTGAATTGTGTAACATAACACACATTAAGGATTATGATCCTAACTCTTTGAAGTCGCGCCTATTTCCTTTCTCCTTGAGTGGAAAATCAAAAGAATGGCTACTAGATTTGCCTAGAGGTAATATAACTTCATGGACTGATTGTTCTAGTAAGTTTGTATCTAAGTTTTGCCTATCTGTAAAATTATGCAACTTCGTGGAAAACTTTATATATTTTATAATGCCTTAAATCTCGGATCACATCACTGGTGCAGCGATGTTGGATTTCGGGCTCCGCAAAACCTTCAAGGTTCGAACACAGGGGCATGTGCGAAGATCCCCTGCAACCTCGCCCTACCTAGCTTGCTACTCGATGGGTACCACGGCAAACTCGCACGATGACGAGGAAGAAGATGGACATGACAGTTTACCCAGGTTCGGGCCGCTGTGAAGTGTAATACCCTACTCCTGCTTTGGTGGATTGCCTCTCGGGGAGGTGTGGTGGATGAACTAGTATAGTGGTCTCGAGCCTCGCGAGGGGGCTCGAGTGGTGTTCTTGGCTCCCTGCCTTGTCTGGTGGTTTGTCGGGTGGCTAGGTCGTGAATCGGATCCCCTCTATGGTGTGACCTAGCCTCTATATATAGCAGCGGTCCGGGTCCTCTTCCCTTATCACAATGGCGCGAAGGGATCCCACAACGGCCTTTGAAGGGGGACAGGAGTACATCCACGCCCTGTCCAAAGGTTGTCTTCGCTTGCAAAGTGGTTGTCGATGATGCAGTGATGGGCTCGACGATGACATCCGCCCTGTGGGGCTCGTGGTCGTGGTCTTGTTGAACTAGAATGGAAACCTTTGGGAGGCGCTTCAGGAACCCGCGTACGTCCTTGCTCCCTTTGCACCAAAGGGGTAACTGCACCACCTGGCGTGCTGGCGCCCGCCTGTCCTTCCCTACGTCACCTTTGACTCCTAAGGCCGGGCTCTGCATAGAGATCTCCGCTGCTCTGGAGGGGGCCTGAGGAGGTCCATCCTTGCTGGTCTTGGCATCGTTCTTCCTCACAAGCTTGGGATCCTCGCGAGGGCCTTGTCTTGAGTGGAGCCGCGCCAGGCCGTGCCTAGCTCATGAAGTGGGCCATGTCCTGGGCCGTAGGCAGGCGGGTCTGGGTACCCCCATTCCTAGAACGTTGACAGTAGCCCCCGGACCAAGGCGTGCTCGAGTTGGCTTCTCGGCGGAGCCGTCGAAGGTGGCCCGAAGCTCCGCGGGCCCCAAACGTATGCGGGCCAGGTTGTACACGCGTCGAACGCCTGGGCGGCGTCGCCCCCGCTCCTCGAAGGCATTAGGAACCGCCCCAAGTCAAACTGATGCGACGCCCGTGTGCAGCCCTGGCCATCATTACCCTTCCTTGAATGTTGTCGCTCCCTTGGGCCCCCACCCCTCGGGCCACGCGGATGTGACCCGATAGTGTCAGGCGATGCAACGTGAAGCAAGTTGTGCGCCAATCGAACTGGCCTTTTCGAAGCCCTAGGGGCGCATGTCGCCTGCTCTCCCATGACGCCTCGTGGCCTCGGCCATGCCTATAAATACGCCTTCCGTGGGGGGGGGGCTTGCCATCTCGATGCGCCTGTCTGCTCCCGTAGCTCCAGAGAAAAACCATCTCCCTCTCCTCGGCTTCTCCTTTTCCTCATGGCGTCTGGAGGAAGTGTCGTCGGTGTGGGGGAGTGCTCGGGGCCATCATATCGCTCACCCTCCTCCGGAGCTAGTGGCAGGGGGCCCTCGTGGTCGGCGCAGGTCCGCCGTCGTTGGGCCATGGTGGATGAGTAAGTGCCCCGTCGTCTCCTTCGTCCTTTGTTGACATGTTCGATGTGCCGGGCCTGATCATCTCCTCCTTCTAGGGCGCCGGCGGCCAAAAAGCGCAAGCGCGGCAAGCTCCAGGAGGAGGTGGACACGCTGCGGGCCCAGCTGGCGACTGCCAACGCCGCCTTCCAAGCCGCCCTCAGGGACGAGGCGGAGGCCAAGGTGGAGCTGGCGTCTCTCCAGACCTAGGTCCAGGAAGCGCCCGAAGCCATGCAGGCCGCGTAGGACGAGGCGGTCTACTCCAAGATGCTGGAGTCCCAGCGCGCCAAGCAGTACCTCGACATCGCCCACCGCACGGACGTTTGGAAGCACAATGTGCTTCCTTGGTGGTTCTGATAATTCATGACAACATACATTGTCTGTTGGACTAATACTTTTACCTAGTGTACTTCAGATAAAGTCCATAGAGATATGGGTTGGCAAAAAGGAGTGTGGAGAGTATCCCCATGACGAAGAAGGAGAAGGAATAGCTTTGGCCAAGCTTCAAGCGAAGGACTCTACATTTTACATTTGTGAGAAATCACTTTGGGTCCATAGGAAAGCCAATACTATTAAAAGGGGGTAAGGTTTTGTTGGTGAACAAAATGCTCATACGTGCACAAGTGATAGTGAGCACATACACCCACAAGCTCTTCCACAAAAGTCTGTCCAAAGCAAAGTACTCAAAATCGGTGCAACCAACACTCTACACTCGGTGCCACCGATTCCAAACCCTAGACAGACCCAGCCAAACCCTAGCTCTTCTGTGCAACCGATTCAGCATTCGGTGCCACCGAGTTAGGCTGCCAACTTTCTGTTACGCAAGTTTACAAAATCGGCCCCTCCGAGTTTTTTGAATCGGTGTCTCCGAGATTGGGTAATCTGACCGCTGGCACCTTATCGGTGCAACCGAGATTCCTATATCGGTCTCACCGAGATTCAAAAGTTGCCACCTTTTGGTCACTTCGGTACCATCGAGATCAACACATCGGTGTCACCGACTTGGTCATTTTGTGTGTAACGGTTGGACTTCTGGAGATGCCTATATATACCCCTCCACCACCACTCACTCGCAAGAGAAGCACTCAGAACAGTTCCCCACTCATACCTACTGATTTTGTGAGAGTGAGCCACCTACTCATGTGTTGAGATCATGCCATTCCATTCCTACCATATGAATCTTGATCTCTAGCCTCCCCAATTTGCTTTCCACCCAATCAATCTCTTCTACCAAGCCAAATCTGTGAGAGAGTGATTGTGTGTTGAGGAGTCTATCATCTTGAAGCACAAGAGCAAGGAGTTCATCGACACAATTGAGCCTTTTTAATTTTGGAGGATGATGCCTCTTAGATTGGTTAGGTGTCGCTTGGGAGCCTCCTACTTCGTGTTGTGGAGTGAACCAAGAAGTGTTTAAGGGCAAGGAGATCGCCTACTTCGTGAAGATCTACCCCGAGTTAGGCTAGTCCTCCATGGACGTAGGCCGTCATGGTATAGTCAAGGTTGCTTCTTCGTGGGACCCTCCATGGGTAGAGCCCTCCGTGGACTCTCGCGACTGTTACCCTTCGTGGGTTGAAGACTTCATGAACGTGTATGTATGATAGTGCCACCTATCGGAACCACTGGAAAAATATTGTGTCCCTCATGCGTTTGATCTCTCTATCTCTACTCCTTACTTCCATGTGCAATGTCTTTACTTTCTGCTGCTATACTTGATGACTTGCATGTGTAGGGTGTTCTAGATTTGCTATGTATGCTAAAAACTGCCAACAATTGATTTGTGGTTGAGGTAGTTTTAAATTCAGGCAAATAGTCTATTTACCCCCCTAGACATACTCTTCTAGTGATCCCGTAATTGGTATCAGAGCTTTGGTCTCCATTGCTTCGATTTCAATACCGTGGAGGAAGATGGATGTGTCTAGTGTGGAGAGTTAGTATTGTAGAGTGCCCATTCTTGATGGAGAGTACTATAGTCGATGGAAGAATACCATGCTTGATCTATTTGATAAATTCCATTTGAGAAAACATATTGAAAATCCCTATGTTCTCCCCATTGATGAATTGCATCCTACACATGAAGAGGAAATTAACATGCTTGGTAACCTAAGAACTATCAATCTTATTGTTAGAGGTTTACCAAGATTTGTGCTTTCTTAATTGAAGAACTTTGCATGTGCTTATACTTTGTGGACTAATTTGGAAACGATATCCAAATCTTTCATTAGGAAATCTTGATGAAATTCTTCATAAAATTGTTGCTTTTCACAAAATGAAGCCTAGTTATCTAAACTTTGGTAAATTCCTATTTGAGCTTCGTGATCTTATGCGTGCTAAAGGAGATGTCACTAGTGTCAACAATATTGTTATTGAAGCCATTCGCATTCATAAACTTGAACATTGTCATGGTTACGAATCTAACGAGTCTCTGGGTTTCTATGATGAGGAGATTCCACTGAATGATGACAATGAAGAACATGGATACTATGATGAAGATGAGTTGTTCGACATCGAGCATGAAAAGATCATGAGGAATCTAAGTCTAATGGCGAACTTCAAGGATTATATGTCCAGCGGAAAAGAGTGGATTCTTGACAGTGGATGCACAAATCACATGACTGATGATAAACACACGTTTGAAGAGATCACGCCTAATCAAGGTCCTCGAAGGTACGTGACCTTTGGAGACAACTCTAAGGGTAAGGTACTTGGCCTCGGTAAGGTGGCCATATCTCATGATAGCCCAATTCAAAATGTGATGCTTGTTGAATACCTTGGTTACAATCTTCTTTCCGTATCTAGACTAGTAGACTTCGGTTTCAATGTGCTATTTACTAAAGTAGATTGCCAAGTGTTTCGATTTGATAATCATAATATTGTCTTTACCGGTATTCGTAGAGGTGATCTATACATTGTTAATTTCACTAAAAAGGCCCAACCTCGTACTTGTATCATTGTGAAATCATCCAAAGGTTGGCTGTGGCATAGAAGGCTTGGACATGTAGGCATGCGCAATCTAGATAAGCTTATCAAGGGCGATCACATTCTAGGTGTTAAGGATGTTATCTTTGACAAACATAGACTTTGTAGCGCTTGTCAAGCAGGAAAGCAAGTAGGTGGAAGTCATCCGGTCAAGAATATCATGAATACTAGGAGACCACTTAAGTTACTTCATATGGATCTCTTTGGTCCCAATGCTTACAAGAGTCTCGGTGGAAACTCTTATGGTCTAGTTATAGTTGATGATTATTCTGGATTTATGTGGGTATTCTTTCTTGATGATAAGTCGTAGGTACAAAAGATCTTCAAGAACTTTGCTCGCAAAGCGCAAAATCAATTTAAAGTGAAGATCAACAAGGTTTAGAGCGATAAGGGATCAAAGTTCAAGAACACCCATGTGGATACTTTTCTTGAAGAAGAAGGCGTCTCACATGAGTTCTCGGCTACATACGCACCTCAGCAAAATGGAGTTGTTGAGAGCAAGAATCGGACGTTCATTGAGATGGCAAGAACGATGCTTAACGAATACAAGACGCCAAAACACTTTTGGGCAGAAGTTGTGGAAACAACATGTCATGCCACAAACCGACTTTACTTGCACAAGCTTCTTGATAAAACGGCATACGAGCTTCTCATCGGTAACAAACCCCAAGTTGGATACTTTCGAGTATTCGGCTCAAAGTGCTACATTCTTGATAAGCATCGTCGTACTAAATTTGCCCCTAATTCTCATGAAGGATTCCTACTTGGTTATGGATCGAATTCTAACACTTACCGTGTCTACAACAACTTCACTCAAAAAGTTGTAGAGATGGTAGATGTGAAGTTTGATGAATCTAATGGTTCGCGAGTCGAACAATTGCCAAATGATGTAGGTGATAAGGACCCTTCGGAAGCTATCCAAGACTTGTCTATTGGCAAGATTCGTCCCATGGAGGTGAAGGAAAGCACTTCATCAACCCAAGTGGAAGCCCCCACTTCACATCAAGGTGAACCACAACATGACATGGAGGCATCCACAAGCGGTACATGACAAGATGAAGAGGAGGAGGAAGTGCATCATGAAGATCCACCACAACCTCCTTCAACACCACCTCAAGGAGATGATCACATTGACAACAATGAAGGCGAAGGAGATGATGATGAAGAAGAAGCTCCACCATCCAACAATCGAAAGCTGACCCGAGTTCGAGCACAACTGACCAAGAACCATCCCCTAAACCAAATTTTTAGTGACATACAAACTAGGAGAATCACTCACTCTAAAACTCATCTAGCTCACTTTTCTGAGCATTATTCTTTGATCTCTAGCATTTAAGCCTTAAAGGTAGAACAAGCTCTTGAAGACGCGGATTGGGTGAACGCTATGCATGAAGAGCTACACAACTTTGAGAGGAACGAAGTGTGGACACTCGTGGAGAAGCCCGAGAATGACCAAAACATCATCGGAACCAAATGGGTGTTTCAGAACAAGCAAGATGAAGATGGTCAAGTCGTACGCAAAAAGGCACGTCTCGTAGCCCAAGGATATACGGAAGTCAAAGGTATGGACTATGGTGAGACCTATGCCCCCGTTTCCAGATTAGAAGCTATTAGAATTCTTCTTGCCTATGCTAATCACCATGATATCACGCTTTATCAAATGGACATTAAAAGTGCCTTTTTAATTGGTGAGATTGAAGAAGAGGTCTATGTTAAGCAACCACCTAGTTTTGTAAATCCTAAGAAACCTGACCACGTTTACAAACTTCGCAAAGCTTTATATGGTTGTAAGCAAGCACCTCGCGCTTGGTATAAATGACTAACGAAGTTTCTTATTGAAAAAGGATTTGAAATTGGTAAAATTGATGCAACTTTATTCACAAAGAGAGTTAATGGTGAATTATTTGCGTGCTAAATTTATGTGGATGATATTATCTTTGGATCTACTAACCCACAATTTAGCGAGAAGTTTGGAAGGTTGATGTTAGAGAAGTATGAGATGTCTATGATGTGTGAGCTGAAATTCTTTCTTGGCTTGCAAATTCAGAAATTAAGAGAAGGAACTTTCATCTCTCAAACTAAGCACACCAAGGACTTAATCAAGAAGTTCAACATGCAAGAGTGCAAAGGTATGAAAACTCCCATGCCCACTAGGGTACATGATGATCTCACTAAGGAGGGTGAACCGATTGATTAAAAGGTTTATCGATCAATGGTTAGTTCATTGCTTTATCCATAAGCCTCCCGTCCCGACGTTATGCTTAGTGTTTGCATGTGTGCTAGATATCAAGCTGCTCCTAAAGAATGTCATCTTAAGGCTGTGAAACATATTGTGAGATACTTGATTCATACACCAAACTTTGGCATTTGGTATCCCAAGGGATCCTCTTTTAATCTTGTTGGCTACTCCGAATCGGACTATGCCGGTGACAAGGTTGATAGAAAATCCACCTCGGGTACATGTCAATTTCTTGGTAGATCTCTTGTGTCTTGGTCCTCCAAGAAACAAAACTCGGTATCTCTATCTACCGCTAAAGCTGAATATATTGTAGCTGGATCATGTTGTGTGCAATTGTTATGGATGATACAAATGCTTAAAGATTATGGAATCTATGTTAAAAATGTGCCATTACTTTGTGACAATGAGAGTGCTATTAGTATTGGTCATAATCCTATGCAACATTCTCGAACCAAGCATATTCAAGTTCGAGATCATTTCATTCGTGATCATGTTGCCAAAGGAGATATTAATCTTAAGAATGTTCGTACTAACAAGCAATTGGCCGACATCTTTACTAAGCCACTTGATGAAAAAGTGTTTTGTCATTTGAGGAGTGAGTTGAACATGATTGATGCTTCAAACTTGAGCTAAGCTCGCTCGGATGCATGCGAGGAGATGAGCTTCATTGTTTATTCCATGCTATTACCTTGAATATCATATATCTTGGAATTCTATGCTCCCTTGGCTTGCATCTAGTCCTTTGTAGGTACTTGGAAGAACAATACTCCACAAGATTGCCAACAACTCATATCTTGAGCAATCTTGTCATGACCAAGTATCCAGAACCTTCCTTTGATGATGGAAGGAAGAAGACAACAAAACATATCCTTGACATATATTTCTCATTTGGTATCAACTCACAAATTGGTATCATGTCATTTGGATATATCATGTTTTTCCTTGCGTGACTAACCTTTGTAGGTGAAAAATGAACAAAAACAACAAGGATTGCTCCCAACTCAAGATGAACTTCATCAACTTTGAGCATCCTCATCAAGTTCACCTACAAGCTACGTCAACAACTTCACTCAAAGGTGTGTACTCATATTATTGATATAGCTTTACTCCAAGTCATGACATAAATCAACTCAAGTGATATGAAGACATTAAAATGCTTAATCGAAAAATGGTAACCCCATTTTGAGCTTAACAATGAGTATGACCTATGATCAAGTATACTTGCTTGGCTTCTAAGTCAATATACTCTAATATAGCTGACCTAGTCACCGCCCATCATCTAGATAAGAATCTTGATTGGTCCATTCTCCTTTGCAAATTTCTTCGAACCATTCAAATCTTTTCTAGTTGATACCTCTCTGTAAATTACTCGTAATTGGTAAATTATTCACAATTGGAACAAATTGATTGTTTCTCTTCCTGTTTGATTTTCATTTACACATTAGTCTTTTGTTCAAATTGTCACTTTCACCAAGTATGGAAATTCCGCAAATCTGAAAATTCATCCAAGTTTCTGTTGTATGCCTCGGAGCCTCCGATTCAAGGAACTCGGTTCTACCGATTTAGCAGATGAGCTGCAAAACTTCATCTCGGTTCCACCGATTGATTTGTTCCGGAGTCACCGATTTTAGTCTATGTATCTTTAGTGATTTTTCAATTGGTATCTTTCTAGCGATGTCCCTGATACTTCAATTATCCCTTTCTTTAAAAAATAGGGGGACAAAACTTTATTCAAGGATCCCTAACTCAAAGGAGGAGAAGTTCTACAAATTCTCAGTTTATCCAAAGGGAAAATCATTTTCAAGGATTCCCTCATTATTTCTCATGATTTTCATATTCTATGAGTCCTACTTTCAATGACCCTTGTTCTCAAGGATCCCTTATTATTCGATGATCCCTTATTGGTGTGCCTTTTTGGAAATTAATGCAAAAGGGGGAGAGATATACAAAGCTTCAACGCTAAAGGGGGAAATATAATTTAGGGGGAGAGGAGAATATCAAAGTCTATACTTATATAAACAAGGGGAGTGTACCAAAGTATTGGGAGAAAAATATGTTTGGAGGAAAATATGCTTATTTCATCTTAGATCTTTTCTCACCCTATCCAATCCCAATACCTACATACTGAGATTCAGGGGGAGAGGATGTCCTAGTATTTCATATCTAGGGGAGAAAGTTCTAAATGATCTTGGAGATATATCAATCTTAAGGAATACTATCTTCTATATGTTCTCCATATCTTGGTATCTTTGAGTTCTATTGCTTTTGATTGGTAGAATACTACTGTGTTTCCTAACATTGTCTTCTCAAGTGTATCCCTACTACTAGAATGCTCAAGAACTCAAGGTAAGTATATGCATCATATCTTTGATTAAGATGATCTCTTGCTTCTTGTACATATTGTTTGCGAGAGTGAAGTCTTGATCAAGAATACGCCTTATTTATATACACTTGATGCATATAGCCAAGATACACATGACTTATCATATCCCTTCTACTACATGTGTGTCCATGCATTCCAAATCAAATATCCTTTAAAGTGATTGCACACATTTAGGGGGAGCAAGTCCAAGTCGTGTGTTTCTCAAAGTCTTCATTATACTCATGCATATCTTTATTTGAAGCTTTGATTGTATGTTGTCATCAATTACCAAAAAGGGGGAGATTGAAAGCACAAAGTGTTCCCTTGGTGGTTTTGATAATTCATGACAACATACATTGTCTCTTGGACTAATACTTTTACCTAGTGTACTTCAGATAAAGTCCATAGAGAGATGGGTTGTCAAAAAGGAGTGTGGAGAGTATCCCTATCAAGAAGAATGAGAAGGCATAGCTTTGGCGAAGCTTCAAGCAAAGGACTCTACATTTTACATTTGTGAGAAATCACTTTGAGTCCATAGTAAAGCCAATACTATTAAAAGGGGGTAACATTTTGTTGGTGAACAAAATGCTCATACGTGTACAAGTGATAGTCACCACATACACCCACAAGCTCTTCAACAAAAGTCTGTCCAAAGCAAAATACTCAAAATCGGTGCAACCAACACTCTACACTCGGTGCCACCGATTCCAAACCCTAGACAGACCCAACCAAACCCTAGCTCTTTGGTGCAACCGATTCAACATTCGGTGCCACCGAGTTAGGCTGCCAACTTTTTGTTACGCTAGTTTAGAAAATCGGTCCCTCCGAGTTTTGTGAATAGGCATCACCAAGATTGGGCAATCTGACTGTTGGTCACCTTATCGGTTCAACCGAGATTCCTATATCGGTCTCATCGAGATTCAAAAGTTGCCACCTTTTGGTCACTTCGGTACCACCGAGATCAACACATCAATGTCACCGAGTTGGTCATTTTGTGTGTAACGGTTGGACTTTTGGAGATGCCTATATATACCCCTCCACCACCACTCACTCGCAAAAGAAGCACTCAAAACAGTTCCCCACTCATACCTACTGATTTTCTGAGAGAGAGCCACCTACTCATGTGTTGAGATCATGCCATTCCATTCCTACCATATGAATCTTGATCTCTAGCCTCCCCAATTTGCTTTCCACCCAATCAATTTATTCTACCAAGCCAAATTCGTGTGAGAATGATTGTGTGTTGAGGAGTCTATCATCTTGAAGCACAAGAACAAGGAGTTCATCGACACAATCGAGCCTTTTACCTTTTGGAGGGTGGTGCCTCTTAGATTGGTTAGGTGTCGCTTGGGAGCCTCCTACTTCATGTTGTGGAGTGAACCAAGAAGTGTTTAAGGGCAAGGAGATCGCCTACTTCGTGAAGATCTACCCCGAGTTAGGCTAGTCCTCCGTGGACGTAGGCCGTCATGGTATAGTCAAGGTTGCTTCTTCGTGGAACCCTCCATGGGTAGAGCCCTCCGTGGACTCTCATGACCATTACCCTCCATGGGTTAAAGATTCCATGAACGTGGACTTACGATAGCGCCACCTATCGGAACCACGGGAAAAATCTTGTGTCCCTCATGCATTTGATCTCTCCATCTCCACTCCTTACTTCCATGTGCAATGTCTTTACTTTCCGCTGCTATACTTGATGACTTACATGTGTGGGGTGTTCTAGATTTTCTATATATGCTAAAAACTTCCAACAATTGATTTGTGCTTGAGGTAGTTTTAAATTCCTGGAAATCGTCTATTCACCCCCCTTAGACATCTCTTCTAGTGATCTCGCACTAGCACGGTGAACCAGTTTGTCGGGGAAGCCCCTGCTCTTCCCAACGTGCAAGGGGACGGGGGCTACCGCGACTTCTTCTGCCTGATGGTGGTGACCCTGGAGACCGGTGTCTCCTGCAAGAACACGGACAGTGAGGCTGATGCGCGGGACCTTCTGGAGCTTGCCTCGACGCATGTCTTCTCCAACCTGCGCCGCCTCGTCCCGGAGTTCGACCTCCAGTGCTATGTGGAGAGAGTGCCCGAGGGGCTCCAGAGGCCCCACCGGGACGAGGAGCGCCCCCATGTGGAGTCCCTAGTCAAACGGTTCATCTAGGTGCCCGTTCTGTGGCAGCCGACGACTTGGACAGTGACAATGACTCCTCCGCCTAGACTCCCCCTGCTTCTCCTTCATGGTATTTGTAACAGTTTAAGAAGAACTTGGCCCCGGTGGGCGTTAATCTTTTGCACATTACCTTTGTCTGTGTTTCTTGTCCTTGAATCACCGGTCAGCTGCTTGTAATGACGCGGCTTAGTTTTCTTGCGCGGGGCTTGGCGTCGCCGCCGATACGGCCCGACGATGGTGGTCAGTTGGGCCCTCACGAGGCACTCCCTCCTGGGGGGAAGTCCGTGGCCGCCAACCCCGGGTTTGTGGCCTTCCTGCTTGTCGTTGCCGGGTCTCTGTCCTCGCGTTGTTCCCCCTGGCGCTTCAGGCCTCAGGAGTTTCAGTAGCCGCACGTAGTTGCCCGCAGTACCTACATCCTCATATTAGGCGCACAATCCTCATCCTACCTCCGAGCTGTCGTTGATTCAGGAGGCTCTTGATTGGTTTGGTAGTGTACTTAGCTTTGTGGGATGTTGACGATTCCCTGCACCGCGAGGCGTGGCCAAGCTATCGACTACACCGCCTGGGGCGCTTCTTCCTTGCTTACAAGTGGGGCTGGTTGGGAGCCCTTTTGGCACTGTGTGTCTACAGGCCCCAGCACCACACATTTCCCTACCATCATAGTGTACGACCGGATCACCAAGGACGCAACTATGAGGTGAGGCCTCGATACCCTTGATGCCGAACGGATCACCAAGGATGACATCAAGGGTGCCGAGTGGCTATATGACCGGTAAGGCTCCTGAGGCATGCTGCTCAGGAGCCCCCTTCGACGCTGAAGCAGCTCTACGTTGGTAGGTCCTAGTCCCACACATTTCCCTACCACCGTAGTGTATGACCGAATCACCAAGGATGCAACCATGAGGCGATGCCTCTTCACCCTCGAACCGACCGGATCACCAAGCACGACATCGAAGGTGTCGAGTGGCCATATGACCGGTAAGGCTCCTGAGGCGTGCTACTCAGGATCCCCCTTGATGCTCGTGCGGCCCCCATTATATGAAAATAATGCATCCATGTTTATATGTTTAGTTGATAACATTATATGAATGCGTACTTATTTTTAGGATATTTGAATCCGAAAATCTTCAACGTCTTTAGAGGGCTTGATATAGTGTTTCACAAAGAAGGTGCTGATAAATTTCCTAACAGACAACAATTCATCGGCGGCGAGCGGTTCAAAAGTCATCGGTACGAAGATCAATTGCATGAATTTTAGATCAGAATGTGACATGCGTGTGGAGTAGAAGATAGTAATTAAGAAGCAGACTTACTGGTTTTATCCTATCAACATCGATACCAGATTCATCATGTCTGCATAGGTTCATCATGTGTGCACAAATGTAGTATCCACATAGGCTGGTACCTTGTTGTTGCCGTGGACACTGAATTTTTTTGTACAATATTAGTCATGTATTTGCCCTGTTAGGAACAACCTAACCGGTGTAAGTTTTTTTTCTATGGAGAGAAATAGGAAGAGGTTTACTTAGAAACTAGAACATCTGACTAGCATTTTCTGAAAATAACGGACTTTGTTATCTTACCAGAGAAACGATCACGTGTTGCAGAGGTAGTTGGTGGTCGAACCTTACACCCCCTAAAGATATGTTATTTGACAATACATTGCAAATGAAGATGAATTTTCACATACTCAATTATGGAACCAGATATCAACACAATGCATTAACATCAAAGTTTTAAATACCTATCCATGAAATCCTGAAGATGACTCAGATCTTGAGGCGTATTTGACTCTGTGAGGGAATCCATGTAGTAAATTGTGTTGCATTTTGGAACAATGACCACCAAGATCCAGTGACCTCTATAGTTTAAGAAAACCATGAACATATGAACTATGTCTAAAACTAAAAGACGATCAATGCATGCGTGGTTGTATATTTATACTTACTCTTCATGATATGGCCACATGAAGAATTCTCCTATCTGTAAGTCGAACAAGATCTTGGTGACATAATCAATGGAAGCCATGCGTGAGTCATTATCTTGTAAAAAAATGCCCTTTGCTAAATTAGGATCTATGAAATACGCATGCACCCTTGATGTTCTCTGCGTCATCAATCCCCTGAGAGGAATACATTACAGTTAGCTTTTTGTCATTTACATCTTTGTATGGAGAAGTTGAACAGAGTTTGTGAAGTACTTACAACATCAAGCATTTAACAAGAGTGACAGCAAGCTCATCAAAGTTGAAGAAGAGATGACAGTCTTCCAATTCCACATTGATGGTACCTGGAACGTGAGAGAAATGATGACGCTCGTAGTGCAATTCCGCAATGTTAGTATCTTCTCCTTTCGACAATCTGTCCATGCAATATTTATGTAGCTTGCGAGCACTAGAACTGCACTCCTCCCAGAAATCGCCAACAAGGAATGGCTGGCCATGTTTGTACTTGCGTTTCACAAATGTGTCTACTTCCATACTAGAAAGATGCTTTTCAAGGTCTTCCTAAACAAGTGGTTAGTACCGGGATTACCCAGCCCATGGAAAACCTTATTGTTAATTTGGGTATGGCCGATGATTCTTTGTAGAAGGAGGCTCTTGGTCCCATCCCTCCTCTCTCTTTGGAGGCCCAACTTGCTGTGTGCAATCGTGCCTGCTTCTGTCTTCTTAGCTGAAGCACTTCTTGTTTGACGTCTGGTTTCATCAATGACATGCTACTGAGAAGCGTGTGAAGGTATGATGTACTGCTGAACAGATGATGCCGCTATGGCAGACTATTGAGCTATAGTGTCAGAGTCGACCGACTGATGAGCAGCCGTTGAAGCTATTCTCAGCTTCTGAGCAGCTGATGCCAACATGCCAGTGTGTTGATGCGACTATGACAATGTGTTGGTTTGCTGAGAAGGTAGTGCCGACACATCGGTATGCTTATCAGGCGGCTGCAAATAGCTGGACTAATGAGCAGGTGGTTCCTGACTTTCAGAGTGCTTAGTAGGCGGTCCTGGACTTTCAGCGTTCTTAGCAGGCGGTTCTAGACATTCAGACTCCTTAGCACGCGGTTCAGTCAGGTTTATCTGGTGAGCATGCAATGCCGATGTGTCTGCACTTTTTGCTTTAGTGGCCGGCATCTGAACCGATGATACGTCTTCAATAGTAGTAGGCCTTGCCACTAGCTGCTCAGGATAGGACGATGACCTGGCCTCTTTGGTAGGAAGTCGGTCGGGCTAATCACAGGCTGATACCTCGAGCATCTGATTCTCAAGTGTATGATCATCGGGGGAATCACACAAGATATGTTGTGGAGAGATCAGAGTCACCGGTTCGAGGGCGACATTGGTTGCTTTGGGGGGGGGGGGGGGCTGGAGGGGTCTCATTCAGAAAGTGTATATCTTTCCGTGGCCACTTGATATGATTTAACCGTGTTTCTTCCAAGGTCATCTGCTCATCAGGGTCCCCAAGGACATTCTTCAGGGCAAAATGACTGAATCCAAGCTTTATTTTAGTCACGTAGAACTTCACACAACCTGGCTTGAATGGCACATTGTCCAACAAGAGACCCCCGTCAAAGTCAGGGTTGTAAACCCACACAGTTGCACATTTTAAAGTAGCTTCATAATTTTTTACTACCGCTCTGGAGCGGTACTACCACGGCTCCAAGAGCGGTACTACCGCTCCGGACCAAAATCTCGTGTGTTTGTCCACCGGTGGTAGGCACAGATGTATTTTTAGTACCGCTCGCAAGCATTAGTACCGCTACCCTTTGCGGTAGTACCGCTATCCCTAGTGGTAGTACCACTATCCCTAGTGGTAGTGCCCCTTCGGCGGTTCTACTTGCCTTTTGCCTTCTCTCTATTGTTTTTCATATGGCTACTACCGCCCTAGCGGTAGTACCGCTCCTTGGAGCGGTAGTACCACTCTATGCGGGCTGTGAGGATAACGGTTGGATTTTCCCCACCTATAAAAGGGGGTCTTCTTCCCCAATGGACCTTATCTCTTTAGCTCGTATTCTTCCCCCATTACCGACCTTCTTCGAGCTTGCTAACTCTCAATCCCTCCAATGATTCTTGCTAGTTCTTGAGGGAAAAGAGAGAGGAGATCTAGATACACATTTCCACCAATCACTTTCTCCTCTAAGTGAGGGGAACCCCTTGGATCTAGATCTTGGAGTTCTTCGTGTTCTTATTCGTTCTTCCTCTCATTTTCCTCCCTAGCATTAGTAGCTTTGGTGGGATTTGGGAGAGAAGGACTTGGGCACTTCGTGTGCCCTTGCCATTGCATTTGGTGCATAGGTTTGAGTTCTCCACGGTGATACGTGGAAGTGAGAAATTGAGAAGCTTATTACTCTTGGGTGTTTGAGCACCCTAGAGCTTGTTCCTCTTGGGTGCTTTGGTGCCATAGACGGTTGGTGGTGCCTCGGAGCTCAATCATTGTGCTGCAAAGATCCGGGCAAGCTTCGGGGTCTCTAGTTAGGTTGTGGAGCTTGCCACGAACATTTGGGGTCACCTCGGAGCCACAATCCATTGTGGTGAAGCTTCTTGCTGTCGTTGGGAGCCTCCAATCAAGTTGTGGAGATTGCCCCAACCTTGTTTGTACGGGTTCGGTGACCACCCTCAAGGCCCCTTAGTGGAATCACGATATCTTGCATTGTGTGAGGGCGTGAGGAGATTACGGTGGCCCTAGTGGCTTCTTGGGGAGCATTGTTCCTCCACACCGATCCGAACAGAGATTAGCATCCGCAAGGGTGTGAACTTCGGGATACATCGTCGTCTCTGCATGCCTCGGTTATCTCTTACCCGAGCTCCTTTCCTATGCACTTTACTTTGTGATAGCCATATTGTTTCTTGTTATATATCTTGCTATCACTTAGTTGTCTATCTTGCTTAGCATAAGTTGTTGGTGCACATAGGTGAGCCTAGTTGTTTTAGGTTTTGTGCTTGACTAATTAAACGATAGTTTTATTCCGCATGTGTTCAAGCCTAAACCATAATTATTTTAAAGCACCTATTCACCCCCCCCTCTAGGCGACATCCACGTCCTTTCAATTGGTATCAGAGCTAGGTCTCTCATTATTAGGTTTAATAACCTAGAAAGTAAGGATGTCGACTAGGGGATTAGGATTCTCTGACAGTCTTAGTTTCAATGGCACAAATTTTGATGTTTGGGTAATTCACATGCTTAATCTCTTTAGGGTCATGGACCCAAATTTAGAGAGAATTGTAGATATGGGTTTTTCTCCTCCAAAGGATTCTCAACACATATATTTAGAGGATGAGAAAACTCTTATCTCAATGCTCAAGCTTCTAATGTGCTTTTTGATGCATTGAGAAATGTAGTTATATTTCAACTCATGCCATTATGGGATGCTCATGGGTTGTGGACAAAGCTTCAAGATAAATATGATGCGTCTAAGATTTGTAGGGATGATTGTTCTCCCTCCACCTTCGGTTGTGTTGTCTTCTCAACTTCATCTACTTCACCTACATGTGGACTGCCACAAAGTAATTATATGGTGAGTAGTGATGATCATTGTAATGATGATAGTAGGCTTATTGTTGATAATTCTTCTTCACTATCTTATTGCAATGCTTCATCTTTGGACTTTAACACCTCGAGCACTTTAAATGTTTCACATGCTCGTGTTGATAGTCCTTGCATATCATGTAAAAATTGCTTGACTAAATCTCATGATGATATGCTTGCTATATCTTGTTGCCATGATAAAAATGTTTCTATTTCCTCGAGCTGTTGTGCTAAAAATGTAGAGGAAACCCAACACTCCATGGAACAAGATGTGGTCTTGAATGGTGCTTCAAGGGATATCACATCATCATCTATTGTTTCTCACTTTTGCCTTATGGCTAAGGCTTCAAAGGTATCTCCTACTTTGAATCCCAATATATCTCATGATGATGATGTTGATGATAATGAGGATAATCATGAAGAGTGTGATAATGTTGCTTCCTTAAAAATTAAGGGAGAAATTAATTTTAAGCTCTTCATAAGAATAAACTTGCTCGTTCCAACTTCATGGAAATCATGTTTATTGCCATTACGGGCAAGAAATATATTGAGGAGTTGGAATCTCATCTCGAGGAGCATGAGGCCACCATTGAGAAAATGGAAGGTCATGAGCGTGATTACGCTAATGAGATTGCGGAACTATCTCAAGCTCTTTAAAATGAACAAACCACCAAGGAATCTCTTGAGGAGACCTTTGCTCTAGAATTATCAAGATTAAAGGAATCCCATGAAAGATCTCTCAAGGTGGCTAATGATTTTAGAACTAAAAATGGTAAGCTTGAAGTTGCACATGCTAAACTCCTTGAGGACATTGAGCACCTTGAAAATGTCTCTAGGGTCATTAAGAGTTTGCTCATTGAACTCATCGAGTCTCATGCTAAACTTGAAGCTTAATATGCTAAAGAGATTGCCATGTTGGCTTCTACTTGTGTTGTTAATACTGATGCTTGTGCTACTAACTCTATTTCTTGTGAAGCATCCACATTAAAGGAGAATGTTGAGCTAAGGGCTCAACTTGAGTTGCTATCTAGCAATTATGGGAAATTAGACGAAAGTCATGAAAAGCTTTCTAGCTCTCATGGCGATCTTCTAGTATCGCATAATGTGCTAAAGATAGCTCATGAGGCTAGTACTACTAAGGTAACATCTAGTGAGCCTCATGTGGACATTAGCACTACATATAGTCGAAATGCTTTATTGCCATGTGCTAGTCCTCGTAGTTCATCTAGTCATAATGTTGGTACATCTTGTGATGAATAACTATCCTTGCCTTGTTGCTCTAACGATGAAGCGTATACTTCCTCTAGCACTTGTGTTGATTCTAACCATGTAGAGGAAATCAATGAGCTCAAGGCCCAAGTCATTTCTTTGAAGAAAGACTTGGAAAAGATTCATGAAGGGAATTCCACACTCAACTATATCTTGAGTGTGCAAAAATTTCCAAATGACAAAGGTGGAATTGGATTCAACTCTAAGAAGAAGAACATATCCACGAAGTACAAGAAGAAGGGCCAAGAACAAGTCAAGAATTCGGCCAAGATTATTTGCTTCAAGTGCAAAATAGAAGGGCACCATGTAAGATCTTTCCCATTGAAGAAGAAGCCTCAAAGTATCAAGCAACAAGGTAAGTAGCCACAAGTTCAATTGCATGCTCAACCACAAGTTGAAGAAAGGCCTCTTCCCAAGAAGACCCAAGTAATCTCTCCTCAAGTTGAGAAATCAATTGAGAAGAAAGTAAAGGGTAGATGTTGCTACTTATGTCGTGAGAAGGGTCACTTCACTTCTTCTTGCATGAAAGGTAACTTATCCAACCCAATCATTATTGATGATATCTATTCTCTTGGGAAGGATAAGGTTGGTAATGTGTTTTTCAAGTTTGTTGGTACTCAAAGTGGTGTCAAGAAAAGAAACATTTGGGTAGCCAAGCCTATTGTGACTAACCTCTTAGGACCCAACTTGGTTGGGGACCAACAAGATCAAACTTGATAAATAGGTATTGTTGGAGGGCATTGGTGACGTGGCTACATTATGAAGAATTGAGGCTTCTTAATCATTCATATTGTCTCAAGCCAAGTCATGTGGATCATCAAGTGTCTATCATATACCAATGTTCCTCCTTGCGGTAACTTGTACTTAAATTGAATACATTGTTAGTTACTTGCCCCTTTGCATGTTGTGGTTTTGTACCTTGCATGTGTTTGTATATGTTGTGCTTCCTATTTGTTTATCTTGAGAAATCAAGTATGTATAATGGGTTTCACATCATGTATGTGTGAGTCTTGTGTAGAGCCTTTTCTGCATCATGTTTGTATCTTAGTTGGCTCTTTGTGAGAGATTAATGGATTATCCCATTTTTGGGGAGTGATGTGCTTTATGCACTTCACGACCCTAAAAATGTATGTTCATGAGGAATACCACTTAGTATTGATATTAAAATATTGTCTAGATTCTATTTGGTATGTCTTCTCATGAGAAATTCAAATTCTAAATGACCCATTAATTATCTCTTGTTGGATTTCATTTGCCACTTGTTATTAACGTTGGGTTACCACATTATGGGGGAGTAATATGATATGTGCATATCACAAGCCCAGAGAATGTGTACATTTGAGATATTGCCACTTAGATTTGATATTAAAATTTATCTTGTTCCTGGGTGGCATGCTAGCTCTACAAGTGTCATTTGCTTGTGATTGAGGAGTAAAGATGATGTTGGATCTATTTGAAATCTACCAGTGGGAATTATTTCCAAATACTTCTTGTCCTTTGACGATTGGTATTCCTTTTAAGTGGTAGAATTTGCTAATCATCTTTATATAGGTTTTTGTTTACCATTTGTCTCCCTTGCCTCTTGTGGATATTTTTGAGCATGTCTAGTGTTTCCATAGATATAGGGAAAGTGATGATCCCATTGTGTGCATTTTGTATTCAAATGAAAATTTTATATAATGCACATCTCTTGGGGTAGCTATCATATTTTCTTTAGAACACTCTATTTATGTGTTTATCATAAAATCTTTTGATCTTCGTCAAGTGTGTGTTGGTGGGAGGCAAGCCTTTTCTCTATGGTGCTTTGTGCCATCATGAAAATTTGTGGAGGGTTTGATTTGTTTTGAACCTAGCTCTCT
Organism: Hordeum marinum; assembly: GCA_022496015.1. NCBI lineage: Eukaryota > Viridiplantae > Streptophyta > Magnoliopsida > Poales > Poaceae > Hordeum > Hordeum marinum. The sequence continues at coordinate 155,355,818 of CM039674.1, forward strand.
TTTGGTAACTTGATACCTCTTGTGTTCCTTTAATTGGTATCTTGTTTCCTTATATTTGGCATGTGTCAATGGATATCTCAGTCCTTGATGTATCTTTTAGTTGGTATTCGTCAAGTGATAGTTTTTCGTTTGGCATCTTATTTTCACTTTATACCTTATATTTCGGTATCTTATCAACTGTGTGTTGATTTGATTCTTGAAAGCCTTGAGCATGCATATTTACTACATGTACTTTCGTTGGCATGTTCTATTTCCTTGACCCAATATATAGGGGAAACTCCACTATGACATAAATTGGCTAAAGTGTGCATGAAATTCAGTTTCATATCTATATGCACATATTTATGTGGAGTTTTGTCCTATGTATTGTTGGTCCACTAACATTTTTGTCCCAATAAGTTTGGGTACCACTTTGTTTGTGGTGTTGTTCTAGGAACAATTGGAGATACATTGGATACTCGGCTCACTTACAAGGAAGGTGTTGACACCATGTGCTTATTTGAGCCATGCTAGGATGATCGATGAACCATTGTCTACTACATCAATCCAATGCTATCTCGGTAACACGTATCTACTTCATGCATACATTTCTCGCATTCAACCGTTTATAGGTTTCATCATGGCATGAATTTCTTGAGTCATTCTTGTGGTACTTGTTTCCTTTCTCAAAGTGTCTCAACGATGATGTCATATTGCTAGTTGTGATGTCTTTGATGTTCGTGTATTGGGAGTTGATTTATGTACAATAAGAAAATATTAGGCTTTGTGCTACGCTTTCAAGAAAAGATCTTATTGGTATATTTATGACTTCCTTTTGGATATCTTGTTTGTTCCTTCTTGTAACTATTTAGTGTGTACATCATTCTTTGTGGATATATCATCATGATTGCCTTCTACCTAGAATCTTATACACATGAGAGAATTTACATCTCTCATGTAACTTCTAAGATTTTCGCCCATTTTAGCAATCGATGCCAATGGGGGATAAGTTTACAGAGTTTAGTTTGGAAAGCTTAGAGAGTCTTGCTTTTATTGCTTAAGCAGTTGCATCTCACACCCATGCATTGCTTTTCATGTGCGTGTGATTGGTTGTGCTTCTTTCCTTATATAAACTATCTTGAAAGTGGTTGTCATCAATTACCAAAATGGGGGAGATTGTAAGAGCACATTTCTTCATGTGTAGATTTGGGTAATTGATGACAATCCATATGGACTAATGGTTGCCTTGAGTTATATTCAAAGTATTTGTCCATAGGTACTTCTTGGAGTCCATCTGTTGGTTTCAAGGAGTTTATATGGTGACCAAGGTGGTATTCAAGGTTTATCCAAAGATTGTTCATGTGGGAGTTGAGCTTATTGCAAGCATGTCTTCAAGAAGAAGATTGTGTAAGCATTCATGTTTACCTTAAAGACATCATCTTTATGAAGAGAGAAGCTAAGATACAAGGTTGATCAAGACTAAGTCAAAAAGTGAATCAAGTTGATCAACACACAAAGCGTACAAGATGTACCGAGAGGGATCAAGTGATCCCATGGTGTGGTAAGCATTGTCCATTAAGCTTTGTGTACTAACCCATGGTCTACGTGAGAGTTCTTTGTGGGGTTAGGTATATTTCCATGGGCTTGCATCAAGAGGCAGATCCCATACATCCCATGGAAGATGACATCAAGTGGAGATCATCATCAAGGTTGCGATGTGCAAGCTCAAGTGAAGCATCACAGAGAGATCATGCTATCAGCTCGCCGTTCATTGTGGTGACAATGGACTTGTGAATATGTGCCGAAGAGTGGCTCACCCATAGTGGAGTATGGGGGAGCAATCATCTAGTCTTCATCAAGCCAACACAATCAAGAAAGGTGGTCCATCTTGAGGAAGTCAAGATCGTCATCATCTAGCTCAAGTGGACTATGCGCAAGGCTAAGGTTTGACCTTGATAGAGTTTTATATTTTACCGGTCTCATGGTGGTAGTTGAGAGACCGGGTTATAGGATCGATTGTCATACTATCAAGGGGGGCTCTCAAGTGAGTAGCTTGATCGTATCGTTCGTTGAGAGCTCAAACCATTGCATTCTTGGCATCATCATATTTCTTGGTTCATGGTTGGCTTTTCTCTATGTGAGTTCTTGAGCTTGTGGTTATCTTCATGACAAGCTCTAGTACATCGAAAACGGATTTCATATGCTTCGTCTATTGCATTTTCGGAGTTGGAGGTTTTACCGGTATTATTCGAGGAAGGGTTCTCACCATTTTATTATGGGCCTTTTCTCATTTGCTTCTTATTGATATTTCAGTCAAGATTGTGTTATCCCATGTCGTTAGCTTTCCAACAAACTTTTTTTCGTTAAATTCGAAGTCCGTTTGCAAAAGTTGTGGCAGTTTTGGTGTTCTTAAAAGGTTGCGGCAGTACTACCGCGGCTAGAGCGGATGTAATTTTTTACTACCGCTCCGGAGCGGTACTACCGCGGCTCCAAGAGCGGTACTACTGCTCCAGACCAAAATCTCGTGTTTTGTCCACCGGTGGTAGGCACGAATGTATTTTTTTAGTACCGCTCGCAAGCAGTAGTACCGCTACCCTTTGTGGTAGTACCGCTATCCCGAGCGGTAGTACCGTGAGGACGAGCGGTAGTACCGCTCCGGCAGTTCTACTGGCCTTTTGCCTCCTCTCTATTGTTTTCCATATGGCGGTAGTACCGCTTTGTGCGGGCTATGAGGATGACGGTTGGATTTTTTCCCCACCTATAAAAGGGTGTCTTCTTCCCCAATGGATCTTATCTCTCTAGCTCATGTTCTTCCCCCATTGTTGACCTTCTTAGAGCTTGCTAACTCTCAATCCCTCCAATGATTCTTGCTAATTCTTGAGGGAAAAGAGAGAGGAGATCCAGATCCACATTTCCACCAATCACTTTCTCCTCTAATTGAGGGGAACCCCTTGGATCTAGATCTTGGAGTTCTTCGTGTTCTTCTTCGTTCTTCCTATCATTTTCCTCCCTAGCATTAGTTGCTTTGGTGGAATTTGGGATAGAAGGACTTGGGCACTTCATGTGCCCTTGCTATTGCATTTGGTGCATAGGTTTGAGTTCTCCACGGTGATACATGGAAGTGAGAAGTTGAGAACCTTATTACTCTTGGGTGTTTGAGCACCCTAGAGCTTGTTCCTCTTGGGTGCTTTGGTGCCTAGACGGTTGGTGGTGCCTCAGAGCTCAATCATTGTGGTGCAAAGCTCTGGGCAAGCTTCGGGGTCTCCAATTAGGTTGTGGAGCTTGCCATAAACATTTGGCGTCACCTCAGAGCCACAATCCATTGTGGTGAAGCTTCGTGGTGTCGTTGGGAGCCTCCAATCAAGTTGTGGAGATTGCCCCAACCTTGTTTGTACGGGTTCGGTGACCACCCTCAAGGGTCCCTTAGTGGGATCATGGCATCTTGCATTGTGCGAGGGCGTGAGGAGATTACGGTAGCTCTAGTGGCTTCTTGGGGAGCGTTATGGCTCCACACCGCTCCGAACGGAGATTAGCATCCGCAAGGGTGTGAAATTCGAGATACATCATCATCTTCGCGTGCCTCGGTTATCTCTTACCCGAGCCCCTATACTTATGCACTTTACTTTGTGATAGCCATATTGTTTCTTGTTATATATCTTGGTATCACTTAGTTGTCTATCTTGCTTAGCATAAGTTGTTGGTGCACATAGGTGAGCCTAGTTGTTTTAGGTTTTGTGCTTGACTAATTAAACGATAGTTTTTTTCCGCATTTGTTCAAGCCTAAACTGTAATTATTTTAAAGCGCCTATTCACCCCCCTCTAGGTGACATCCACGTCCTTTCATCACTCCTAGCTTTTTTCATGTTGAGCCTCTCTTCTTTGCTTAGTGAGAAAGCCCTCTTGTTCGGGACATTGACCCCAATACCCCTAGCATGGACACGAGGCTCTTTGCTAGTCAAAGCCTTGGACATAATGTCACAAGGCCTTGAGTTCCTGTACAACCTTCTAGTGTTTTTGGAAGCCTTTGCCATCACATCATATAGTTCTTGGTTTGTTGAGTTTTCAGAGTAATAAGAACCGTCTCCATGCCTCTTTGCACGTGCCCGCAAGTAGTCCCTAGCACGAGTGCTCCTAATGTCACTAAAGGCCGGTTTGCCACCCCACAGCTACTGCTTCTTTGTCCTCCTGCTCCCATATCGGTTTCATGTCATAGTATCCTGCCACACCCATAAGGTGGTGGTGTGTGTTCTTCTTATGAAGTTCCGATTGCATGGCACTCTTCTTAATAAACTCTTCACTTGCCTTGACCCTTTTGAATTCTGTCCAATCTTCCTTTGTAATTTGGGGGTACGAGGGGATTGGGTCCTTGCCTTGACTCAAGAACTTCTTGTACAACACATGCTTCCAGTTCTCCAAGCGCCTTCTTGAGTGCAGCGTGTTCCACCTGCTCTCTCCACTCCTCAGGAACGTTGAAGTGCGCCATGATCTCACGGACCATCCTCTGCGGTGTTTCTGTACCAGCCTTCCGAAACCCCGACAGATTAATGTTGAGCCTTGCCCTGCCAACAAGTCCACACACACTCATGAACCTCGTGCGTGCTTTAAGAGGTTTAGTTGGAGCCCAAGACTTCAAATTGATGTCAGTTACTTCGTATACACCTTTAGGATGGTGTGTGGGCTTTCTTGGAGCGCTCTTCCGGCTCTTGACCAGATGGGTGATTGTGGCAGCTCTATCCCGTTCATCATTTCTTGGTACATGATCATCTGTGGCAGACATGTTGGCTTCGGACTAAGATGAAGATACATCGCTAGAAGTATGACCGTCGTCGCTGCTAATAGACATTTAAAGAGTACACATGCAAAATTCAGAAAAGGGGGATAATCATAAAAAATGTAACAACTTGGAAGCTAGCTGTCTAAACATGGCATGTGATCATTTAGAAATGTATGGCTAATCTATTCATTTAGTGTGACTCGTGCGCACATGATATGTAATTCGACAATATCTAATTGGAACAAATACAGACTATATGTTAGAAGGTAGATGATGAACATAAATATGCTCTCCATTATTTTATAATCATTTTGGGGGACAAACCGAACCAAATAGGAGAAGGGATCGCAAGATAATAGCCCCCGCCGTGATGAAGGGCAGCAACTGACCGTTTTTTGGTGCAAATCCGGTAGGAGAGGCGAGGGTACATGATCGATATGCTCGACGGCAGATGGCGAGCAAATGAAGATGACAAGGCGTGGGCATACGCGTGTTTGAAGCAGTAGTGAAGGTTAGGGTTGACGCCGGGAAGCGGGTACATGGCTAGGTTGAGCACGATGACGCCAGAAAGGATTCTGGTGTGGATCTAGGGGACGGGGGGGGGGGGGGGAGGGAGCTAGTTGTTTGTGGAGTTTGGGTAGAATACGCGGACAAATGAGCGAAATGGGGGAGGGCTCGGGTTTGGGGGGAGGGGAGGGGGCATGTTGGCGGCTTCGGTGAAAAGGGTGCAAAAAGATCGCCCTACGCCTGTGGAAAAAACTTTGCAAACGGTTTCATATAGTAACTCGTGTGCACAAGCAGCACAAATCCGTTCGAAATGAAAACCTAAAAACTTTGAAATGTAAGCTTGACCTCATCGTTTTGTCTCGAATTTTTTCCCATTGTACTCAGCTATCATTGTACCCTAATATTGATTTTCTGGCGCATTTCTAGGCTCGCTTGCTATATTTAAGACATTTTTTTGCATTTACGGGGAATTTATGGCATATAAATCAAATCCCAACTTCAAAAGTGTGTGTTGACGAGAGGTTTAAGGACTGTCATTCGATCTAGATTAATCATACAGTGCAGACGCACGATCCATGTGCTTTGGGTTTTGTCCAATCAGAAAGCAGGACTCACTTTGTGCTCATTAGGTTTCATAGGACATGGTTTAGAAAGCACACGGTTCTAGTTAACCAACTGTGTGCTATTTGTCCATGTAGAACAATCATATTTTCATTTGAAATGAATTTGGGACTTCATCATTTCGCCTTGAATTATTTTCATCCGAAGACAATCAACTATTGGCCCCTGTATTGATTTCTGCCGCATTTCATGACTTGTTTGCTAATTTGAAGACATTTTTTCCACCAACATGGGGTTTGTTAGTAATTTAATTGGAGGAAATGTAGATGTATTACGAATGTTACAAAAATGGGTGTGTCATCGTGGCATGATGTGAAGACCCCGTGGGAAAAATTGGTAATGTCTGGCGGAAGTTGTGATGGCCCGCCCTTTCAAAACGAATGCATCTCACACAAAGGATCATGGTTTATGAAAAGTAGAGTTGGCATTTTGGACTCCAATCGGTGTCAACCTCATCCTTTCGCCTTGGCTTTTTCCATGGTATGCAAACATCATTGTACTCCTAATATTGATCTTCTGGTGGATTACATGTATCGTTTGCTATATCTAAGTCATATTTTTGCAGTTACCATGTTAATTAGTTATTATAAATCAAATATCCCAACATGAATTACGTGTGGATGGTGGCAAAGAATCTCTTACAAATCATTTGTGTGTCACTTTCCATGATTTTCGTCATTGTGCAACAAATGGGAAGAATTGTCAAGCATTTTGGATGGGAGATGTGTCCACCTGAATAAATGTCAGTAATTAATTACAAGAAATGCAGATGGACTCAGAAAATCACGAGAATCGGTGTGTCATCGTGGCATGATCTCGAGACACCATGGAAAAGTTTTGGTAAAATTTGGCACAAGCTACATTGATCGCTAATTGGAAACCATAGCATGTGAGTAGAAGGATCATAGTTCCAACGGGAGAAGTGGCAAATCGAACTCCAATCAGGGATGTCTCCATCGCCTCTCCCCCAAATTTTATCCCACGGTAGTCAATCATAATTATATGCTAGGTTTGATTTTCTAGCGCATTTATGGGCTCGTTCGATATTTTTCAGCATTTTTTTTCATTTACGGGGCATTTATTGCATATAAATCAAAACCCAACTTCAACAGCGTTTGTTGACGAGAGGTATAAGGACCGTTACGAGCGTGTGTTCGATTTGGGTGAATTCTACGATGCAGACACATGATCCGTGTGGTTTGGGTTTTGTCCAATCAGAAAGCAGGACTCACGTTGCGTGCATTAGGTTTCATAGGACGCGGTTTAGAAAGCACATGGTTCTAGTTAACGAATCGTGTGCTATTTGTAAACCAAAGTGCGCATGTTCATTTCGTACATCCCGGAGTGAGATGAACTGAGCATTCTAGCTATAGAGCAAATTATCATGAATATGTCAAATTCATTGCTACAGGTGACAACATATTAATCTAGATCAACATAAGGCCATGAATACCTTGCAATACAGTACATGCGAAACTTATAACAGAACAAACTCAGTACACGTCCCTCACAATTTAGTACATGCAACAATTCAGTACAATAGATGATAATCCCCAAGTGCAAGGAATCATTGTAGAAATTTTCAAAGGTGGAAGTGATAAGTATGGAGTGTCGAACCCACAAGGAGCTAAAGGTAATATCAATATTCTCTCAAGTCCTATCTGCCACTGACACGACTCTACGTATGCCAAACGTTTGCTTCCAACTAGAAGCGAGAAATAAAACTACGTTGTGGGTATGCAAAGAATAGCTTTGCACAATATCAAAGAACTAAAATTTAAAAATAGGCGCTGTTATCATAAAGTTAGAATATATTACAAATAGCGAGTGTGGAATAATGATGGGTCGGTGTGCGGAATTGTCGTAGGCAATTGTTAACAAGATCGGAAATCATTATTGCAATGTTATATGGGGGAGAGACATAAGCTAACATACTTTCTCTACTTGGATCATATGCACTTATGATTGGACATCTAGCAAGCTTCCACAACTACTAAAGATCATTAAGGTAGAACCCAACCATAGCATTAAAGCATCAAGTCCCCTTTTATCACATATGCAACAACCCCCTTACTCGGGTTTATGCTTCTGTCATTCTAGCAACTCACTATAAGCGAATCATGAACGTATTGCAATACCCTACATCGGGAATCCTTCACGTGTGCGCGGCACAGAAGGCACCATAGGACAGCACCAAAATAAACATACAACTCAAACCAATCTAGATCATCAATTAACCCATAAGACAAAAGAAATGTACTCAAAACATCATAGGATGGCAACACATCATTTGATCATAATATGTGGCATAAAGCACCATGTTCAAGTAGGGGCTTACAGCAGGATGTGGGAGAGTGGACCGCTGAAAAGATATGAGGACGGTGATGAAGAAGGTGATGTTGATGAATACGATCACAACGGCGATGGTTCCCCTTATGGCACTCTAGCACCACCTAGAGAGAGAGGGGGAGAGGGTCTCCCCCTTGTGCTTCCTCCTCCATGGCCTCCCTTCTAGGTGGGGAGAGGTTCTCCCTCTGGTCCTTGGCCTCCATGGTGATCATGCCCCCTCCGTCTTCCTCCTCCATGGTCTCCGGTGATGGTGACCCCCTCCGGTAGGGGGCCAGAGAGGGCCAAGATTGATTTTTCCTAGCTATAGAGACCCGTGGCAGCGGAACTTCTGATCTAGATTTCTTTCTGGAGGTTTCTAGATTTATAGGAGTACTTGGCGTTGGAATCACGTCAAGGGACTCCCGAGGGGCCCACAAGCTAGGGGCGCGCCCTAGGGGGGGTCACCCTGGTGGCTTGTGTCCTCCTCGGGACTCCTCTCCGATATCTTTTTGCTCCAGTATTTTTTGATATTTTCCAAAAATATTCTTCATAAATTTTCAGCCCATTCCGAGAACTTTTATTTCTGGACAAAAACGATACCATGGTAGTTTTGCTAAAAACATCGCCAGTCCGAGTTAGTTCTAATAAAATCGTACCAAAATCATATAGAATTATTGTAAACATGGCATGAATACTTCATAAATTATAGATACGTTGGAGATGTATCAGTAGACACAATGACTACTTTTTTGAATCAATTCCCATGTACATGGGGTGATCATGATCATTAGGTTGTCCCCTAATGAACTTAGGATTAATGATGATTTTATGCTTCTCCTCTTTTATGTTGCGTGGCCCCTCAGGTGGCAACTCATCATATTGATTGTACTCCTCCTCATCACCAACATTCTTGATGCCTAGTACCCTCCTCTTCCCGTACATCACTACATGGTAGTGCATATGCAAGAGATCTGGCACAAAGAAAATCTGGGTAGCATCGCTGGCAAGAATAAATGGGTCCTTGTGATATGCCATATCTTTGCAGTCAACATATGTCTTCCTGTTGTAAGCATCAACCTCTACTCTACTAAGAGGGACCCATCTGCACTTGAATAATGCCACCCTCATTTGCACATAGTCAAGCTCCCAAATCTCTTGAATGGTTCCATAGTACACCTGTTTGTCATCTTCCTCTATAGTTAGGCATTCTATTCGAACAGAGCTGTTTTGATACAAGGTCTTAGCATCATGTTGCTCAGTGTAGAACATGTTGCCATTTATGTCATACACTTGCTACTTCATAATCGTCGTTGATGGATTTCGTGCCAACAACATTGCAAGGTCTTTTTGGGGTCTGCTTGCCAAACGATCCCATATTATATAGTCCCTATTGTGTGCATTTGTCTAGGCAGCTGGTAACAACACATTGGGTAAGTTGCTTCCTCGTATCTCCTCCATGTGTTCTGCAGCATGATCGCCGAGTATCGGGATGTTAAGCAGTACCGTCAAATGGGCTTGATCAGCCATATCTCTAGGTGCACAAATTTGCGAGCCAGTAAGGACCGGCTTACCATCCAGCCTTGCCTCATGGCGAGAGAGGGTCACACTTATAGGTCTAAGTTTCATGTATTCGGTGAAAAACTCAACCACCTCCTCCGCGGTATAACCTTGAAGGATTCTTGCCTCTGAATGACATCAGTTTCGACAATAACGCTTCAATATTACCATGTACCACTCGAAGGAATACATGTTGCAAAGAAACACATGACCACAATACTTTATCTCGTCCACAAGGTGCACGGTGAGATGGACCATGACATCAAAGAATGACCGTGGCAAGAACACCTCTATGTTTGACAATATCCTTGTAAAATCAGTGTGCATATTATCAAGATCTTCAACATCTACCACCTTCTGCCATAGTTTGTTAAAGAAATCACAAAGATCAATCAATGTGTTTCTTATGTCTGTGTCCATTATATTCCTTATGGCCACCGGGAGGATTTGTGTCAACATTACGTGGCAATCATGTGACTTCATGTGAGATAACTTATTTTTACCCAAGCTGTCATCCACGGGACTTCTGATGTTTGCAGGGTAGGAAGAGGGTGTCTTAATTGACAACAAAAATGTGAGAACTCTTTTACTTCTGATGCAGTTAAATTGTAACTCTGGTGTTGGTGGAGCAATTTGTCATCATTTTCTGCTTCATCCATGCGTTGTGATTGATCACCAAGCATATCGAGTCACGCACATCACCATCCTTTCTTTTGCGTTTAATCTTGATCAGAGTACAAAGGATGCTTTCACATACATTCTTCTCTACGTGCATGACATTGATGCAATGACATACAGTTAGGAACTACCAGTAAGGTAATTCCCAGAACTTTGATTTCTTGTTAAACACTTGGTCCCTAGGTGTTATTTTTGACGTCGAACTAGATCCCTTGCCAAGCACAACATTAATTTCTTTAACCATGTTGTGGACTTCTTGCCCACCATAGGGTCTTGGGCCTGTTCCTTTCTCTATCATACCATCAAATTGAGCAGTCATTTTTCGGTAAGGGTGATTTCTCCTTAAGAACCTACGATGATGCAAATACATGGTTTTGCGCGAGTTGGAAAGAAATCTACTCTCTGTCCTATCCATGCATGTGACACAACCTACTGGTCCCTTTGTTTTCTTCCCCTAACTGTTGTCTAATGCCGGCATATCTTGAATGGTGTGCAGCAGCAACGCATGTAGCCGAAAAAACTCATTTGCATTGGCATCATAATAGTTCACACCAGATGTCCAAAATGTCTTCAGTTCTTCTACCAATATCTCAAAGTGAGTGTCGATATGATTTCCAGGTTGCTTCAGGACTTGGATAATCATCAACATCATGATGTATTTTTTCTTCATACACAACCAAGGAGGAAGGTTATATAGGCACAAAAGCACCAGTCAAGTGTTGTGTTTGGTGTTCATATCGCCAAATGGATTAAATCCATCAGTACACTCCCCTAACCATATATTTCTAGGATCCTTTGCAAAATCTTTAAACCTATCAGCGATTTGTTCCCACTGAGCCCCATCTTTTGGGTGCCTCATATACTTATCCACGGTTTGCTCATCATGGTTCCACCGTAACCTCTTTGCCTCTCTAGGGTTTACAAACAAATGCTCCAACCTTGGAATTATAGGCAAGTACCAAACAACCTTGAACGGGATTCTTGTCTCGATCTCTTCGTCCATTTTGTACTTGTCATGTGCTCCCCTGCGCTTGTATCGTGCGTGCTTGCATATGCGACATGAACGAAAATCTTTGTAATCACCACGGTACAACATATAATCATTCACAGAAGCGTGTATTTTCTGGACTTCAAGTTCCAATGGAGAAACAATTTGCTTTTCTTCGTTCGTGCTTTTGGGGAGCACATTATCTTCTGGAAGAATGTATTTGAAAAGACTCAACAACTGTGTGAAGGCCTTGTTTGATAGACCGCTTTCTGCTTTAGATCTGAGAAGCATCAGTGTGACACTCAACTTGGAATATTTCTTTTTGCAACCTGGATACAAATCTTTCTTGGAGGTTGCATCAATGCTTGGCATCTCATTGTACCTGGCTAAATCATTCGCTAGGCCCTGGAAATCTACAATAATAGCAACAAAATCTGGCATATCATCATGGTCGGTGTTGTCTGCTGCACACTCTTGGTTTTTTGGCGTGCCAGTCTTCTGTCTGTAACTTGAGATCTGAGCCCCGAGGTTAAATTCATGACCCATGCGACTCTGATCAAGGTTTAGCACCTAGCCGACACGCAGGTTATTACATTCATCCATAACCAGCTCTTCACCAAGATTAGTTCATATTGTGTATCCACCCATGAATCCCCTTTTTTATAAGTGTAACTCGACCTCTTCAATTGGAAGTGACACTGTATTGCTACAATCCTTGCATGGATAGTGGACGTAATATTCTTTGCAAATTCGCGTCTTTGTCTACTCAGCCAAAGCCATGAACTCCTTCACGCCATCCCTATACATTGAGCTTGTCTGGTCCCCCATCCGTTCGGATTGTTCCATCTACACACGTTGCATCCATTAGATGGGTGAATAAATCACAAGATTTTATTTTCAAAATTTATGGAGGGCACTGCATAAGTTACCCAGTCGTGCAATGACACTAATCAACCAGTCAATTTACACACATCGTTAATACTGCCTTATATGCATTTAATACCTTAATTAGGCTGCTCAAGGAAAATAATACCTTAATTAATTAGCAGCAGCACAGCGAGACAACAGGGCCGAGGAGCAGAGCTTAGCGGGGCACCTGCTTGCAGTCCGGGCTCCACTATCCCGCCTACGACCGCAAGGGACGTGCTCCAGTCACGCCGGCGCTGACCACAAGGATTGAGCTCCTCCTATATCTCCCGCCGTCGACCGAGTATTGACCTCCTATCACGCCGCCACCGCCAACCGAGGATTGGCCTCTTGTAACACCGCCACTGCCGATCGTACAAGGATGGAATCCCTATAACACTGACATCGGATTGATCTCCTATCCGCCAGCCGCTGCCTCGGTCGCCGCCGACATCTATATCAGCATAACGTTTTTTTGGGCGGGAGGGTCTCGGAGAGCGTCTGTTTAGCGCACCCATATGTACCGAGAACCACATCACAAACGGTCATGTTACAGAAACCATGTATCATGCATGTTCTACCTCACACGATTTGATTTTGGAAACCGTGTGCCGTATACAACATAATGCAATAAATAGTTCACCTGACTATTATCATCAGATCCCCATAGTTTCCCTATCTTCCACAAATCCCTAAATAGATTTAAAATCCCTAGCGCCCAAATTCCCTAGCGTGCTGCTGACATTTGGGAAATGCGGATGAGTGGTGCTGATGGTTTCAGTGCGGCTGCACCGGTTCGTACAGTCGCTCTTGACAGCGCCATTGGCGGCGCAACCATGACGACGGTCACCACCGAGCACTTGCCTAAGGTCACCAGGAGGCCGGTGTACTATGGACCCGAATCGTCTTGTCACGTCCCAATCATTCCTCATCTTTTTAGCATGACACACACACAGGAAATTGACCAAATGTCAGATCTAGAGTTTGACTCCAGCAGACTCCTGCAACATGAGTTCGATTCTGAGTTTTGTGCCACCGGGTGTACCAAAACTTGAGTTGTGTGCACGGATACACTCCCGCTCGACGTGTATGCACAGAGGGATTCAACATTGGCAGACGGTTTCTTGGTTGCCCCTTAGAGGTTAGTGATAAGTTCATCCCTTAAGTTCAGTTAACGCCCCACTCATCCTGATTACTTAACATTCACAAGGATATGAGGCTTGTGCCTTTGTTAACTGTCTGGATGATGAATGGCATGGCAGGGCTCGGAGTGTTATCACCAATCTTGCAGAAGATAACGTAAAGCTCAAGAAGAAACTCACTAATCTCGAGTGTACAATCACTATGATGAAGCAAGAAAGAATCAATCAGTGGCAATAGATGAAAGCAAGAGACAAGAAGGAACTAGCATGTGTAGTTGTAGTTGCAGCATTAGCCATCTTCTATGTGTTGTTTGCAATGATCAATAAGTAGAGCTTATCTATTGCTTACCAACTGTCCTATGTTAAATGCTTACAAATTTCACACTCATGGTGTTTAATATAGGTGTGTGTGTAGTTAAAAAATGCATCTAGTGAACTGTGTGAACTCCTAAAATGTACACATGTGAAACAGTTGGCATATTGAGAACTGCACAATAGCGGAAATTTAGAGCGACGGGCCGGGTGCACACAATTGCGGTTGATTATATCGGAATTCTAACCGCCTGCCAATGCACCAATATAATCCGTCAATCCCCCGCTTCAATTGCCATTCCTCTTGTCTTCACACCACTCTTCAGTTGCCACCATCTTCATCGTCCCAGCCGACCACACTACACCTCTGCAATCTTGCTTTTTCGCCGGTTGTTTAATTACGTAGCGCAACAATGTCGAGAGACAACGAGGACGCCAATTCCGCCAGTCTGGGGTCAACCACAGAATCATCGCGCTCGTCTTCCATTAGTATGGCATCAAGCCTTGACCTTCATTTTATCCGGCTCATGGAAGGGACGCTACCACCGGAGTCATCGGACGAAGACTAGACTGACGAGGAGCCGCCAAAGGACGAAGAAGATGACAACGATGAGGAGGATGAGGAATGGTCAGACAAGGAGGAGGATGACGAGGAGCCTCTAAAGGACGAATAAGACGACGACAATGATGATGACGAGGAATGGTTAAACAAGGAGGAGGACGACGAGGACATCAATGACGATGGCGATGAAAATCCAGCGGTCAAGGGCAAGAAGCGTCCACGTCAAGACGATGGGACATGGCCATCTAACAATAACAAGAGGAAGTAAAACATATTGTAATCCTTAAATCTGTTGTAATTTTCTCATATTTATTTCTTAACTCTGTCTACCTTCTCGATCTCATTGCAAACGGTTAACAATACATATTCGTAAGTGATTATTCACAATATCACACACATTTGGTTTCTTGAATTGTGTGCCATGTCGAGCACACAATTCAGAACAACAAATCGTATGTGTTGTCAAGAATTATAGCACACAGTTCTGATTATCGAAATGTTTGTAGCCTATCACACAGACCTTGTTATGCCGCACCGTTCGGGTTCTTACATATCATCACAAACAGTTCATATGATGGACCTGTATGCCGTACATCACACACATCTATATTTGATTAACCGTTTGTGCCATTTCGCCAAATCACAAACAATTCTTAAAAGTCAACTGTCTGCCGTAGATCGCACACGCAAATATTTTATGAATCGTATCTGATGGATCCTACATTGCACACAGTTTGTGTCATTGGCGATGGGGCTTGAACTCTACATTTTGCGATTCATGCATCACACACAGTTTCGTCGAAGGGTCTCTAATTGCAGTGTCACGTTAGCAGCATCCTGCAATGGTGCATGAAGGAGGCTATAATGAATTGTCCTAATCATGGAATGGAATAACGAATATTCTTTATATATTGTATAATGTGTTAATTCCTATGTCAAAAACTTTTCTTGATACTGTTGCAGGGGGAACTATCATGGGTAAGCCCATCGCAATTGTTAAAATTTGTGTGATGAAATGCAAGAAAACCATGCCCAATGGCATGTTGAGAGGGCTCCCGCCAAGAGTCAATGTTGTTGAAGAGAAGAATACAAAGGTGACCACTGATAGGTCTATCTATAATTTTTTGCTTGTTCCATGCTGTTATATTATCAATCTTGGATGTTTTACAAACATTTTATAGCAATTATATCATTTTTTGGGACTAACCTATTGACATAGTGCCAAATTCCAGTTGCTGTTTTTGCTTGTTTTTCACTTCACAGAAAATCAGTACCAAATCGAGCCCAAATGTTATGGGAATTTTTGGAGATTTTTTATGGACCAAAAGAACTAGGATGGGCCAAACAACCCCAAGAGAGGGGGCCCGAGGTGGCCACAGTCTAGCACGGCGCGCCAAAGGCCCCTGCGCGGCATGGTGGACCGTGCCCACCTTGGGGCTCCCCTCAACCAATTATTTGCCCTATAAATTCCCAAATATTCAGAAAACACTAGAGGAGTCAACGAAACAAAATTCCATCCGCCGCAAGTTCCAGAACCTCGAGATCCAATCTA
This sequence comes from Hordeum marinum, assembly GCA_022496015.1. Taxonomy (NCBI): domain Eukaryota; kingdom Viridiplantae; phylum Streptophyta; class Magnoliopsida; order Poales; family Poaceae; genus Hordeum; species Hordeum marinum. The sequence goes on from CM039674.1 coordinate 155,371,724, forward strand.
ACACCATCACGGAGGGGATCATCTTCATCATAGGTGCCTCTCCGATGATGCGTGAGTAGTCCACCATAGACCTACGGGTCCATAGGCAGTAGCTAGATGGCTTCCTCTCTCTCTATGATTCTCAATAAAATGGTATCTTGGGGATCTATTTGATGTAATGACTTTTGCGGTGTGTTTGTTGGGATCCGATGAATTTTGATTTCATAATCAGTTTCTATTCATGAATATGATTTGAGTCTTCTTTGGTCTCTTATTTGCATGATTACGTATAGCCTCGTATTTCTTATTCGAATATTTGTTTTAGTTAGGCCAACTAGATCGATTTTTCTTGCCATGGGAAGAGGTGCTTTGTGATGGGTTCGATCTTGTGGTGTTCTTTCCGAGTGACAGAAAGGGTAGAAAGGCACACATCTATCATTTCCATTAAGGATAACAAGATGGGGTCTATTCCTAAATAAATAGATCTTTTCTACATCATGTCATCGTTCTTATTGCATTACTCCATTTTTCAATGAACTTAATACACTACATGTGTGCTGGATAGCGGTCGATGTGTGGTGTAATAGAAGTAGATGCATAATTGTTTTGGTCTACTTATCTTGGACGTGATGCCTATATAATGATCATTGCTTGGATATCGTCATGCTTATTTTATCTTCTATCAATTGCCCAACAGTAATTTGTTCACCCACGTAAGCTATACTCATGAGAGAAACCACTAGTGAAACCTACAGCCCCCGGGTCTACTTTTCCATCATATGGCTTTCCGATCTACTATTTTTTCTTTTTGTCTTAAGATCTATTAATCCAAAAAAGCAAAAATACCTTGCTGCACTTTTTTTACTGATTTTATTTTGTGTTCTTGCAAGATCTATTTGCCAAAACTAACATTACCTAATCTATCTTTTTACCGTAGAGAGATTCACAACCTCTCTTTCGCGTCGGGTTGCAAGTATTTTCTATTTGTGTGCAGGTGTTGTTTAGGTGGGTGTGTGATCATCCTCTACAGATTAATACCTTGGTTTCATAACTAAGGGAAATACTTACCGTCGCTGTGCTGCATCATCCCTTCCTCTTTGGGGAAATACCAACACATTCTCAAGCCACGTCAAAGGAATTTCTGGCGACGGGGAGGAAATAATCTCATCTACCAAGTTCCTAATCACAAATATCATCTCCTTGCAATTTACATTATTTGCCATTAACCTCTCGTTTTCCTCTCCCCTACTTCACAAATTTTCCGTTTTATTCACTCTCTCTTTTTCGTTTGCCTTTTTTCTCATCAGATCTCGTGTTTGCTTGCAATCTTGTTTGCGTAGTTACGTTGACTCAAGAAAACACCAAGTTGTGTGATTTTTCCAATACCAATAATAATGATTTTAGTATCACTCCTATAGCTCCTCTCTCCACTAGTGCGGAGTCTTGTGATATTAATGCCACTTTGTTGAATCTTGTCATGAAAGATCAATATTCCAGCTCTCCTAATGAAGATGTCGCGTCCCATCTAAACACTTTTGTCGAATTATGTGATATGCAAAATAAAAAAAGATGTGGACAATGATATTTTGAAGTTTAAATTATTTCCTTTTTCCTTGTGGGATCGTGCCAAAATTTGGTTTTCTTATTTGCCTCGCAATAGTATCGATTCTTGGGATAAGTGCAAGGACGCTTTTATTACTAAGTATTTTTCCGCCCGCAAAAATTATTTCCCTTAGAACTAAAATCATGAATTTTAATCAACTTAAGCATGAACATGTTGCAAAATCTTGGGAAAGAATGAAATTGATGCTAAGAAATTGTCCTACTCATGGTTTAAATCTTTGGATGAGCATACAATTTTTTGTGGGATTGAATTTTGTCTCTAGAAATTTTTTAGATTCCACCGCAGGTGGTAATTTTATGGAAGTTAGTTTGGGTGAAGCTACTAAATTGCTAGATACTATTATGGAAAATTATTCACAATGGGATACTGAAAGAGCACATACTAGTAAAAAGGTTATTTTGGTAGAAGAAATTAGTACTTTGAGTGAAAAGGTTGATGCTCTTATGAAGTTAGTTGCTAGTAAGAATTCTCCTATTGATCTTAATGATGTGCCTTTGTCTACTTTTATTGAGAAAAATAATGATTCCGTAGATGTGAATTTCATCTCGCGAAACAACTTCAATAACAATGCTTATAGAGGTAATTCTAATCCTAGACCTTTTCCCGGAAATTCCTCTAATAATTATGGTAATTCCTATGGTAATTCTTATAATAATAGGAACACCTCTGATCTTGAGAGTAATTTTAAAGAATTTATCAATGTTCAAAATTCTTTCAATACGACGATGGAAGAAAAGTTGAATAAGATTGATGATATGTCTAGAAGCATTTATAGAATTTATAGTGATGTAGAAAACCTCAAGTGTGAGAGCCTGGCTTAATAGGAATGATAGACTACTCATATCAACAAGGAATTCCTTCTTTTCCGGGAGCCCACTCGAAAAGAAGTCCAAAGTTAAGCGTGCTTGTCGATTCTAGAATGGGTGACTGACCGGGAAGTTGCTCCCGGGTGCGCACAAGTGAGGACAAAGTGCATAGAAAAGACTAGTGTTGGTCTATGGGGCCAGTCTAGATCCCGCCAGGCGTAACAGGGTGTTACAATTGGTATCAGAGCCGACCCTTGCGGTTACACGGGCATGCGCAGGCCAGGTGCACGGGCATGTGGCGCATGGCGTGTGTGGCCCGTCGTGGCACACAACATGGCACATGTGCTGGACTGGACGCGCATACGTGTGTCAAAAGGGAACATTCCTGATGGGCCGACGAGGACGTTGGTTCCTTTGAGTGGGGGTGTATGTGGGAGCCTGGCTTAACGGGGTGTTACATCAAGTTTCATGATTTTCCACCTAAGATTAATGAATCAATTAAAGCCTTATATGTTTCTATGGATGAAAGTAACAAAAGAACCGCTATGCTTAGAGTTAAAAGACAATTTTTAGAAAAAGCGTTTTCTCGTGATTACTTTCATAACAATGATGAAGATCTTAAAATGATTGGTGTTTGCTCTATTGATTCCTTGTTTAGTAATGTTAAAATTGATGATAAAGGGACTGAAGAATAGTCAACTTTAGTTAGAGGGTGTCCCAGTGATTTGGATGGTGAAAATCTTGATGATTTTTTTATAAAAGTGGGTTTGCATAGGTCAAAACTTTAACTAGTGATGTGACCACTATTTTTTATTAGAAAGACCTTAATTATGAGAGTATATCCTTGGTTGATTGTATTTATTTTCTACAATCCATGATAAATTCACCTCATGCTTATGAAGAAAATAAAGCTTTTACTAAACATATTGTTGATGCCATGATGAAATCCTTAGAAGAAAAGTTGGAATTAGGGATTTCGATCCCTGGAAAATTGCATGATGAGTGGGAACCTACCATTAAAGTCAAGATTAAAAATTATGAATGCTTTGATTTGTGTGATTTGGGTGCTAGTGTTTTCACAATTCCGAAATCTCTATGTGACGTGTTTGGTCTTACCAATATTGAAGAATGTTCTCTTAATTTGTACTTGGCGGATTCTACTATTAAAAAGACTTTGGGAAGAATTAATGATGTTATTATTCTTGCAAATAGGAACTATGTGCCCATTTATTTTATTGTGCTTGATATTGATTGCAATCCGTCTTGTCATATCATACTTGGAGACCGTTTTTACGCACTATAGGTGCCATGATTGATATGAAAGAAGGCAATATTAAGTTTTAGTTTCCTCTTAGAAAGGGTATGGAACATTTACCTAGAACAAGAATTAAGACATCATATGAATTAATCATGAGGGCCTTTTATGGAGTGAAAACTAAAGATAACAATACTTGAATCTATGTGTTATGCCTAGCTAGGGGCGTAAAACGATAACGCTTGTTGGGAGGCAACACAATGAATAAAATATTTTTTATATTTTCCTTTCCGTGTTTGAGTGTTTACACAATTATGATTCTTCTATTATTGTGTTTTTATGTTTTATTTAGTGTTTGTGCCAAGTAATGCCTTTAGGATGATCCATAAGATGAGTAGAAACATAGCTGAATCTGAAACGGAAACTTTGTTCCCAGTGCACGAATTTTCATGTTTTACTGAAACGTGATATTGAGCTTAAATTTTAACATAGTATTTCTATACAAATTATTTACGTTGTCCAAATTGTTCTGAATGTTTAGAGTTCCAGAAGTATGGGTAGAGTATAGATTACTACACACTATTATGTCTGAAACGGATTCTGTTTTCGTTGCATTGTGTGCTTGTTTTGATGAATCTATGGCTTGTATCGGGGGGCATAAGTCATGGTAAACTTCAAAATATATTAGTTATAATGCAACAATAAAATATGAATGGGTTTACAACAATACCTTAAGTGATAATTTGCTTTATTATACTAACGTATCTCAAGAGAATTTTGGCAGGTTTCGTGTGATTAAAGTTTTCAAGTTTTGGGTGAGATCACGATGCATGAAGGAATAAGGAGTAAGAAGAGCCTAAGATTGGGGATAATACAACACCCCAAGGTAATATCCAAATAATAACAAGCAACTAATCTTTGGGATTCCCCTAGAGGCATCCCCTCTTTCTTCTAACAACCATCGGTATTTTATTTGTGTCGGGACCCCGATCCTAAGCCATAAGAATCCAACATGTAACACATCACATCACTTTGCAGTCTCACGCACAGTTATCTCCATGGCTGCCACCTTACCTGGGCTGGGACCGTTTGCGTCTTTTGACTCACGTATGTGATAATGTCGCTAGCATTCAAATATCAAAGAACCCGGGCCAACATGACTAGTCGTAGAACCCAAGTAGCACATCCGTACAGGGACAGGCATACGTAACCCAGCAATGCAGGTGTCGATCTCTAGCATGTGTAGACGAGTCATAGCAAGCTACAAGAACTCCATTACACCGTGGGGCATAAATGCCATCACTGCACGTAGACGAGTCGCAGCAGGCTACATGGACTCCATTACACTGCGAGACATTTCCCCGAAGGGACAGACACAACAACAAAGAAGGATACATGCCGGTCAATCAATGTGTCCGGAGCAGTAGCAAGCTACCAAGGCTCGGTGAAAGCACAAAGAGGCAGTTCCCCGTAAAGAGTACTACTAAAGGCACACAACTAGGTGTCGGATCCCATACATACCATTGCACGTCACACGTACGCACGACATGCCCGATATGCATAGATACAACTATGGCATCACAACATAACCATACAACATTTCAACATTTACTTTAAAGGCTCGGAAGAGCTAATACAATAGATGTTACAAACAGAGGTCACAAGACCCTACATACAGAGCATTCAAACAAGCAAGCGGAAGTTAAACATGTCTGGGTACAGACATGTACAAAAGTGGCTAGAGGAGCCTGAAAAGCTACAACGACCCTACCAAAGGAACCAGACCTCTGTCTGGGATTCCCAAGCTAATTCGGTCAACATCGAACTTCACGTCATAAATACCAATAATGAGACTGACGTCTCCTCTGCAAAACATAAATTAAGCAAACGTGAGTACAAGAGTACTCAGCAAGACTTACATCAGAACTAACTACACATGCAGCAGTATCAATTAAGGGGGTTGTGGAGTTTATTGCAGCAAGCCAGCTTTGACTGTTGGCTAACCTATACTACGACTACAAGTGCTTTCTCTAAGGTGGGGTAGCGCACACGAGTCCACATATTCACCAATCAATACACCACTATGGATCCACTTCCGTCTCCCTACGAGAAGGCCATCCATAGCACTCACGCTTATCTTGCGTATTATGAAAGTATCCACTTCAAGTTTTCTATGAACCACATAAGTTCTCCAAGTAGTCCATATCCGAGGACGCGGCTATTCGAACAGATTATTTCACCCTGCAGGGGTATACTTCTTCACACATGCTCTCGCCACTTAGCACCATATGCACGTCATGCATCTCGGCAACCTTCAAGCGGAAGCACTGGCGTGGGCGTCGGCCACGACCGTCAACCACACAAGACCCTAGTCCAGGTTTATTGCCTATCCGAGGTTGAACCCGCACAGAAGTCCGGACGAAGTTTCCGCTACGGCCTCAAACGATGTGCGCAGGGTTCCCAAGCCCACCATTCGGGTGCCACTTGGTACACCGTGCCATTGTGTCTGTACCGCATTATAGTCCACCCTGTCGGGAAGCACTATACACGGCCGCCAACACTTTCCCTACAAACGTCAGAAACTAGTTGCAACTCCTGGACAGAGGTCTAGGCGATTAATAAGTCGAGAGGGTCAATTAAGTATCCCAATGTGCGGTAGTATCTTGTCTTGGATAACATACACAGAACTTAGTTCCTAAGGACAGTCCCAATGAGACAACCCTCCATGTACTCCTACATGACCTCTCATCGCTACCTTTACCAAATCGTATTCACACCTTTAACTTCCACTCAGTAGGACATGTATACTACCATCCCGATCCATCACTCAGATGTATCAGTCCCGACACGACACGACTCTAAGCATAGCAGGCACAGTAAGCATGCATGTATGAGTAAGCACAACAAGGCTCAAACAGTTGCTACTCATGCTAAGTGGTTTCAACTATTTACTATGGCAAAGACAGGTCATGCAAGGAATGGGTTCAACTACCGTTGACATGTAACAGTTGAATTGCTGTTTTCCTAATGCAGTAAAAGAGAGCAGGAGCGAGAGAGTGGGTTGATATCAGTATGCTCAAGGGGTTTTTGCTTGCCTGACAATCCTGAAGATATACTTCTCTTCATTAGTGTCAACGTTCACATCGTCGGAATCATCGTCTATCGAGAGGGAATAACCACCGGCAAACAGAAAGAAAGAATATATTCAATGCAATGCAACAATCATGATGTATGACATGGCATATTGAGGTACTTAACTAACCTAGAGGAGTGGTTAGTCAAATTGGTTGAAGTGGAATTCAAACAAGTTTGAATTTCCAACTCCAAATGATATTTCATATATTGGCCTAATCATAAAATTTCCTACTTGATGATGTTAACTTGTTCAAACATGCATGATCATGGCATAAACAGGTTCATTGGATTTTTCTGATCATTTTTCATATATAAATTATTTTCATCTGAGCTGTAGATTATTTTCTATGATTTTTAGAAGTTTTAAGCATTTTCTGGAATTATTTTATTACAGAAAATTATTATTATGTCATGCTGAGGTCATGCCTACGTCAGCAGGTCAACTGGACCAGGTCTAGGTCAAACCTGACCAGTGGGACCCACTGGTCAGTGACACAGACACTAATAGGGTTAATTTTATTACTTAATACTAATTAACACCGCAAGGCCCACCAGTCAGTGATACATTAAGCTAACAGGTTGATTTAGCATTTGATTAACACTAACTAGTTTTATTAGTTGTGGGGCCCACATGTCATTGACCCGGGTCTAATCCCCGGTCAACCAGGGGCTAATTGAGCTTTGACCCCCCCCTGTGGGGCCCTCTGGTCAGCGACTAAGGGGGTGGTTAGTGGCTAACTAACCTGGCCACGTCAGCACGCCGGAGGAAGGCCGCTGGCGGCGAGCCGAGACGGCGGGGGTCGCCGGAAATGGCCCTCCGGTGACCATTTGAGCGGCGGAGACCACCTACGGACAGCTAGGGAATTGCCGCATTCATCTAAGGTAACGGGAGGGCACGGGGTCGCCGGAGTCGACAGCCACGACGACTTTGGCGGCGGCCGGAGTGTCGGCGATGGCGGGGATGGTAGCTAGAGGACGGGGAGGACCACGGGGAGAGGGGGAGAAGGACGGGAACTCACAGAGAAGCTCGCTGGCGTCGTAGGCGGCTCGGAGAGGCGACGACGCGAGCGTAGGGGCGCCGGCGATCTTCGGTGCCCGAAGTCGGAAACGGTGACGGGGACGATGCCATGGGGCCTCTGGCCTTGATTCCTTCGGCGGGGAGGAGCAGCAGGATGGGGCGGAGCTTCTGGACTAGCTGGAGAGGCGAGGGGAGGCCGATGGCCATGGGGCGACGGCGGCGATCCTCTCGGGTCCGACGCGGGAGAGGGAGCAGGGGGGGAGGAAAGAGAGTGAGGGAGAGGGGAGAATGGTCGAGAGGAGGTCTCTAGGCATCCTCGTGGCGTCTTGGGAGGCCGGGGAGTGCCACGGCGAAGCAGGAGGTGGCGGCCTCCGTGCGCGCGTGCGTCACTTCGCCTCTGCCTACTGGCAGAGGTTGAAGATGACCTCATGGCCCCTGGTGGGCTAGGCCGGTCTGGGCCAAGTAAGCGCCAAGTAATACTTTCCTTCTCTGTTCTTTTTTCCTGTTTTCTTTATTCTGACATTCTTCTTTTATTTGTGAGGCCGAAATACCTAGTACAAAATGCCCAATATTTTATAAAATATAGTCTGATTGTTTCAAATTTCCACAAAAAGATTTGGACATTTTTAGACAACTATCATATTTATAATGCTTTATTAGTTGATTTCAGTAGCATTAATGGGTATTTTAAAATGCTATATTTGTTTTGAAAATTAAAATGTCCCCTAATATGTTGTTGCCAACATTTATCAAAAACAGTGGACATTTTTGAAAAGCATTTTGGAATCATTGAAAATTCAGTTGTTGGAATTTTATTTATTTGAGGAGGTGCTAGGGTTTGTCATCCCCATTTCAAGTTCATTAGGATTTAAGCATGATGCCATGATGCAACTAATGCAAGCAATTTCCAGGGCTGTGACAATTTGGAACTATATTTTTATTCGTCACATATCATGAGTTTTGCTTCTAACGTCTTGTATCTTTGATTTATTTGATTTTTATCCTTAATTCACACACATATTTGTGAGAACCAAAAGATTCTATGATTTGCTAGAATTGCTCTTTATGCTTTACTTTAATCTATTGAGCAAAGGAATTGCTCTAGTGCTTCACTTATATCTCTCTTAGCATGACGTGCTTTTACATGTTTGAAGAAATGCTCCCCTGCTTCACTTATATTAAAGTAATTTTGAATAAATACTCTCATGCTTTACTTATATTATTTTTAGAGATGAAACTTTTATGCTCATGTTCTTCACTTATATTTTTGTGAGCTTATCAAAAGAAATTGCAATATTTGAAACTAGTCCCAAAGTGATAGATATTCAAGATGGATATAATAAAAACTTTCATGAAGATCATTGGACGAATTAAACTTGATTCTTTGTAATTGTTTTGAGACATGATGATAGTAATATGTGAGTTATGTTAGTGAGTAATTGTGCTTTGTAAGAATATTGATGTTAAGGTTTGTGATTCCCTATGCAAGCAAGAAAGTCAATAGTTGTGCTACGAAATTACATCCTACTTATGGGGCATTATTCCTTGTTAGTTATGCTTAATGCTCGCTTATGTGATTTTTCGTTTCTTGGTTGGATGCTTCTCAATCTATTTGCTACCCTTCACTTGTACTAAGTAGAAATACCACTTGTGCATCCAAAATCCTTAAACCAGTTCTGCCATATGAGTCCACTATACCTACCTATATACGGTATTTCGATGTTGTTCCAAGCAAATTTGTATGTGCCATCCCTAAATTTTCAAAAAAATAATCCTTTTTGTGTGCTCATACCGCTCATAAAACGATAGAGGGTGACCGATATTTTTCTATGCTAGATGTGTTATTCTCAAGACGAGTGTCTATTCACTTGTCATTGCACTAGAGTACGACAGTAATAGGGATGCCCAGTCCCAAAATGAAAAAGAGATTTTTTTTTACTTTATGTTGTCAAATAATAAATTCCTTGGAAAGTGTTGGTAAGGAAGGAAACCATGGATTCGTCTTGCCATGGAAAGTGAAAGTATGGTGGAAAAAGGAATAAACTTTATTTCCTGTTTGAGAACCGCCTATGGTGCATCTAGCATGGAAAGATATTGAAATCCCTCAGTCGTTTTCGTTGACAGGAAAGGCATGCCACCGAAAATATTTTTCTCTATCAATTGAAACACTTGAGCTCTAGCACCTCTACAAATCCCTACTTTCCTCCACTAAGGGCCTATCTATTTACTTTATGCAATTTTTATTTTCAATTTGAGTTTCCACCTTCTCTTATAAAGCACCAACTAGGGGGCACTATGATCATACTTGAGCATTAGGTGTAGCTAATATTTGAGTGTGTATTGTGAATGGATCAATGATTGAGCATGAAGGGCTAGGGATTACTTGCTTTAGCTTTGATATTTTGAAAGACATGGTGGCTTGTTGGTATGCTTGAGTATTAAAGTTTTCATGTCAAAACTAGACTATTTCTTTGATCCATCTAAAAATCAAAGTGTCCATGCTACAATGAAAAGAATATATGATGAACATGTTAGGCGGCATTCCACATCAGAAATTCTGTTTTATCATTTACCTACTCGAGGACGAGTAGGATTTAAGCTTGGGGATGCTGATATGTCTCCAACGTATCTATAATTTTTGCTTGTTCCATGGGGTTATATAATAAATCTTGGATGTTTTACAAACATTTTATAGGAACTTTAAATCATTTTTTGGGACCAACCTGTTGACATAGTGCCAAAGTGCCAGTTGCTGTTTTTACTTGTTTTTTACTTCGTAGAAAATCAGTACCAAATGGAGCCCAGACACTACGGGAATTTTTGGAGATTTTTGATGGACCAGAAGAACCAGGATGGCTCAAACAACCACAATAGAGGGGGCCCGAGGTGGCCACGGTCTACCAGGGCATGCTAGAGGCCCCTGGCATGGCGTGGTGGACCGTGCCCACCTCAGGGGTCCCCTCAACTGACTATTCGCCCTATAAATACCCAAATATTCAGAAAACCCTAGAGGAATCGATGAAACACAATTCCAGCCGCCGCAAGTTCCAGAACCTCAAGATCCAATCTAACACCCTCATAGAGGGGTTCATCTTCATCATAGGTGCCTCTCCGATGATGCGTGAGTAGTCCACCATAGACCTACGGGTCCGTAGGCAGTATCTAGATGGCTTCCTCTCTCTCTATTATTCTCAATACAGTGGTCTCTTGGAGATCTATTTGATCTAATGAATTTTGCGATGTGTTTGTGTGGATCCGATGAATTTTGAGTTCATGATCAGTTTCTATCCATGAATATGAATTTAATCTTCTTTGATCTCCTATTTGCATGATTAATTATAGCCTTGTATTTCTGCTTCCAATCTTTGGTTTAGTTAGGCCAACTAGATCGATTTTTCTTGCCATGGGAAGAGGTGCTTTGTGATGGGTTTGATCTTGCGGTGTTCTTTCCCAGTGACAGAAGGGGCAACAAGGCACACATGTATCGTTGCCATTGAGGATAAAAAAGATGGGGTCTATTCCTACATGAATAGATCTTATCTACATCATGTCACCGTACTTATTGCATTACTCCGTTTTCCCATGATCTAAATACACTAGATGCATGCTGGATAGCGGTCGATGTGTGGAGTAATAGAAGTAGATGCATAATCATTTCGATCTACTTATCTTGGATGTGATGCCCATATAATGATCATTGCCTGGATATCGTCATGATTATTTGATCTTCTCTCAATTTCCCATCAGTAATTTGTTCACCCACCATGTGCTATACTCATGAGAGAAGCCACTAGTGAAACCTACTGCCCTCGGGTCTACTTTTCCATCATATTGCTTTCCGATCTACCGTTTTTTCCTTTTTGTTTTCAGATCTATTAATCCAAAAACTCAAAAATCCCTTGCTGCACTTTTTTTATTTTATTTTGTGTTCTTGCGAAATCTGTTTGCCAAAACTATCGTTACCTAATCTATCTTTTTACCATAGAGAGCTTGACAACCTCTCTTTCGCGTCGAGTTGCAAGTATTTGTTATTTGTGTGCAGGTGTTGTTTACGTGGGTGCATGATCTTCCTCTATGAATTGATACCATGGTTTCATAACTGAGGGAAATACTTACCGTCGTTATGCGGCATCATCAATTCCTCTTTGGGGAAATACCGACGCAGTCTCAAGCCACGTCAGCCACTAATATTGATGAACTCATCTCTATCATGAAAGGTAAAGACGAGGTAAATGTGAATGCTATTACCGATGATAATGATGTCAACTTTATTGCTCGGAATAGGTAGACTCCCAACTAGAAAATAATGGATATGCTCCTAGATTACCTTATCCTAATAATAGTGGAGCAACTAATAATTTTAATGGGATGAATAATGGCAATAGAAATACTTGATTACCCGCAAGTATAGGGGGTCAACTGTAATCCTTTAGATAGTGTCGGGGTAAACGAAAAGGGGTGTTCATTTTTCCCTTGACTCGTGCCCGGACAGTCAGCAACCAACGTCTGACAGCCACAACCCGCACAGGAGGTAGAAGCAAAGAACCCCGCTAGCAATCAAGACAAGACTCTAGCAAGCTCAATGTGGCAGCCCAAGCCTGGGCTGCGACACACAAAGCACACCCTTGACGCTTGCAGGGGGCCAAGACGCACACGCTTCCTAGATGATCCGACATGCCACACCCCGGCAGGCATGAGCCAGCTAGCCATCGCTCCACCACATCGCTACGCCTGTCACTTATCGATGCGGTGTCGAGCCCTCATGCAGCTAATCATCTCTCTCTAAGCACGTGGCGACACATTGACGGGAAGTTATGCTCGATCGACACCCGCCTTGTAACGTGTCAAGTTCTTAAGCAACGACTGGCCAAGTGGTGGCCAGAGCTTGCCGGGGATGCACCCCCAAGTGCCACCTAGGCAGGTAATCATGGAATGTTGTCCTAAATGCCATAGTTAGGTATGATAGCTCTTCTTATCTATCTAATTGATAGATAATGTCTGTTTTGCCATTGTGGTAACCCCTTTCACTATAAAAGGAGGCCCAATGCAACCTAGCTCAGGATTGGCAATCGGGACCCCTAAACACTTGTACTCGCGCAGCTGCTCCTTCCCCAGCAGCAGTTCTTCCCGGGGCTAGGTGCTCTGTGTTCTTCATGTTCCCCCAATCAATCTACCAAAAAGCAGGAGTAGGGTTTTACGCTTAGCCTTGGCCCGAACCTGGGTAAAATGCATGTGTCCTGGTAGTTGCGCCGTCTCATGCTCTCCTCTCTTCGTGCAACATGACCCCCTGCCAAATCACAAGGGATTTCTGATCCCATAGGTGATTGTGAGCATCTTTGCCCCGACATCTTTGGCGCACTAGGTAGGGTGTGTGCATCATTTGCACAAACCCGAGTTCGTGAATGACGAATCAATCATCATCATCATCTTCTTAAAAAATGGCTCCGAAGAAGAAGTCCAGCACGTCCGTGCATCTTTCCATTTCGAGGGCTCCCTCACGTGCATCCGCGAGTGCGGCAGGCGCCGCGGTGGCCTCAAGTGGGTAAGACGTCGTGAACAACACAGTCGGCGCCACATATGTCCGCTCGACCCCAGGGGGATATGACGCAATCCAGCAGGTCAAGGAGAGAAAGAGGTAGCCAATCATATCTTTCTTCCTCCTCCCTCCCACCTATGGTTAGCTCTATGCAGACGATGATGTCGTCATTGTTGATAAGCTCGATGAGGTTTGGTCCTACATTCGTCCTGCCATGGGACAAATCCTGAGCCAAATGCTAGAGTATATCTGTTGATAGACGCTCCCGATAGACGAACCACGGCAAGGTCCCGAACACCCCTTGCAGACGCCACGGGACTGTTGAGTGCAAAGAAAGAGGGGAGAGAAGAGACGAACGGTCCCGCCTCCTTTCTTCTTCTATTCCTGAATTAATCATGAATATCACATCAAATCGATAGGCTCTTGCCACGGGCCATATGCATGACTAACGGATCTTCAAGCACCCCCATTTTGCCTTTCTCTATGTTCCTTCTCTTCTAGGGCTATGGTGAGCACATGATTGTGTGCATGCCATAGGGGGCACGAGAGAAAGAAGATACCTGGGTGACATGGAAGACCAAGTCAAAAGGCCAAGTTGACTTGACAGTCCATTTCCATTAAGACATGCGTTTATATGCCCTCTCATCAAACCAAAAGGTTTCGTATACTGAACCTAGCGTGTGGCTGAACCTTACAGTGTTCATTCGTCCCCGTGTTTTGTTTCGAGCCTACTCAACTAAACATGCGGTAGCATAAACACTGCCAGGGGTAACCCCGTCGGCAATGTGCCCCTGCCAGCAGAAAGCTAAGGACCTGTTCCTCAAAGAAATTTGTGGCACCACGTCATTGGCAGGTAACTAGAAACACGCAATGGTAAATATCTTACGAACACCAAAAGGGAAACGAAGGGCATAATATACGATTACATAGAAACATGAGTTCAACAAACGATAATATAAAGAGAGTTCATGCCCTCATACGAGATACCTACTTTGTCTTAAGTACAGGGCACTATGGCAACAAGGAAGATATAAGGCTAACTCCGGTGTCTCCCCTAGGTCCTTGGAACCCTGAGGATCTTGTCGGCGAGAATACCAGCCTTCTTTGAGGCAGCAGAGGTGTCAGCATCCGATGGTAGCTTCTTAAAACCATCGGAAAGATCAAGCTCCGGATGAAACAAGGCGAGGTTGCTCAAGACCAGGAAAAGGGCATTGTGCGCTAGCATCCAGGATTCATCGGCGAAGGAGGTGGTCCTGTCCTCCTCATACGTCTTCAACCCCTCAACCAGACCATCGTAGAACATTGTTAGCTTGATGTTGGGGGCTTCATGCTTCCCGGCAGAATAGGCCCAACTCTTCATTTCCATCTTAGCGATCTGGGCAGTGAGATGCTCAGCGATATCAACCATCCTCTTAATCTAGAGGTCATGCTGCTCAACCATGTCCTCCAGGTTCTCTTTGGCATCCTTCTAAAGGTCCTGAGCGTGGGTCAAATCCTTCATCGAGAACTTCTCACGGGCCTCGGCATAGTCAAGATTACTCTCCAATAAAGCGAGCCTAGATTTCATCTTGGAGATAGTACTGTTGGCAGCATCGAGATCCTGGCCCTTGGAGGAAAGCTATAATTTCACCTCTTCCAGAGTCACAGCTACCTTGCGCGCCTCTTCCTTGAGGGCCTCGATCTCCTTGGTGCTCCCGGCAAGATCCTCCGTCAGTTTGGCCAGTTGGTTTTCAAGTTTGGCTTTGGTAGCAGAACCAGCAGCCAAGTCGTCAGTCACCGCTTTCAATCGAGCAGCAGATTCCGAAGAAAGTGTGTCAAGAGCAATCTTGTGGTCGTTTTCTAGCTCCTTGGTACGTTGTCGGACGCGGTCCTCTAACTCATCGTCCTTGGCATGAAGAGTGGCCTCGAGGTTCTCTTCCCGGACAGAGATGTTGTCCCCCTAGCATCCGAAAGTGCCTTGCTCTCTGCCAGACGGACCTTTTGGGCGGCACATCCTTGTTAGCCAAGGACAGTGTCTCGTGCTACCTCTTGGGGGAATGGACCTGCCGGTTGTACGAGTCATGCAGTTCGCTTCCTGTGTTCCTCAACTCCTGGTCCATAAGCTCGGCCAAATCCCGTTGCTCCTGGACCGCCTGCCTTGGAGGCCATACATGTTCTGCACCCCCTTAAGCCCTGTTATTATGGACTCTAGAAAAACCAAGTCCTTGGCAGCGTCAGCAGTGCTTTGGACCCCTTCGATCCTCTAGTATAGTGGCACCAGGATCTTGTTGATCTCCTCATCAAGATTCTCACCCACTAAGAAGGGAGAGTTGAGAGATGTGTGACTTAACGGAGCAGTGATCAATGCCAGATGACTCTGTGAAGACTACAAGACCGATGCTAGAGGATAGCTAGTGGGGAAGGCATCATGGCTTGGAGGGGAGTCTTCTCTTCAACCCCTGAGCTCAGGACGGGCGCGCTGCCGGGATTTTGTTCCATTCTCTTCGGGGACCCCAGAATATGCCCGACAGTCGTGCTATGTTCCTCTACGACAGCAATCTTCACTGCTACCGCGGCAGTATCTTTCCCAATGACAGCAACCTCCTCTAGCAGTTCGAGCTCTTCAAAAAGTGGGACTGCTAAATCGAACAACAAAACAGGAATATCAAAAATCAAGAATTAACAAAGCACATAGTGGAAAGGTATAGAGGAAACAAGAACTCCGGCAAGGATACCCGATGGAGAATGCCGCGGAAGGACCTCTCCTTCCCCAACAACATCAGTTGCCGTCACGATGTCCGTCGTCGCACTTTTGGCGATAACCTTCGCGCGTGCATACTCCTCGGTGGAGGCCCTTGCCGGTGAATCCCCCTCACGAGCAATGGTTGATGACAAATCTGGAGAAGGAGTTCCACTGGATGGGCCTCCCACCGATCTTCCTCTCATGTTCCCTTGACAAGAGAAGAAAGGCACCCTTCTCATCCCCACCAGCGGGCAAGACCTTCGCTTGGGTTTCGCAAAGAGGACTAGGCGTGGGGCTAGACATGAGATTCCTGCCCGCGTCTCCAGTAGAACCTCCCCTTTTCGCAAGATCTGAGCCCGCTGCGGACTTGGCGCTCTTGGCCTTGTGCGCGAGAACCTCATCATCATCATCCCTGTCAAGGTCAATCATATATGATCAGTCAGGAAGATTAAGGATTGAAAGCCTTCTGACAGAAGCTGATATCAACAAAACTTACTCCAAGGCAAGGAGCATTGATCCCACCTCGTACGACGCGGGTGGTGGAGTCGCTTGGCTCCTCTTCATAGTTGGAGGGGCGGGGCTCGATGGAGAGGACATGATTTCCGGCAAGGCGAACCTAGCGGAGAAGTTGGACTAAACATGGGGTTGGGATCCACACCATGCACTTTTTGTCGCTTCGCGGGGGATGCCTTTGTATGGGCAAGGCAAGAGGATTGGCGATGTGCTACTTCGTGCCCGTTGAGGGAGTCCCGGACTAAGGGGTCCTCGGGCCGCTGGCCCATATCCCAATAGGCTGGCTTGGTGGGCCGCTCTCTGACTATCGCAGGAAGGGCCGGATATGCCACAACCCCGTGTTCTAGAAGGAAGTCTCGAAGGAGCGTCATGCACTCCAAATCAAGATGAGGAAATCGACATCTCCATCCCCGGCAGGAGACCTATCATGTGTAAACCCTAGGTACCCCCGGTGTCTATATAAAATGGGTGATTTTTAGATTGTAGGGCAGAGAAACTCATCTAGGGTTTTAGCTATCCGATCTCGTGGTAGATCAACTTTGTAACCTTCATACACATCAATATAATCGAGCAGGACATAGGGTTTTACCTCCATAGGAGGGCCCGAACCTAGGTAAACATCCTCTCCTTCATCCCCTGTTACCATTGATCGTAGACTGATAGCTTGGGACCACCTACCCGAGAGCCGCCGGTTTTGACACCGACATTGGTGCTTTCATTGAGAGTTCCACTGTGATTGCCAAAGGAATCAATGGCTCGCTTAGTCATTAGCGAGGAAGTCCACAACATGGACTCCTTTGCCCCTGGACAGATCTTCGCTTTCGACAGCGCCATGCTGCATGCCGACCTGACTGACCATCTGTTCGGGTCAGGACTTTCGCCCCTGATCAAGAGGTCAGATTCGGGAACCTAGAGTTCTCCGTAGACTCTCGAGGCGATCTTTTGCTCACCGGACTCGCAATCTCATCTGATGCGCCCGAGGACTTCAAGGCCTTGACTTTGGATTTCACTCTCGACCCCGCCCATAGGACCAACCCGACGATGATTTGGCTTTTAGTCCGGATCTGGTTATAGTACCAGATGGTCAGGGGTCAGCTCCTGCCGAACACACTCCTTGTCCGGACGCATCGGAGGTTAACTCCGAAAGTTCTGGGCAGATTGACCCGATCGAGCTCTCGATAGTCAATGAGGCTCTAGATCGGATCCTATCAATGAAAATCAGTGATGACCCAACCCTGATCCACGCTCAGATCGGTCTAAAGGCGCGTCAAGAGGAATTTTTCATCCCACCCACCACCCACTTAGTACCCATTGTCAAAGACTTAGCCGATATGCTGGACTACGCCTCCAAGGAGGCAGAAGACATGGATGAAGAGGATTGCGCTCCTGCCCCTGTCAACACTAGGCGATGGACTGCCGCCTCCACCTATGACGTCTACATGATGGATACTCTAGCTAATAAGGGCAAGCACACACTCCAAAACAATGGCGATAAATAGGGTGAAGAGCCGTCAAGGTGCCAGAAACAGCGCAAAGGATCAAAGGCAAAAAAGTGAAGGGAAGCCATTGCTGACACCGGGGAAAACGACACCCCAGAAGACCTCAACGATCTCAATATCCCTGAGTAGATGCTAGAGGACCAAGAGAGGCTGGAAGATCAGTGTGACCCCGAGGATCTAAACGATTTCGAGGATGACAACTACCTCCCCGCTGTCGAGGAGGAGGACAACCTGGAAGCCAGAGACTTCACCGTCCCCAAAAACCTTGAGGATCAGGAATGGTTTAGGCAACAACTTATAGCCATTGCCTGAAGCCTAAAGGCAAAAGAACGGCAGCTTAAGGCTGAACAAGATGCCCTCAATAATCGATGGGCGAGGGTCCTATCAGTCGAAGAAGTTTACGGTACCGGTCTATCGGACCAACCCAAGAGCTATCCATGCCGACGACTGCTGCCATAGTTTGACGACGAGGTCCCCAATACACCATCTCCCAAGCACACTCCATACGACCCACCGGACCGCCCCCCTCGAGGATGGGATAGGACGGTTGGTGACGCCGACTATAGGCCGGCGATACCTCGGAGGAGGAGAAAAGAGAAAGTAAAGCCTGGGGACAGGTACGACCTGCGACATGACCTGGATTATATAGCAGGCCGCACGAGATCCATCTACGGATCTAGAGGGTACTCCCCCGATAGACGAGACAGATACCAGTCTAGGCTCGACCGCAACAACAGAAGTCGGGAACAATAACCGGCCAGATCAGGCACAAACCACAGGCGGGACATAGCCCGGGTTAGAGGTGCTGCCCACCCAATGTGCTTCACCGACGAGGTGGTGCAACATCAGTTCCCGAAAGGTTTCAAACCCGTGAACATAGAGTAATACGACGGGACGACAGACCCAACCACGTGGATCGAGGATTTCCTCCTCCACATTCACATGGCATGAGGATATGATCTCCACGCCATCAAATATCTGCCCCTAAAACTAAAAGGGCCAGCTCAACACTGGCTAAACAGTCTTCCCGAGAATTCAATCGGCCGTTGGGAGGATCTTGAGGACGCATTCCGATCTAACCTCCAGGGCACCTATGTACAGCTGTCGGACTCCTCCAACCTAAGCAACGTCATCCACAAGGCAGGAGAGTCATCTTGACGATTCTGGAATCGGTTCTTGACCAAGAAAAACTAGATCGCCGATTGCCCAGATGCTGAGGAAATAGCCTCTTTAAGGCACAATATTCGGGACGAATCGCTGGCTCGCCAGCTCGGTCAGGAAAAGAGGAGGACCATGTTCGCCCTTACATCACTCATGGTCCGCTTTTGCGCGGGCGAGGATAACTGGATAGCTAGACGAAGCTACAACCCTGAAGACCCCGGCACCTCCAAAGTCCGGGATGGAAACGGGAAACCATGACGCAACAAAAGTAAATGCTGACACAACAACTGTGATGCTGACGACACGACCATTAACGCCGGTTTATGCAACCCCCAATCCACGCAGTGGAATAAACCTTCTAAAGGCAATCATGACGGACCTACCCCATTGGACAAAATCATGGAGAGGCCTTGCCAGATCCATGGCAACCAAGACAAGCCCGCCACCCACACCAACCATAACTTGGGTGTTCAAACAAGCTGGCAAACTCGCAGCCGAAGAGCAAGGCAAGGGCCCATGCAACGAGGACGATGACGAGCCCTGTGGTCCGAGCAATGGAGGACAAAATAGTTCCCTCCAGAGGTAAAGACTGTGAACATGATATACGCCACTCACATACCCAAAAAGGAGAGGAAGCGCGCCCTTCGAGAGGTCTACTCTGTAGAGCCTGTAGCCTCGAAGTACAACCCATGGTCGGCGTACCCGATCACCTTTGATCGACGAGACCATCTGACCAGTATCCGTCATGGGGGTTCGGCGACCCTCGTCCTAGACCCCATTATCGATGGGTATCACCTCACTAAAGTCCTAATGGACGCAGGAAGTAGCCTCAATCTGATTTACTCAGACACGGTGAAAAAGATGGGTATAGATCCATCAAGGATCAAACCTAGCAACACTACCTTTAAAGGAGTGATCCCAGGCGTCAAAGCCCATTGCACAGGCTTTGTGATCCTGGAAGTAGTGTTCCGTTCACTCGACAACTTCCGCAGCGAGGACTTGATCTTCGACATTGTCCCTTTTCGCAGCGGTTATCACGCCCTGCTAGGCCACACAACGTTCACTTGCTTTAACGCTGTTCCACACTACACATACCTCAAGCTCAAGATGCCTGGGCCCAAGGGGGTCATTATTGTCAACGGCAATACAGAGCGTTCCCTCCGAACTGAGGAACATGCATTGGCCCCGGCGGCCGAATTCCATTATGATGATGATCGGCCAACACCGAAATCTTCCATAAAGGCACGTAAGGTTGACAAACAAGCTCAGTCTCAGTCCGAACTCTCGGAATCTTCTTCTCCCCAGAAAAAGGTACACTCTCTTCATTACACAGCCCTAGCACCCGTCAAACATGTGTAAAGACGGCATAACTTTGCACTCAAGATTCCATGGGCAGCAATGGGGAACAACTATCAAAGGGAAAGTGTTCGGCTGGACCAAACTACTACCAGTACATGTCCTCGGACAATCCACAGCTACCATCAAGGACCTGCTAAAGCATAAAGCTCATCCATACTTCGGCGACTTCTCAAGATCTTCTTCCCAAAGTCCGCTCACCAACACCAATCATCCTTAAAGGAATGCAACTCCCTAGGGGGCACAGGAGCTGACATGCGACTGGGCACATCGAGGACGTCAAGCCACCCATCGAAGACCCCTGGTAAAACCTCTCCTTTGTATACTTTATATTTCTTGTCAAATACCTCTAAACAGTGGCTTCGGCAATTTGAGTTATAAGAATTAATGAGCAAATAATAGACCATTGTACATGGCTTCTTTGCTGTATTTTATGCTGCATAGTATGTTCTTCCCTCATCAACATTTCTTGCGAAACTATCCGGTATACATTATGATGCAACCGGCTAATAGACCGGGGGATTGAATTTAAAATATCACCCTAAGCATCACCCCGACACAATTGATCGTGTGTTCGGCGTCTTCGATTTTGCTTTATATGCATTGTATCCGAACTATGTCTTGGGTCAATAGTTGGATTGCCCGGCTCCTGTGTTTCACCTCTTACATTCAGCTTGTTTGGCTAAAAGAGCAAAGGGAGAACAACTGCGATTGTGCTTCCAGCTCGCCTGGTCAAGCACCTCAGGGGAGAAAGCCGAAAACTAACTGTCATAGTAAGCGAGAACCGGTCTGCAAATCCGAGCATAAGTGTCATACTAAAAAATTGATAGAGGTTATTCTGTGTCATACAATGGGTTTCATACTTGTACAAACCATGTGATGATGGCTTTAGCCTCGGTACATCCGAACATCACAAAACACTAGGGGCTAGTCATCAGCCCCCACATTTTTAAAGCTCCTACGAATAAGTGAAGGCGATAAAGCATCATAGTCTGATTGCCTAATTACCCTTGCACTACCGCCTTTGGGCACCGATACCTCGGATAAGACCCACAGTGTGGACAGAAACACCTCGCGTAGTATCTATGTGGGGGCTGAAGCCGATGGCTCGCAACTTTCAGATAAAATGACCACATGGGAGTCAAAATAAATACTAAAACTTCAAAGACATGATAAACCATGCAACCTCATTATAAAGCGATAAAAGTCTTGAGAAACTTTACAACAAGTTCATTCATAAATTTCATTCTTCGAGCATTGGGCTTCTATCGCCCGAGCACCATCCATCACCATGGAGAAGTACTGCTCAGGATGCATGTGCTCCTTCCTAGGGGGCGGAGGCTCGGTGGCCATCTCGGTCGGCTTGAGCTTCGGCCAGTGCACCATGGTCCTTGCAAAGGCCATCCGAGCTCCCTCGATGCATGTAGGACGCTTTAGCGCGCCAATCCGAGGCGCAACATCGCAAAGTTTCCGCACCAAGCTAAAGTAGCCGCTCGGCAACGGCTCTGCAGGCCATAGCTGGATGCAGAGGTCCTTCATGGCCGGCTCCACCATCTTGTGCAGCTCCATCAGTTGCTTCATGTGCTCGATCAGAAGAGGAGAGCGCTCGGGGGGCTCAAACTGTGCTCAAAATAACCGAGCCTCATCCTCCTCCTCCTGCGAAGCATAAAACTTGTTCGCGTCTGCTGCACTCTTTTGGAGGTCCGTTCAGGCGCTTGAGGAACGCCACACCTGGGTGAGCAAGGCAAACTTGCTACCACCAAAGGCACATTGTAATAAATATGGCTTACCATAAGTGATAGCCTTGACTTGACGGGCTTCTTCTTCAAAGAACCACCTGTCCACCCGCTCCTTTTGGAGCTCGGATTTCAGCATGGACAGCTCGGTGGCCTGATCTTTGCCTTTCTACTCAAGGGCCTCACACTTCGTGCTGGAATCCATGAGCTCCAACTGCACCTCCTCCACCCAGGCCTCATGCTTGTCGCTCGCAGCTTGTAACGCTGATAGAGCGGCTGCTGCTTGTTCGGCCGCTGCCTCCTCATCCACGGCCGCTTGCTTCATCCTTTTTAGCTCAGTCTTGAGGTTCCCGACCTCCGCAGCTGAAGTTGTGGTAGCATTAAATGAGTAATTGCACTAGGTTAATAGTCTGGATTAATAATGATAGATAGCTCGGATATTTTAATTCAGCTTACCTTGCGCCTCGTCGAACCTCTTATTCAAGCAACCGAGCTCCTCATCGGAGCTCTTGAGCTTTCGATTTAGCTCGGCAAGCTCCACGGTGTTGATGGCCGCTGTCGCCAATGAGGCCTGAAAAGATAAATTAATAAATGTCGGGTTATGTGCATTGAAACCCCTGAACTGTCAAGAATATCACTCTGTGCCGTTTCCTCTTAAGGTATTTTAGAACAGTGCGGGACAAATGGTACCTTGTGCATCGTTGGTCACTCCTGGGTATTTGACCCCGGGTGGGTTTTTTCAAACCCACCCAGGACTCAGGGGCTACTACATATATAAAGATAGCACAAACTTATTAAATTAATTTTTTCAGAGTATTAAGTGGCTCACCTTGAAGCCCGTCAAAGAGACCATTAAAGGCCTCTTTTAGTCCGCTATCAACAGACTAAATTCCTTGCAAGACCGCACCCATAAGGGTGCGGTGATCCTCAGAGATGGAGTTTCTTGATAGAGCTTCCTCCATCATGACCGGCCACCCAGTCATGGGTGGCACCGGTGGCGACCGGTCAACCCAATCTCCGATGGGGGATTGAGCCAGTAGCTTTGGAGGCATAGTGCGCTTCGAAGATGTCCTAGGAGGGGACATAACATTCCTCTGTCCTCCCTCCTCAGCGGCCAGGAGAGTTTCCTCCCCCTGGTCTTCGGCGTTTACCTTGGCCATGACATCATCACCCCCATCGCCTGTGTTTGGCTCTAAAGGAGCCTGGCGCGATAACACCTCCCGGCCTATTTCCAAGTCCTTGGAGGTGTGGGGTGTGATGCAGTCCCACTCTCCACCAGCTCGGCGGGTGGAGACTCCCCATCCGATATTTGGTCAGTGGGGAGAACGCGTGGTGGGCTGCAGATTAAAAGGCATTCATCCATTTAAAACATTGAAAACTTCACATAAATCACCTAGGGGGTCTTTGAATTCGTACCTTTGGGTTGGGGGCTTGACCCTTAGGTTCCTTCAGGGAACCCTCTCAAAGTCCTCGGACTCAGCGTCGGAGTCCAAGCTGTCACCGGCCAAGATTAACCTCGGTCGACACGCCCTCTTCAGGGCAGGGGGAGGTAGATCCTCCGTGGTGTGCGGCGACGCCGCCCTCTTTCTTGTGAGGGGAATTGCCTTCCCCCCGTTCTCGTGCTCTTCCTCATGAGTAGAGGAGGTGTGGGTTTCCTCGGACATAGTGTCTGGCAGGTCCCTTATGCGGAGGCCTTCTCGGTTTTTCTTCTTTTCCTTCTTCTCCGGCGCTATGTACGACACAATGACGACCATCAACATCAGCAGATCCGACCCGGGGCCTTCAGGGTGTGGAGCTGGACAGTCCATTTTGACGGCCTTGCTTATCCACGCGTGTAAAGATAAGAGGGAGGTTGTTCAACTCTTTTTCACACAATAGGTCCGGAGTATTAAAATTATATCGTACCTGGGTAGGAGGGTTATTGGTGCTTAGGCCCAACTCCTCCTCCTCGGCTGGCCAGCTCTTCTGGGGCTTGAATAATGCCTTCCACAACTTCTGGTGGGTAGTGCGGAAGAATCCTTCCACCATAGGCTGGTCCTCGAGCAGATAGGCCCACATTGGGGAGGCCCGACACTGGCAGGGAAGAAGATGTCAGTGGAGCATGACCTGGACCACATTGACTAGCTCGATGTTGGCTACGATCATCAAGGAAATGCACTTCTGCAGCGATTTTACCTCTACGTCCGACCCCCAGTCAAGGCCCTTCTTGAGCCATGAGGTTAACCTCGCAGGAGGTCCAGATCTGAATTCCGCAGGTGCCACCCAACCCTTGTCCCTTGGTTAGGTGATATAGAACCATTCCTTCTACCAGATCTTGATTGTATCGATGAAGGTACCAGCCGGCCACTCGACGCGAGGGAACTTATTGATTACCGCCCCTCCACAGGCTGCTTGCTCACCAGTGAGTATCTTCGGCTTGATATTGAATACTTTGAGCCACATGCCGAAGTGTGGCTCGACCTGCAGGAAGGCTTCGCAGACGATAATGAATGCCGAAATATGCATATAAGAGTTTGGGGTAAGATCATGGAAGTCTAACCCATAGAAAAACATAAGGCCCCTAACAAAGGAGTGGAGCGGAAAGCCTAGTCCTTGGAGCAAGTGGGGCACGAACACCACCCTCTCACATGGCTTCGAGGTGAGGACCACCTGTTTCACTTCTGGATCGTGGTGGAAGACGTTGGTGGGGATGTAGCCAGCAAGCTTGAGGTCCCGGATGTCCTTGTGGGTGATCGTGGAGGACTCCCACTTGCCCGTAGAGCCTAAGCCCGCCATGTCTAAGCTCGGAGGAGAAATTGAGGCATAACTGGATCTGGGCTCTCGGAGCTTGGGAAGGTTGAGGAAGCAAGGGATGCAAATCGGGAGAGTGAATAGGCCTTGAGGGTTTTCCGCCCCTTTTATGGTGTTGTAATACCAATAGCCTCCCTTTTACTGCACCGCAGGCTTCGCCACTTCCCGAAATATCCGTGCCGTTACGCACGTGTGAGAAATCCTAGGGCATTAATCATATCCCGTGTGAAACAGAGCACAATCTATACATTGATGAGTCATGCCAATCTAAAAACAGCCTCGAACCGCGAATCAAGTTTTCATAACTGGTTCAGCGATCGTGATAGGCCACGACCCTTCGTCAAAAAGGCTGTTAGAAAACACTGTTTACACTTTGATGTTTGACCTTTGGGGCTAAGCAACTCATGGCATCCATATGATCGTATGATCGGAAAAATTATGCGTCATCAGAAGCCGGAGTAGTCTCAGCTGATCATTAATGGGAAGAAGAACTCACCCCGCAAGCCAAAGACTCTGATCATGTGGAGCTGCTAGTGCTGTGACCCTTGGCGTTGGGGGCTAGTTTGGGGGCTACTAAGGGAGTCCTGGACTAAAGGGTCCTCGGGCCGCTGGCCTATCTCCCAATAGGCCGGCTTGGTGGGCCGCTCTTTGACTATCGCAGGAAGGGCCGGATACGCCATGACCCCGTGTTCTAGAAGAAAGTCTCGAAGGCGTGTCGTGCACTCCAAGTCAAGATGAGGAAATCGATATCTCCATCCCTGCCAGGAGACCTATCATGTGTAAACCCTAGGTACCCCCCGATGTCCATATAAACCGGGTTTTTTTAGATTGCAGGGCAGAAAAACTCATCTAGGGTTTTAGCTATCCGATCTCATCGTAGATCAACTCTATAACCGTCATACACATCAATATAATCGAGCAGGACGTTGTGTTTTACATCCATAGGAGGGCCCGAACCTAGGTAAACATTGTCTCGTTTGTCCCCTATTACCATCGATCCTAGTCACAGCTCGGGACCCCCTACCCGAGATCCACCGGTTTAGACACCGAAACCCGCCGCCCTTGGTGGTCATCCTCTTCAACTTCAAAGAATTTCATGAAGACATGAGGGACGTTAACTCCCGATTGGTGCGTAGACAGAGGCGACGACCCGACTCGGGAGCTTGGGGACCCTCTTCGAGCCCCTTCTCCACCACCTCCGGGTCCTTCACCCTTTCCGCCTCGCCCTCCGCCTGGGCCTCTGTTGCCGTGGATTGGGAACCACTGGCCCCAGCAAGCTCCAGTCAGTTAGTCTCCTCTGGAGCAAGATTTTCGCCCTCCTCATCAGTAGAGTCATCGTCTCTAGGCTCCTCTTCTCCTCCGAAAGCCGCTCCCCTAGCGGACCTAACGGCCTTGTCTTCCGCAATTCGTTCAGAAATAAAGGCCCTCTCTGCCTCCCTAGTTCGTGCGGTCAGGTTATCCTCCGGTTTGGCAGCCCTCTCATCCAAGGCAGGGATCCACTCCATCTCATTCTCTAGGGTGGGCAGCTCCCGGTCAGGCTTAACAGTGAAAGCATCACATTCCGACATCCATTGGAGAATTTGATTCCTGGCGGAATTGTGATGCAGCGGGATGACCTTTTCCAGCAGGCGGTGTGTCCCGAAACGTCCAAACAAATGATTGCACAACCAGCCATGGCCGAGGCTGTCAAGTTGTTGGCAGGGCCGAGATACAGACGCATCCAATCAGCAAGGCCATTGAACTCCCAAGCAAACCGCTCCCTCTTTTGCAAAGGAGCGATGCGGCAGTGGAGGAAATCTGCTCCCACCTGTTCTATGGTCAGTCTAGCAGCCTTGAGGCGGATGATCCTATTCAGTGCCAGGCGGAGTTTGCTGTTAGGTGGGCCAAGCTTCACCCAGTCATTGTCGTGCGTAACACATTCAGTCCATGCCTGACAAAACTCGTGGGCTTTGTCGTCCTTGATCCAACACCAGTTGCCCCTCCATTCTTCCCACTTCCCACGCAGACTCTGGAGAGGTACTCTTTCTTGTCCCGAGGGATCCAGCTTATATTTCCCGAGATATCCAAAAGGTGGAATCCATATGTTGCCACCAGGGCACACAAAAAATAAGGAAAGGGAGGAGGAAGACCGTAGTAAAAGTATGCACACAAGAAGTGGTACGAATCTGAGGGCTTCTACTCCTTGGGGTTGTTCTGCAGAACTTGAGGCGCTCCATGCCCCTTTCTCAACTGCTGCCACATATAGGCGCACCTCTCAATCAGAGTGTTGCCATCCAGGCTCGATGGAGAGATAACCACATCTCCCTGCCACCGCCTCTCGAGCTCTTCCGCTTTACTCCTTCGTTCCTCGGCCGCCGGAACCGTGGATGCGGCCGCCTGTTCCCTTTGTTGCCTGCCTTCTTCTGCCCCAGCTTGGAAGCCCTTAAGGGCGGCAGATGGGTCGGCGGCACTCAGGGGACAAGAGTGGCGATGGGAACAATTTCTTGGCTTGAGGAGGAAGATGAAGGACGGAGAAAAGAATGCGAATGAGCAGCACCCCTGCACGTTGTCCTTTTTATTAGGGGACTCGCGCAAGGGCTGGCTCTTCACTATCTTTTCAGAAAGCTGCCATTTTATTACTGTCGGTTCCTCTTATTCTCCAACGGCTCAGGTCCATGGCCCCACGACCCATGATAATTGCTAGAGTGGATGTTGATGGAAGGGCAGGACCCCTCTGCTGTGTGTCCGTGCACTATTTGGGGCCTAACCCAGCATGCCAAGCGACACGTATGGCTCAAGCCCGGGAGCTTCTATCGGGTAAACAAATAGGGGTGTTCACTTTTCCCCTGACTCATGCGCGGACTGTCAGCCACCAACATCTGACAGCCACAACCTGCACATGCGGTAGAAGCAAAGAACCCCGCTAGCAATCAAGACAAGATTCCAGCAAGCTCAACACGACAGCCCAAGCCTAGGCTGCGACGCACCAAGCAGGCCCCCAACGCTTGCTGGAGGCCAAGATGCACATGCTTCCTAGAAGATCTGGCATGCCACACCCCGACAAGCATGAGCCAGCCAGTCACCGCTCCACCACATCGCTACGCCTATCACTTATCGATGCGGTGTCGAGCCCTCAGGCAGCTAATCATCTTTGGATAAGCACGTGGCAACACATTGAAGGGAAGTTATGCTCGATCGACACCCGCCCTATAGCGTGTCATGTTCTTAAGAAATGACGGGCCAAGCGGTGGCCAGAGCTTGCCAGGGATGCACCCCCAAGCGTCACCTAGGCAGGTAATCATGGCATTTGTCCTAAATGCCAGCATTAGGTATGATTGCTCTACTTAGATATCTAATCGATAGATAATGTCTATTTTGCCATTGTGGTGACCCCTTGCACAATAAAAGGAGGCCCAAGGCAACCTAGCTCAAGGTTGGCAATCGGGACCCCCAAACACTTGTACTCTCGCAACCGCTCCTTCCCCGGCAGCAGTTCTTTCCGGGGCTAGGTGATTTGTGTTATTCATGTTCTTCGGAGTAGGGTTTTATGCTTAGTAGCGGCCCGAACCTGGGTAAAATGCATGTGTCCTGATCATTGCGCCGTCTCATGCTCTCCGCTCTTCGTGCAACATGACCCCTCTGCCGAACCACAAGGGATTTCTGATCCCATAGGTGATTGTGAGCATCCGTGCCTCGACAGATAGGTAATAGTATCAAACTCAACGAGGAGCAGAAGGAAATGTAAAGTGGTTTTCAGCAAGGTATTCTATGCAAGTGTTGTAAGTAGTGGTAGTTTGTAGTTTTGTAGCAAGATAATTCATAACAAGTAACAAGTATCAATTATAACAAGAATGCAACAAGGTGTCCCAATCCTTTTTATAGCAAAGGATAAGCTGGAAGTACTTTTTATAGTGAGCAAAGCATTCTTGGAGACGCATGGGAATTGTCGTCTAGTCAAGTTCATCATGTTTAATTGATTTGTGTTCATTACTTTGATAATGGAGCGGTGCTAAGGTGTTGTTCTTACTTGAACAAGAAAGACTCTTATAATTACCCCCCTCGCAAGTATCCACAACTATGAAATAAGAATTAAGATAAATCTAATCATAGCATGAAACATATGGATCCAAATCAACCCCTTACAGAATAACACATAAACTAGGGCTTAAGCTTCCGTCACTCTCGCAACCCATCAACTACTTATTAATCCCTAATGTCTTCCCCTAGGCCAAAACATGGTGAAGTGTCCTTTAGTCGATGTTAACATGACACCACTAAAGGAAGAACAACATACATATCATCGAAATATTGGACGAATACCAATTTCACATGATTACTTTAACAAGACTTATCACATGTCCTCAAGAACAAAAGTAACTACTCACAAATCATGTTCATGTTCAAGATTAGAGGCGTATTGAATATCCTTAAGGATCTCAACATATAACATTCCACCAAATAAACCAACTAGCATCAACTACGAGATGTAATCAACACTATTACCAATCCAAGGTTTTGGCACACAGGTTGAATACACGACATGAACTAGGGTTTGATATGAGATGGTGCTAGTGAATATGTTGATGAACATTGTCCCTCCCATGATGAGTGGGTCGTTGGTGATGTCGATGGTTTTGATTTCCCCCTCCCGGAGGGAAGTATCCCCGGTGAAATCGCTCTACGAGAGAGCAAAAGTCCTCCTGCCTAGGTTTCACCTCGAGACGGTGACCCTTCATCCTGAAAGTCTTCCTTTTATTTTTCTAGGGCAAAATGGCTCATATAGCAGAAGGGGGACACCGAAGGGCTGTTGTGGGCCCCACAAGACATCAGGGTTTGGCCTGGGGTTGGTTGTGGCCGCACCCTGTTGTCTTGTGTACAACAGGTGAGCCCCCTCCGGTGGTTCTTCATTCCAATATTTTTAATATATTTCAATAAAAAATATCCATGAAGTTTCAATTCGTTCGGAACTTCGTAGAATAGTTATCTTTGTTGTAGCCCTTTTAGGTCCAGTATTCCAGCTGTCGGTAATTTCTCTCTCCATGTAAATCTTGCAAATTAAGAGAGAAAATGCATTAGAATTACATAATAAAGTGAAATAATTACCAAAAAGATTATACATAACATTAGGAAAACATGGTGCAAAATGGACGTATCAACTACCCCTAGCATAGACCTTGCTTTTCCTCAAGTGAAAGCCGAACTCGATAATCATGACCACATGCTTTAAAGAGAGAGTTGTCTATAAAACAAAATACGGACATGGAAGCATCATGATTCTTATCATAAGAGTAATTATTTGCCATATAGGTTCAGATAATCAAGTAACAATTCATCCACAATGTTGAAGTATAAAACATAAACTATCTTGAAAACAAACAAACTATGTTCTTAGTAATTGAAACAATTATAGTTCATCATATTTCTAGGAAGATTCTATGTAAGAGCTTTTGTTTTAGCAAGTTCCACACATTCAACTATCATATAGTCTTACATGGTTGCCAATACTCATGGGATATTGTGGGGACCCCGACTCATAAGTCGTGGTCACCGAATGCGCTTGTACAGTGATCCTAGAGATCAATGCTCACTGAACACACAGAAGTTGGATAACAAGAGTCTTACATCCACATTTAACGTCTTACTAAAAAAATGACCATGATGGTCAGGTCTTACATAGATAGGTCCTCAAGGGCCAAAAATTTAAACTAGAACAACCAACGGAAATCTTGGTCAAAAGCATGAACCCATGCCATATGCCTTAACCTACAGACATTCTGACTGGGAAGCGTCCTAGTTCACATGTTCGTTTCCAACGAACTCTTCAACATACTCCTGTTATTCCATGCCTGGCCAATTAAATAACCAGTGGCAAGCCAATGAGTACTTTGAATGTACTCACAAGAAACCCGAGTTGTGGAACAAGGTAACAGTGATGCATGATATAGCACTAAGTAGGTAAATTTGCGGAAAGCTAATTTTGTATGCAATGACATGATCAAGTAACTAGTGAGCATGCGTCAACAACTAGCAGGTATCCGTGTGATCAAATTACCGATATCATCATAAGTAGGGGTAGAACATCTCATGTTCATTCATCATGCTAAGCCATCGGACTTAGTTTAATTCCCTTGCTAAGTCATCGGACTTAGCTCATGTGACCTCTTGTCACCATCACATCCATACTCACACCAAGTTTCATGAAAACATCTGGACGTAATTTAAGCAGCACCACCCAACTGTCCTTGACCGTGGACACGGCTATTCAAATAGTTTTACACTCTGCAGAGGTTGCACACATTACCCACAAGACTCGGGGAACTTACGTTTCATCCACGACTCGCGGTATGTAACATACCCGAGGTAAGAACCTGAACAATGCCTTTCCCCCGGTGATACTAAACAAAGAGTCCACTCGATTGGTACCCAGCCCTCATGATGTACATCACACAAGCCTCGCTCTAATCATACCATCCATGAGGGGACCAACGGTGTGCCCGGTGCTTGTGAAGACAGCGCATGATCGTACATACCGATACGACACCGTATCGAGAGTGACCACGCCACTCCCGCCACTAGTAATGCGGGCTCCTTGCCATTACGCACCAAGGTAATCAACAAAGCCCCATCCCATAAGGGGTATCGTGGTTGCGCATGTAAGGTTAGGACGGTCGACAAATCTTAAATCTAATCCATTTTCGAAAACACACCCTCAACTTGTTCCACACCACTTCTTTCTCAAGTGGTCACCCTTCTCATCATCATCTCCCTCGGGCATTAGTGGCACCCGATGGGGTTTTCGAAAGAGTCTTTGAAATCATTTCTCTCCTTTCCATCTTTATGCATAAATCCCATCCCACTTGCGTAGCATCTATATGCATTCTGACTACACCCACCCGCATAACCCTCATAAGGTGGTAGGGTCATGCACGATGCAAGTGTCAATGGAAAAGTATCGGAGGCATCCCACCGAAAGGGGAACACCACATCACATGATCAGTTATGATGAAAGTAAAGTGCTATATGACATGCAATAAAAATTGTTTCTCATCATTGTCAAGGGGCTACTTGCCTGGCTCAACAAAGTCTCCGGGGTCTTCGAAGCCTTCGGGTCCAACTTGTTCGTCAACAGCGAAATCTATCGTCGCGATAAAATAACGATAAAAATAATCAACACACAAAAACAGAGCACTCAAGCTACTAATAAAAATGCTAACCTATTCTGATAAATACTAAGGACTATCTTAAAAATGTTTTTTTAATATTTTACTATGAAAAATATTTTTAAAAACTATTAAACAAAGGTAGGAAATGCCAAATAGGGTTTTTTAATTAAAAACAGTACTAAAAAGTTTTTCAAACATTTTTATAATTGGCACTAGTAAATTCTATGAATTATTCGAAGATTTTAGGTGCAAATTTTTTTGTCATAGGATTTTATTTGGGCTTTGTGGGATTTTTGCAAAATCCCACAGAAAAGAAAAGGAAAAGGCCACTGGGACCTGGGCCAGAGGCTGGGCCGGCCTAGCTGGCCAGCCAGCCGGCCTCGCGCACGGCCAGGTTTAAACCTACCGTGCGGGGCTTGGCCGTCAGCGACCGCGGGGAGAGAGAGGGCACGGGAAAGGGAAAGAGAGGCCGACAGGTGGGCCCCACCTGTCGGGTCCTTCTCCCACCTCGGGACAGGGAGGAGCTCCTCACCGGTGGTGGCACGGGGCACAGTGACGGAAGGCGATGGTGGGAACGGGCTCGGGGAAGAGTCGTCGGTCCAGAGGAGGTCGAAGGGTGGTCGGAGGTGGTCGGAGCTGCCGACGGTGAGTACCCGCGGTGGAGGGGCCTTTCGGGAGGTGGTCGCCGGGGCCGCCGGGGATGCAAAGAAGACGAGAAGGAGGGGGGATCGCATTAGAGGGGCAAGGGAGGACCAATGGGAAAAAATGAGGGCCGGAGAAGCTCCGTACCCAGAGATCGACGGGAAGATGGCCGCGGTGATCCTCGGGTCGATCCCGAGCACAGGGGCCTCGGGCGGTCTTCCGAGCGAGCATGGGGGCTATTGGGGAGAGGAGAGAGAGGCCAGAGGGTAGAGAGGGGTCCCGGAGGCCCTTTTATAGACGGGGACAAGTCCACTGAACGCTGGTGCGCCGACGAGCTCGTGGCCGAGGCCAGAGGGCACGAGGGGAGACAGGGGTGAGTCTGGGGCGCTCCTGGGGGTGGTCCGTGACGAGCGAGAGAAATGGAGAGAGAGGGGAGGGCGCGCGTGCGAGCTCGCACATTGGCCGGCTCGGGAAGCGTCGGGCATGCGCAAGAGGAGGTCGGAGGAGGGAGAGAGAGAAGGGGGCCAACAACTTAGCATGTCACGGACACCGAGGGCGCCTCGATGGACACGTGGGGGAGGCCCAAGGTGGTCAGGGCCAGCCATTGGGTGGCGGCTACAGTGCGGGAGCGCACTGTAGTGTGCTCTAGAGCGTGCGTATGGCCGACATTACCATGGCATGTGTGCTCTGGGGTTCCCCACCTTGTCCACAAGCCACTGGAGGGTCTGGAGATGCCCTTTGGATGCCTTAGAGGCTAAGTATGGCGAGGGAGAAAAGAAAGGGAAAGGGAAAAACTTCTGCCAAGGTGAAACAGGGGTAGAAATGGTTTTTTACCCCACTTCCCTATAGAGACCTGGCCAGGGAGAGTTACTAGAGGTGAAAGGCATCCACAGGAGGCTGTGGTAAAAATTTGGGGCCAAGGGTAAAAGGGAAAGGGGTAGAAATGCTGGTTTTACCATTTCACCAGAAGGTGTTTGATGGTGTTTTGGGCAAGAACATGTTTCCACCTTACTGAGATATTTACTAGGGTGAAAGGCTAGGTAGAAACGATGGGATTCACCAAGTTTGTGTTTAAGAGGAAGAAGTTGACAATGGATATTTGATAAACCTTGCAAATTAGCAGAATCAGATTTTTGTAGATCCATTCATGCTAGGATTTTACCCTTGATGCACCACTTAGTGTATCATCACTATTTGGCCATTAGAGCATTTCCACAAAGTTTGAGGCCAAGGGGGGAACACTTCACAATGTAAAGTTGCTCAAATTTGATTCTGGACTGGAATGGTTTTGGGATCGTTTGATGAACCAAACCAACTTGGATTGAGATGAAACTTTGCAAGATTATCACCTATGATAGTGTTGACTTGCTGGAATTTTCCTGGAATTTATTGAGAATATTTCTTATAGACATATTCCAAAAGTTTGATTTGAACAAAAAGGGGTTTGAGGGGATTTGCCTATGATCTGATCATGCCCTTGTGTTGAAACTCATATATATGGGAAATATATGTCCACTGTTTTTCTCTAAATTTTCTCAAATATTTTCAAAGTATTTAAATAATTTTTCCCTAAAAAAAACCATTTCTGGCCTAAAGAAAAAGCCTTTAAAAAATGTGAAAATAATATTTAAAAATAATATTTTGTGGTTATGGGAAGTCTTATATATAGTGGGTTTGAAATAAAGCCTTTGGGAAAGAGGGGTCCACCTAATTTGAGTACTTGAAGTGAAAAACCTCATTTCAGGGGGTTTTGAAAACCTAATTTGAATAAATCATTTTGGTTAAATTTTTTTTTGATAAAAATAGTTTTGGTCACTATTCACATGGCATGATCATTTGGCAAGAGGTTTGGAACAAGGAAGATGAGATATGAAGTGGAATAGAACCTAGTAGTACCACATAACACAATCAACAAGCAAGCAAACAACATAGCAAAACAAGCACCTTGAAAAAGTTTTAGTTGGCTCCAATTTTTATAAACCCAAACATAACAATGTGCTACAATCGGTTTAATGTTTTCACCACTCAACTTACTTATCTTAGGGATAATTGTCAATGATAATAATTCATGATCACCTACATTCAACCTGGATATATGTGCCTAGATTTCCCCCAGCACAAGATGCTTGCTTGTTAGAATAATTAAGGGATGAAACAAGACAACATTATTCACTCTTGCATAAAAAGTAAAACATTACAAGATAGTCCCTTCATAGAGCGAAGAAGAAGTTGTCATGCGTTTTTTTGTTTTTGGATGTGCAAGCTCTTACATTGCCCCTTGTGATAGCAACCTTTATTATGGAGTCTGTCACTTTTATTTCTTTACCATCACAAGATTGTGCAAAATTTATTTCCCTTAAAATAAAAGATCATACATTATTTAGGAATAACTTCTATTTCTTTTTGCGCCGATTAAATTTACTTGAAGAAACTTTTTCAATGGATAGGTAGATATAGTGGAATCTCATGACAAGAAAATGGGTTTAAGGGTTTTGGATGCACATGTATTATCTCTACTTAGTGCAAAATTTTGGCTAGCAAAGGATGAGGGGCAACCACCACATGTCAGAGGATCCATGACAATATAACTTCTATATGAATATACACAAACATAGCTCATCACGTTGTCCTCCTTGTCCAACATCAACTTATTTGGTCAAGCAGAAAATATTTGATGAGCACTCACAACCATAAAAGATGTCCAAGATAGTGAATCTTTCATGAATTACAATCAATGACTAATGTTATGTTCGTTGATTTCCAATTTTTTTATCAACTATAGTTTCTCTGTGTGAAGTCATTCCATGTGATTAGCATATAATCTTTTATTTTACTTTTTATTTTCATCACTAAGATTTAAACAAGAAAGAAATCATCAAAGTTCAAACTAATCTTTCTTATATAACTCTCACACTCGATTACATAGATGGACACATCACGAAGCAAGCACTCGAGACTAAATCATACTAAAGCATTATTATTCTAAAGCAAAAAATTACCTAAGTATCAAACTAAGATAGATAATGATAATAAAAGTGATGGTGATACAATACCATGGCACCTCCCCCAAGATTGGGACAAGCTAAGGGTGGTGCCCATACCCGTGTACTCAAGTTTATTTCTTTCGTGATGGTGGTGATGATATGGAGGCCTTTATCTCCATGATGTTAAGAAAGATATCGTTCAGACTCTAGATTTCCTGAAACAAGTGTTAGATCATGGTGTTACTCTTTTGCAATTCCACCATAATTTGTTTGTTTTCCGGCCGCCATGAACTCCTTCTTGCATCACTTTCACTTGGGAGGAAAATATCCCAATTGGAAGCTATATGAAAATGATGGGTGTTTTCAACCCCACAATTGTGAATCAAATTATGAAAATTATTCTTGTGTAACCTATTTGGGGGCCTCCTTGGGACATGCCCCCCTTGTATCTCTTCACTCCTTGGGGTCATCATTGTCCTCATGTCTTCATGGGGGTTTAGAATAGCAAACACCAGCTAGAGTGCCCCTCTCATAAGACGAAGGGTGAACCTCTAATACCTGAAATATACCTGCTCAATAATATAGGGTCCCTCCCATTTGGACAGGAGTTTTCCTGCAAAGAATCTAAAATGAGAATTGTATAATAGAACATGATCACCAACATTAAATTCTTGTTTTTGTATTCTCTTACCATGCCATCTTTTAACATTTTCTTTAAATAACTTGCCATTTCCATAGGCTTGTGTTCTCCATTAATCTAGAGAGCTAATATCAAATAGCCTCTTTTCACCGGCAAGTTTGAAATCATAATTTAGTTCCTTAATTTCCCAATATGCTTTATCTTATAACTCAAGAGTTAAATGATAAGCCTTACCATAAACCATTTTAAATGGGTACATACCCATGGGATATTTATAGGCAGTTCTATATGCCCGCAGTGCATTATCAAGTTTCTTAGACCAATTCTTTCTAGACCTATTAATGGTCTTTTGAAAAATTAACTTTATTTCTCTATTTCTCAATTCAACTTGACCACTAGATTGAGGGTGATAAGGTGATGCAATTCTATGGTTAACATAGTATTTACATAGAAGTTTACGGAAAGCACCATGAATAAAATGTGAACCACCATCAGTCATTATATATCTAGCAACTCCAAACCTCGTCGAGATAACTTATTTAAGCATTTTACTAGAGGTTTTATGCTCAACACTACTAGTTGGAATACCTTCTACCCACTTAGTAACATAATCGACAACAACTAGAATATGATTGTACCCATTAGAGGAAGGAAAAGGTACCATATAATCAAATCCCCGAACATTAAATAGTTTAATAACAAGTGAATAATTCATTGGCATTTCCTAATGTCTACCAATATTACCAACTCTTTGACATTCATTACAACAAAAGACAAAATTATGTGCATCCTTTAA
Source organism: Hordeum marinum (assembly GCA_022496015.1). NCBI lineage: Eukaryota > Viridiplantae > Streptophyta > Magnoliopsida > Poales > Poaceae > Hordeum > Hordeum marinum. The sequence continues at coordinate 155,409,058 of CM039674.1, forward strand.
GAGAGTAGGCCAATAAAAACCGGATTCTAATACTGACGAGGATATGTACCTAGGGTAGGGTCCTAGGCCTGACCTACATGCCCTACCTAAATACATGACATTGGAGGACTTGAAGATCACAAATAAGCTTCCGACTGGATTCCTGATGACGCTCAAGTCACTCAACAGGCAATCCACTCGGAAACTTCTTCCTCCACTCGACACGGTCAAGTGTCACTTGGAAGACCTCATTTCCACTCGATGCGAGAAGACCAGAAGCCACCTCCAGGAGGCCAACGGGCATGCGTTAGACTTTTCATCATTAGTAGTTTTTATTATGTACATTACCAGTAACGCCAGTCTTTAAACCCACGATCGGACCCTTAGATGCTGGACAATTATGAGGGGCAGCAAACACTATATAATCCGCCCTCCCCTCTGGCACAAGGGTTCGCAACTACTGTAATCTCAACATTCCACATGACAAAGCTCCCGAGTACTGAGACGTAGGGCTGTTACCTCCACAAGAGGGGCCTGAACTCATACATCTGTGTGTACACCCTCGCCGTAGCTAGGACTCTGCCCTCTCCCTTTGTATCCCTATCTTCTACCGTCAGGCTCGTTCCCATGATAGTTGGTGCCCACTGTGGGGCGGGCGTCTAAGCGACTTCCGGCGAGGTTACTTTTTTCATCCTTCGACATGTCTTCTCGTGGTGTTTTCGCTCTGGGCCACGAGATCCATTTCGGAGCGCTCACCTTCATCACTAATGATTAAGCATGGCTTCAAGAAGCGCCTGTCAACACCGAGGCGCTCCGAGTCCATGGGGCCGCGCACTTCCGCGTGAGTTCTTGCGGTGTGCTGCTGTGTTAGCCGTCGACTCCCTATGCGTCGGTTCCCCTTGTTGTCCACTGTCGCAAGCGGTCCGGCCGCTCACGACTCCAGCGTTGGGTCAAGCATGCAGTGGCGCGTCAAATTTCTTCTCCGTAGATCGCAACACTCGAGCCTACCGAGTCCCTTCACGGCGTGTTTGAGTCAGATTCCGATCCGTCCGATGTCCCTTCCGAGTGTGAGAGCTGCAATCCGGCAGCGGAGGTCCTTATGGCGGGCTCTCATCAAAGCCCGCCGCCGGGTTTTGTACACGGCAAGCACGATGCTGGTGGCACGTCGAGTGAACATCCCCGTCGCGATGGTGAAGTTCTTCATACTCCCATCGTAGGTACAACCGCCGAGGCTCAGGCCTTGGAGGCCACGCATATTCAGCTGGATGAGCTCTAGAGGGAACTCGACAAGCACGCTCGCCAGCGCCCACCAGTTGCCGGTCGACGACAGCGACAGTTTTTCCCGACTGGATCCCACAACAATGTTGAGGTATATCGTACCCATGTGCTAAATATTGCAGCTGGTGCTAGGATAGCAGATTCCATTCAGCCGTCGCGGTCAGAGGCTGGAAGAGGGTTGATGCAAAGCAGAGCCTTGCTAGATGCAGTGCAGCGTCAGAATTCTGTTGTTTCACAGTCCCACAACAGGATACACAACAACTCACTCAGGGCGGAAACCATTCAGTCAGCACACAGCCCTGGATCGCCCTTGCATCGTAGGGGTGGAGGCTTTCGTGAAGAGCAACTCAGAGATCAGTTTCACCATGAAGATCGCCGTCGAGTGCCCACTCCTCCATAGGGTGGTCCGCACGTTCCCCAGCACCAGGACGAAAGACACTCATTCGATGATGAGCGGAATGCAGGTTTTGATGCTCGTGATATCCTCACCCAGAAGCGGATTGACAAGGGCAGAGCTCATAGAGAATGACAAGACAGAGATTTACCGAGTGGGAGCTCAGCTGTGATTTCTGGTCCTGAGCCATCCGTTCTGCAGAGATTCCCCCCAACTTTAGGTTGGCGGCTGGGATCGGGAAGTTTTTTGGCGAGTCAAAGCCAAAGACTTGGTTGGATGATTATCGAGTGGCTGTATAGATTGGTGGCGGCAATGATAATCTCGCAATGAAACACCTGTCCGTGATATTGGATGGTTCGGCTCGTGCTTAGCTGAATCGCTTGGCTCCATCTAGTATATATTGCTGGGAGGATCTTGCCCGATTGTTCATCCGAACCTTTGAGGGCACTTGCAAGCGCCCTGCCGGGCTGGTCGACTTACAACCTTGTGTCCAGAAGCCCAATGAGACCTTGAGAGATTATATTCAGTGGTGGTCCACTCTACATCATAAAGTGGAGAATGTGTCAGAAGACCAAGTTGTGTGTGCCTTCAAGGCTGGTGTGAGATACAGAGAGCTTTCTTTGAAGTTCGATTGAATGGGTGACATTTCACTCGGCAAGATGATGGAGATCGCCACTCGGTACGCCAATGGCGAGGAAGAAGACAGCCTCCGTAGCGGCAAAGGAAAAGCAGTCGTTAGTGATACTGGCGGTAAGTCCAATCGGAAACAGAAGCGAAAAGCTGAGGGTCCGGTCCGAGCAGAGGCAGCCGCACTGGCGACCCAAGCAAAAAAATAAGGGGAAAGCTAAAGCGCAGTATGCCCCTAAGAAAGGAAAAAAATCAGTCAGGGACTGATATTATGGATCAGCCGTGTGTAATCCACACGCGGAAAGATGAGGAAGGCAATGTAATTTTGCCCAAGCACACCACTCGGCAATGTCGGATGCTTATTCAACAGTTCAAAGAGACTCCGTCGAGTGACAAGACTCCTAAAAAGGATGAAGATGAAGAGAAAGAAACATTCCCGGATGTCACCCCTACACTTGTGATTTTCGCTGATGTCGAGAGCAAGAGACGATTGAAGGTCATCAACAGGGAGGTCAACATGGTCGTACCTGCTACCCCCACCTACCTCAAGTGGTCCCAGTATGCTATCACATTCGACCAAATAGACCATCCTACTCATGTGGCCACTCCTGGACGACATGCTCTCTTGGTTGATCCGGTGGTGGGGGGCACTCGACTCAGAAAGGTCCTCATGGACAGTGGCAGTGGTCTGAACATCCTCTATGCGGATACCCTGAAAGGAATGGGCATTCCGATGTCCCGACTAAGTGAAAGCAACATGCAATTTAACAAAGTCACTCGGCCAGATTGCATTGGACGTGACATTTGGGAACGATAAAAAATTTCGAAAGAAAAAGTTGACCTTTGAAGTCATGGATTTCCAGAGTGCCTATCATGCCATTTTGGGTCAACCCGCGTATGCTCGTTTCATGGCCCGTCCATGTTATGTGTATCTCAAGTTGAAGATGCCTGGCCCTAAGGGCTTGATCACAATCACTGGCAATCGACAGCGGGCTAAAGAATGCCTCCAGCAAGGCTCCAAGATCGCCGATCATCAGATGGCCATGGTCAAGTTGGAAGAGTACAAGAAGAGCACTGACCCTGCTGATTTGCTCCGTGCAAAGAAGCCCGCTTCTGAGTCGGCATTTCAGTCAGCAGGGGAAGTAAAGAAGGTATACATCCACCCGACGGATCCAACCACTGCCCCGACAAATATCTCATCAACACTCGACAGCAAATAAGAAGCCGAGCTCATCCAGTTCCTTTGTGAGAACTGGGATATTTTCGCATGGAAGCCTGCTGAAATGTCGGGGGTTCCCAGGGGACTGGCTGAGCACCGTCTGAGAGTTGATCCGAAAGCTAAGCCCATCAGGGAGCATTTGCATCGATCAACGACAAAGAAGCGCAAAGCAATCGGTGAAAAAAGTGGCCTGTCTCTTGCAAGCCAAGTTCATTTGGGAGATTTACCACTCTGAGTGGCTCTCGAATGTTGTGATGGTGCCCAAAAAGGATAAGTCATTGCGTATGTGCATTGACTTCAAACATCTCAATCGGGTCTGCCTGAAGGATCATTTTCTGCTCCCCCGCATAGATCAGATTGTTGACTCGACTGTGGGATGCGAGCGTTTATCGTTTCTAGATGCTTACTCTGGGTATCATCAGATCCGTCTGTATGGCCCAGATGAAATAAATACAACCTTCATCACCCCATTCGGGTGTTTTTGCTACATCACTATGCCATTCGGTCTGAAAAATGCCGGCGGTACTTTTATGCGCATGATTCAGAAGTGTTTACTCGACCAGATCCGTCGGAATGTCGAGGCGTACATGGATATATTGGTGAAGTCCCGCAAAGGTTCCGACCTGCTGGCTGGTTTGGCCGAAACATTTGCCAATCTGAGGAGATACGACATAAAGCTGAATCTGGCCAAGTGTACTTTCGGCGTCCCTGGCGGCAAGTTACTTGGTTTTCTCATTTCCAAATGAGGGATCGATGTCAACCCTGAGAAAATCAGCGCCATTACCGAATGAAGACCCCTTTGCGAGTGCATGATGTTTAGAAACTCACAGGTTGCCTGGCAGCATTGAGTCGATTAATTTCTCGTCTCGGTGAGAAGGCGCTGCCTCTGTATCAATTGATGAAGAAGTCGGACACATTCGAGTGGACTCCAAAAGATGAAGCAGCGTTTGTTGAGCTCAAAGCCTTGCTATCCACCCAGCCGGTGCTTGCCGCTCCTTGCAGCAAAGAGCCACTAATCAGGTTGTCGATACGGTGCTAACTGTCGAGCGAGAAGAGGAGGGTAAAGCTTACAAAGTACAATGACCATTTTATTATGTCTCTAAAGTTCTGTCCCCCTTGAAGCAAAGATATCCACACTACCAGAAGCTAGTTTATGGTATTTATCTATCAGCGAAGAAGGTGGCGCATTATTTTCAAGACCACTCGATTTTAGTCATCAGTGATGCTCCATTGTCCGAGATTTTCAACAATCGAGGCGCATCTGGTCGACGAGTGGCTAAGTGGGCAATTGAACTCGGACATTTTGACATTAAGTTTGAATCCAAGAAAGCAATCAAGTCCCACGCACTGGCAGATTTTATGGCCGAGTAGATTGAACAGCAATAGCCAATCCAGGTTCACTCGGCACATTGGACCATGTTCTTCGACGGCTCTAAAATGTTAAATGGGTCAGGTGCTGGTGTTGTCCTGATATCTCCCAAGGGCAAGAAGCTCAATTATGTCTTGCAAATTTACTTTGATTCCTCCAACAATGAGGCAGAATATGTATGGGTTGCGCATGGCTATCTCACTCAGCGTCAAGCACCTGATGGTTTATGGCGACTCAGATTTGGTGGTGAATCAAGTGATGAAAGAGTGGGATGTTCGAAATCCCGCTATGACTGGGTACTGCAATGCTTTCAGAAAGTTGGAAAATAAATTCGAAGGCCTCGAACTTCATCATGTTCCCTGACTGAAGTATCAAGCGGCCGACGAACTAGCAAATATTGGGTCCACTCGACGGCCTGTCCCCAGTAATGTGTTTTTAGAGCACCTGCATACTCCTTTGGTGCAATAATATCCTTTCATCGAAGAGCCCCCGCAAGCTATGAGCTCCACTGATCCGACTGAAGTCGATGTCCCTGCAATAATTGATTTGGTGATGGAGATTCTAGTTGTCATTCCGGATTGGACGGTGCCCTACATTGCCTATATCCTCAGACAAGAACTTCGTGAAGATGAAACAAAGGCTCGACAGATTGTGCGTAGGTCAAAGGCCTTTACTGTGATTGGGGATCAGTTGTTCAGAGAAAGCGCAACTGGCGTAACGCACTGTTGCATTTCCCCCGAGGAAGGTGGAGTGATTCTGGATGAGATCCACTCGGGAACTTGTGGTCACCATGCGTCCTCACGGACAATTGTCGCTAAAGCATACCGAGCTGGTTTCTTCTGGCCACGGGCTAATGAGATGGCTAAAGACATTGTTGATCATCGTGATGGATGCCAGTTCTATGCAAACTTGTCACATAAGCCAGCCTCTACTCTGAAGACGATTCCCCTTGCTTGGCCATTTGCTGTTTGGGGACTCGACATTGATGGTCCCTTTCGGATCGGAAAAGGCGGGTTCACTCATTTGCTGGCCGCAGTCGACAAATTTACAAAGTAGATAGAAGCCAAGCCCATCAAGAAGTTGAACTCCCGCACGGCTGTCACATTCATGAGAGAAATAATTATTCGATACGGAGTTCCGCACAACATTATCATGGATAACAACACCAACTTTGACTCGGAAGAATTTAGAAACTTCTGCACCTCTCAGGGCACTCGGGTGGATTATGCGTCTGTTGCACATCCTTAAACCAATGGGCAAGTCGATCGAGCCAATGGCCTCACCTTGCAAGGTCTGAAGCCTCGTCTCATGCGCGATCTGGATCATGCCGCTGGTGCCTGGGTTACTGAGCTGCCGTCTGGGTTATGGGGCCTGAGAACGACGCCTAATCGGTCGACTGGACGAACTCCTTTTTTCCTGGTCTATGGCGCCGAGGCTGTGTTGCCGAGTGACTTCTTTCACAATTCTCCTCGAGTGGAACTTTATTCTAAAGCTGAAGCTAAACAAGCTAGGCAGGATGGTGTCGATCTCCTGAAGGAAGAGCGAGAGATGGCTCTGATCCGGACTACAGCTTATCAGCAGGATCTGCGGTGCTTCCATGCGAAGAATGTCAAGAGTCGATCATTTCATGAAGGAGACTTGGTGCTCCGAGTGGATCAACAACGACCTCATAAGCTTGCTCCAGCATGGGAAGGTCCCTTCGTCGTCACCAAAGTGCTGAACAACGGAGCTTATCACCTGTACAACCTCAAGAAACAGATGGAAGAGCCATGGGCCTGGAATGCAGATCTGCTTCGACGCTTTTATACTTAGAGACAGAAGAGTTTTTGATGTAATAAAACTACTTCATCTATGCAAATCAGACTTCCTCAATATGTTATCGATTCCGATCAGACAGTTTCACACTTGGGAATACTCCGAGTGATGAGCAATCCTCACACTTAGGGGCTTAGTTGCGAACATGCTTTTGCCTAAGTTAAAAACCCTGTCGGGTGGATAGTAGTCCATTCACTCGACGACCTATTTTGCGTAATGGTTGGAGCAGTCGAGGTAGTATGGGCAGGTCCGGTTGGAGTCAATGTCACGATGGTTAAAACAGCTGGAGGGGCACTCGTCAGAGGCATTGTTGGGTCAGCTCTGATCCGTGTCGAGTCGCTCATCCCCTGGGAGGACTCCGCAGTCGACTGCTGAAGCGTCTGTGCAGATGAGGTTCTTCGAGTGCATATGCGTGGGATGCTTGAGGTCTCGCCTCCGCCTCCCATACCCCAGGGTGTTCTTCGTCATCTTCTAGCTGGATGATTTCTGCAATTATGAGTCGACGGAATTAGCTTTGGCAATCGACAAATGGTATTCAAGAAGCTAAACTAAAGAGTTGATTACCTCTGTGAGAAGTGGCTACATTGGCAGTGTCTACAATCATTGCATCACCTCCATCATGTTGAGGCAACCTCACTGAAGTAGCAGCTCTAATGGATCGAATAACATTCAGTCAATGTAAGGACCTGACCTGAAAGGTCGAATCTCCGGTGTTTCTGTACCATCCCAAGATCATGCTGGTACACACACGGTACATCAATGTATATATCAAAGTGAAATCACACAGCTTTAATAATCGAAAAAATCTCATATCGAGTCCTTTATTAAAATAAGAATTACAATAAAGTGGCTGAAGGCCAACTCATGAGAATAATTAATTTTGCGGAAGCTTCAAAGGTAGTTGAGTCCATCTGACTCCAAGGGCATCTCACCGAGCATAGAGCGTATCCTCACTCCCGATCGAAAAAGTACTCTGCAACATGATACGTTGCATTCGTGTAGGTCAGCATATTGAATATGCCGGCAATGTCACAAAAGAGGGGGTAAAGTAATCATCTAGTCTATATGCATATATGGCAGGTGGGGTAGTAAGTTTTTGCATAAAGCCAAAAAATTTCCTACAACAAGAGAGGGCAGAAAATTATTACTACAATGTTGGTTGATTAATGAGATGGTTCCACCAACCAATTCTCATACCCAAGTTGCCATTAAAAACCCACATCAATACAATTAATTATGTTGAGAGTTCCAGATAGTTTCAGTTCCTTTGGCTCAAACTGTCCATGACCGTGGACACGGCTAATCGATTAGGTTTGGGTACTCTATAGAGTTTTGCACACGTTCCCCACAAGATTTGGTCGCCTCCGTTGGACTTCTCACACTTCATGGTGTTTGAGAAACGGATGACCAAAACATGGTCTTTTAAAGGGTTTCCCCAAGACTCTGTCGGTGCCCATCCTTTCCTACCGTTCTTCTACATCTTGTAGCACCGCCTGTCCAGGGTCACCATGATATCCAACCAAGCCAGAGCCCATAATGACTTGTGGCTGTGCAGGTAAGCCTTGGGTCTTGAAGCATCCATCCATCTCTTTGTGCCTGGGTGGACCTTTCCGCATGAATACTGGCACTTCTCCATCATCATCTAGGCTAACCACTGGTTTCTCCAGGGCGCCGTTCAACCATCATCCACCCAGAGGTAAGTTGAAGAACTTGGAGTCTTGAAGACTTGATCATCATGTAGGTCTTGAAATTATTAACTCACAACTGTCATGAATCCCACAACCAACCCCGTCTACTAATAGCATAGCAAAATGTAAAACAACGTTTCCTGGGGCCAATGTGTCAAAGGGTTGAGGGGTACCTACCACATGATACTACAACAAGTAACCAAGTTTCCAATTTACCTACTTTGCATGCAATTGGGGTGATGGAAGAACTAATGCAATAAAACATAGGTATACATGGTCAAAGTGACTTGCCTTGCTGACGATCCTCGAAATCAAGTGACTCTAGATAACAAGCTTCGTACTCCGGATGATCTAACGAATCAAACAAGAGCACACCATAAGCATAAACGCAAAACAATTCATTCAACATAAGGTAAACAAATGCTTCAACAAACAAAATCACAATCAAAAGAAGAATCACTTAAAGTATGAGACGATAACAATTTTGGTGTCAAAAACCCTACTAAGACATACAAGTCAAAAATTTGGTTTTGAACAACTAGACATTTAGGTAACAGAAAAGTAAATATAAAATTTTATTTGAAAACAGAAAGTATTTCATTATGAAAATATTGAGCTAAAAGAAATATTACAAAACTTCTTCTAAACAATATATATGGTGAAAACAAGATGAACCTATTCGAACTAGAGTACAAAACAGATTGAAAAACACATTTTATTAACAGAAAAAAATACACCTAAAGTTGAAATCAACAGAACCTAATGAAATCTAATACAAAAGTTAAACTAATTTAGGTTCAAATTGAATAAAAATCAATTTAGTTAAAACCTATTAAGAACTAGACAGATTCTCTTTTTGTTAAAAACAGTAACTAAATTTATTCAAAAAAATCTCAAATTGTGTAGAATGATAGGTTTAACTAATACCAAACAGTGGCAAAAAGATTCACTCAAAAATATGTTTTTAAACTATAGTTATACAGATTTTAGTAATTTAAACAAATTTGTTTAGATTCAAAATTTAAAGGTCAAATTTGAAATCTAAGCATACAGACATGAACTAAATCAAATATGTGAACTAATGCAAAAAGAATCAACTAAAAACACTAAATATTTTAAAAGATATGATAGAAACAAAATCAGGATGCATTCTGTTTTCTAAAATAGAAACAGAAAAAGAGAAACTGATAACGATCGGTTAGGAGCCACGTGTCAGGTTGTGATTGGCCGCGAGGGCGTGCGAGTGAGAGTTCACGAGCGGTCGTCCAAGACTTAGTGCGTACCGGTTCGGCTAATCGATTAGGTTTTGGATACTCTGCAGAATTTTGCACACGTTCCCCACAAGATTTGATCGCCTCCGTTGGATTTCTCGCACTTCAGGGTGTTTGAGAAATGGATGACCAAAACATGGTCTTCTAAAGGGTATCCCCGAGACTCTGTCGGTGCCCATCCTTTCCTACCATTCTTCTACATCTCGTAGCATCGCCTGTCCAGGGTCACCACGATATCCAACCAAGCCAGAGCCCATAATGGCTTGTGGCTATGCAGGTAAGTCTTGGGTCTTGAAGCATCCATCCATCTCTTTGTGCCTGGGTGTCACTTTCTGCATGAATACTGGCACTTCTCCAGCAACATCTAGGCTAACCACTGGTTTCTCCAGGGCATCGTTCAACCATCATCCACCCAGAGGTATGTTGAAAACTCGGAGTCTTGAAGTCTTGATCATCTTGTAGGTCTTGAAATTATTAACTCCCAACTCTCATGAATCACACAACCAACCTTGTCTACTAATAGCATAGCAAAATTAAATCAACGTTTCCCGGGGCCAATGTGTCAAAGGGTTGAGGGGTGCCTACCACATGATACTACATCAAGTAACCAAGTTTCCAAATTACCTACTTTGCATGCAATTGGGGAGATGGTAGAACTAATGCAATAAAACATGGGTAATCATGATCAAAGTGACTTGCCTTGTTGACGATCCTCGTACTCAAGTGACTCTAGATAACAAGCTTCACACTCTGGATGATCTAACGAATCAAACAAAGCACACAATAAGCATACAACTAATAATACAACTCACACAATTAGCAAGATTAAAATAAAACAATTCAATAGTATCAATCAAGAGGAAGAAATTCAAAACCAATGTTTGTCTCACAAAATTTTGTTGTGTCGAAACTACAAAAGAAATAAGACCAAACAACTATTTTCAATAACAAAACAATAGTCAACAGAAAAGAAATAAAAATATTTAGTAAACAGAATTAAATCCACTAAAACTTTAGTGAAAAGAAATGCTACTTACAATTATAAATTTTTATAAAACACCACTTAATGTAGATACTAGAGTTTCCTATAGTATTTGAGTATGAGACAAAATTATTATTATTATTATTATAAACAAAACATCACTTAACAGAAAAGAATTACTAAAATTCTTTATTAGATGACAGAATTAAATCTCCTAAATGTTTTGTGAAAAGTAAAACTAAATTGCTTTATAAACTATACCTAATGGAAAGGAATGAAGATTTCCTATAACAATAAGGTATAAAACTAAACAATTATTTTTATTAACAGCAAGTTATTTCACCTAATGTTGAAACAACAGAACTAATGAAAACTAAAAACAAAAGTTAAACTAACTCAGATTCAAACTAAACTAAAATCAAATTAACTAACTCTATTAAGAACTAAACAGATTTTGTTTTTGTTAAAAACACTAACCAAATTTATCCTAAAAATTCTCAAACATTGTGGGATGATAGGTCTAACTAATACAAACCAGTGGCAAAAAGATTCATACAAAAATATGTTTTGAAACTCTAGTTATACAGATTTTAGTAATTTGAGCAAATTTGGTTAGATTCAAATTTAAAAGTTCAAATTTGAAATCTAAGACTACAGGATGACACTACATGAAATTTGTGACCTAATGCAAAAATAATCAATTAAAACACTAATTTATTTAAAAGTTACAACTAAAACAAAAACAGAAAACATTCTGTTTTCTAAAACAAAACAGAAAAGAACAAATTTCCTAGCGAACGGATAGGGCTACGTGGCGTGCTGTGATTAGCTGAGGTCGTGCGGGGTGTTTGCGGCGGACGACGAAAAACTAACGCGTTCCGATTCGTTTTTATAAACGTTCTAATATGGAGCGTAGATCCTAGATCTAACGGATGCGGGTGGAGGTGGCGGCTTACAGAGGAGGGGGTCGGAGTTCCGACGACGTCGACGACGGACGGAGGTCGGAGATGCTCGAAGAGGGTGCTACAATGGTCGAGGGCGGAGTCCGAAATGCTCACGCGACGGCGGTGAAGATACGACGTCGAATGGCAACGTTAGAAAGGAGTGGGGGTAAGTGTGGCGACGACCAGGAGCTCAGGGGGTTGGCTAGAAAATAGGTGCGGGTGGTCTCTACGAAGATCTTCTTCGCGTTCCCAGGTGGCTTCTCTCTCTTTTTATGAATATTCCAAGGGTTTTCAAATGGGAGGAAACAAGTATAAGAAGAAATTGAAATGGCCTTTCAGAATTCCAAAAGAAAAACTTCAACAATTCATTTCATTCAAACAAAGTGATGATGATGCATAGCTATATTTCATAACATTCCAAAATGAAATTTTGGGATGTTACAAACCTACCCACCTTAAGATGAATCTCGCCCTCGAGATTCGGGTTGGCTAGAAAATAGGTGCAGTTGGTCTCTACGAAGATCTTCTTCGCGTTCCCAGGTGGCTTCTTCCTTGGTGTGGTGACTCCACAGAACCTTACAAAACTTGATGGTCTTGCTACGGGTAACTCTATTGGTAGTCTCGAGGATTCTGACAGGCTTCTCCTCATAGGTCAGGTCACTTTCAAGTTGTATGGCCTCTAGTGGCACTGTGTCTCTCAAAGGAATATCAGCTATCTCAGCATGGCATTTCTTCAGCTTGGAAACATGGAAAACCTCATGAACTCCGGTCAATCCTTCCGGCAATTCCAGCTTGTAGGCAACTTCGCCTCTATGTTCAAGAATTTTTGTAGGGGCCCATAAATCTGGGTGCTAATTTTCCTTTAACACCAAACCTCTTGATTCCTCGAAGTGGGGACACACAAAGATATGCTCGGTCTCCCACTTCATACGTCACCTCCTTGTGTTTTCTATCAGCATAGATTTTCGGCTTGGATTGGGCTACCTTGAGTCGGTCTCGAATCAGTTTGACCTTTTCTTCAGAAACTCGGATAAGATCGGGACGAAAAAGTTGTCGGTCACCAAAACCATCCCACATCAATGGTGTTCTGCACCTCCTTCCGTATAAAGCTTCAAAAGGGGCCATCTTCAGACTCGTTTGATAACTGTTGTTGTACGAGAACTCTGCGTAAGGTAAGTTGTCATCCCAACTAGACCCATAGTCTAGCGCACAAGCGCTCAACATGTCTTCCAAAATCTGATTGACTCGCTCGGTCTGTCCATCGGTCTGCGGATGAAAAGCTGTACTGAATTCCAACCTTGTACCCAAAGTTTCATGTAACTGATGCCAAAACTTTGAGGTAAATTGTGTTCCTCTATCTGACACGATACTCCTCGGAACTCCATGCAGACATACAATCCTGGTCATATATATCTTGGCTAACTTAGCACTGGTATAGGTGGTCTTCACCGGAATGAAATGGGCTACCTCTGTCAAGCGATCGACCACTACCTAGATGGAATCATAACCTGAACGGGTCCTGGGTAATCCTGTGATGAAGTCCATACCAAGCTTATCCCATTTCCACTCGGGTACCGGCAAAGGTTGGAGTAACCCTGCTGGTTTCTAATGTTCTGCCTTTACTCACTGACAAACATCACATACCGCAACGTGTTCGGCAATATCCTTCTTCATACCTGTCCACCAGTAACTTTCCTTCAAATCTGGGTACATCTTGGTGTTGCCTGGGTGTATCGAGTATGGTGAATCGTGGGCTTCTTGAAGTATCAACTTCCTGAGCTCTGGGTCATTGGGCACATAGATTCGGTTCTCAAACCATAGAGTACCTTGTTCATCTTCACGAAAGTCTTTAGCTTTTCCATCCTTCATTCTCTGCTTTATCTCAGCTATCTCCTTGTCCGATTTCTGGGCTTCACGTATTCTTTCGGTCAAGGTGGGCTGGATCTCTAGTGTGGCAACATATCCTTTTGGAACTATCTCTAGCCGAAGCTCTCTAAGATCATCGGTTAACTCCTGGGGTAATCCTCCGGCTATGAGTGTGTTCACATAACTCTTCGGACTCAAAGCATCTGCTACAACATTTTCCTTTCCTGGATGGTAATGCAGTCTCATGTCATAGTCCTTGATTAACTCTAACCATCTCCTCTGTCTGAGGTTCAACTCCTTCTATGTGAAGATATACTTTAGGCTTTTATGATTAGTGTAAACATCACAACTATTTCTGATAAGGAAATGTCTCCAGGTCTTGAGTGCATGCACCACGGCTGCTAATTCCAAATCATGAGTGGCATAATTCAACTCATGGGGTCGTAGCTGTCTAGATGCATAGTCTACAACTTTTCCTTCCTGCATGAGTACTCCTCAAAGTCCTTGACGTGATGCGTCACTATAAACCTGGAAGTCCTTCCGAATGTTTGGCAGTATCAATACTGGGGCTGTGACCAAACGTTTCTTCAACTCCTGGAAACTGGCCTCACATTCCTCAGTCCATATATACTTAGACTCTTTCTTCAACAATTCCGTCATGGGTTTGGCAATCTTTGAGAAATTCTCAATGAATCTCCGGTAATATCCAGCAAGTCCGAGAAAACTACGGATCTCCTTAACTGTGGTGGGTGACTTCCACTCAGTGACTGCTTCAACCTTAGTGGGGTCTACTGCTATTCCTTCTCCAGAAATAATGTGTCCAAGGAATCCAACTTCCATTAGCCAGAATTCACATTTACTGAACTTGGCATATAACTGATGCTCTCTAAGCTTCTCCAGAACTAAACGCAAGTGTTCCTTGTGTTCTTCCTCCCTCTTGGAGAATATGAAAATGTCATCGATGAACACTATGACAAACTTGTCCAGGTATTCCATAAACACTTTGTTCATCATATTCATGAAGTAGGCAGGACCATTAGTCAAACCAAAGGACATGACCGTATACTCATATAAGCCATACCTTGTGGTGAAGGCTGTTTTTGGTATATTCTATTCACGAATTTTCAGTTGGTGATACCCTGATCGAAGATCGATCTTGGAGAATATTTTGGCTCCTACTAGCTGATCAAACAAGTCATTAATCATCGGCAGAGGGTACTTGTTCTTGATAGTCACCTCGTTTAATGCACGATAATCAACTACTATCCTCAAGGTTTTATCTTTCTTCTCCACCAAAAGAACTGGGGCTCCCCAAGGTGAAGAACTTGTGCGAATATATCCCTTATCCAATAACTCTTTAATCTGCTTCTTGATTTCTACTAAATCATTTGCGGGCATCCGATAGGGTCTCTTGGAAATTGGGGCGGTTCCTGGTAGTAACTCTATCAGAAACTCAATCTCTCTATCTGGTGGCATGCCTGGTAATTCCTCCGGGAATACATCTGGAAAGTCTTGTACCACCGACACTTCCTCCTGAACAACTCCTGTGAGGGAATTTAACCGATCACTCATCTGTGTGCGTCGGGATACATACTTAATCCTCTTGTTCTCTAGGGTGGTGAGTGAAATAGACTTGCTGGGGCAATCAAGATTTCCTTCATACTTGGTCATCCAATCCATGCCTAGGATTACATCCAATCCCTGGGATTCTAATACGATGAGGTCGGTAGGAAAAACATGGTTTCCTATGTGGAGTTTCAAGGCGTGGCATCCTATCCCTGCCATCATCATACCTCCTGGGGAATTGACCTTAATGGGCTGTCTAAGGGTTCTGATGGGTAAACCATACTTTTCCACAACTACCCTTGATATGAATGAGTGAGTCGCACTAGAATCAAAAAGTACCATAACTAGACATGAATGCAATAAAAACTTACCAACCACAGTCTCGGGCTGATCATAGACTTCTTCCACATCAGGGTGGTTCACCTGAGCACGAGGAAAAGGATTTGGCTTCTTAGCTGCGGAGTTGCCGTTGTTGTTGCCATTTCCATTGCCTTGCTTGTTCTGAGGGCATTCGGTGGCACAGTGCCCTGTCTTCTGGCACTTGAAACAGGTGATATGGTTCAGATCCTTCTGAGCTGGAGCGGAACGGGGCTGGTTGCCATTCCCATTTCCGTTGCCATTCTTGAAGTTGCCACTATTGGGACGATTGTTCCCATTTCCTCCATGGTTGTGGCCTCCATGGTTGTGCACGTGATGAGTGTGTCCTCCATACTTACCGGTCCTGATCCGGTATTCCTTGAGTACGGGAGTAGCGGGGCTTCTGTTGAGCTCCAGAGTGAGATTTCCCCTGTCCATACTTCCTCTTGCGGTTTTCGATTTGCTGCTGCTTCCCCTCCAAGATGAGGGCCTTGTCTACCAGCTCTTGGTAGTTGCTGAAAGTAGCCACCATCAGCTGCACGCTCAACTCATCGTTGAGTCCTTCCAAGAACTTCTCCTATTTGGCTGCATCATCGGCCACATATCCTGGTGCATAACGAGCCAACGTGCTTAAATCATCCACATACTAGGCCACGGAATGGTTCCCCTGGCGTAAGTTGCGAAACTCATGCTTCTTCAGACTCATGGCTCTAGCTGAGACATGAGTGGTGTGGAAAGCTAGCTTGAACTGCTCCCAAGTCACACCAGCAATGGGGTACGTGGTGGTGTAGTTCTCCCACCATGTAGCTATTGGTCCCTCCAGTTGATGGGCGGCAAAGCGCACCTTTTCAGCCTCAGTGCATCCAGCGGTGGTGAGTTCCCTCTCCATCTTGCGGAGCCAATCATCTTCCACAATGGGCTCAGTGCTGCTGGAGAAAGTTGGTGGATTCAGCCTCAGAAAACAGGTGAGGTTGTCGCCTTGAGGTGGAGGGTGGTTATTGTGGTTGTTGGTCTGGTTCTGGATCAACAACTACATCAGGGCATTCTGCTACTGGAGAAGTTGTGTGAGTTCCGGCGGGAAGGTGAAGTCGGGCTCACGTCGCGGAGGCATCTTGCTGTTTTCAGCGGGGTGAGAATTAGAATAGAACAAGGACCTAAAAGGAAATTTCACTACCCATATGCAATGCAACAAACATATCACACCAAACACTCATTCATTTATTCAACTCAAGGTTCAAACATCAAGATACAAATCTCCAAATCAAACTAAGCATCGACCTATGCTTTAACGACGAAAATAAAGATACATGGGGGCATAACTAAAGTTCTCCTCAAAAGTACATGGTGAAGTGGCCTCCTCCGGTGACGCTCTCCTCATAATCGTCATCGTTGCTAATCAAGGGAGCCATGTGTCCTTCTGGATGAAGATTTTCCCCCATGTCCAACTGTTCCTCCAGAGTTGCAATGCGAGTGTTCAGCTTATCGATCCTCTCTAAGAAATCCTTCACTTCATACTCATGCTCGTACTTGGCTTCCCGTAGGTCAGCTTCGAGGTCAATCTCGCGGTTCATCAGCCTCTTGATCGTCTTCGTGTCGGCACGTACCCGAAGCTCCAAGGTCCTGATGTGCGTCTCCAAAGTCTGGATATAGGAAATGGTGGTGTCTTCAGTGGGAGTGGTTATGATATTTCCATTGGCATCCCTGCGACAAACCACGCCGAGTCCTGGTGAAATGGGTCCACCCCTGTATTCCTCCTGAATACGTCCAAGGGCACGGTGAATTGCCCTGTCTCTCCCAAGAATCCAGCTGGGTGCCACAAACTTGAAGTCGATGGGTTCCTTACGATTTCCAAAGGTCTTTCCGGGGATATGCACCTCGATCCTGTAGCGTCCATCTTGTGGAAAACACATGATAGGAGTCCTAGTGATGCTTGGCAAGGCAATCCTTACGTCCCTGACGATCTTCACCAGCTCCTTGCCAAAGGGCATCGTCGTGTCAGGCTGACAAAACTCTGTGATCAAAACTGGGATGAAGGTGGCCATCTATAAATTTTGAAATAAATTGGAGGGAAGTCAGAAATGAGTAGATGAGAGTATAAGAATTTTAAAGACAAAAGAGAAATAAATCCTCAGGCTTTTCCAATCCTAGAGGTTATGTCCTACGGTCAGCGTGTCCTCTGATACCATTTCTGTAACGACCCGACCTAAAAGGTCGAATCTCCGGTGTTTATGTACCATCCCAAGATCATGCTGGTACACACACGGTACATCAATGTATATACCAAAGTGAAATCACACAGCTTTAATAATCGAAAAAATCTCATATCGAGTCCTTTATTACAATAAGAATTACAATAAAGTGGCTGAAGGCCAACTCATGAGAATAACTAATCTTGCGGAAGCTTCAAAGGTAGTTGAGTCCATCTGACTCCAAGGTCATCTCACCGAGCATAGAGCGTATCCTCACTCCCGGTCGGAAAAGTAATCTGCAACATGATACGTTGCAGTCGTGTAGGTCAGCATATTGAATATGCCGGCAATGTCACAAAAGAGGGGGTAAAGTAATCATCTAGTCTATATGCATATATGGCAGGTGGGGTAGTAAGTTTTTGCATAAAGCCAAATTTTTTCCTACAACAAGAGAGGGCAGAAAATTATTACTACAATGTTGGTTGATTAATGAGATGGTTCCACCAACCAATTCTCATACCCAAGTTGTCATTAAAAACCCACATCAATACAATTAATTGTGTTGAGAGTTCCAGATAGTTCAGTTCCTTTGGCTTAAACTGTCCATGACCGTGGACACGGCTAATCGATTAGGTTTTGGGTACTCTGCAGAGTTTTGCACATGTTCCCCACAAGATTTGATCGCCTCCGTTGGATTTCTCGCACTTCAGGGTGTTTGAGAAACGGATGACCAAAACATGGTCTTCTAAAGGGTTTCCCCGAGACTCTGTCGGTGCCCATCCTTTCCTACCGTTCTTCTACATCTCGTAGCACCGCCTGTCCAGGGTCACCACGATATCCAACCAAGCCAGAGCCCATAATGGCTTGTGGCTGTGCAGGTAAGTCTTGGGTCTTGAAGCATCCATCCATCTCTTTGTGCCTGGGTGGACCTTTCTGCATGAATACTGGCACTTCTCCAGCAACATCTAGGCTAAGCACTGGTTTCTCCAGGGCGCCGTTCAACCATCATCCACCCAGAGGTATGTTGAAAACTCGGAGTCTTGAAGTCTTGATCATCTTGTAGGTCTTGAAATTATTAACTCACAACTCTCATGAATCACACAACCAACCCCGTCTACTAATAGCATGCTTTGCAAATTACCTACTTTGCATGCAATTGGGGAGATGGTAGAACTAATGCAATAAAATATGGGTAATCATGATCAAAGTGACTTGCCTTGTTGACGATCCTCGCACTCAAGTGACTCTATATGACAAGCTTCACATTCTGGATGATCTAACGAATCAAACAAAGCACACAATAAGCATACAACTAATAATACAACTCACACAATTAGCAAGATTAAAATAAAACAATTCAATAGTATCAATCAAGAGGAAGAAATTCAAAACCAATGTTTGTCTCACAAAATTTTGTTGTGTCAAAACTACAAAAGAAATAAGACCAAACAACTATTTTCAATAACAAAACAATAGTCAACAGAAAAGAAATAAAAATATTTAGTAAGCAGAATTAAATCCACTAAAACTTTAGTGAAAATAAATGCTACTTACAATTATAAATTTTTATAAAACACCACTTAATGTAGATACTAGAGTTTCCTATAGCATTTGAGTATGAGGCAAAATTATTATTATGAATATTATTATAAACAGAACCAAATTTATCCTAAAAATTCTCAAACTTTGTTGGATGATAGGTCTAACTAATACAAACCAGTGGCAACAAGATTCATACAAAAATATGTTTTTAAACTCTAGTTATACAGATTTTAGTAATTTTAGCAAATTTGGTTAGATTCAAATTTAAAAGTTCAAATTTGAAATCTAAGACTAGAGGATGACACTACATGAAATTTGTGACCTAATGCAAAAATAATCAATCAAAAAACTAATTTATTTAAAAGATACAACTAAAACAAAAACAAAAAACATTCTGTTTTCTAAAACAAAAGAGAAAAGAACAAATTTCCTAGCGAACGGACAGGGCTACGTGGCGTGCTGTCATTAGCTGAGGTCGTGAGCGTGCAGGGTGTTTGCGGCGGACGACCAAAAACTAACGCGTTCCGGTTCGTTTTTATAAACGTTCTAATATGGAGCGTAGATCCTAGATCTAACGGATGCGGGTGGAGGTGGCGGCTTACAGAGGAGGGGGTCGGAGTTCCGGCGACGTCGACGGCGGCCGGAGGTCGAAGATGCTCGGAGAGGGTGCTGCGGTGGTCGAGGGCGGCGTCCGAAATGCTCAGGCGCCGGTGGTGAAGATACAACGTCGAATGCCAGCGTCAGAAAGGAGTGGGGGTGAGTGTGGCGACGGCCAGGAGCTCAGGGGGTTTCGGGTGGAGGTAGAACTCCGACGAGGTGGCGTTCCGGCGAGGGTAGAGGGGGTAGCGGGGTGGAACGGAGAGCGGCAAGGATAGGGCTTTATATAGGCCAGGTGCGGGGTCGGGAGAGGGAGGGAGGAGGGAGATCCGGAGAGGAGAGATCTCCGGCGAGGTGGCGCACGCGAGGAAGGAGACGGGCGCGCGTATGACGCCGTCGGACAGTGGGTCCCATGTGTCAATGAGAGAGATGGCGAGGTTAGCGCGTTGGTTGACCGATCCGGAGGAATCTCGGGGTTTAATGACTGTGGGCCGGCCGGTTTTCTAATTAAGCGCTTTAAATCTGTTTCCTTTTCTATTTTCCAGAGCGTTTAAAACTATTTAAAGCATTCAATTCATTTCCAAACATAGGGAATATATATATCAAAATGATCAGGGAAATAAATGCTATTTAATGAACATTTTTCCTCTGTCAAAATGAATACTTTAAAAATACTTTTTTCAAAAAAAATGCCTAATTGATTTTAAATTCTTTTGAGATAAACTTTCAAATAACCCCTTGGTGTTATTGTTCAAATAACTCACCAAGATGCTCCTGGTGTGGAGTGTCATATTACTCCTCTCTTTTTATGAATATTCCAAGGGTTTTCAAATGGGAGGAAACAAGTATAAGAAGAAATTGAAATGGCCTTTCAGAATTCCAAAAGAAAAACTTCAACAATTCATTTCATTCAAACAAAGTGATGATGATGCATAGCTATATTTCATAACATTCCAAAATGAAATTTTGGGATGTTACAAACCTACCCACCTTAAGATGAATCTCGCCCTCGAGATTCGGGTTGGCTAGAAAATAGGTGCGGGTGGTCTCTACGAAGATCTTCTTCGCGTTCCCAGGTGGCTTCTTCCTCGGTTTATGAATATTCCAAGGGTTTTCAAATGGGAGGAAACAAGTATAAGAAGAAATTGAAATGGCCTTTCAGAATTCCAAAAGAAAAACTTCAACAATTCATTTCATTCAAACAAAGTGATGATGATGCATAGCTATATTTCATAACATTCCAAAATGAAATTTTGGGATGTTACAAACCTACCCACCTTAAGATGAATCTCGCCCTCGAGATTCGGGTTGGCTAGAAAATAGGTGCAGTTGGTCTCTACGAAGATCTTCTTCGCGTTCCCAGGTGGCTTCTTCCTTGGTGTGGTGACTCCACAGAACCTTACAAAACTTGATGGTCTTGCTACGGGTAACTCTATTGGTAGTCTCGAGGATTCTGACAGGCTTCTCCTCATAGGTCAGGTCACTTTCAAGTTGTATGGCCTCTAGTGGCACTGTGTCTCTCAAAGGAATATCAGCTATCTCAGCATGGCATTTCTTCAGCTTGGAAACATGGAAAACCTCATGAACTCCGGTCAATCCTTCCGGCAATTCCAGCTTGTAGGCAACTTCGCCTCTATGTTCAAGAATTTTTGTAGGGGCCCATAAATCTGGGTGCTAATTTTCCTTTAACACCAAACCTCTTGATTCCTCGAAGTGGGGACACACAAAGATATGCTCGGTCTCCCACTTCATACGTCACCTCCTTGCGTTTTCTATCAGCATAGATTTTCGGCTTGGATTGGGCTACCTTGAGTCGGTCTCGAATCAGTTTGACCTTTTCTTCAGAAACTCGGATAAGATCGGGACGAAAAAGTTGTCGGTCACCAAAACCATCCCACATCAATGGTGTTCTGCACCTCCTTCCGTATAAAGCTTCAAAAGGGGCCATCTTCAGACTCGTTTGATAACTGTTGTTGTACGAGAACTCTGCGTAAGGTAAGTTGTCATCCCAACTAGACCCATAGTCTAGCGCACAAGCGCTCAACATGTCTTCCAAAATCTGATTGACTCGCTCGGTCTGTCCATCGGTCTGCGGATGAAAAGCTGTACTGAATTCCAACCTTGTACCCAAAGTTTCATGTAACTGATGCCAAAACTTTGAGGTAAATTGTGTTCCTCTATCTGACACGATACTCCTCGGAACTCCATGCAGACATACAATCCTGGTCATATATATCTTGGCTAACTTAGCACTGGTATAGGTGGTCTTCACCGGAATGAAATGGGCTACCTCTGTCAAGCGATCGACCACTACCTAGATGGAATCATAACCTGAACGGGTCCTGGGTAATCCTGTGATGAAGTCCATACCAAGCTTATCCCATTTCCACTCGGGTACCGGCAAAGGTTGGAGTAACCCTGCTGGTTTCTAATGTTCTGCCTTTACTCACTGACAAACATCACATACCGCAACGTGTTCGGCAATATCCTTCTTCATACCTGTCCACCAGTAACTTTCCTTCAAATCTGGGTACATCTTGGTGTTGCCTGGGTGTATCGAGTATGGTGAATCGTGGGCTTCTTGAAGTATCAACTTCCTGAGCTCTGGGTCATTGGGCACATAGATTCGGTTCTCAAACCATAGAGTACCTTGTTCATCTTCACGAAAGTCTTTAGCTTTTCCATCCTTCATTCTCTTCTTTATCTCAGCTATCTCCTTGTCCGATTTCTGGGCTTCAAGTATTCATTCAGACTCATTTGATAACTGTTGTTGTACGAGAACTCTGCGTAAGGTAAGTTGTCATCCCAACTAGACCCATAGTCTAGCGCACAAGCTCTCAACATGTCCTCCAAAATCTGATTGACTCGCTCGGTCTGTCCATCGGTCTGTGGATGAAAAGCTGTACGGTCAGTTGTATAGAGGGAAATACTAGTCGACATGTTGGGATAAGGTACATCTTTGCAATAGAACCAAGTCGACTGCGAGCCTCTAACCGATTCAGGAAAGGTCATAGAAGGGAAAGAACTACGAGCTCTTTTTTGAAGTCCTTCGACGTGGGAGAGGAGGAGGACTCGCTCTCTGTCGAGCGACTCTGGTTCGCGCTCTCCCTCCGGCAACCTCCAGGCGCCATCCGCCACAAGTCCATCGGTGACCAAGCCGTCCATGTCCTCATGAGTGACCACAGAGGGGAGAAACTCTCCCTACATCCATCTCGCCAGCAGGCTGAACCGAGCAGTTGAGGGCTTCTTGCATTTGCTTTTCACCGCCCCTTCTTGGCCGCTCCAGTTTCTCCGTGGCTCCCTTCGTCATCGCGGCAGCTGCTCTCGTGGGAGAAGAACAAAGTGTGGCGCTAGAGACAGGGGAGGTGGAGGAAGGGAGGAAGTTTGGGGAAAAGGTATTGTGCAATCCGTGGTGCTTCGAGATTTATACCCCGCCGAGTGCCTCGCTGACCGGTGGGCCCACGAGATCACCGCACATGCCAACCGCAGACTGCGCCCTATACGTGGTGAAATGACCGGCGCGAGAATCAAGGCGTCATGCCCCCACTTGCTCCGATCATGGCGTCGTCATCGCACGCGCGCGTGCTTCCCAAATTTTCGTATCCCACAAAATCCGGGTCTGACAGATCGACCCGCCACCTCCAAAGATTCCTTTGGGTCATTCGGAACATAATTGACATTGAACATTCACTCGGGCACTTTCAAGGCTGAACGGATCCGGGCGAATGATGAAGAGTTCAGTCGACGCAAGTTTCATTGAAGTTCCGAATATCACTCGGAAAATTTTATGTCTTGTTCTGAACTGGCATCGATATCCCCATTCACCACTCGAACCCCGATCCATTCGGGGGTAATGACGAGGATATGTACCTAGGGTAGGGTCCTAGGCCTGACCTACATGCCCTACCTAAGGACATGACATTGGAGGACTTGAAGATCACAAATAAGCTTCCGACTAGATTCCCGATGACGCTCAAGTCACTCGACAGGCAATCCACTCGGAAACTTCTTCCTCCACTCGATGGTCAAGTGTCACTCGGAAGACCTCATTTCCACTCGACGCCAGAAGACTAGAGGCCACCTCCAGGAGGCCAACAGTCAGGCGATAGACTTTTCATCATTAGTAGCTTTTATTATGTACATTACTAGTAACGCCAGTCTTTAAACCCACGATCGGACCCTTAGATGCCAGAAAATTATGAGGTGCAGCGAACTCTATATAAGTCGCCCCTACCATCTGGCACAAGGGTTCGCAACCACTGTAATCTCAACATTCCACATGACAAAGCTCCCGAGCACTAGGACGTAGGGTTGTTACCTCCACGAGAGGGGCCTGAACTCATACATCCGTGTCTACACCCTCGCCTTAGCTAGGACTCTGCCCTCTCCCTTTGTACCCCTATCTTCTACTGTCAGGCTCGTTCCCACGACAATTACCTTATGTGCAACTCTATCTCCTGCTTGGTGTCCTCCATATGCCACAGAATGACACTTCCGTAGGATTTGTTCCTATTCATGCTTGGGTACACAACATGTAATAATACCATCTACTCTTTTATATAGACGTGGGTCATCCCAAAAGTAATGTCTTAAATCAAAGAAGAAGTTTTTCTTTTGTTGGTATGTGAAATTAGGTGGTACATATTTAGCAACAATGTAATTAGCATAATATGCATACCATGGAGTATTACGGGAAGCATTTATAACAACCAATTGCTCATCAGGATAACTAGCATGAATATGTAGTGGGTCATCAAGAACATTTTTCATCCTAGACAAATTATCTACTACTGGATTTTCAGCTCCCTTTCTATCAATAATATGTATATCAAACTCCTGAAGTAAAAGAACCCACATAGTCAACCTAGGTTTAGAATCTTTCTTTCCCATAAGATATTTAATAGCAGCATGATCAGTGTGAATAGTAACTTTAGAATCAATAATGTAAGGCCTAAACTTATCACCTGCAAACACAACAGCTAAAAATTATTTCTCAGTAGTAGCATACTTTCTTTGCGCATTGTCTAAAGTCTTACTAGCATAATGCATAGCATTTAATTTCTTATCAACTCTTTGTCCTAGAACAACACCAACAACATAATCACTAGCATTACACATTATTTCAAAATGTAGGTTCCTGTATGGTGGTTGAACAATAGGTGCAGAAATCAAAGCTTGCTTACGTATTTCAAAGCCTTCTACACAATCATCATAAAATAAATGGAACATCTTTTTGAAAAACAATTGTAAGAGGCCTAGAAATCTTAGATAAATTCTTAATAAATCGTCTATTGAAACCAACACGACCAAGGAAACTTCTTATACCTTTAATATCTTTAGGACATGGCATTTTCTCAATTGCATCAACTTTAGCTTTGTCCACATCAATACCTCGTTCAGAATTTTTATGCCCAGGTACTATAATTTCATTAACCATAAAGTGGCACTTCTGCCAATTAAATGCAAGATTAGCTTCTTCACATCTGTGCAAAACTCAATCAAGGTTGCTTAAGCAATCATCAAAATAAATACTGTAAAAAAATCATCCATGAATATCCAACATCCAAAAATTCTAATTTTGGAATGTTATATTAAACAAGTGATGACAATTCTTTCTTTAAAATTGAGTGGCATTTGAAACTTTTGAAAACTTAATGAGAGGGAATAAAATGACTTCCTGATTCTTTCTTTGATGACAATTTGAATTTCATTTGAAAATGATTCAAATCAAAAACTTTATGCCACTTAAAGATTTTCATGAGACAAGATAATATGACTTCTTCAAAGTATGAAATAGAGTGGGGAGTTATGGAAAATCATTTCAGACTTTCCACTTAAATTCACTTTTGGAAACTTTCCATTTTGAGTTTCCAATTCATTTACATTTACTCAAATAAAATAAAGATATAAGGAAATATGAATCCTTGAAATATCAGAAAGAATATGTGGAAAATGAATTATGAAACCAGCAGAAACTTATTTGAAAAATATTTGAAATCCAATTCAAACTCATTTTTGGAATTTTCAAAAATTATTTTATTTGACCTTGAAAATATGTTCATGTTTTAGGATTTTTTCTTCTGAAAATCTTGGTATAAAATATGCCTATCATATTTTATATTTTCATTTCTTAATTTTCCTTTTACCGTTTTGGTTTTATTTAAAAAAATAAAGCGACTTAAGCCTCTAGCACTCGACGGCCCAGGGCCCACCTAATCCCTCGCCCAATCCGAATCTGCTCGGATCTAGGCACCGATCCCCTAGCGGACTCCCTCCCTCTCCCTAACAAGTTGGACCTGTTGATCGACCCTGAGATCCCCGTGCCGACTTTCTTACCTGCGCATGTCACACCCTGTGTTTGTAGCACATTGTTATGTTTGGGTTTATAAAATTTGGAGCCAACTAAATTTTTTTCAAGGTGCTTGTGCTTGTTTGCTACGTTGTTTGCTTGTTTGCTTGTTTTTTCAAGGGCATGATAGGATCATAGGAAAAAAACCTTTCTGTTCAAATCAAACTTTTGGAATATTTCTATAAGAAATTTTATCAATAAATTCCAGGAAATTTTTATCAAGTCAACACTATCATAGGTGATGATCTTGAAAAGTTTCATCTCAATCCAAGTTGGTTTGATTCATCAAACCATCCAAAAACCATTCCTGTCCAGAATCAAATTTGAGCAACTTTACATTGTGAAGTGTTCCCCCTTGGCCTCAAACTTTGTGGGCATGCTCTAATGGCCAAACAGTGATGATACACTAAGTGGTGCATCAAGGGTAAAAGCCTAGCATCAATGGATCTACAGAAATCTGATTCTGCTAATTTCTAGGGTTTATCAAATCACCATTGTCAACTTTTTCCCCTTGGGCTCAAACTTGGAGAAACCTCTCATCTTTACCTAGCCTCTGACCCTGGTGAGTATCTCAGTAAGTTGGTAACATCTTCTTGCCCAAAACCTTAACAAACACCTTCTGGTGATTTGGTAAAACCATCTTTTCCACCTCTTTCCCTTTTACCCTTGTTCCCAACTTTTTACCACAACCTCTCGTAAGTGCCTTGCACCTCCAGTAAAAGTACCAAGCCATCAGGCCACTGTGAGGTGGGGTAAAACCCCTATTTTCACCCCTGGAGAGCATCTTTTTCTATCTTTCCCTTTCCCTTTCTTTTCTACCTAGCCCTTCTTAGCCTCTAAGGCATCCGAAGAGCATCTCCAGGCTTTCCAATAGCTAGTGGACAAGGTGGGGCACCCCAGAGCACGTAGGCAATGGCAATGCCAGCCATACGCACGCTCTAGAGCGCGCTACAGTGCGCTCCTGCACTGTAGCCACCGCCCAATGGCTGGCCCCGACCACCTTGGGCCTCCCCCATGTGTCCCTCGAGGCGCCCTCGGCGTCCGTGACACGCCAAGCTGTCGGCCCCCTCCTCTCTCCTCCTCCTCCCCCCTCCTCCCGCACGTGCCGAGCGCCGCCCGGCTCGGCCAACCCGCGACCTCGCATGCGTACCTTGCTCTCTCTCCCCCATTGCTCCCAATCGTTGTAGACCGACCCCAGGACCACCCCCGAGCTGCCCCGCGAGCCCTCTCTCCCCTGGCCTCGGCCTCAACCTCGCAGACGCACGGGTCCATGATGCACCGCCCCCTCCTTCTATTTAAGCCCCTAGGCCTCTCTCCCCTCCTCTGGCCCCTCTCATCCTCCATAGACCTCACTGAGCCCCCCTTTGGAGCCCCTAGAGCACCAGTGCTCGAGATCGACCGAGGCGCCGCCGTGGCGGAGCTCCATCGATCTCGAGACACAGGACCGCTCCAGCGCTCTGCTCTCCTCCTTTGAGCCCACAGCTCACCCCTGGCTCATTTACCCCTCTCCCCCGCTCATTTTGAGGCAAGAAACGCCGGCTTCGACCCCGTCCCGAAGATCCTCTGCCGCGGCCATCTCCCCGCCGACGACTCCAGCCACCTCCGGCCACCCTTCCACCTCCAGGAGACCGTCGGCTCGATGCAGAGCACATCCCCGCCTCTAGCTCCCCTCGCCGCGCCTCCCCTCACCACCGGTGAGCTCTCCCCCCTTCCTGTCCCGAGGTGGAAGAAGGACCCGACAGGTGGGGCCCACCTGTCGGCCTCTCTTCCTCCCTCCCGCGCTCTCTCTCTTCCCCTCGTGTCCCTGATGACCGGGCCCCACGCGTCAGGTTTGAATCTAATCGCGCGCGAGGCCGGCTGGCTGGCCAGCTGGGCCGGCCCAGCCTCTGGGTGCCTCTGGATCAGGTCCCGATGGCCTTTTTCTTTTCTTTTCCTTTTTCTTTTCTGTGGGATTTTGCAAAAATCCCATAGAGCCCAAAGAAAATCCTACAACAATAATTTTTGCACCTAAATTCTTAGAATATTCCATAGAATATACTAGTGCCATTTGTAAAAATGTTTGAAAATGTTTTTATTACTGATTTATTTTAAAACCTATATTTAGGCACCTTTTTGCCTCTATTATTTAACTTCTAAAATGTTTTTCACAACAAAAACCTAGGAGATTATTTTTAATAGGACATTTAGTATTTATCAGAGTAGGTTAACATTTTTGGTAGTAGTTTGAGTCCTCTGTTTTGTGTGTTACTTATTTCTATCGTTATTTTATCGCGACGATAGATTGCGCTATTGACGAAGAAGTTGGACCCGAAGACTTCGAAGACCCCAGAGACTTTGCTGAGCCTGGTAAGCAGCCCTTTGACCATGATGAGAAACCATTTTTATTGCATGTCATATAGCACTTTACTTTCATCATATTTGATCTTGTGATGTGGTGTTCCCCTTTCGGTGGGATGCCTCCGGTACTTCTCCATTGACACTTGCATCGTGCATGACCCTACCACCTTATGAGGGTTGTGCAGGTGGGTGTAGTTTGGATGCTAGTAGATGCTACGCAAGTGGGATCGGGATCTATGCATTGTGATGGGAAGAAAGAAATGATTTCAAAGACTTTTTCGAAAACCCCGTCGGGTGACACTAATACCCGAGGGAGATGTTGATGAGATGGGTGACCACTTGAGAAAGAAGTGGTGTGCCGGAACAAGATGAGGATGTGTTTTCGAAAACAGAGGGTTTAAGATTTGTCGACTGTCCCAACCTTATATGCGCTGTCTTCACAGGCACCGGGCACACCGTTGGTCCCCTCATGGATGGTACGATTAGAGCGTGGCTCATGTGATGTACATCATGAGGGCTGGGTACCAATCGAGTGGACTCTTTGTTTAGTATCGCTGGGGGAAAGGCATTGTTCGGGTGCTTACCTCAGATATGTTATATACCGCGAGTCGTGGATGACCCGAAAGTTCCGTGAGTCTTGTGGGTAAAGTGTGCAACCTTTGCAGAGTGTAAAACTATTCGAATAGTCGTGTCCATGGTCAAGGACAGTTGGGTGGTGCTCCTTATGCCACGTCCAAATGTTTTCGCAAAAACTTGGTGTGAGTATGGGTGTGATCGTGACAAGAGGTCACATGAACTAAGTCTGATGGCTTAGCATGATGAATGAACATGAGATATTCTACCCCTACTTATGATGATATCGGTAATTTGATCACATGGATACCTGCTAGTTGTTGATGCATGCTCACTAGTTACTTGATCATGTCATTGCATACAAAATTAGCTTTCCGCAAATTTACCTACTTAGTGCTATATCATGCATCGTTGTTACCTTGTTCCACAACTTGGGTTGCTTGCGAGTACATTCAAAGTACTCATTGTCTTGCCACTGGAAATTTAATTAGCCAGGCATGGAAGAACAGGAGTATGTTGAAGAGTTCGTTGGAGATGAACATGCGAACTAGGACGTTTCCCAGTCAGAATGCCTGTAGGTTAAGGCAAATGGCATGAGTTCACGCTTTCGATCAAGATTTCCGCTACTTGTTCTATTTTAAGTGTTTGGCCCATGTGGCCCTATCTATGTAAGACCTGACCTTCATGGCCTTTATTTGTGTAAGACGTTAAGTGTGGATGTAAGACTTGTTATTCAGCTTCTGTGTGTTCAATGAGCATTGATCTCTAGGATCACTGTATACGTGCATTCGGTGATCACGACTTATGAGTTGGGGTCCCCACAAAGCTGGTATCAGAACCATCCTGACTGTAGGAAGCCCTTAGTTAGCATGGATGTTAGTTAGGATAAAACCGGCTTTCAAAACTACACTTAGCATTTGTACTTAGGAGTTTTGCACTATTTACCTCTTCTCGTGTTCACACAACACCCTGCTGGCTCTCCTCCTTTCAAACCCTTGTAGATGGCCGTCGTACCCGAAGCCTTCTTGACCTCCGGCTTTCCCTTACTTCTTGGGGATAGACTGGAGAAGTGCATGTTTCGCCAACCACCCATTTTCCTCTACCACGTGCACTTGGTCGATGCCGTCACGAAGGAGTACCACGTGGATGTGGTCATGAGGGCAAATGATTCCCCGACCAGTTGTTCTTTGAGGGACCATGGATGAGGACTATGAAGCTTGCGGTCGAGAAAGCTGCATGCAAGGCCCTCCTATACCTTTGAGACATCATTCCAGAGATGGCTGACAAACCGGCTACTCGCTACCTTCCTTTTAGGAAGGATGATCTTGGCGAGAGTTGGATACTGGTTCTAACCCCGAAGGATGGCACCCCACTCAGGTTCCAGACCTACTTCAGCCTCTCCGCCGATATCGTATTTCATAACCTAATGAAGGAGTCCATGAAGCTCCACGAGGAACTTCATCACACCCGAGAGCTACTTTGACAAACCAAGACGAAGCTAGACGAGATCAAGAAGTATGGAGCCCCCGAGGGACAACCAGCTATCACCTGTCGAGGAGGAGTACCCCCAGCTAGTGAGACACCCACACGTCGTCGTCGCATGAGTGCGAAGGAGTACCATGAGCTCTTCACCTACACGCCAGCAAAGCGTTGTCAGGATGGACCTCCTTGTTCCTCGACCCCTTCGACCGGGAACGATGCCTGTTCAGATGATGAACATGAGGAAGACCCAGAGGAGCGTGACTACGAGGCGGAGCACTCAACCACCTGAGTCTGAGAACCCCTTGGGTAGGATCAGTCATGTATCCCTCATGCGAAGTCGAGTCTGTGTAATGGTTCATATGAAACCATGTGTGCTTGTTGTTTGTTTTGTTGTTTGTGTTCCGATCCAAGTCGCGCTTTTGCCTTAGGCAACATGTAAGCGACTCCATCTTCTATCTTATTATATGTTGGTATTTCGACCTTTGTTTCAACACACTTGCACTTGACCGACCCCCTTAGACGTGCTTTTTCGTTATTGCTTATCCTCTTGTCAATCCTAGTTGTTTGACTTGGCTGCTCCAAATAGGATGGTGACTGCTACCCGCAACAGCTCCTTCACCAACCCTGAAGCTGGCAACTCAAGCCAGCAACAAGGAACTGGTGGGGCTGCTCACGCTGGAGGACACCAGGAGTAGCCACAAGGCGACATTCCCCCGCGATCACCTCTGCCAGAGAACATGACTATAGCTCAGTTTCTCCAAATTCTCCAGGAGGAGTGCCAAGCCAACAATGCTGCTATCCAGCAGATGGCTCAGGCCCTTGTGAACAACCATCAACAAGGTAGGAACGGCAATGGCCGCTACACGCTATCTGAGTTCATGAGGAACTCGCCCCCAACCTTCACCGAGACTGCTGAACCATTGGATGCTGATGACTAGATCCGCGCCATCGAGGACCTCCTTGCACTGGTCAATTGCAATGAGGATTGTGATAAGGTGCTTTATGCCTCTCACTGCCTCGGAGGTACCGCCCGAGCTTGGTGGGATGGATTCAAGGTCATGCAAGGAGAACGTGTGATCACGTGGAACGCCTTCAAGGAAGGATTCCGCACTGCCCATATTCCTTCTGGGATCATGGCTATCAAGAAGAGATAATTCCGAGCGCTGAAGCAAGGAAGTGGCTCTATCAAGGAGTACCTGTAGAAGTTCAACCTGCTGTCATGGTATGCACCTGAAGACGTCAGCACAGAGGTTGCCAAGAAGGAACGCTTCATTGAAGGACTTCAATAGGTCCTGCAGTATCAGCTCATCATCTGCGACTGTCGTACCTTCTTCGACCTGGTGAACAAGGCCCTCATGCTGGAAGACAAGCGTCGTGCCATAAACGACACTCGCAAGCGCAAGATGATCAGCAAGGGAAGCTCAAGCAACCAGAAGCCTCGCCCCTCGCAGCCATCCCCAGCCAAGCCGACCTATTAGCCGCAGCAGGCCAGACCTCCTGCACCTCGTCGGAGCTACCAGCCTCAGCAGTATGCCAATCCCAGGACATCCTACAACAACAACCCGAATAACAACAACGGTGGTAGAAACTTCAACAACAACCCTGGACAAGTCGCTTGTTTTGGATGTGGTTAGCCAGGACACATCTCTAGGTTGTGTCCCAACAAGAAGCCAGATGCGCCGTGCCCCAATGCGCCAAATCAAGGTCAAGCCCGTGGAGCACCACCAAGGAACCCCGCTCCCCGCAACCAGCCCAACAACAGCAAGGGTCATGTGAATCATTTCACCACAGAGGAAGCCCAGGAAGACCCAGACGTCATACTGGGTATGTTCCTTGTCAAATCAACCCCAGCAACAATATTGTTTGATTGTGGAGCTTCGCATTCTTTTGTCACCCAAAATTTTGCACTAGAGAGTGGCATGAAACCTACACCCCTTGGTAGCCGTATGTTGATACAAACCCCGGGATTAGTTATGAAGTCCGGGATAGGTTGTAAGGGTGCTGAGATTAACATCAACGGGGTAGACTTCCTAGCGGATCCTATCATCCTGAAGTCAGAAGGTTTGGATGTGATCCTAGGCATGGACTGGTTAACTAAGCACCAGGGCATGCTAGACTGTGCCAAAAGGATTGTCACCATGACCAATAGCCAAGGAGTGGAAGTCAAGTATGTTCCCAATCCTGCCCCCACTCAAGCCCTGCAGGCTAACTGTCTGTCGGGAGGTGATCCTAGGCATGAACTGGTTAACTAAGCACCAAGGCATGCTGGACTGTGCCAAAAGGATTGTCACCATGACCAATAGCCAAGGAGTGGAAGTCAAGTATGTTCCCAACCCTGCCCCCACTCAAGCCCCGCATGCTAACTGTCTGTCGGGAGTTGCGTTGGATCAAGTGCTAGTGGTATGTGAGTACCCGGATGTGTTTCCTGATGAGCTGCCCGGAATGCCTCCTGACCGCGACATCGAGTTCATCATTGAGCTTATGCCAGGATCAAGGCCCATCTATAAGGAGGCCTACATGGGATCCGAAGAGTTGGCTGAATTGAAGAAGCAACTGGTAGAGCAGCTTAGGAAAGGATTCATTCGCCCTAGTGCCTCTCCTTGGGGATCACCTGTTCTGTTTGTGTCGAAGAGGGACAGAACTATCAGGCTTTGTGTCGATTACCGTTCTCTCAATGAGGTCACGATAAAGAACAAGTACCCACCCTAAGATTGAAGACCTGTTCGATTAGTTGAACGGAGCCAAGGTGTTCTCCAAGATCGACCTCAGGTCTGGGTACTACCAACTGAAGATCAGAACCCAAGACATTTGTAACCCGGTATGGCCTGTATGAGTACACGGTCATGTCATTCGGGTTAACCAATGCCCCTGCCTACTTCATGTACCTCATGAATAAGGTCTTCATGGAGTACTTGGACAAGTTCGTTGTTGTCTTCATTGATGACATACTCGTCTTCTCCAAGTCTAAAGAAGAACATGAGGAACACTTGAGATTGGTACTAGAGAAGCTTTGAGAGCACCAGCTTTATGCCAAGTTCAGCAAGTGTGAATTCTGGCTACGTGAAGTTGGATTCTTGGGTCATGTGTTGACTGCAGAAGGATTATCAGTGGATCCTGCCAAGGTTGAAGCCGTGACTGAGTGGCAAACCCCAACCACTGTGAAGGAAGTCAGGAGCTTCCTCGGACTCGCGGATTATTACCGCAAGTTCATGGAAGGGTTCTCAAGCATTTCCCGACCCATGACCCAGCTTTTGAAGAAGGACAAGAAGTTCAAATGGACAGCTAAGTGCGAGGAAAGCTTCCAGGAGCTCAAGAAGAGATTGACCACAACCCCAGTTTTGGCCATCCCTGATATTCACAAGGAGTTTGTGATTTATTGTGATGCATCAAGAACCGGGCTTGGAGGTGTTCTGATGCAAGAAGGCAGAGTTGTAGAATATCTATCAAGACAGCTACGACCCCATGAAGAGAACTACACAACTCATGATCTTGAGTTAGCCGCCTTGGTTCATGCCTTGAAGACATGGCGACATTACCTTCTGGGCAAGCGATGTGAGATATTCATAGACCACAAGAGTTTGAAGTATATCTTCACTCAAAGGGAGTTGAACATGAGGCAGCGAAGATGGTTGGAATTGATCAAGATTACGACCTCAGTGTTCAATACCACCCCGGAAAGGCCAATGTGGTAGCAGACGCCTTGAGAAGAAAGGCTTGTTCCTTGAATGCTATGATTAAGGAAAGGCTACTCGCCCTGTATGAAGAACCTGAGAGCTTCGGCTT
The DNA here is from genome assembly GCA_022496015.1 of Hordeum marinum. Lineage (NCBI taxonomy): Eukaryota > Viridiplantae > Streptophyta > Magnoliopsida > Poales > Poaceae > Hordeum > Hordeum marinum. The sequence continues at coordinate 155,443,265 of CM039674.1, forward strand.
GGAACTGGTTGCACCAGGATTCCTCGCCAACCTCGAAGCAAAGCCTACCTTGATGGATGATATCAAGGAAGCCTAGAAGGTACACGAGAGCATTGAAGGCATCAAGAGGAAGATCAAGGTAGGCAAGGCCCCATGATTCTCGGTGGACGAACAAGGAGTTGTATGGTTCGGGACTCGCATTTGCGTACCCAACAAGGAAGATCTTAAGAACCTGATCTTGCAAGAAGCTCATGACACTCCATACTCCATCCATCCTGGAGGAACCAAGATGTATCAAGACCTGAAGGCAAGATTCTGGTGGCATGGAATGAAACGGGAGATAGGCACGTTTGTTGCTAAGTGTGACATATGCCAGAGGGTCAAGGCTAAGCATGAGCGACCTGCTGGGCTATTGCAACCTCTCAAGTTGCATGAATGTAAGTGGGATAAAGTCGGGATGGATTTCATCACCGGTTTGCCAAGGTCAAGCAAGGGACATGATTCCATTTGGGTCATTGTCGACCACCTGACCAAGGTAGCCCACTTCATTCCCGTCAGAACCACCTACGATGGAAGCCAGCTCGCGAACCTCTACATCAACCGGATTGTGAGCCTTCACGGAGTTGCAAAGGAGATTGTGTCCGATCGAGGAACCCAATTCATCTCAAGATTCTGGAAGAAGTTTCAAGAAGCTATGGGAACCAAACTCTCCTTCAGCACTGCTTTTCACCCCCAGACCGGTGGGCAAACGGAACAAGTAAATTAGATACTTGAAGATATGCTCCGCGCTTGTGTTTTGGCATATGGAGTCAAGTGGGAAGATTGCCTACCGTTCTCCGAGTTCTCCTACAACAACAACTATCAGTCGAGTCCTCAGATGGCACCATTTGAGGTGTTGTATGGACGCAAGTGTCGTACTCCCCACAACAAGTCAAAGACCGGAGAAGGATTGGTTTTGGGACCAGATATCCTCTGCGAAGCCTAAGAGAAAGTTCAACTCGTCCGAGAACATCTGGAGGCCGCCAAATCAAGACAGAAGAGCCACACCAACTCTCACCGCCGAGAGGTGAACTTCTGTGTCGGTGACCATGTCTACCTCAGGGTCACGCCTCTCAAGGGAACCAATCGCTTCCACGTCAAAGGAAAGCTCGCACCAAGATACATCGGCCCCTTCAAGATCACTGCTACGCGTGGAGAAGTTGCCTACCAATTAGAGATACCTTCCGAGCTGTCGGATGTGCACAACGTCTTCCACATGTCACAACTCCTGAAGTGCCTCCAAGTTCCCAACCGCCCTGACCCCTACAAGGACATCGACCATCAAGCCGTCGATCTTCAGCCAGACCTCACTTATCGTGAGAGGCCAGTTCGAATTTTGGATGAAGCCGAGCGTTGCACCCGAAGCCACACCATCAAGTACTACAAGGTCCAGTGGAGCAACCACACTGAAGCTGAAGCAACCTGGGAGCGTGAAGATTATCTTAGATCGGAGTTCCTGCATCTTTTTAGCGCTTAGCCTAGGAATCTCGGGGACGAGATTCTTGTAAGGGGGGAAGGTCTGTCACACCCTGTGTTTGTAGCACATTGTTATGTTTGGGTTTATAAAATTTGGAGCCAACTAAAACTTTTTCAAGGTGCTTGTGCTTGTTTGCTATGTTGTTTGCTTGTTTGATGATTGTGTCATATGGCACTGCTAGGTTCTATTCCACTTCAAATTCATCTTCCATGTCCTCAAACCTCTTTCCCAATGATCATGCCATGTGAATAGTGCCCAAAACTATTTTGATCAAATTTTGTGTTAACCAAAAATGATTTGTTCAAATTAGGTATTCAAAACCCCCTGAAATGAGGTTTGCACTTCAAGTCTTCAAATTAGTTGGACCCTTCTTTTCCAAAGGCTTTATTTCAAACTTACTATATATATGACTTCCCAAAACCACCAAATATTATTTTTTAAAGATTATTTTCATATTTTATTTAAAGGATTTTTTCTTAAGGCCAGAAATGGTTTTTACTAGGGAAAACATATTTAAATACTTTGAAAATATTTGAGAAAATTTAGAGAAACTCAGTGGACATATATTTTCCATATATATGAGTTTCAACACAAGGGCATGATCAAATCATAGGCAAAACCCCTCAAAACCCTTTCTATTCAAATCAAACTTTTGGAATATTTCTATAAGAAATATTATCAATAAATTCCAATAAAATTCTATCAAGTCAACACTATCATAGGTGATGATCTTGCAAAGTTTCATCTCAACCAAAGTTGGTTTGATTCATCAAACCATCCCAAAACCATTCGTGTCCAGAATCAAATTTGAGCAACTTTACATTGTGAAGTGTTCCCCATTGGCCTCAAACTTTGTGGGCATGCTCTAATGGCAAAAGAGTGATGATACACTAAGTGGTGCATCAAGGGTAAAAGCCTAGCATCAATGGATCTATAGAAATCTGATTCTGCTAATTTCTAGGGTTTATCAAATCACCATTGTCAACTTTTTCCCCTTGGGCTCAAACTTGGAGAAACCTCTCATCTTTACCTAGCCTTTGACCCTGCTGAGTATCTCAATAAGTTGGTAACACCTTCTTGCCCAAAACCTTACCAAACACCTTCTGGTGATTTGGTAAAACCAACTTTTCCACCTCTTTCCCTTTTACCCTTGCTCCCAACTTTTTACCACAGCCTCTGGTAAGTGCCTTGCACCTCCAGTAAAAGTCCCAAGCCATAAGGACACTATGAGGTGGGGTAAACCCCTATTTTCACCCCTGGACACCATCTTTTTCTATATTTCCCTTTCCCTTTCTTTTCTCCCTAGCCCTGCTTAGCCTCTAAGGCATCGAAAGAGCATTTCCAGGCTTTCCAGCAGCTAGTGCACAAGGTGGGGCACCCCAGAGCACGCAGGCAATGGCAATGCCGGCCATACGCATGCTCTGGAGCGTGCTACAGTGTGCTCCCGCACTATAGCCGCTGCCCAATGGCCAACCCCGACCACCTTGGGCATCCCTTGCGTGTCCCCTGAGGCGCCCTCGGCGTCCGTGACACACCAAGCTGTCGGCCCCCTCCTCTCTCCTCCTCCCCTTCGACCGCGCGTGCCGAGTGCTGCCCGGCACGGCCAACCCGCGACCTCGCACGTGCACCTTCCTCTCTCTCCGCCATTGCTCCCGCTCGTCGTAGACCGACCCCAGGAGCACCACGAGCTACCCCGCGAGCCCTCTCTCCCCTGGCCTCGCCTCAACCTCGCAGGCGCACGGGTCCATGATGCACCGCCCCCTTCTTCAATTTAAGCCCCTCGGGCCTCTCTCTCTCCCCTCCTCTGGCCGCCTCTCATCCTCCATAGACTGCCCCGAGCCCCCTTTGGAGCCCCCCGAGCACCAGTGCTCGAAATCGACCGAGGCGCCGCCGTGGCGGAGCTCCATCGATCTCGGGACACAGGCCCGCTCCAGCGCTCTGCTCTCCTCCTTTGAGCCCACAGCTATCTCGGGACACCACCATTTTTATTGCATGTCATATAGCACTTTACTTTCATCATATTTGATCTTGTGATGTGGTGTTCCCATTTCGGTGGGATGCCTCCGGTACTTCTCCATTGACACTTGCATCATGGATGACCCTACCACCTTATGAGGGTTGTGCGGGTGGGTGTAGTTAGGATGCTAGTAGATGCTATGCAAGTGGGATCGGGATCTATGCATTGTGATGGGAAGAAAGAAATGATTTCAAAGACTTTTTCAAAAACCCCATCGGGTGCCACTAATGCCCGAGGGAGATGTTGATGAGATGGGTGACCACTTGAGAAATAAGTGGTGTGCCGGAACAAGATGAGGATGTGTTTTTGAAAACGGAGGGTTTATGATTTGTCGACCGTGCCAACCTTACATGCGCAACCACGATACCCCTTGTGGGACGGGGCTTTTTTGATTACCTTTTTGGGTACTGGTAAGGAGCCCGCATTACTAGTGGCGGGAGTGGCATGGTCACTCTCGATACGGGGTCGTACTGGTATGTACGATCATGCGCTGTCTTCACAGGTACCGGGCACACCGTTGGTCCCCTCATGGATGGTATGATTAGATCAAGGCTCATGTGATGTACATCATGAGGGCTAGGTACCAATCGAGTGGACTCTTTGTTTAGTATCACTGGGGGAAAGGCTTTATTCGGGTGCTTACCTCGGGTATGTTATATACCGCGAGTCGTGGATGACACGGAAGTTCCCCGAGTCTTGTGGGTAAAGTGTGCAACCTCTGTAGAGTGTAAAACTATTCGGATAGCCGTGTCCACGGTCAAGGACAGTTGGGTGGTGCTGCTTATGCCATGTCTGAATGTTTTCGCAAAAACTTGGTGTGAGTATGGGTGTGATGGTGACAAGAGGTCACATGAACTAAGTCCGATGGCTTAGCATGATGAATGAACATGAGATGTTCTACCCCTACTAATGATGATATTGGTAATTTGATCACATGGATACGTTCTAGTTGTTGATGCATGATCACTAGTTACTTGATCATGTCATCGCATACAAAATTAGCTTTCTGCAACCTACTTAGTGCTATATCATGCCTCATTGTTACCTTGTTCCACAACTTGGGTTGCTTGCGAGTACATTCAAAGTACACATTGGCTGGCCACTAGTTATTTAATTGGCCAGGCATGGAAGAACAGGAGTATGTTGAAGAGTTCATTGGAGACGAACATGCGAACTAGGATGCTTCCCAGTCAGAATGCATGTAGGTTAAGGCAGATGGCATGGGTTCATGCTTTCGATCAAGATTTCCGCTGCTTGTTCTATTTTAAGTGTTTGGCCCGTGTGGCCCTATATATGTAAGACCTGACCTTCATGGTCTTTATTTGTGTAAGACGTTAAGTGTGCATGTAAGACTCTTGTTATTCAGCTTCTGTGTGTTCAGTGAGCAATGATCTCTAGGATCACTGTACACGTGCATTCGGTGATCACGACTTATGAGTTGGGGTCCCCACAGTGCACCCTGCTTTCCTTCGTTGGAGATGCTCTGCCCCGATCTCCTTCCTTTTGGTGCCACTGCCTCCACCCGAGCCCTCCCCCTATAAATACCTCACCCCTCAACCCGTTCCTCGCGAAAACCTTAACCCCTAGTCCCTCCTCTCACCAGAATTTCTCACTAGAGTTGGCCGAAGCCATCGACGTCCTCAAGCTCGCCCCCTCGATGCAGTCTTCCCCAAGCCTCGTTGAGACGACCTCCAAACTCGCCTTGCAGCACCGCATCAACCGGACCGCTCCGCCGTCGCCCTCAACCACCGGAGGCACCTTGCCAATGACGCTCGAGCCATCGCCTCGCCATCTTCTTTAGCACCGACACCGTGAACTATCGCCGTAAGCTCCCGTAGATCTTATCCATCTGATTTGCCACGAGCGGTTAGGATTAGATCATTTTTTTCTTTCAAACCATTTTTCTCTTAGATCTCGGTCGTCCGCCCCTTTAGCCGCGTAGCGAACATCCGTACCAACCACATGGCGCCACATGTCGCGTAGCCGATCCGTAGTTTTTTTTGTTTGTGTTTTCAAAAATAGATTTGTTTCTCTTTTTGTTTTAGCCACGTATTTTATGTTTTTAATCCAAATTGAGTGACTCTTTTCGCATTAGGTCACAAATTTTACAAAGTTTGTATACGATTCAACAGTTTTCCAATTTGAGTACTTTAAATTTGAATTTGATCAAATTTGATTTGAAGACTAAATTCTATTATCTTTTGTTTGAAAATAGATGTTTTGTTGATTGTTTTTGCACTATGTGACTAAAATAGTTGTTTATACACTAGCACTTCACTTTTTATTTTGGTTTATTTTAAAATTTAATTATATCAAAAACAATACTATTTTGATTAGTTTAATTAATTCTTTTTTCTTTTAGTTTTTAATTGATTTAGTTAATTTTCTTTTGTCACTTTTGACAAGTTTTTTTGTTTCCCTTAGTCAAGAGTAGCCACTTTTATTTGTTAGGTAAAATAATTTTTACTATTTTGTGTCTTTAGTTTTGTGCTAAAACTTGTATATGTCATAAAATGAGTTTTATAAAAGCTTTTTAGTTGATTCTTGTTGCTAGGGAAATATATTGTAAAAATACTTGTTTATTTATAAGTTTATTATTTTCTTTTCTGTTAATTTATTTTTTTACATTTTCTTTGTTGCTAAGTTTTACTTAGGACAAAAACTATTTTTGTTGTTTGTAGTAAAGTCCTATAGTTTCCCTTAGGGTTTTTCTTTGGATTTCCTTGAAGTTTTCTTTGGATTTTTATTTGGTTTTCTTATTGTTTTCTTTTTCTTTTTTTTGGCTTTTAAAATGATTGTTAGAATTGCTTGCTAGAGTATATGCTTATGTGAATGCAATGTTTGACTCTATAGATTTTCATCGTAGAGTTAGGAATAGTTCTATCAAGTTTTCTGACAGTGGTATTATCTTCATCAACTAATACCAGGCAAGTTCACTTTGACCATATTTTCATACCTATGTTTATTGCATTTAGTGTCACAATTTCAACAATTGCTCCAGTAGTATATTGATTCTTGTAGTTGAGTAGAAGCATGAGGTAGGAACCCACACCCCTAAGCCCAAACAATGTTATTTATGTTAATGCTACACTATAGTAGACGGGGATTGGCATGAGTGTTCATGAGTGGTGTGAGAAGGAGGACTCTACGCCAATGATGACAACTTCAAGATGTCAACTTCAAAGCCTGCATCTTCAAGACCTTAAGACTTCAAGACCCAAGAAAAGAATTCAATACACACTACTGGGTGGAGGATAGTTTTGAACAACACCCTGGAGTAACCTGTGGAAGACCCGGGATGCATGGAGAAGCGCCAAATTATCTTGCGGAAAGCTTCACCCAGACTTAAATAGATGGAAGAATACTTCATGCCCGGAAGCTTACATGTACAGCCACAAGTCATTATGTGCTCTGCCTTGGTTGACCTTAGTTATGACTCTGGTTGTGACGGTGCTAGCAGGTGTAGTCGACGGTAGGATTGGATGGGCACCGGACAATGGCGAATGCTTTGAAAGACCATGTTTCATTTGTCCTATTCTCAAACACCCGACACTACGAAGATTTACAAGGAGGGAACGATTCTTTTGGATGAAGTGCACAACACTCTACAGAGTTAAAACCTAATTGATTAGTCATGTCCCCAATTATGGACAATTTGAGCCTCTGGACATGGATCTATCTCCAAACTCTCAACACCAGACTGATAACTAATTTTGGAAACTTACAATACTTGTGGGCTATGATACATCGGTTGGCCCAACACGAGTTAGGGAACGTTGTCTGTAGTGAAGACCCTGTTAGGGAACGTTGCATGGGAAACAAAAAAATTCCTACGCACACGCAAGATCTATCCATGGAGATGCATAGCTACGAGAATGAGAGTGGATCCACATACCCTTGTAGATTGCTAAGCGGAAGCGTATATAACGCGGATGATGTAGTTGTACTCTTCACGATCCAATCGCGATCTAATCCAATCTAGTGCCAAGCAGATGGCACCTCCGCGTTCAGCACACGTGTAGCTCGATGATGTCTCCTCCTTCTTGGTCCAGCAAGAGAGGGAGGATAAGTGGATGGGATCTCAACCAACACGACGGCATGGTGGTGATGGTGGTGTCGCAATGCCGACAAGGCTTTGCCAAGCGCCTCCAGAACGACGTACAAGGGAGAAACGAGAGAGACGGGAGGAGGGCCATGGCCGTGGGAGATCCCCTTGACCCCTTGACCCTACCCACCTTTATATAGGCATGGGAGAGGCTGGTGTCTGATGTCTACTACACAACCTTCTTCTTGTAGACTCGTGTTGGGCCTCCAAGCGCAGAGTTTTTTAGGACAATGGCAATTTTCCCTCAAGTGGATGACCTAAGGTTTATCAATATGTGGGAGGCATAGGATGAAGATGGTGTCTCTCGAACAACCCTGTAACCAAATAACAAAGAGTCTCTTGTGTCCCCAACACACCCAATACAATGGTAAATTGTATAGGTGCACTAGTTCGGTGAAGAGATGGTGATACAAGTGCAATATGTATGGTAGATATAGGTTTTTGTAATCTGAAAATATAAAAACAGCAAGGTAAAAAATAGTAAACAACGAGAAAAACGTTGTATAAATGCTTGCAAACAAGGCCTAGGGTCCATACTTTCACTAGTACAATGTCTCTCAACATTATTGACATAGTTGAATCATATGTAAACACCTCTCGTGCGACAAAGAGTTCACTCCAAAGTCACAAATAGCGGAGAACTAATGAAGAAGTTATTGTAGGGTACGAAACTACCTCAAAGTTATCTTTTCCGATCAATCTTATGAGCTATCCCTATAAGGTCACAAACAGCCCTAGAGTTCGTACCAAAATAACACCTTAAGATACATATCAACCAAAACCCTAATGTCACCTAGATACTCCAATGCCACCTCGAGTACCCGTGGGCTTCATTATACGATATGCATCACATAATTTCAGATTCATCATGTTCAATCCAACACAAAGAACTTCAAAGAGTGCCCCAAAGTTTCTACCAGAAAGTCAAGACGAAAACATGTGCCAACCACTATGCATAGATTCCCAAGGCACGGAACCCGCAAGTTGATCACCAAAACATACATCAAGTGTATCAATAGAACATCCCATTGTCACCACAGATATCCCATCACAAGACATACATCAAGTGTTCTCAAATCCTTAAAGACTCAATCCAATAAGTAAACTTCAAAGGGAAAACTCAATTCATCACAACTAGATAGAGAGTGGAAACACTCCATATGATTCAATCTATATCAATAAAGCTCGTGGTACATCAAGATCGTGCCATCTCAAGAACACGAGAGAGAGAGAGAGAGGGAGAGAGAGAACATACACTCATCCCCAAGGGTGAACTACTCCCTCATCATCATGGAGACCGCCAGGATGATGAAGATGGCCTCCGGTGATGGTTTCCCCCTCCGGCAGGATGCCGAAACAGGCTCCCAATTATTTTTTCTTGGCTCTGGAGGTTTGCGGCGATGAAACTCCCGATCCTGCATTTTTTTTACAATTTATAGGAATTTATGGCGGTGGAAACGAATCGGGATGGGCCACGAGGGAGTCACAAGCCTGGTGGGCACGTCTAGGGGGGTGGCCGCGCCCCTGAGTCTTGTGACTACCTCGTGGGTCTCTTCTGGTCCATAAAAAATCACCATAAATTTTTATTCCATTTGGACTCCGTTTGATATTCCTTTTCTGTAAAAGCCCAAAACAAGGAAAAAACAGAAACTGGCACTGGGCTCTAGGTTAATAGGTTAGTCCCAAAAATAATATAAAGTTGTGGTAAAATGATTGTAACACATGCAAGAATGATAATATAACAACATGGAACAAGCAAAAATTATAGATACATTGGAAATGTATCGGCATCCCCAAGCTTAATTCCTGCTCGTCCTCGAGTAGGTAAATGATAAAAACATAATTTTTGATGTCGAATGTTGCCTAACTTGTTCATCATATTCTTTTCTTCTTGTATAGCATGGACATTTGGACTTGTAAATGATTCAAAGCAAGAGTCTGGTTTTAGCATAATGACTTCAATACTCAAGCATGTCAACAAGCAACCATGTCTTTCAAAATATCAACACTAAAGAAAGTTATCCCTAGCCCATCATGCTCAATCATTGACCCATTCATGAATCACACTCAAATATTAGCTATGCCCAATGCTCAAGTACGATCATAGTGCCCTCTAGTTGGTGCTTATAAGAGAAGATGGAGACTCAAAGCAAAAATAAAAATTGCATAAAGTAAATAGATAGGCTCTTCGCAAAAGGAAGTACGGATTTGTAGAGGTGCCAGAGCTCGAGGTTTATATTGAGAGAGAAAAATATTTTGAGTGGCATGCTTTTCTTGTTAACGAAAACTACGAACAAGCTCACAATACTTTCCATGCTAGATACATTATAGGCGGTTCCCAAACAGAATAGTAAAGTTTTCACTCCCCCTCCACCAATCAATCACACTCCACGGCGAGCCGAATCCACGGGTACCGTCCATACCAACAACATTCCTGGGGGAGTTTTTTTAATTATTTGCATTTTTCTTTCTTTGAATTCGGGACTGGGAATCCCTATTACCAGCCACTTTCTCATGAATGATAGTGAATCAACACATATCATGAGAATAACACACCTAGCATGCAAAAATATTGGATACTCCCCACCGTTTGATGAGCGATATGGGCACACAAAAGAGAAAATTATTTTGAAGATTTAGAGATGGAACATACAAATTTGCTTGGAATGTCATGGAAATACCGCATATAAGTAGGTATGGTGGACTCATAATACAAAACTTGGTTTAAGGAATTTTGATGCACAAGTAGTATTTCTACTTAGTACATACGAAGGCTAGCAAATAGATTGGGAAGCAACCAAACCGAGGAACGAAAAATCACATAAGTGAGCATTGAGTCATAACTAACACCGAATAATGCACCACAAGTAGGATGTAACTTCATTGCGTCACTATTTACTTTCATGCATGCACAGGGAATCACAAACCTTAACACCAATATTCTTACTAAGCATAATTACTCACTAACATGACTCACATATTAATATCATCATGCTTCAAAACTATTACAAAGAATCAAGTTTAATTTGTGCAATGATCTTCATGAAAGTTTTTTATTATATCCTCCTTGGAAACCTATCACTTTGGGACTAGTTTCATATATTTCCATTGCTTTTTGGCAAGCTCAAACAAATTTCAATGAAGCGCATGGGCAAATGACAAGCTACTCTCAAAAGGTATAAGTGAAGGTTAATGAGTAGTCAAACAATTAAGTAGCTATGTGAGGAATCTCTCTCCCTCAATGAATATTTTCAGATCTTAAGTACATTATTCAAACAGCAAGAAAAAATAAAAATAGCACTCCAAGAATAGCACGCATCATGTGAACGAATAAAAATTTCGGCTCAACATAGGCTAACCGATAATTGTTGATAAACAGAGGTGGGATGCGTAGCATACCCAAGCTTAGATGCTTGATATTTCTTGAAATATTTAGTTGGGGTGCCTTGGGCATCCCCAAGCTTGAGCTTTTGTATCTTTTTCAATCCTCTCATACCACGGTTTCACCTATTCTCAAAAACTTCATCCACACAAAACTCAAAAAGAACTCGTGAGATAGGTTAGTACACATAATAATAAATCAACTTTTTATGTACTGCCAAGATAAGTTACATAATAATTTTAAAACATTAGGTACTGTATACTATCATTTCCACAATTTATATCTACAAATATAGGCTATGGAACCTATAGGATAAGTAGATGACGAAACTATAACAGCAATCTGTCTAAACAAAACAGTCTGTACCAATTTGTGAAAACAGTGTACTTCTGAAACTCAAAAAATTATGAAACTTTAGTACATGCTATAAAATTTATATTAACATACTGTGTAAAAAATTCATAAACTTTCCACGTTCCAGTAAAATACGAAAATTCAAACACTACAGCCAAAGTTTCTGTTTTTACACAGCACTCATCAAAACATGCAATGCAAGTATCCTAAGGCAATTCTTGGAACTTTTTATTGAAAAAAAAGATTATAAATAACACATAAAATATAAAAACAAAATAAAATTATGCTCCAAGAAAAACTCGTACTATGTGACGAATAAAAATATAGCTCCAAGTAAGATATACTGATAGTGTTGAAGATGAAAGAGGGGATGCCTTCCAGGGCATCCCCAAGCTTAGGCGCTTGAGTATTCCTAGGATATTACCTTGAGGTGACTTGGGAATCCCCAATATTAGGTTCTTGTCACTCCTTATTCTTCTCATATCGGTGTCTCACCCAAAACTTGAAAACTTCAATCACACAAAACTTAACAGAACTTCATAAGATGGGTTAGTGTAATAAAGATAGATCATTCACTTAGATACTGTCAATACATGATTCATAATTATTCCCACATTATACCTACTGTATTCCATCATTCCCAAAATTTATATTACTCAATATAAGCTATAGGAACACTTGAAACAAGCAAACTATGAATGCAAAACAGAATCTGTCAAAAACAGAACAGTCTGTAAAGATCTGAATGATCACTATACTTCCCTGACTCTAAAAATTCTTAAAAATTATTAAAACTCAAGTAATTTTCATATAAAGTTTTTGTGAAAATTTAATAATTTTTTGACTCTCTATTAAAAGCATATAATTCATATAGTGGACGCAAGACTTTCTGTTTTCGCACAGAATCAAACAAACAAGTATCCACACTATCCCAAAGGATTTACTTGGCACTTTATTGAAATAAAAGAAACAAAACATGATTAATCCAGTAGCTTAATAATGTAAACACACAAAAACAGTAAGTTAAAGTATTGGGTTGTCTCCCAACAAGCACTTTTCTTTAATGCCTTTTAGCTAGGCATGATGATTTCAATGATGCTCACATAGGAATAGTAATTAAAACATGCAAAAGAGCATAATGAATCTCATGACAAGCACATTTAAATATAACACACTTCCTATGCATAGGTATATTGTGATCACACAATTTATGGGAACAAGAATCATCTAGGATAGGAAGGCAAAACAACTATAATTTCAAAACTTTGAACACATAGAGAGGAAACTTGATATTATTGCAATTCCTACAAGCATATGTTCCTCCCTCATAATAATTTTCAGTAGCATCATGAAGAAATTCCACAATATAACCAGCACATAAATCATTATTTTTATGATGCACAAGCATAGAAAATTTTTCACTCTCCACATAAGCAATTTTCTTCTCATTCAAAATAGTGGGAGCAAACTCAACAAAATAACTATCATGACAAACTTGATTGACATAACCACTTTGAATATTAAAATCATGATGACATGTTTCATGGTTACCATTACTCTATATAGCATACGTGTCATCACAATAATCATCATAAGTATCAACTTTGTTCTCATCATAGTCAATTGAAACCTCTTCCGAAATAGTGGAATCATTAATAAATAAAGTAGTGACCTCTCCAAATCCACTTTTATAATTATAATAAGTTTCAACACCCTCCAAAATAGAGGTATAATTATTATCTAAAGTTGACACTCTTCCAAACCACCTTTCATAAATATTGCAATCATCATAAATAGGGGGTATGCTATCATCATAATAAATTTGCACATCAAAACTTGGGGGACTAAAAACATCATCTTCATTAAACATAGCATCCCCAAGATTGGGACAAACATTAATTGCAGGAAATAGATTCTCAAACATGTCATTCTCATCAAACATAGCATCGCCAAGCTTTTGGATTTGCATAACATAAGCATAATCACTCTCACCATTAATAGTATGAATAGCACCAATCGTATAACAATTATTATCATCACAATTTTCTAAGTTGGTGCCAAAAAGATTTTCAAGATTATAAGGGGTGTCATTATTTGGGAAAGGTACCTCTTTACCTTTACTTTTCCTTCTTTTCTTCTTCTTCACCACATTTTGTGTGGGTTTATTTAATTTCTTCAAGCTTCTTTTCGAAGAGATTGGTTGAATAAAAAGCTCCTCCTCATTACCTAATTCATCATAAGAAAAAAATAGGAGGATATTGGGAGACCTCTTCCCCTTCATTAGTATTCTCTTCATATAATATTTGTTTTCTTGTCTTTAAGTAATTGGCAATATAAGGATTCTCAATACAATTTACCACGCAATACATATAGATTTCATTTAGATCAAAATCAATCACTTTCATGAGAGCCCATGTTGGAACATCCTTAGTTTCACGTTTCATTTCTTCAATGCCCCAAAGTAGACTAAGTTCATTATGATGCTCAAGGGTAATGAGGTTATCACAATTTTTGGACACAATTAGATCATGAAATAATTCACATTGGAAACTATAATGACCATGTTCATTGCAAAGTTCACAAGGACAGCGAGAAATCTGAAGTCTTTCAACACAAACATATAGGCTCTCTTGCAACCATTTAGCTTTTAAATACATGTGCCTCTTACAAAATCCATCTTCCCTTTTAGGCATGTCTTGACAAACTCTATGCACGCCACAAAAATTGACGTGCTTATAAGAAATCTTTTTATCATGAGTAGTCCAATCATCATTAGTACTATGGATATTCAAAGAATTCATACTAACAACATTGCAGTCATGCTCATAACTCAAAGATTTAGTGCCAAACATTTTAATAACTTCTTCTTCTAACACTTGAGCACAATTTTCCTTTCCATCATTTTCACAAAAGACAATAAAAAGATGAAGCATATGAGGCAACCTCAATTCCATTTTTTGTAGTTTTGTTTTATAAAACCAAAATAGTGAAAAACAAGAAACTAAAAGATTTTATTTCAAGATCTAAAGATATACCTTCAAGCACTCACCTCCCCGGCGACTGCACCAGAAAAGAGCTTGATGTCTACTACACAACCTTCTTCTTGTAGACTTGTGTTGGGCCTCCAAGCGCAGAGTTTTGTAGGACCTAAGGTTTATCAATCCGTGGGAGGAGTAGGATGAAGATGGTCTCTCTCGAAAAACCCTACAACCAAATAACAAAGAGTCTCTTGTGTCCCCAACACACCCAATACAATGGTAAATTGTATAGGTGCACTAGTTTGGCGATGATATGGTGATACAAGTGCAATATGGATGGTAGATATAGGTTTTTGTAATCTGAAAATATAAAAACAGCAAGGTAACAAATAGTAAACAACGAGAAAAATGTTGTATAATGCTTGGAAACAAGGCCCAGGGTCCATACTTTCACTAGTACAATTTCTCTCAACATTATTGACATAGTTGAATCATATGTAAACACCTCTCGTGCGACAAAGAGTTCACTACAAAGTCACAAATAGCGGAGAACTAACAAAGAAATTATTGTAGGGTAAGAAACCACCGCAAAGTTATCTTTTCCAATCAATATTATGAGCTATCCCTATCAGTGTCACAAACAATCCTAGAGTTTGTACTAAAATAACACCTTAAGATACACATAAACCAAAACCCTAATGTCACCTAGATACTCCAATGTCACCTTGAGTACCCGTGGGCTTGATTATATGATATGCATCACATAATTTCAAATTCATCATGTTCAATCCAACACAAAGAACTTCAAAGAGTGCCCCAAAGTTTCTATCAGAAAGTCAAGACGAAAACATGTGCCAACCCCTATGCATAGATTCCCAAGGTCACGGAATCCGCAAGTTGATCACCAAAACATACATCAAGTGTATCAATAGAACATCCCATTGTCACCACAGATATCCCATTGCAAGACATACATCAAGTGTTCTCAAATCCCTAAAGACTCAACCCGATAAGTAAACTTCAAAGGGAAAACTCAACTCATCACAACTAGATAGAGAGGGGAAACACTCCATATGACTCAATCTATATCAATAAAGCTCGCAGTAAATCAAGACTGTGCCATCTCAAGAACACGAGAGAGAGAGATCAAACACATAGCTACTGGTACATACCCTCAACCCCGAGGGTGAACTACTCCCTCCTCGTCATGGAGACTGTCGGGATGATGAAGATGGCCTCCGGTGATGGTTTCCCCCTCTGGGAGGGTTCCGGAACGGGCTCCTAATTAGTTTTTCATGGCTCTGGAGGTTTGCAGCGGCGGAACTCCCGATATAGGTTCTACGTTGGCTTTTTTACAATTTATAGGAATCTATGGCGGTGGAAACGAGTCAAGATGGGCCACGAGGGAGTCACAAGCCTCATGGGCACGCCCAGGGTGGTGGACGCGCCCCTGGGGCTTGTGACTGCCTTGTGGGTCTTTTGGCCCAACTCCGATGCTCCGTGTGTCTCTTATGGTCCATAAAAAATCACCGTAAATTTTTATTCCGTTTGGACTCCATTTGATATTCCTTTTCTGTAAAACCCAAAACAAGGAAAAATAGAAACTGGCACCGGGCTCTGGGTTAATAGGTTAGTCCCAAAAATAATATAAAGTTGTGGTAAAATGATTGTAAAACATCCAAGAATGATAATATAACAACATGGAACAAACAAAAATTATAGATACATTGGAGACGTATCAGTGTCTTTCCCTCCAAGCTCCTAGGGTTGTTGGTCAAGGGGGAGGAAGGAAATCCCTCATTTCCTTCCCCACCGATCACTATCCCCCTTTTTGGGGATCTGGATCTTATCCTTTCGGGATATGATCATGTTCCTTTTAAGGGGGATCTTGATGCGCCTAGACCAGGGGTGTGGGGACTTCCCCACTACCAACGTCCATGTGGGTTCCCATGCAGTTGGGCCCAACTCCGGAACCTTCTAGAACCTTCTCAGTACAATACCGAAAAATCATGAATAATTTAACCCAAAATATGACTTCTCATATATAAATATTTTCCTCCGAACCATTCCGGAGCTTCTCGCAACTTCTGGAATCTCATCCAAGACTCCGAACAACATTCGATCACCAATATACATATCCCAATACTACTATAGCATCATCGAACGTTAAGCTTGCGGACCCAGTGGGTTCGAGAATCATGTAAACATGACCGAGACACCTCTCGGGTCAATCACCAATAGTGATACCTGGATGCCTATATTGGTTCCTACATATTCCACGAAGATCTTTATCGGTCGAACCATGATGCCAAGGATTCAATGGGTCCCGTATGCAGTTCCCTTTGTCCAGCGGTATGTTACTTGCCCAAGATTTAATCGTCGATATCCCCATACCTTGTTCAATCTCGTTACCGTCAAGTCTCTTTACTTTTTATGTAATGCAAGATCCTGTGACTAACTCCTTAGTCATATTTCTTGCAAGCTTCTTGTGATGTTGTATTACCAAGAGGGCCCAGAGATACCTCTCCGTCATACGGAGTGACAAATCCCAGTCTCAATCCACGCCAACCCAACAGACACCCTCAGAGATACCTGTAGAGCACCTTTATAGTCACCCAATTACGTTGTGACATTTGATACACACAAGGCATTCCTATGGTGTCAAGGAGTTGCATCAGTTAGGAATCTTTGATCAACGAGCTAGTCCAGTAGAGGCTCACTAGGGACACGGTATTGTCTATGTATCCACACATGTATTTGAGTTTCCAATCAATACAATTATAGCATGGATAATAAAAGATTATCATGAACAAGGAAATATGATAATAAATAATTTATTATTGCCTCTAGGGCATATTTCCAACAGTCTCCCACTTGCACTAGAGTCAATAATCTAGTTCACATCACCATGTGATTTACACCCAATGAGTTCTGGGTTTTGATCATGTCTTGCTTGTGAGAGAGGTTTTATTCAATGGGTCTACAACATTCAGATCCGTGTGTACTTTCCAAATATCTATGTCATACTGTAGATTTTTCTACCACACTCCACTTAGAGCTATTCCAAATGACTGCTCCACTATATGTATCCGGATAGCTACTCAGAGTCATTGGGATTTGTGTCAAAGCTTGAATCTACGTAACCCTTTACGACAAACTCTTATATCACCTCCATAATCGAGAAAAATTTCCTTAGTACTCTAGTTACTAAGGATAATTTTGATCGTTGTCCAGTGATCCACTTGGATCACTGTTGTACCCCTTGACAGACTCATGGCAAGGCACACACCAGGTGCGGTACACGGCATGGCATACTATATAGAGCCTATCGGTAAGGCATAGGGGACGACCTTCGTCCTTTCTCTTTCTTCTGTCGTGGTCGAGCTTTAAGTCTTACTCAACTTCACACCTTACAAATCGGTCTAGAACTACTTCTTGGACTGATCCATTTTGAACTCTTTCAAAATCTTGTCAAGGTATGTACTCATTGAGAAATCTTATCAGGTGTCTTGATGTATCTCTATAGATCTTGGTGCCCAATATTCAAGTAGCTTTATCCAGGTCTTCCTTTGAAAAACTCCTTTTAAACAACCCTTTATGCTTTCTAGAAACTCTACATCATTTCTGATCAACAATATGTCATCCACATATACTTATCAAAAATTCTATAGTGCTCCCACTCACTTTCTTGAAAATACAAGTTTCTTACAAACTTTGTATAAACCCAGAAGCTTTTATCACCTTATCAAAGCATATATTCCAACTTCGGGATGCTTGCTCCAGTCCATAGAAGGATTGATGGAGCATGCATACCTTTTAGCATCCTTAGGACTAACAAAACCTTCTGGTTGTATCACATACAACCTTTCCTCAAGAAAACCGTTAAGGAAATGATGTTTTGACATCCGTCTGCCAGATTTCATAATCGAAAAATGCAGCAACTGCTAACATAATTCTAACACACTTCAGCATTGCTACGGGTGAGAGAGTCTCATCGTAGTAAACTCCTTGAACTTGTCAGAAACTACTTTGCAACACGTCGAGCTTTATAAATGGTGACATTTACCATCGGCATCTATCTTCTTCCTAAAGATCCCTTTGTACTTAACGGCCTATCGTTCATCGGGCAAGTCTACCAAAGTCCATACTTGGTTTTCATACATAGATCCTATCTCGGATTTCATGGCTCCTAACCATTTGTTGGAATCCGGGTCCACCATCGCTTCTTCCTAGCTCATAGGTTCACTATTGTCTAACAACATGACCTCCAAGACAGGATTGTCATGCCACCTAGGGGCGGTACGAGTCCTTGTTGACCCATGAGGTTTCTTAGTAACTTGATTCTAAGTTTCATGATCCCATCATTAGCTTCCTCTTCAATTTTGTGTAGGCGTCGTAGAAACATCTTTTTGCGTCGTTCTACCATCTAACTGTAGTGATGGTTCAATAACCTAATCAAGTTCTACTTTCCTCCCACTCAGTTCTTTCGATAGAAACTCTTTCTCTAGAAAGGACCCGATTTTGGCAACAAACACTTTGCCCTCGGATCTAAGATAGAAGGTATACCCAAATGTTTCCTTAGGTATCCTATGAAGATGCATTTGTCTGTTTTGGATTCAAGCTTATCAGGTTAAAACCTTTTCACATAAGCATCACATTCCCAAACTCTAACAAATGACAACTTAGGTTTCTGCCAAAACCATAATTCATATGGTGTCATCTCAATGGATTTAGATGGTGACCTTATTAAAGTGAATGTTGTTGTCTAATGCATAACCCCAAAACGATAGTGGAAAAATAACAAGAGACATCATAGTACGCACCATATCCAATAGGGCACGACTACAACGCTTGGACATACCATTACACTGGTGTTCCAGGTGGCGTGAGCTATGAAACAATGTCCATGTTGTCTTAAGTTGCATACCAAACTCGTAACTCTGATATTCACCTTCACGATCATATCATAGATATTTTATCTTCTTGTCATGATGATCTTAAACTTCACTCTAAATTTTCTTGAACTTTTCAAACGTTTCAAACTTGTGTTTCATCAAGTAAATATACTAATACCTACTCAAATCATCAGTGAAGGTAAGAAAATAACGATATCGACTGCACGCTTCAACACTCATTGGACCGCATACATCAACATGCATTATTTCCAATACGTCACTTGCCATCTCCATCATATTGGAAAACGGGGTCTTAGTCATCTTGCCTATGAGGCATGGTCTGCATGCTCAACCGATTCAAAATCGAGTGAGTACAAAGATCCATCAACATGGAGTTTCTTCATGCGCTTTACACCAATATGACCTTAAGCGGCAGTGCCACAAGTTTGTGGTACTAGCATTATCTAATTTGTATCTTTTGGCATCAATATTATGAACATGTGTATCACCACGATCGAGATTCAATAAACCATTCACATTGGGGGCATTAGCATTGAAGGTATTATTCATGTAAACAGAATAACAATTATTCTCTCACGTAAATGAATAACTGTACTGGAATCAACATGATCTAATCATGTTCATGCTCAACCAAATAACATTTATTTAGGTTCAACACTAATCTAGAGGGTAGAGGGAGCGTGCGATGGTGATCACATAAACCTTGGAACCATTTCCCACGCGCATCGTCACTTTGTCCTTTGCCAGCCTCCGTCTATTTCGTAGTTCCCGCTTTGAGTTGCAAATATGATCAACCTAAGCGGTATCAAATACCCGAGCACTACAGCGAGATCTGGTAAGGTACACATCAATAACATGTATATCATATATACCTTGTTTGGTGTTGGCCGCCTTCTTGTCGGCCAAATACTTGGGGCAGTTCCGCTTCTAGTGACCAGTTCCCTTGCAATGAAAGCACTCAGTTTTTGGCTTGGGCCCAGCCACGGGTGTCTTCACAGGAGCAACAACTGGCTTGTCATTCATGAGGTTTCCCTTCTTGCCCTTGCACTTCTTGAAACTAGTGGTTTTACTAACCATCAACATTTGATGCTCCTGCTTGATTTCTACCTTCTTTGCGGTGTCAAATATCGTGAATAGCTCAGCGATCATATTTTCCATCCTTGGCATGTTTATAGTTCATCACGAAGCTCTAGTAGCTTTGTGGCAGTGACTTGGAGAACTATATCAATCACTATCTTATCTAGAAGATCAACTCCCACTCGATTCAAGCGATTGTAGCACCCAGACAATCTGGGCACATGCTCACCGATTGAGCTATTCTCCTTCATCTTGCAGGCAAAGAATGTTGTTGGAGGTCTCATACCTCTCAACACAGGCACGAGCCTGACATCCAGTTTCAGCTCTGTCGGTGCACTAGACTTTGGGCTCTCCAGTGCCCCTTACTCGTGCACGGGCAGTAGTAGCCACCCTGACGCCGAAGCCCAGCAGGTACTTGCCAGGTACAAGCACAAAAGAATCAAGACCGCTGGCAAAACCTTGTCGGAAGGGCTATTGAATCTTCAGGCAAGACAAGGCCCCGCCAGCGCATGGGCCAGGTGTCGATCCGCCTGGACGTGTGTCACGACATCGACGTTGGAGAGGGCTAAGCGGTGTCGGTGGGACGGGTTCCTGTCCCATCCCATAGACGGATAGATATGCCTCATGGTGCATTAAATGCGCCTGTCCTACTACGTCAGTGTTAGGTATGATAACACTATAGCTCTATACACCCCGTGTACGCACTATACGCCACTGTTGGGATCCCCTTCAGAGTATAAAAGGAGGCCCAGGGTGATACGGTAGAGGACTTTTGGACTTTTGGACTTTAGGACTTTTGACTCTCGGGTCTTTCTAGATGGTGCACGTGGTAGCTACTCACATCGCTCCTTTAGCTAGAACCCTAAGAATACTCTCAATACAACCAAGCAGGAGTAGGGTTTTATGCATCCTTGCGGCCCGAACCTGGGTAAGTTCCCCGCGTGCTGTTCATCAGACTTGCTCTTCGCGCGTGCATCCTCCCCTGCCGAATTGAAAGGGGTCCTTCGGATCCCATAGGTGCTCGTCCCCTGTGACATCTTTGGCGTGCCAGGTAGGGGGCACAGTCGTGCAAACCTATTCTGGTGATCAACGCGCCAGTTTCTTCATACTCATCATCACCATGGCACCCAAGAAGAAGGGCCTCACGGCAGTTGGCCCATCTGCATCCACTGTCCCTATATCTGCATAGACAGGCAACAGCGTGGATGCAGGTGGAGGAGGAGGCAGAGGTTTAGAACTTCCATGGCACTCTGGTGATCAAGGCCAAGCAAGCAGCGACGCATGCCACGGAGACATCCATGATAGCGGCAGGAACCCCCGCGCCATTGGGTCTCAGGACGGAACTGTACCGCCTGCGGGTGGTATGGTAAACTCCGGGGACAGAAGGGTATCTTCCAGAATGCCTCCGCTGGAGCCTCCGCCACGGCCTTCTCAGGATGCGCACGGTGAGTCGCGTCATGGCACCTATAGTTCTCAATGTCCCCATGGAAAAGCTCCTGCGCATCACTTCCAAGGTGTGCAGGACCAGCATGCTCGCCAGCATGCTAGCGGGAGTGACGTGCCGACGCGGGACCGCGGCAGTGCTCCTTCTAGCACGGTTAGAAGTCAGAGCACCTCGTGTTCCTCGTGTTGTTCGCTGCCAACCACGTCGAAAGAAGCAATGGTGCAAGCACAGCTACTCTTGAATTTCCCTCCTGCTGCGGAGAAGCTTGACAAATGGAGAGCCACCATTCAGAGCCTCCTCAGCCTCGCAGATAGGCTTCGACCCACCAAGCCGGCTCACGCTAGCCGTGAGAAATTCGGAGGCGGCGCGCCCATGGTGCACTCTCCTCCACAACAACAACATCGGTCACTGGATCAACAGACTAACACTTACGACGGTTACTCGACGACATCGTCCGATCCACAGACGCGCCGCGACCAGCATCAAGTTCTTCGGGAACGAAGCAAGGAACACTCTTGAACTGCAATCAAGCGGCAGTGGGAAACACGCCTTCAGTCTGATAGGCGCGCGGGGCCTGCTGTAGACAAGTCTATGCCAGGGTATCCTGTCAGCCTACCTTACGAGGTGGGTTGTGTAGCGTTTACCCGTGAGCTGTGGCAAGTCCAGTGCCCCAATTCCCGCACGTTCAAGCCAGACGTCCCGGAGAAGTATGACAGCAAGACTCACCCGTCAAAGTTCTTGAGCATCTACACCATTGCGGTGCAGGCTGTCGGGGCTCGTGACGACAAGATACTAGCCAACTATTTCCCGTTGGTGCTTAAGCCCAACGTCCGGTCGTGGTTGATGCACCTGCCGGAGGGATCCATCTCCTCCTGGGCAGACCTGTGCCATGAGTTTGTGGGTGCCTTCACTGGAGGTCACCAATCTCCTAGCCAGGAAAGCGACTTGCATATCATACCTCAGAAGGAGGGCAAGACTTTGCACGAGTACATCCAAACGTTCAGCCGCGTGCACCACAACATACCAGACGTTCATCCTGCCGATGTTATCAGTGCGTTGAATCAAAACATGTGCAACCGCAGGATGCGGGAAGAGCTGGCGATGAACAGAGGCAGGGATATTGCTAAGCTTTACGCGCTCGGGCTGAAGAAGGGAGGAGACTCCCCGGCGAAGACGCTGGTGCAGGAGTCGACTCTGAAGATGAAGACAACACCGCCCCGGCGAAGAAGGGCCGGCAGCACAACAAGAAGCGCAAGGGCAAGGCCGTGCTTGCCGTCGAGGGATCCGACAACACCGGAACCGCCAAGAAGGGCAAGGTTGATGACCCCGACAAGGATGTTGTCGGGTGCGTCTCCTGCCAGGCAATGGCGGCTGCCGACAAGACGGAAGGCTCCGACAAGCAGTATTGCAAGATCCATCGCACCAAGGGCCACGACCTCCAAGACTGCCGGCAAGTTGAGAAGCTTGCCAAAAAACAAAAAGCCGAGTACGAGAGGCAAGACAAGGAGAAAGGCCAAGATGGTGCCGAGGTATCCGGCAAGAAGCGTGTTGGCCGAGGTGGTCACCGTGGCAAGCCCATCCAACAAAAAGACCGGCCCGCTCGTGGCCGCGACAAGCAAGAGGGTGACGATGATGACGCCGCAGAGGATGACGAGTCCAACAAGCATGAGTTTCATAAGGCTACAGAGATGATGTGCATCGAGGGAGGTACCTCGTTGCATTCCTCTCACCGCCAACTTAAACAGTGGGCGCACGAGGTAAATGTGGCAGAGACGTCTATCGGTGCATAGAGACCTCTAAAGTGGTCCAACACTCCTATCATATTCGACGCTGAGGATCACCCTGATCGCATAACTGCGGTCGGGTGCGTGCCATTGTTGGTTTCACCAACAATTCGCAACCTCAAGGTGACGAAGATGCTAGTTGATAGTGGGGCCAGCCTGAACCTGATCTCGCCTGATGTCATCCAGAGGCTGCAAATCCCCGATGAAGATCTCGAGCCGACGGGCGCTTTACAAGGGGTTGGTTCGGGGAAAACTCAACCGAAGGGCAAGATCATGCTACCGGTGACATTTGGAAGTGATATTTAATTTTAGAACAGAGAAGATCGTCTTCGACATCGCCAAGATCTTGTTACCATACAACGGCATCCTTGGTCGCCCAGCACTGGCCAAATTCATGGTGGCCACCCACTTTGCTTACAATGTGCTGAAGATGCCTGTGCCAATGAGCGTCATCACGATCAACTCCGACAAGAAAAGCGGGCTTATCTGTGCCGACCAACTCTACCGGGGAGCAGCTGCAGCACCCGCCGCCAAGGCACTTGCTCCTGCCATTGAAGCTCCCGGGGGGGGAGAAGACCGGCAAGGCCTCTGGTGCGCATTCCGGCAAGCGCGCCTCCTCGAGGTGTTGTGCTCCCGTTGACGATGTGCCAGAGAGCTCCATCGGCAAGAGCAAGAAGTGCAAGGCAGCTCCAGCAGAGACCAAGAAGGTGCCCGCCAACCAGGATGGCACAGGAGGAACTTTTACCATAAGTTCCATCCTCGACGACAAATAGGAAAGCGCGCTCGTTGCCTTCCTGCGGGAGAATGTCAATGTGTTTGCATGGCAACCATCTGATACCCCCGGTGTTCCCAGGAAGGTGATTGATCACCACCTTGCCGTCTACCCACATGCACGGACCGTCAAGCAGAAGGTCCAGAAGCAAGCTTTGGAGCGGCAACAGTTCATCGCCGAAGAGATCAAGAAACTAGAAGCGGCTAGCTTGATCAGAGGAGTACTCCATCCAACATGGTTGGCCAATCCAGTTGTAGTGCGCAAGGCGAACGGGAAGTGGAGGTTGTGCATTGCCTTCACAGATATCAACAAAGCCTGCCCCAAGGACCCTTTTCCCTTGTCACGCATCAACCAGATTGTGCACTCCACTACCGGCTGCGACTTGTTGTCTTTCGTTGATGCCTACTCCGGTTATCATCAGATTTTCATGGGCAAGGAAGACGAGGAGAAGACCACATTTATCACCCCATGTGGTACATACTGCTTTTTGTGTATGCCTTTCAGGTTGAAAAGTGTTGGTTCTACATTTGCGAGAGTGGTCTAGATGGGTTTTGAGCCCTAGCTACACAGAAATATGGAAGCTTACATGGATGACGTAGTGGTCAAAACCAAGGATAAGGCCACGCTCAAATGAGACTTGGAAGAAACATTTGCAAACCTGTGCAAGATCAACATGGAGCTCAATCCTGAGAAGTGTGTGTTCAACGTCCCATCCGGCAAGCTTCCCAGGTTCTTTATATCTCAACGTGGAATTCAAGCAAATCCCAACAAGATCAAAGCAATTGAGCAAATTGAAGCACCAAGACGTGTCAAAGACGTGTGTCGTCTTGCAGGCTGTGTTGCTGCTATGAGTAGGTTCATCTCAAAGTCTGCTAAGCGCGCCTTGCCCTTCTTCAAAATCTTGAAGAAGGCAGGTACAATGAAATGGACTCTAGAAGCGGAGGCAACGCTGCAGGATTTGAAGAGGTACCTCTCCTCTCCGCCAGTCCTAGTAGCGCCGAAACCACAAGAGCCGTTGCTGCTATATCTAGCGACAACGAATCAAGTGGTGAGTGATGCGCTAGTGGTTGAAAGAGAGGTTGATGAAGAAGCGGAGGCGGCGGCAGGACCGCCAAGCGACGAGCCAGGACATTCCCCGGCAGGGTCTGGTGCTGGCAAAGAAGGATCTGCGAACTTGAATGAGACAATCCAGAAGAAGAAGATGGTGCAGTGACCAGTCTATTTTGTCAGCTCCTTGTTGCAGGGGGCTAGGTCGAGATATTCTGGCTTTCAAAAGTTGCTCTTTGGCCTCCTTATGGCCTCGAGAAAGCTGCACCATTACTTCCAAGCACATGAGATCACCGTTGTCACTCGCTTCCCGCTATAGTGGATCTTGCGAAACCCAGAAGCTACCGGCATGATTGTGGAGTGGGCCTTGGAACTGTCAAGCTTTGGGTCTTAAGTTTGAAAGCACTTCGACCATACAGAGCAGAGCGTTGGCAGACTTCATTGCAGAATGGATGCCAATGCCAGATAAAGAAGTTCCAGAGTCAACTCTCCCCGGCAAGGAAGCTGAGCAAGAATGGGTCATGTATTTTGACGGGGCTTTCTCGCTGCAAGGCGCCGGTGCTGGAGTAGTGCTTGTAGCACCCACCGGAGATCACCTCAGATATGTGGTTCAGATATACTTTCCCCGGGAGAGATCAACGAACAACACTTCTGAGTATGAAGGACTACTTGCCGGTCTTAGGATCGCGGCAGACCTTGGGATCAGAAAACTCATTGTCAGAGGTGATTCTCAAATTGTTGTCAGGGAAGTGAACAAAGATTACCAGAGCCCATTGATGGAAGCTTATGTAGATGAAGTGAGGAAGTTGGAAGAACGTTTTGATGGCCTACGGATGGAGCACGTTCCACGTGCAGAGAACAGTGTTGCCGATGGCCAGTCAAAATGTGCTGCCCATAAGTTGCATGTGGAACTAGGAACTTTTGTGCTTCGACTAACTCAACCCTCCGTGACACCATCAACTGGGCAAGAGAAGAGAAGGAAGTTGAGTTCCAGCAAGTATTTCTTGGCAGAGCTCCCGGAAGCCACCGACGAGGAGGTTGCCAGGGACAACGACGGACTTGACGGTGAGTGATGTGCTCTGACAGGGCCCTCGGCTCTCGCCCTGGAAGCACGTGTTCCTGCCAGGCTTGCCGGGGCACGGTAGACTCGGTGGGGCCTCAAGCCCTTGCCGTTGAGGCGAATGCTTCCCCAAGCTCCAGCATGGGCACAGCACATCGTTTGTTTTCTTCAAACAGGAGAACTTCCTGAAGAACAAGAAGAAATAGAGAGAGTAACCCATCGGTCTAGTATGTACCAGTTCGTGGACAACGTCCTGTATAGAAAGAGATCGAACGGTGTGAAACTCAAATGTATTTCCCAAGAAGATGGGCTCGAGCTGTTGGCAAAGATACATGGAGGCATATGTGGCTCCCACATAGAATCAAGAGAACTTGCCGAAAAAGCATTCCGGCAAGGCTTCTTTTGGCCCACTGCCCTCCAGGATGCAACGACATTAGTAACCAAGTGTGAATCATGCCATTTTCATTCGAAGAAATTACATGAACCAGCTCAAGCCCTTCAAATGATCCCTCTCTCCTGGCCATTTTCGGTCTGGGGGCTTGACATCTTGGGCCCCTTTCCCTGTGCTGCCGAGGGCTTTGAGTACGTGTACGTTGCAATCGACAAGTTCACAAAGTGGCCAGAAGTGGAAGCAGTGAGGAAGGTTATAGCGCAGTCAACCATCAATTTCTTCAAAGGACTAGTTTGACGCTTTGGTGTTCCCAACAGGATCATCACTAACAACGGCACACAGTTCACGAGCCGCACCTTCATGCAGTATGTCCAAGACCTTGGCAGTAGAATCTGTTTTGCTTCCATTGCCCACCCAAGGAGCAAGGGACAAGCACAAAGGGCTAATGCTAAAGTGTTGTGGGGCCTCAAGACGAGAACTTTCAATAGGCTGCACAAGTGCGGAAGGCACTGGATTGATGAGTTGCCGGTGGTTCTTTGGTAAATCAAAATGACACCAAATCGAGCTACCGGCCAGACACCCTTCTCCCTCGTCTATGGGGCAGAGGCAGTTCTCCCCACAGAACTCATACACAGGTCACCTCAAGTCCTCGCTTATGATGAGCTCGAGCAAGAGCAGTTGCAGCAAGATGACGCGACACTCCATGAGGAAGACCGTCTTCAGGATGTTGTGAGAGCTACACGCTACCAGCAAGCTTTGCGCTGCTATCATAGCCGCAAGGTTAATGCCAGAAGTCTTGAGGAAGGCAACCTTGTTCTTCAGCAAGTTCAGTCCACCAAGAATTCCAACAAGTTGATGCGAAAGTGGGAAGGCCCTTATCGGGTAGTACGAGTCACCAGGACCAGCGCAGTCCGCCTGGAGACTGAAGATGGTATCCCAATGAGCAACTCCTGGAATATCGAACATCTTCACAAGTTCTACCCGTGAGGCGTGGTTGCCAAGCCTCCTAGCAACCACCTTTTGTACAAGTCTTGCCGCCGAAGCATGTAATCCTTCGTACAAAGCCAGGCTCAGACCCTGTGCGTAGTTGAATAAACATAAGTGTCCTGCAAATCTCGGTCGATTCTCACATTTATTTATGTGCATGTTTGTCTGAGATATTGCGTTACACTTGCTCCTGGCAAGAGCTAACGCACCGCCAAAGTTCCACATCCATATTTCCTCTTCTTTCTTTTTCTCAAAGGACAGAAGGTTCCCTCGCGTGCAGCTTTGCCAGGGGGAATGGTGGTATGGATACCTACGGGCGACGTTCAAAAAAAATCTTACCGAAAGGAGTGCGACAATGAAAAGATAAGTTGCAAAACCCCAAGTGAATTCTTACTGTGGAATTATTCTCCTCAGGGGATTTCGACTTCTGTATGGAAAACCTACATGCGGAGGAACCTTGTTGCGACTGGTTCCGACCCTATTCTATTTCGAGCCTACTCAACAGTCTATGTAGCTGCACTAGAAGCACCTGGGTCTCTTGCCGGCGGCAACCTCGCCAGCAGGCTGCTAAAGTCCCGCACCTAGCATTCGTAGTAGAGGTGTCCGCGTCGGCAAGTTTCCAATATAGCATAGGGTGAATGCATACAGGGAGAGAAATCGAACAAGGAAGATAGCATAACCATTGTTCAAAGCATGGCAGGCAATATTACATCGGTCTTGCCGAGATTCTAACATGGAATCGATTGTCCTTGGCATGTGCAACAGCGAGGAGTAAGGAAGCTAATCCCGATGATCGCCTTCAACCTGCTTGACTTGGCTTACCCTCACGACGATGGGTGCGACGAGTTCCTCAAGTGCCTTGACATCTACATCCTTCGGCAAGTGGTTGAGGACGTTGGTGAGGTTGAAGCTAGGGTTCTTGTATGCCACCTTGACGAGCACCTTGCGGAGGATGGCCTGGCAGAGCTTGCGTGATTCGCTGGCCAAGTAGGATGCCCGGCCGGAGTGAAGCTGCTCCCAGGCTCCAAGCAGGCTGTCAAAGAACTTGGTCACCTTGGCACTCGTGGACACCCTGTCATTGGGAGAATATGTGGGGCCTTCTAGGCCCATGGCGGACAGTTGCTCGGCAAGCCTCCCCATGACATCGACGAGCTTCTCAGTCCATATCTCCACTCCATGCACATAATCGTTATGGGCGATGGCGGCGTTTTGGACCCGCTACCTCTTATTGTGGAGATCCTTGACCAGAGCCTTCTGTGGTGTCCTGGAAGACTCGAGGGTCTCGGTCAGCGTGGCCACCTTCAGGCTCAGGTCGTTGATGGACTCATTGGCCGAAGAGAGCTGCTTGGTCATGTTAGAAATGGTGACCAGCATCTCCATCGGGGTGGCAAGGGATTTGTCTCTTTCAGTCTCAAGCGATGAGACCTTCTTGCTGAGGTCCCCAAGATCGGCCTCCAACTTCTTCACCCACTCCTCCTGCAAATTCTTGGCAGCCTCCGTAGCTTTAGCAGCATCGATGGCCTCCTTCAGCTTGTCGGCGTGATCCGTAGTTAGAGCCTCGAGCGCCTCTTTGTGTTTCCGCTCCAAGACCCGAGTCCGCCGTGCGACAAGCTCTTCGAGATCCACTTCCTTGCCGCAAAGCTTGTCGGCAAGCGCCTTCTCGCGAGCGGCAAGGTCCTCCTCATGGGCGTCGAGCAAGACACGACACTCCGTCAAGCGACCATCCTCTGCGGCAGCCCGTTGTTTAGCCTCTTCCTATGCCTGCTTGGCATCGAACTGCTTCATGAAGAGTTGGTTCCAGCCCTGTCTCAACTATGTCTGACTAGTCTTTAGATCATAGGAAGCTTGGGCGAACTAGGCCTGAGTTTCCTCGACATGCTCCTGGAAGTTGGCCTCAGCCGCTTCCATAACTGCTGCCATGGAGTCCAGTTTCTCCTTCCAGGCACGGTGGAGCACTTGAAACTTTCGGAAGCTGTCGCTCATGGTCTGGAGGAGCTGCTCCTCTTGGGATTTGCTACCGACACTTGTCTCCTCAATGGTATCGATCCCAGCAGCAGTGATGGCATCCTCAACAAGAACTTCCCCTTTAGGCGGCACCCAAGTGCCTACCCTGTCGGGGATGCTGACAAACAAGTTGTCACCGACCTTGAAGTACCTGCTCGATGAAGGATCTTCGGACGGAGGCGGATGATCCTTGACGGCCGCCTCCCCAGCAGCTGGGGGCTCAGTGTTCGGCGTTGCACCTGGCGCTCCTACGGCAGGAATGTCATCAGTGCGACCACTGGCCTCCTCACCAGCCTTCTCGGCAGACTTCTTGGCAGCCTTCTCTTTCTGCGCAACCTTGGCGGCCTCGGCGCTAGCAGCCTCAGCGGTAACACTCTTGGTGGCCTCCTCGGCGGCGATCCTGTCGGCCCCAGTGGTGGCAACCTTGGCGGTCTCCTCAATGACAGTGTTGACGTCCATGCCCTCCATCGAGGGAATGTCTAGAGGCAAAGGAGGCAATCCAAACGAAGTGAGGTGGAAGTTCAAGAAGACAAAGAAAAGACGAACATAAACAAAGAGTACATGTACCGACGATGGTTGCTGACAAAGACCTGCCAATGTCTATGCTTGCTGGCTCCCCCTCATCGCGATAAAGCATGCTAGAGGAGGTCCTCGCCAGGGATCCATCCCTAGGCGGCATGGATGATGGGGGCGGCATGTCCAGGACGGTCGTTGATGGCTCTCCTTACTGCCGTCCTCCTCTTGCATGTCCGGTGATGTCAGCAGTCAAGATGCACACCCCAGCACTTGCCAGTGGGAAGTGGGTAATGGGCTCACGCTGGGGGCTCCGTCTGGGACTAAGTCGAGGGCTGCACCATGGACTTGCCTCCAGGTTGACGATGGTCGTCCTTGGCACGCCTCAGGCGCTTGCCGACGACTCCTCGACCGTCGAAGTCCTCGCTCTCTTTGCTACCCGTTGCGCCAATGTTTCCGCATCCCTGTGGAGGCAAAACAAGGTGAATCAAATGAGTCAAGTGAAAACCAAAAATTAGAAAAGTAAAAGATACGACAGGACCCTTACTCCTCATCTTTTTCTCCCGAGCTAAGGGCATAAAGGTCGAAGGCGACCTCTGCTGTGGTGCCCGTGGGGGGAGGTGGAGGGGTTCTCCTGGATTGCTTAGCTGCGGCGGGCGCGGGTTGCTGATGGGTTTCTTGCCACCGCGCGGCCTTGCCGGTTGCTCCCTTGCCGGGGGCTGTGTTACTCGAAGGAGCTTGGCAGACGGGGAGCCCAGAGGCGGCGCTCTGAAGGACTTGCCTTTTCCTTTGCACAAGGGACAGGGCCTCCTCGAGCAGCTCCTCCTCAGCTGCGTCTTCGACAGGGCAGCCCCGAGCGGACATGTCGCCTTGATCCTCAGCGGTCCCGCCCTGCCCGACAAGGTCTTCGCCCGGAAGTGTTTCCCCTCTGCCGGCTTTGTCTTCCAAAAAGCCGGCGCTGCCGGCCTTCGTGGCGAGGTCTTCTTTGTCCGCCCTCCCGGCGATGTACGCCAGCTCCTCCTCGGTGGTGTCACGGACGAGGCCCTCTTCCTCGCGGATGGCCCTTTCCACCAAGTTATCAAAGAATTCTTGCACCTTCTCGGCAGGCGGCTCGATCCAAGATGTGTCAAGGCTGTGGGCATCGAACATCGGCATCATGGCAATGATTCTACCTAAAGAGGAATTGTTGTACAAGGGGACTATGCGTGCCGGCACCTCAGGTATCGCAGCGCCCTTGAACAGCTTCTGGCAGAGAGCTCTGTGCTGCATAATGATCAGGTTACGGTTTAGCCCGGGGCCCAGTCTCATGATGTCCGCAGCGTTCCGGAAATCCCAAGCTGGACTCCCCTTATTCTGCAAGGGAGTGATGCGCCGGCGAAGGAAATGGGCGCCTATCATCTCTATGGAAAGGCCAACATCGTTGAGGCGGTGGATCCTGGTGGGCGCAACTGTAAGTTTCCCATCCTCAGGGTCGATGGCGCCCCAGTCCTTGCCGTGCACCATTTTAGCTTGCCGCGGCAAGCAGAAGGGCAGGACTTTCTCCTCCCGAATCCAGCACCATTTGCCCCGCCACTCGTCCCACCTCTCAGAATAGGCCCCGTCAGGGTAGACCTCCTTGGTTCCTGGCCGTGGAATCCAAGTGACAGCACCGGAAAGGGCCCTGCCTGGTTGGATGCGGGGGGAAAAGTAGTGGCGGAAAAGAGTGGTGTTGGGGACTACACCGGCAAAGTTTTCACAAAGGTGGGCAAAAACTGCCTTGGACATCACAACATTCAGCGAGAAATCCAAGAGTTGGAAGCCGTAGGTGAACATGAGGTCGTTGAAGAAGTCCGAAAAAGGAGGACAAAGCCCGTAGTAAAAGTAATCGGCGAAGAAAGGGTATTTGCCTAGGCCGCCCCCGGAAGGGCCTGGACTCACGCAGGTGGCAGGATGCGCCATCGTCCTCGTCTCCCACATCCACCAGTATTGCTTCTTCAGGACGTCCACGTCAAGCCCTGGCAGAAAGACGACGTGCTCCTTCCGCATGCTCACCAGCTTGTTCTCCGAGACGACCTCCGCGTCCTTGCCCTTGCTAGCTTTGGGCGGCATGGTGGCTATGGGGGTGAGGGATGATGACGGAGAGGGCGTAGGGGCGCAGATGAATGGGAGGAGCTCTGTTTCAGGCTCAAGGAAGAAGACGATGGCGGTTCTCAGATTGGGAAAGACGAGAGGTAAATGAGCAACGCCCCTACAGCTTCCTATTTATGGGGAAGGTGTGGAACGGTCTCTTTACCAAAATAAGATAACGTAGAAACATTTCGTGGGCATGCTGCTGTAACGACTGCGCCGTGCACGTATCCCATGTCCCGCATTCAATGGACATCATGGGGAAGCGCAGTGAGTCAAATGATCATGACTGCAGGGCCCTGCCATGCACGCCTGTGCACTGTTTGGGCCTAGCCCAACAATGCCTCGCGACGTGTGTGGCCCAGGCCTGAGGGCTCCTGTCGGTGCAGT
Source organism: Hordeum marinum (assembly GCA_022496015.1). Lineage (NCBI taxonomy): Eukaryota > Viridiplantae > Streptophyta > Magnoliopsida > Poales > Poaceae > Hordeum > Hordeum marinum. Next base: position 155,476,087 of record CM039674.1, read on the forward strand.
AGAGTTTGGGCTCTCCAGTGCCCCTTACTCATGCACGGGTAGTAGTAGCCACCTTGACGCCGAAGCCCAGCAGGGACTTGCCAGGTGCAAGGACAGAAGAATCAAGACCACCGGCAAAACCTTGCCGGAAGGGCTATTGAACCCGTTGTATTATAAAACTCCCACTCAAATTGACATCCCTCCGGTCATTCGAGTGATGCATGATCCAAATTCAACAACTCAAGTCCGATCATCACGTGAGTTGAGGTGGTTTCAATGGTGAACATCATCATGTTCATCATATCTACTATATGACTCATGTTCGACCTTTCGGTCTCTTGTGTTCTAAGGCCATGTCTATACATGCTAGGCTCATCAAGTTTAACCCGAGTGTTCCGCATCTACAACACTGGCTTGCACCCGTTGTATGCATGCAACATGAGTCTATCACACCCGATCATCATGTGGTGCTTCGAAACGATGAACTTTCGCAACGGAGCACACTCGGGGAGAACATAATTTTCTCTTGAAATTTTAGTGAGGGATCACCTTATAATGCTACTGTCATCCTAAGAAAAATAAGGTGCATAAAAGGATTAACATCACATGCAAATCATAAGTGACATGATATGACCATGAACTTGTGCTTTTGATCTCCATCTCCAAAGCACCGGCATGATCTCCATCCTCACTGGCACGACACCATGATCTCCATCATCATGATCTCCATCATCGTGTTTCCATCGGGGTTGTCATGCCAACCATGCTTCTACTAGTATTGCTACTGATTAGCGATAAAGTAAAGCATTACATAGCGCTTAAAGATTCACACGCAGGTCACATAATAATTAAACACAACCCTATGGCTCCTACCGGTTGTCGTATGCATCGACATGCAAGTCGATATAAACTATTACCAAACATGATCATCTCATACATCAAATATATTTCATCATGTATTTGGCCATATCATATCACATCATACCTTGCAAAAACAAGTTAGATGTCCTCTAATTTGTTGTTGCATGTTTTAGGTGGTTGCTATGGGTATCTAGAAAGAATGATTCTTACCTACACAAAACCACAATGGTGATATTCAAGTTGATATTTTACCTTCTACAAGGACCGCCTTTGCCTAATCCGATTCAACTAAGGTGAGAGAGACAGACACCCGCCAGCCATCTTATGCAACAAAGTCACATGTCTGTCGATGGAACTGGTCTCTCGTACATGGACGAGTAAGGCTGGTCCAAGCCGCTTCATCCCACAATACCGCCAAATCAAGATAATATTAGGGAGGTAAGAAATCTGAACATCAACGCCCACAAACTCTTTGTGTTCTACTCGTGCATATAATCTACGCATAGACGAAGCTCATGATGCCACTGTAGGGGAACGTTGCATGGGAAACAAAAAAATTCCTACGCACACGCAAGATCTATCCATGGAGATGCATAGCTACAAGAATGAGAGTTGATACACATACCCTTGTAGATCACTAAGCGGAAGCATATATAAGACGGTTGATGTAGGTGTACTCTTCACGATCCAATTGCGATCCAATCCAATCTAGTGCCAAACAGATGACACCTCCGCGTTCAGTACATGTGCGGCTCAATGATGTCTCATCCTTCTCGATATAGAAACAGAGTGAGGATAAGTGTATGGGATATCAACCAAAATGATGGCATGATGGTGATGGTGGTGTCGCAGTGCCGGCGCGACTTCTGCAAGCGCCTCCGGAACGACGTACAAGGGAGAAACGGGAGAGACGGGAGGAGGGTCGCGGCCATGGGAGATCCCCTTGCCTCCTTGCTCCTCCCCACCTTTATATAGGCATGGTAGGGGATGGTGTCTTCCCCTCCAAGCTCCTATGGTGGTTGGTCAAGGGGGGAGAGCAAATCCCCAATTTCCTTCCCCACCGATCACTATCCCCCCTTTTTAGGGATCTTGATCTCATCCTTTCGGGATATGATCCTGTTCCTTTTAAGGGGGATCTTGATGAGCCTAGACTAGGGGTGTGGAGACTTTCCCCACAACCCACGTCCATTTGTGTTCCCATGTAGGTGGGACCCACTCCAAAACCTTTTAGAACCTTCTCGGTACAATACCGAAAAATCCCAAACATTTTCTGGAACCCTGAATATGACTTCCCATATATAAATCTTTACCTACGGACCATTCTGAAGCTCCTCGTGATGTACGGGATCTCATCCATTACTCTGAACAACATTCGGTCACCAATGTACATATCCCAATACTACTCTAGCGTCACCAAACATTAAGCGTGCAGACCCTATGGGTTCGAGAATCATGTAGACATGAACAAAAAACTTCTTCGGTCAATAACCAATAGCAGGACCTGGATGCCCATATTGGTTCCTACATATTCCACGAAGATCTTTATCGGTTGAACCACAATCCGAAGGATTCAATCAATCCCGTATGCAGTTCCCTTTGTCTAGCGGTAAGTTACTTGCCCGAGATTCGATCGTCGGTATCCCCATACCTTGTTCACTATCGCTACCGACAAGTCTGTTTACTTGTTATGTAATACAAGATCATGTGAATAAATCCTTAGTCACATTGCTTGCAAGATTCTTGTGATGTTTTATTACCGAGAGGGCCCAGACATACCTCTCTGTCATACGGAGTGACAAATCCTAGTCTCAATCCACGCCAACTCAACACACACCCTCGAAGATACCTGTAGAGCACCTTTATAGTCACCCAGTTACGGTGTGACATTTGATACACACAAGGCATTCCTACGGTGTCATGGAGTTGCGTGATCTCATGGTCATAGGAACACATACTTGACATGGATAAAGCAGTAGCAATAAACTAACACGGTCATCTGATTTGCTTATCGTTGGGTCTTGTCCATCACATCATTCTCCTAATGATGTGAACCTGTTGTAAAATGACAACTCATGCCTATGGTTAGGAAACCTTAACTATCTTTCATCAACGACCTAGTCTAGTAGAGGCTCGCTAGGGACAGTGTGTTGTTTATGTATCCACACATGTATTTGAGTTTCCACACAATGCAATTACAACATGGATAATACACGATTATCATGAACAAGGAAATATGATAATAACTAATTTAGTATTGCCTCTAGGGCATATTTCCAACAGACTCCTGATATCCCTTTGATGTAGGGAAAATAAAACCAACTTTTCTGCAAAAACTCAAACACAGAGCCTCGAAGCCTTATTGTAGAATAGTCTTTATCATATGATTCTACTGTGATCTCGCTGGTACATTCAATGTACTGAACTACACGGCTTCAACGTACCATGTTACAGGAATTCAACGATGAGTAAGAGTTATGATATAGGGTTATAGTCTACACACAATTTACCATTGGCGTTGATGAGACTCCACAACCTTAATGATTTGTTTCCATTGTGATATAAGGTATACTCTAAATCTACAGTATTTATCTTACATGTGATGTTATGGTATTTCATCCAAGTACTGTGTGTCCTAGCATACTGATCCAGGGATGGCACAGAAAGCACAAAGGCACCGATCCATTTGGGTCATCTCGCTACAAAGTACCTCAATTTTTTCCAAAAAAATCATAGAATATAGCCATCATACATCTTTGAAAGGTAGCAGGTGCATTACATAAACCAAAAGGCATACGTCTATAAGCATAAGTTCTAAAAGGACAACTAAAAGTGGTTTTGTCTTGATGTTCTTTTGGCATGGGTATTTGAGAAAAACCAGAATATCCATCAAGGAATCAAAAGTTTGTGTGCTTAGATAAACGCTCTAACATTTGATAAATAAAAGGCAAGGGGTAACAATGTTTTCTAGTAGCTTTGTTCAATTTCCTGAAATCAATTACCATCCTATAACCAATTATGACTCTTTGTGGAATGAGTTCATTCTTATCATTAGGAACAACGGTTATACCTCCTCTCTTAGCCACACAATGAACATGACTTACCCATCTACTATCAGCTATGGAATAAATAATACATGCCTCAAGAAGCTTCAATTTTTCAGTTCTTACCACCTCTTTCATTTTAGGATTAAGGCGATGTTGATGATCAATGACGGTTTAGCATCTGGCTCCATATTAATCTTGTGCTGGAATAACGTAGGGGTAATGCCCTTAAGATCATCAAGAGTATATGCAATAGCAGCTTAGTGCTTCTTCAGAGTTTTAAGTAATCTCTTTTCCTCATTCACTGAAAGTTTATCACTAATAATACTAGTATATATTTTCTTTTCATCAAGATAAGCATACTTTAATGTATCAGGTAGTGTCTTTAATTCAAACACGGGATCACTCTTACGTGGAAGAGGATCCTCTAAGGTGCCTGATACTTGTGATCTGCGTTGTGTTTTTTGTGAAGAGGAATGGGTAATTTCAGCACAATACATGTAAGTATTTCCCACAGTTAAGAAACCAAGGTTTATCGAACCAATACGAATATCAATCCACAACTGTCTTCAATAGCTGCACACAAAAGAGGAAAAACTTGCACCCAACGTGGGCAAGAGGGTTGTCAATCCCCTTGATCTCGTTATTTGTAAGCAAGTGAAGTGTGTAGATAATAGTAGATAATTTTAAATTGCAAAATAAAATAGAAGGTAAATAATGACAGTAAGGTAAAGATAGTTGTTGTAAATATATAAGTGAATAGACCCAGGGGGCATAGTTTTCCCTAGCGGCATCTCCAGTGAAAGTAAGCATACGGTGGGTAAACAAATTATTGTTGGGAAATTGATAGAAAGGCGCATAGTTATGTGATATTCACGACAATGATAATGTGTATATAGGCATCACGTCCAAAACAAATAGGCCGACTCCTGCATGCACCAATTACTATTACTCCAGTTCAAAAACGCTTATATGATTGCCTCTCAACGTATTAAGTTCATGGCAAACAGAGTAATGCTTGGAGAATGATGACATGATGTAGACAAAGTAAACTCAATCGATATGAACAAACCCCATCATTTTTTCCTTAGTGGCAGCTGAGGGAGTACTAGATTAGGGGTCCTCGGATAGCCTACCTATTGTTTATGGGTCAGACTGTGTGGGCCGCAAAGGGAGCGTCGGACGATCAAAGACCACCTATGCCAGATGGTAGTTTCGAGAAGCCCTGACGTATTCTCCAAGTTATTAGCTGTAGTTAGGCATGTTTATTTCTTCGGCATGTAACCGGCCATGTGTAAGCCCTGGTCACCCTCGGTGTCTATATAAGCCGGAGGGTTTAGGTGTATAGGGAGGACAACTCATCTAGGGTTAGCTATTCGATCTCGAGGTAGATCAACTCTTTAACCCCCCATATCATTAATACAATCAAGCAGGACGTAGGATATTTAACGCAACTGCTGCCTCATTGGTCCATTCGAACTTGTTGGTCAGCATCTTATAGAGCGGCAAAGCCTTTTCTCCGAGGCGGGAGATAAAGCGGCTTAACGCCGCTAGGCACCCAGCTAGCCTCTAGACATGCTTCAGCTCCGTGGGAATTGGTAAGTTCTGATAGAGCCCGGATTTTAGCTGGATTTGCCTCTATTTCTCTATGGGAGATGATGAATCCAAGCAGCTTACCAAAGTGAACTCCAAATACACATTTTTCCGGATTGAGCCGTATATCATATTCGCGTAGACTGGCAAAAGTTTGCCGTAGGTCGTCGATCAACTGGTCGACATGTTTGGTTTTGATTACCACATCATCCACGTATGCCTCGTCAGTATTACCGACCTGTGTCGCGAGACAGGTTTGGATCATGCGCTGGTATGTGGCCCCGACATTTTTAGCCCGAAAGGCATCGTGTTGAAGCAGAATGGCCCGTAGGGGGTGATGAATGCGGTAGCCGCTTGATCGGATTCCTTAATTTTAATTTGATGGTATCCGAAGTAAGCATCGAGGAAACACAACGAACCGTGTCCAGCTGTGGCATCAATGACCTGGTCTATGCATGGTAAGGGCAAAGGGTCCTTGGGGCAGGCTATGTTAAGGTCTTTGAAGTCGACTCACAGCTGCCAGGACTTGTCTTTCTTAGGTATGATCACCAGGTTTGCCAGCCACTCAGGGTGTTTAATATCCCGAATAAATCCGGCCTCGAGCAGTTTAGCTAATTATTCACCCATGGCTTGCCGTTTGGGCTCGGAGAAGCGGCGCAGAGTCTGTTTCACGGGCTTAAAGCCTGGGATAATGTTTAGGCTGTGTTTGGCGAGCCGTAGTGGGATTCCGGGCATATCGGAAGGATGCCAGGCAAAAATGTTCCAATTTTCATGGAGGAAATTCCGAAGTGATTCATTCACGAGGGGATCAAACTGGGCTCCGATGGACGCTGACCTATTGGGGTCCGTCGGATGCACCTGAAATTTAATGATTTCATCTGCGGGTTTGAAGGATGTGGACTTGGGACTTTTGCTAAGGATCACATCGTCCTTATTAACTGTCGACCGTAAGGCGGTCAACTCTTCGGTAGCGAAAGTCTCCCTTATGCCTCGAGGGTGAGCGCTGCCGTTTTGTTTTTGGCCCGAAGGGCTATGTTCGGATCACTGGCGATCATGATTACTCTGTTTGGTCCTGGCATTTTGAGTTTCATGTACCCATAATGGGGTATAGCCTGGAACTTTGTAAAGGCGTCATGTCCCAATAGGGCATGATAGCCACTTGGAAGGGGACGATGTGGAAGAGAAGTTCTTCGGATCAGTAGTTTTCGAGCGTACCAAACACCACGTCCAGGATGATACATCCGGAAAAACGTGCCTCTTTCCCTGGGATAATTCCCTGGATGGTTGTATTGCTATGTTTGATGCGGGATCGGTCGAACTGCATTTTTTTCTAGGGTGGCTTCGTATATAAGGTTTAGACCACTGCCTCCATCCATTAGCACTTTATGTACCCTGTATCCATCGATGATGGGGTTCAAGACTAGTGCAGCCAGTGAGTGACCGGGAAGAATGGGCGGCTGGTCAGTGACCCCGAAAGTAATCGGTATGTCTGCCCATGGGCTTGTGGCTGCCACATGGTAGAAGTGTTCGAGTTCTCGAAGATCTCTGTTATGTCTGTTCCTTGAGGGGAAGGTCTCGTAGACTGTCAGGACTTCGGCATTGTATCTGGGTGGCGACGGAGAGCGCCTACTCGACAGAGGTATTCCAAGGATGGCCTCGCCGCTTTTTGCAACTTGCCTGACGACCCAGCAAGCTCTAAGGCTATGAGTCGGGTTCGTGTTTAACACCATGGAATGTATAGGGCAAGGCTTGTCTAGTAGTGTGTCGAGGACAGTGCCGGTCCCTAAAAGTGTCTTATTTCTCTTTTCGATGGGTTCGTACCTGGCTGGCCGGTTTGGGGGTATCCTCTTTTTACGATCTCCTCTAGGGTGTTCGGGGAGAATTGGTTCCGAGAACGACTGTTCGGATTGCCAGACGCTCTCCATGGCATAGTACTTTTGTAACAAATCGGATAACTCCGAAAAGCCACTTATGTTTCGACGGTCCAGGGCATTAAGAATCCCTTCATCATGGCAATTGCAAATGAAAATTGCCATCACATCTTGGTCACTAAGACCTTTTACTCTGCTCCTAGCAAGTAGGAGTCTGGCCCAAAAGTCATGGACTGATTCTCCTTGTAGTTGCTTGATATCCCGAAAGTCCGAAGACACGGGCTTTGGTGCGATACTTGGATGGTCGTCTTGGGCGGTGGGTGGGAAAAAATCGATTACATGCTGCATCGAGTGTTCGGAACTAGAGTTTCCAAATCATGCGAAGGATTCCAGACCGCTGATGGTCTGGCTTTAGAATGATTCCCCGCCTCTTGTTCACCGATAGAGTCTTGGTGATCGAGGACTGAAGTATAGACCGTTTTCAGTATCGGCCATTGGTAAAATTCCGTGGCCGGACACTCAATGGTAGCGACAAGGTGGGTGACCGGAGGGACATGAATTTCCCTATCACCGGGTCTGATCCCTAGCCGATCAAAGATCGGAACCTGGTCATCTGATATACGCATAGCTTCGATTAGATCGAACAACTCGTTTAAGAACCAGGCGATGGCAGGATGCGTGTTGCTAATACGAGTGGAGTCATCGAGCGGCGTGACGGTTCTAGAGCTATGCCGAAGCGGACCTATGTTCCGTCCAACTATGGGACCTGATGTCTTCGGCGTCAAAGCGTTCGGAATTATAGGTTTTTCTTCGAAGGTTGAAGGTTCCATTAGAACAAGTGTTCCCCGTGAACCAGCTATGAACTTTAGGGTTCCAAACTTGATGTAATAATTGGGTGAAAAGCTTCCGGTCTGGCCCTGACGGCTGATCGGGCTGGCATGCGACAAGATGTCATTGCCGGTGAGACTCTGATCGGGGGCGAGAGTCCCCTCAACGCATATCTCAATACTTGTGATGAGGTGAGCCATCGATTCCTTCAGTGCTCACAGAGGGCCTCTCAATGAAAGCACCAATGTCAGTGTCAAAACCGGCGGATCTCGGGTAGGGGGTCCCGAACTGTGAGACTAGAATTGGTGGTAACAAGAAACGAAGGGGACACAGATTTACCCAGGTTCGGGCCCTCCTATGGTTCGTCAGGGATGCTCAAGCAGCTGTAAAGGATCACAACACCAGGGTCGCAACTTGATCGCAACCACAAAAGCCTCAGTCTAAAGAAATTGCTCAGACTGCAGATGAAACTCCTCAGGCAGCTGATGAAAATGCTTAGCCTGATGAAACTGCTAAAGGAAATGCTTCTGCACCAGAAGCAACTGCCAGTGCTACTGAGGAAACTCAGACCACTGATGAACATGCCAGGGCAACCTCCAATGTTGTTGTGCCTGAAGAAACTGCTATGCCAACATGTACTTCTATTGTACCTGAAGAATCTGATAGGCCAGCTGAAGAATCTGTTGTGCCTGAAGAAACAGAACCACCCAGGGCGGCTGCATCAGTCCTTCCGAAAGAAACTGCTACTGCTGAGGAAAATCCACTCAAGAGAAAAGCGTCAACTTCTGATGCCCCTGTGTTGAAGAAGTTGAAAACTTCATCAAGTTCCTCAGCAACTCCAATTGATGCAACTCCAATTTCCTCAGCACTAGGCTATGTTATTGTGCCATTCGGGGAGGAGTATGTCAACCCTGAAGAAGAAGAAAATCATTCGGCTGCTTCCACAGAGCCTCTTGATGAGGAAATTGTCATTGATGACACTGCATCAACCCCCAAGGTATCATCGCCCCAGCTTCTGGTAACTGCTGAGGAAGCTGGCGTAGAAGAAATTGATGAAGAAGTTGACATTGGTGACACTACTCCAGTCGTCAATGATGAATATTGGGAATCTGCACATCCCAATTCACCAATGGCAACTCCTGTGATGTTGATTCCTCAGTCACCTACACAGATTGAAGAAATCCCAAAAGACTCTACGCATCTGTACCTTCCAGACAGTGAAGAAATTCCAGCTGCAACAGCTGAGGAAATTGATGCTCCGGCCACTGCCGAGGAACTAGTTCTTCAAATCGCTCAGTGTGCTGTTCCTCCAATGCGAACGGAGATCAAGGGACGCACACGAACAAATCTTCAACCCAAGCCAAGACTGCCCTTCAAAGGCACTGTTCGTCCCAAATTCCTCAAGAATAATTTCTTCGATGAACACTCATTCTTCTCTAGACCAAACCCCTATGACTCTGCAAGGGCTGGTCGCAACAGATTCTGGACTGCCTCTCAACTCAACTACTATGCGTCAGTCCTATATGAGAAGAAGAAAGTCTTCAAGCACCATCAGATTCCTCATGCTGATATGGAAAGTCTTCCATCATTCACTCCAGTGCTCCAAGTTCTCTATGATGCAGGCCTTCTTCCATTCTGTGTCGACATCTGCGACTGGAATGAAGAAATCATCATTCAATTCTATGCCACGCTGCATATTAGCGGAAATTCCTTAGATATCAACTCATGGATATTGGACTGGATGACTGGAACGACCCACTTCACTGCTTAAGCCTCTGAATTGCTTTAGTGTGTCCCTGTTCCAATTCCCTCAGATGAAGCCCGCAAACTGTTTAATGAGCCTGCACTTCCAAATCAGCTGATGCAAGTGTTGATGAAGCCTTTGCCTCCTGGAACGCCTCAACCAAACACCTTTCTTGTGAAGAATGTGCTATATGTGCCCAGGACTGTTTAACGTATCCTCACAAATACACTATGTCCTTAGAAAGGCCACGATTCTAAAGAAGAAGAAGTGGAAGGAGTCATGAAGAATATGCTCTTCAACATCATTCATGGGATTCCCATCGACTTGCATGATTTCTTCATGAGGACATTGGCCAGCGCTGCCTTAGCTCCATTTGAACAGAAGCCCTATGCGCCATGGATCATGAAATTCATCAGGGCAAAGTCCTCAGTTTCCTTCAAGGCTGATTTTCAGAATCACTTTGGCTTTATGCCTCCAATAGAAGTCATCAAGAGCTCAATTGCCTCAGTTGAAGGAAAAGGCAAATCTGTCATTGATGAAGGCACTCGTCCTTTGGATGGACAGTTCCGCAAAGCCGCTTCCTTCTCCACCAATGATGACACTGCCACTCAAGACTCTGGTGCAAAAGCCTCAGCTCAACAACCTCAAGCGTCTGCCCCTCGGGTGATGACTGATCGCGAGCTTCTAATAAGTCTTCATCAGAAGGTCGATCACAATCACAAGTGGGTGAAGCATCAACTTGGTTACATTGTGCAGAACATGACTAAGACGCAGAACACAGTGAAGAGAAATCACTACTATGCACATGAAACCCTCAACCGCACTTGGGCCATACTGTCTCACATCATGCCTTCTGAAGAACTGGATGAGCTGGATATTGAGGAACACCCCGACTGGACTCGGCGACCTCAAAAGAAATTCAATAAAGTTCAAGTTCCTCTGATGGTAGCAAGTTGATATTCTTCATCTCGCGAGCGTGATGACGATGAAGACATTGACGACACTGCTACAGGCCCTGCATCGACAAACGACCCCGACAACGCTGGTGCTCCTTCCTCACTAACACGATGAAATTCTTCAAAGGGGCGTTAGTCATCACTTTTTCTTCCCTTTTAGTCTTCGATGACAAAGGGGGAGAAAATTTGAGTTAGTCTTCAAGAGGGTCTCTATAAATGGGCTATTTTTGTTTAAGTTACAACTCTCGCTCTTCCGAAACTTTTGTTGATTGAGTTGTAAACTTAAGTCCGATGGTGGTCTGACACTTTTGAACTATTTCCTCGCATGTTTATTTCCTCAAATACCTTAATGCATGCATGCTGAATTTCGTTAGACACCATTTCCCTCACGTATTTCAAATTCTTCATATCATATATTCAAATGCGTGTATGAATTACAAGATATAGGGGGAGTTCTCCATGTTTGAACCTGCCATGTGCATTTGCAGTCCAAAGCAAATTCCTCAAATATCCACATCTTCAGGGGGAGTTCTTTTATATCTTGCAATCAAATTCCTCAAAATCTGTACTTTCACTTCATATGTTTATCCCCAATCATCAATCACCAAAAAGAGGGAGATTGTTAGTGCATCTTGTGTCCCTTAGTGATTTTGGTGTATTGAAGACTTACAGGTTAAGGTACTATTGCGTTTGTGAGTGTACACATGCTCTATAAGTCGATGAGGAGTTTGATATATTCGGAGATTATCGACCCCTAAAAATGTATGTCTTCAAGTGAAGACTTTGCTGAAGACTTTCTAAAGGCTTTGGTGAAGACTTTGTGAAGACTTTGAAAATGAAGAAGTTGGTGTGACCTTGAAGATATGAACGAGGAATATGAAGCATGAAGACTTTTGTTTTCGTAGTTTCGTTTCCTTTATTTGAGTCATAGGAAACACCGTACTGTTAAAGGGGTCCGAGGTAATACTAAGGAAAATTTCCAACTGATGCTCAACTCCAAAATCCTCAACCCATACAATCCTTCGAGTGAAGCCTTTGGAAATCTCTTACGGTTCAGACAAGTTCTTCAGTGCATGAGACGAAGTTCTTCTGGTCTCTGAGGAAATTGATCTGACTGAGGAGTTAGGATTTCGCCAGTGCGAATTGCCTACAAGTGAGGAACATGATAAGATGAGGAATTTCAGAGTTCGAAATTCCGACCGTTGTTGTGCTTAGCGCCATCTTTCCCCAATCATTCTTATCCACATAACGGTCATATCATTGGGGGCATTTATGTCTTATCATGTCAGGTTGCATCCTGGCTATAAATAGCCACCCCCCAGAACCACTAGCTGGTTGGCTGCTCCGAGAGAGAGAGAACTGACACTTGTCATTTGAGAGCAACCCATCCTCCGAGGACTTTTGAGAGAAAATCATCAGTGAGGAAAAACCTACAATCAAACCACAAAACCCAAAGTGATTGAGCATCACTGAAGAAATTCCTATGTGGAACCGACACTTGTTACCTTTGAGGACTGTGCATCCTCCAGACGGTTAGGCGTCATGGTCTAGTGCTCCTGCAGTCAATTGGGGACCATGAAGTGACCTTGGTCTAGAGCATCCAGCAGTAAATTGTGGATCGCCGGGTGACCAGTTTGTGAGGGTTTTGGAAGTCTACCCTGAAGACTTACCACGAGTGTTGGGCGAGGACTGTGTGACCTTAGCTCAAGGAGAATACGGTAAGGACTTTGTGTCCTGGGACTGTGTGTCCTCTGGTTTAAATACAAGGCCGCTCCAAACCAGACGTATGACTATCACAGCAGTTGGAACTGGGTCATCAAACCATTATCTTCATCGAGCTATCTGGTTCTATTTCCTCAACCCCTCTATTCCTCATATACCTGTTGATGAAATTGATTGTTACTGTTTGAAGAATTTGACTGAAGACTTTCTGAAATTCCTCACCTCAAATTCTTCAAGTTACCTTGTTCATCACTGCTTATCCTGTATCACACTACTCTCTATTTGTGCATGTTTCATTTCATCATGAAGACTATGCTGTTACTATGTTCCTCATGCACTTGAGTACTTATTCCGCTGCTAGTTATTCATCACATTTCAAATTCCTCAAAGTTGAAATTCCTCAAGTGATGAATTTGTAAAAATCACCTATTCACCCCCTCTAGTCGATATAACGCACTTTCAATTGGTATCAGAGCAGGTACTCCCTCGCTCTGTGTGATTTTGGTTTAACCACCTGGAGTCTAGTTATGTCGACTGCAGGTATGATCAAGGTTTCCGCGGGGTGTCCTACCTGACCTTGGTGCCCTTCCATTCAGCATCATATCTCCTTTGATCCACAGAGAGTGTGTGAATTTCGGACTGAACTGTGATGAGTTGATTTGGGGTCAAATTCATCACATTGTCGCGCAGAAACTTTTCTTTTTGAGTCCTATTCCTCTTAGCTCTCAGAGCTTTCTCTCTCTTCCATTTATGTTCAGAGATGAAGTGGGTGAGGACATGATCCACTCCAGGAGGCAGATTTAGTGAAGAAAGTGGGGTGCTTGGGTCTTCATGCCATATATCGATGAAGTTGAGGATCATCTTGGGATCCAGCATGAGAGGAACAGAGCTACACTTTGCTCTAGCAGCCCTGTGCTGATTTTGTCTGATGATTTCTTCCAATTCCTGATCATCAGCTTCATCATCATCACCATCATTATCCTCAGAACATGAGGGTATGGTCATCACAGCCTTGCTTGTGTGAGGACTTGGTCTTTGACCTCGTCTAGCAGTTTTCTTCAGCTTCAACGCAAAGGGGCTGGTTGAAGACTTTGCTATGTTGGAGGAGCTAGCAGTGATCTTTGGGACTCTGGTGAAACCCTCAGTCCTCTTGCATGTAGCCGGATGCACTGGTTTTGAGGACTTTGTAACTGCTGCAGAAGACTGAGCAGCGACAGTCCAGGTGCTGAGGACTTTGTAGGCTGAGGCCTTTGACCTTGAGGAATCTGCTGTGAAGGTCTTGATGTTGAAGAACCTATCTTCAAAGCAGATTTCTTCATGATTTTCTTCGGAGCACTTGCAGAAGCTTTGGCAGAGGCAGCAACAGCACAATCTTCATTGAATTTCTTCACTGCTTCTCTGGCTTTCCTAGCCAGCTTGGTTTGCTGCTTCTCCCATAGATGAGGAAAGTCCTCACCAATCTTTAGGCTTGTGGGATCAGCGATTTGGTTCTGAGCTAGAGGAGGCCTGCTGCAAGGTGGTTTCACTGCAAATTTCATCCTATACTTTGGGGTTACATAACGATATTCTTTCCATTCCTTTGCCCATCTCCTCTCAATCTTTTGCAGACGGATCTTTCTCTGCTTGGTCGTCTCTTTTCCATGTGTTTCTTCATCAGGTGTATAATATTCATCATACACATCCTCTGGAATCTCAAAGGTAGTGTGCACATCTGGCTTCTTTCCTCCTTTTTGAGGTTTCTTTCCGTCAGCCATTTTCTTCACTTGAGGAATATGAACTCTTGAAGATTCTGAAGAGGTACACAATTTTTCTTCAAGAAGCGCTGCAAATGAGTTAAGTTGATGAGAACCTAGTGATTCATCAGCGGACATGTTGTACCTATGAACAGAGTATAGGTGCGAGGAATTTGAAGAGGTCATATGCGTTCTCAGAAATTTTGAAGAAAAATTAGGTGTGAGGAATTTGACCATGGATGTCTTGAGGAATTTCACTATGTGTTCTTTGTCTCAGGTTCCTGAGTTGTACAAATTTTGAGGATTTGCACAATTGAGGAATCTTGAAGAAAATCGTTACTTAGAGAAAATCATCAAGTATTAGGAGATGTAAGGTGCTTTAAAATAAGGTTCATGAAGAACAAACACCTTTTGAGGAATATGTAGAGCATTTGAGGATCAAACAAGGGCAGTAAGATATAATTTTATTTACCCTGGTGAAGAACACGACGAACTCAGAGATGAGATTGGGAAGTTTGTGCGTTCAGATCTCCCACGCCCTAGCTTGGCAGAGGGAGACAGCTACAACGGCGGCGGCATGAGGATTTCCGCGGCCGGTGCGAGTACGGCAACGACGAGGTCGAGGCAGTGAAGCTCTTCCTCACCGGCGACGATGACTTTAGCAGTGGTGCTAGGTTGGAGCTCGGGAGAGGGATGAGATGCGGAGTAACCGAGCACAGTTGATGGGAAGGGGATATTTATAGAGGAAGTGAAAACCGATCCGCCCGAAGATTTTGGACAGGATTGCCCCTAACCCTTGCTCTCCACGCGATAGGTGTCACCCACGTACTTAGCGGTGGTGATCATGGGTTATCCAGGCGCGGGAACCGGAACCGTTTGTGCGAGAACCGCTGAATATTTTGATAGTGTAAATTACAAATCTTCCGTTCACAAATTCTTCAGCTGTCAAGGACACAGTGAAGACTTTGAACGAGTTTCAAAGTAGAACGCATATGAAGAATTTGTGAACAGACTGGGTTGAGTTTAGCATAGAGGGGTAAAGGGTCCGATCACATTCACTTAGATGAAAATCAACCTGAAGAATTAGCAATAAGTGAATGTTGTTGAGGACATTAAAAACTCATATATATATATATATAGTCAATGAAGAACATGAGTTTCAAAGTTTGAAGAATTTGAAAAGTTGAGGAATTTGAAAATTTTGAGGAATTTGATGATTTGAAGAATTTGCACAAATGATGAAAAACTCAACTTAGAAAAATTTCAACTATTGTTGGTGGCGTGACCCACCGTATAAGAATGATGACTTCACACACCGCGTACAATTGTCGTAGGGTTCTAAGAATTAAATTCTTCATTAATTTCTTCATACTTAGAGGGTTATTCTTCATTGATTTAAGAAAAACGTTTCTTCGTGTGTTGCACATCAAGGTCATCAATTTTGCATAAGTGTTAGGATGTGTGTCTTTCTTCAAAGGACATTCGAAGATTCTAAGATATTTAGCTCACACCGCAACTTGCAAAATCTCTTTTCATCCAAGGGCTTAGTGAAGATATCGGCCAGCTGTTCTTCAGTGGGGATGTGGTCGATGGAGATGTCGCCCTTGAGTACATGATCTCGAAGAAAGTGATGACGAATTTGGATGTGCTTGGTCTTGGAATGCTGAACTGGGTTATAAGCAATCTTGATGGCACTCTCATTGTCGCAGTAAAGAGGCACATTCTTCAGCTTGATGTCGTAGTCCTTGAGGGTTTGCTTCATCCATAGTAGCTGAGCGCAACATGAATCGGCAGCAATGTACTCAGCTTCAGTAGTAGAGAGTGAAATGCAGTTCTGCTTCTTTGAGGACCAACAGACTAAGGATCGTCCGAGGAAATGACATGTGCCTGAGGTTGACTTGCGATCCACACGATCTCCAGCATAGTCAGCATCAGTGTATCCGACGAGGTGAAGATTTGAGCCCTTGGGATACCACAATCCAAGTGTTGGTGTGTGAGCTAAGTATCGAAGAATATGTTTCACAGCCTTATGGTGTGATTCCTTTGGTGTTGCTTGGAATCGGGCACACATGCAAACACTTAGCATAATATCAGGCCTAGATGCACATAGATACAATAATGAACCAATCATGGAGCGGTATACCTTCTGATCGAAATCTTTACCATTTTCATCAGTGCAGAGGTGGCCTTTTGAAGGCATTGGAGTTTTGACACCTTTGCAATCTTGCATGTCTAATATCCTCAGAACATCTTTGAGGTATTTCTCTTGTGAGATGAAGATGTCGTTGTCTTGCTGACGAATTTGAAGACCTAGGAAGAATTTCAACTCTCCCATCATAGACATTTGATATTCTTCACTCATCATATACGCAAATTCATCGCTGTAACGTTTGTCAGTACAGCCAAAGATAATACCGTCTACATATATCTGGCATATGAACAGTTCATTGTCATAAGATTTTGTGAAAAGGGTTGGGTCGAGTGAACCGGGTTTGAAGTCTTTCTTCATGAGGAATTCCTTCAGAGTGTCGTACCACGCCCGAGGGGCCTGCTTGAGGCCATAGAGGGCCTTGTTTAGTCTGAAGACTTTGTCAGGATGCTTAGGGTCATCAAAACGTGGGGGTTGAGAAACATATACTTCTTCCTCAAGCTTACCATTGAGGAATGCACTTTTCACATCCATTTGATATAAGATGATATTATGATGGTTAGCGTAAGCAAGTAATATGCGGATAGCCTCAAGTCTAGCAACAGGTGCAAACGTTTCATCAAAGTCAATTCCTTCAACCTGTGTGTAGCCTTGGGCTACAAGACGAGCCTTATTCCTCACCACGAGGCCATTTTCATCTTGCTTGTTGCGATAGATCCACTTGGTACCTATGATGTTATGTTTGTGAGGAACTGGTCGCTTGACAAGTTCCCACACGTTGTTGAGCCTGAACTGATGCAATTCCCCTTGCATAGCTTGAATCCACTCGGGCTCCTTGAATGCTTCATCAACTTTGGTGGCTTCTATTATAGAGACAAAGGAAAAGTTCCCACAAAAGTTAGTTAGATGTGAAGCTTTTGAGCGTGTGAGAGGACCTGGTGCGTTGATGTCATCAATGATTTTGTCAATCTGCACTTCATTTGCTACTCTTGGATGAGCAGGTTGACGTGGCTGAGGATTTTCATCAGCACCAGTTTCTTCAGGTATGTCGGGACCCCGATCCTAAGCCATAAGAATCTAGCATGTAACACATCACATCACTTTGCGGTCTCACGCACGGTTATCTCCACGGCTGCCACCTTACCTGGACCGGGACCGTTTGCGTCTTTTGACTCACGTATGTGATAATGTCGCTAGCATTCAAATGTCAAAGAACCCGAGCCGACATGACTAGTCGTAGAACCCAAGTAGCACATCCGTACAGGGACAGGCATACGTAACCCAGCAATGCAGGTGTCAATCTCTAGCGTGTGTAGACGAGTCATAGCAAGCTACAAGGACTCCATTACGCCGTCGGGCATAAATGCCATCACTGCACGTAGACGAGTCGCAGCAGGCTACATGGACTCCATTACACTGCGAGACATTTCCCCGAAGGGACAGACACAGTAGCAAAGAAGGATACATGCCGGTCAATCAATGTGTCCGGAGCAGTAGCAAGCTACCAAGGCTCGGTGAAAGCACAAAGAAGCAGTTCCCCGTAAAGAGTACTACTAAAGGCACACAACTAGGTGTAGGATCCCATACATACCATTGCACGTCACACGTATGCACGACATGCCCGATATGCATAGATACAACTATGGCATCACAACATAACCATACAACATTTCAACATTTATTTTAAAGGCTCGGAAGAGCCAATACAATAGATGTTACAAACAGAGGTCACAAGACCCTACATACAGAGCATTCAAACAAGCAAGCGGAAGTTAAACATGTCTAGGTACAGACATCTACAAAAGTGGCTAGAGGAGCCTGAAAAGCTACAACGACCCTACCAAAGGAACCAGACCTTTGTCTGGGATTCCCAAGCTAACCTGGTCAACATCGAACTTCACGTCGTAAATACTACTAATGAGACTGACGTCTCCTCTGCAAAAACATAAATTAAGCAAACGTGAGTACAAGAGTACTAAGCAAGACTTACATCAGAACTAACTACATATGCACAAGTATCAATGAAGGGGGTTGTGGAGTTCATTGCAGCAAGCCAGCTTTGACTCTTGGCTAACCAATACTACCACTACAAGTGCTTTCTTTGAGGTTGGATAGCGCACACGAGTCCACATATTCACCAATCAATACACCACTATGGATCCACTTCCGTCTCCCTACGAGAAGGCCATCCATAACACTCACGCTTATCTTGCGTATTTTAGAGTATCCACTTTCAGTTATCTATGAACCACATAAGTTCTCCAAGTAGTCCATATCCGAGGACGCGGCTATTCGAACAGATTATTTCACCCTGCAGGGGTATGCTTCTTCACACATGCTCTCGCCACTTAGCACCATATGCACGTCATGCATCTCGGCAACCTTCAAGCGGAAGCACTGGCGTGGGCGTCGGCCACGACCGTCAACCACACAAGACCCTAGTCCAGGTTTATCGCCTATCCGAGGTTGAACCCGCACGGAAGTACGGCCGAAGTTTCCGCTATGGCCTCAAACGATGTGCGCAGGGTTCCCAAGCCCACCGTTAGGGTGCCACTTGGTACACCGTGCCACTGTGTCTGTACCGCATTATAGTCCACCCCGTCGGGCAGCACTATACACAACCGCCAACACTTTCCCTACAAACGCCAGAAACTAGTTGCAACTCCTGGACAGAGGTCTAGGCGATTAATAAGTCGAGAGGGTCAATTAAGTATCCCAATGTGCGGTAGTATCTTGTCTTGGATAACATACACAGAACTTAGTTCCTAAGGACGGTCCCAATGAGACAACCCGCCATGTACTCCTACATGACCTCTCATCGCTACCTTTACCAAATCGTATTCACACCTTTAACTTCCACTCAGTAGGACATGTATACTGCCAACCCGATCCATCACTCAGATGTATCAGTCCCGACATGACACGACTCTAAGCATAGCAGGCACAGTAAGTAAGCATGCATGTATGAGTAAGCACAACAAGGCTCAAACAGTTGCTACTCATGCTAAGTGGTTTCAACTATTTACTGTGGCAAAGACAGGTCATGCAAGGAATGGGTTCAACTACCGTTGACATGTAACAGTTGAATCGTTGTTGTCCTAATGCAGTAAAAGAGAGCAGGAGCGAGAGAGTGGGTTGATATCAGTATGCTGAAGGGGGTTTTGCTTGCCTGACAATCCTAAAGATATACTTCACTTCATTAGTGTCAACGTTCACATCGTCGGAATCATCGTCTACCGAGAGGGAAAAAACCACCAGCAAACAGAAAGAAAGAATATATTCAATGCAATGCAAAAATCATGATGTATTACATGGCATATTGAGGTACTTAACTAACCTAGAGGAGTGGTTAGTCAAATTGGTTGAAGTGGAATTCAAACAAGTTTGAATTTCCAACTCCAAATGATATTTCATATATTGGCCTAATCATAAAA
Source organism: Hordeum marinum (assembly GCA_022496015.1). Taxonomy (NCBI): domain Eukaryota; kingdom Viridiplantae; phylum Streptophyta; class Magnoliopsida; order Poales; family Poaceae; genus Hordeum; species Hordeum marinum. Next base: position 155,495,998 of record CM039674.1, read on the forward strand.
TGTCCTACTTGGTGATGTTAACTTGTTCAAACATGCATGATCATGGCATAAACAGGTTCATTGGATTTTTCTGATCATTTTTCATATATAAATTATTTTCATCTGAGCTGTAGATTATTTTCTATGATTTTTAGAAGTTTTAAGCATTTTCTGGAATTATTTTATTACAGAAAATTATTATTATGTCATGCTGAGGTCATGCCTACGTCAGCAGGTCAACTGGACCAGGTCCAGGTCAAACCTGACCAGTGGGACCAACTGGTCAGTGACACAGACACTAATAGGGTTAATTTTATTACTTAATACTAATTAACACCGCAAGGCCCACCAGTCAGTGATACATTAAGCTAACAGGTTGATTTAGCATTTGTTTAACACTAACTAGTTTTATTAGTTGTCGGGCCCACATGTCATTGACCCGGGTCTAATCCCCGGTCAACCAGGGGCTAATTGAGCTTTGACCCCCCCCCCTGTGGGGCCCTCTGGTCAGCGACTAAGGGGGTGGTTAGTGGCTAACTAACCTGGCCACGTCAGCACGCCGGAGGAAGGCCACCGGCGGCGAGCCGAGACGGCGGGGGTCACCGGAAATGGCCCTCCGGCGACCATTTGAGCGGCGGAGACCACCTACAGACAACTAGGGAATTGCCGCATTCATCTAAGGCAACGGGAGGGCATGGGGTTGCCGGAGTCGACGGCCACGACGACTTTGGCGACGGCCGGAGCGTCGGCGATGGCGGGGATGGCAGCTAGAGGACGGGGAGGACCACGGGGAGAGGGGAGAAGGACGGGAGCTCACAGACAAGCTCGCTGGCGTCGTAGGCGGCTCGGAGAGGCGACGACGCGAGCGCAGGGTCGCCGGCGATCTTCGGCGCCCGAAGTCGGAAACGGTGACGGGGACGATGCCACGGGGCCTCTGGCCTTGATTCCTTCGGCGGGGAGGAGCAGCAGGACGGGGTGGAGCTTCTGGACTAGCTGGAGAGGCGAGGGGAGGCCGATGGCCATGGGGCGATGGCGGCGATCCTCTCGGGTCCGACGCGGGAGAGGGAGCAAGGGAGGAGGAAAGAGAGCGAGGGAGAGGGGAGAATGGTCGAGAGGAGGTCTCTGCGCACCCTCGTGGCGTCTTGGGAGGCCGGGGAGTGCCACGGCGAAGCTGGAGGTGGCGGCCTCCGTGCGCGCGCGTGCGTCACTTCACCTCTGCCTACTGGCAGAGGTTGAAGATGACCTCGTGGCCCCTGGTGGGCTGGGCCGGTCTGGGCCAGGTAAGCGCCAGGTAATACTTTCCTTCTCTGTTCTTATTTCCTGTTTTCTTTATTCTTTATTCTTCTTTTATTTGTGAGGCCGAAATACCTAGTACAAAATGCCCAATATTTTATAAAATATAGTCTGATTATTTCAAATTTCCACAAAAAGATTTGGACATTTTTAGACAACTATCATATTTATAATGCTTTATTAGTTGATTTCAGTAGCACTAATGGGTATTTTAAAATGCTATATTTGTTTTGAAAATTAAAATGTCCCCTAATATGTTGTTGCCAACATTTATCAGAAATAGTGTACATTTTTTAAAAGCATTTTGGAATCATTGAAAATTCAGTTGTTGGAATTTTATTTATTTGAGGAGGTGCTAGGGTTTGTCATCCCCATTTCAAGTTCATTAGGATTTAAGCATGATGTCATGATGCAACTAATGCAAGCAATTTCCAGGGCTGTGACAAGGTATATCAGTATGAGAGTCTTCATTTGTTGGAATGATTTCCTCAGTGGATATGACATCTTCAGTTGCCTTCAGCTTGACGGATTCTTCAGGAGACTGTTCATCTAACACAGAAGGCAGGAGCTCTCTTTGCGAGCCATTAGTTTCATCGAACCGCACATCTACAATTTCAACCACCTTGTGATGGTAGGTGTTGAAGACTTTGTAGGTGTACGAGTCCTTTCCATAACCAAGCATAAAACCTTCATGTGCTTTCGATGCAAACTTAGAACTGTGGTGAGGATCTCTGATCTAGCATTTTGCACCGAAGACTTTGAGATAACTTACATTGGGTTTCTTGCCTGTCATGAGCTCATATGAAGTCTTCTTGAAGAATTTGTGAAGATATACCCTGTTGATGATGTGGCATGCAGTATCAATTGCTTCAAGCATGGTGCAAGCCATCTCAACAAGTGTCCTGTTTTTGCGCTCCACGATGCCATTCTGCTGAGGAGTATAAGGGGTAGATAACTCATGAGTAATACCAAGTTCATCAAGATATTCATGAAGATTAGTGTTCTTGAACTCAGTCCCATTATCACTCCTGATATGCTTGATCTTGACACTGAAGTTGGTGGAGGACCTTGAAGCAAATCGTCTGAAGACGTCTTGCACTTCATTTTTGTACAGAATAATATGCACCCATGTGTAACGAGAGTAATCATCAACAATGACAAAGCCATACAAACTTGATGCATTTGTTAGCATGGAGTAATGAGTGGGGCCAAATAGATCCATGTGAAGCAATTCAAAGGGTCGAGTCGTGGTCATGATTGTCTTCGAGGGATGCTTGGATCTGGTCATCTTCCTAGATTCACATGCACCGTAGAGGTGGTCCTTGAGGAATTTGACACCCTCGATGCCAATCACGTGCTTTTTCTTCACGAGTGTGTGCAGGTTCCTCATACCAGCATGTGCAAGTCATCGATGCCACAGCCAGCCTTCTAAAGACTTTGCAAGTAAGCAAGTGGTAGGTTGAGGACCTGTAGAGAAATCAACAATATACAAGTATCCTCTCCTAAAGCCTTCGAAGACTTTGGAATTGTCAGATTCCATGATGACAACACAACGAAATTTTCCGAAGACGACAACCATATCAGGATCACAAAGCATTGAGACAGACATAAGGTTGAACCCAAGGGATTCAACAAGCATCACCTTATCCATGGTTCGGTCCTTTGAGATAGCAACCTTACCAAGTCCCAATACCTTGCTTTTTTTCCTTTGTCTGTGTAGGTGATATGCTTCAGGGGAGATGGAGTGAGTGGAAACTTCATCAGTAGATTCTTGTCACCCGTCATGTGGTTTGTGCATCCACTATCAAGAACCCACTCAGTAGCTTTTAGAGTATCATCCTGCAGATGAATTAGTACAACTTACGAACTCATATGCTTCAGAGTGAAGAATATGACATCAATTTCATGAGACAGAATTTCATCACACAAGATAGTAAGCAAGTAGTGGGAGGACAAGAGAAATGAGGAATTCATTTTTGCATAGTTAGCTTGCGTCCTTTCAAGCATTTCCTCAGGTCTCCAGCATGTTCATCAGATGTTCAGTTTCATCTGGAAACCTGACCCTGCATAAAAATTAGTTCAATTTCTTCACCACCCACATCTGGAGGGGTGGCAAAGAGTTCATCATTCTGCGAGCACCATGTGAGAAGGGAGGCATTGAAGCAAGTGCACTTCGTTTCCCAGGGCGAGGATTAGAGTACTCAAATGAATAAGCAGAGAAATTCTTCGAGGACTTATGAACATAATTGTTTGAAGAATAATGCACATATTCATAACTCTTAGGTTTTCCTTGCAAAATAGAGGCATTAGTATGAGAATGATAATTTTGACCATTTGAGGAGTTTGGTCCATATGAGGAATTTGATCTGGGTTTCCTATTCTTCATGAGGGGTGTTATGAGGACATTCACTTGAAGATTTTGTAGGTATCTCTTGGGAACCCAGATTTTCTTCATAGGAGAACCGTTCCTGTAGTTAGTTCCAACAAATCTAGCAAATACTTCACCTTTTTGATTTTTGAAGAATTTGTAGTTCGAGTCTAGTGATTCATCAGAGAAATATGAAGTTTCACATGTAAAGCCAGATAAAGTGGATGGATCTACAGGAGGACCTTTCGCAGCAACCCATGAGGTTTTGGGGTACGGCTCAGGTCTCCAGTAGGATCCATCAGTGTTGAGTTTCCTCACAAAGGCTATACCCTCTTTCCTAGGGTTCCTGTTCAGAATCTGCTTTTTGAGAACATCGCAAAGGGTTTGATGCCCTTTGAGACTTTTGTACATGCCTGTCACATACAATTCCTTCAACCCTGCATTGTCATCAGTGATACTAGTGGTATCCTCAGATGAGGAATTTAAGACCACGGGAATAGTTGAAGAAATTGCAGCAATAGAAGCATTTGAACATTCAGGTGAAGAATTAGCAGTTTCACGTTCGATGCGTTTCAAACAAGGTGGAATGAAATCTTCCTGAGCGGTACTGATCTGTTGAGCTAGTAAGGAATCGTTTTCCCTTTGGAGATCTTCATGTGACACCCTCAGTTTCTCAAGATCTTGCTTTCTTTGAAGAAATTCATAAGAAAGCTTCTCATGATCAGCTAAGAGGTCGTTATGATGACTCTGTAGGTTATCATACTTCATTTGAAGACTTTTGAGATTGACAGACAGAGTTTGAGTCCGATCCACTTCATGGTTCAACAGATCATCGCTTTTGTCTAGCATTTTCTGAAGCTTTTCAAGTGCACTTTGTTGCTTAGTGGCAATTTTAACAAGTTTAGAATAGCTAGGTTTCACATAATCATCAGATTCACCTTCACTTGATTCAGATGAGGAATGATGTTTGTGTACCTTTGATCCTTTTGACATCAAGCAATAGGTGGGAGCATGATCATTGTTGCTGACGTCAGAGTCGTTGGAGTAGTCAAATTCTTCATCGTTGAAGATGGACTTGCTGACGAAAGCAGTAGCGAGAGCAAGGCTAGCAATACCAGATTCTGATTCCTCCTCAGATTCTTCCTCTTCTTCACATTCTTCAGATTCTTCCTTAGAGTCCATTTCCTTGCCGATGAATGCTCGTGCCTTTCTGGCACCATTATTCTTGTGCTTTCAGGATTTTGAAGATGAGGACTTTGCAGATGAGGACTTTGAAGATTTCTTCTTTTTCTTCAAGTCATCAGAACTAGCATCCATATATTTATTCTTCTTCTTTGAATCTTTTTCCCATAGAGGATAGTCAGAGATAAAGTGACCAGACTTCTTGCAACTATGACAAGTTCTTTTCTTGTAGTCTTATGAGGAATCTGATTTCCTCAAGCCACTTTTTGATGACTTTCCAAATCCACCTATCCTTGAGAACTTATGGAATTTCCTCACAAGCATTGCTAGTTCCTGACTTAGTTCTTCAGGATCACCAAGGCTGTTGTCAGAATCTTCTTCTTCAGATGAGGAAATTGCTTTTGCCTTCAGTGCACGAGATCTTCCATAGCTTGTCCCGTAGAGGTCTCTCTTCTCAGCTTGTTGGAATTCATGAGTATTGAGTCTCTCAAGAATATCAGCAGGATCAAGCGACTTGTAGTCACCACGTTCTTGAATCATCAAAGCCAGAGTATCGAATGAGGAGTCAAGAGATCTTAGCAGTTTCTTCACCACTTCATGGTCAGTGATATCGGTGGCACCTAGTGCTTGAAGCTCATTTGAGATATCAGTGAGACGATCAAAAGTTTGTTGAACATTTTCATTGTCAAGTCTCTTGAAGCGGTTGAAGAGATTGTGAAGAACATCAACACGAGAGTCACGTTGAGTGGAAACACCTTCGTTGACTTTGGACAGCCTATCCCAGATAGGCTTAGCACACTCCAAAGCACTCACTCCGCCATACTAACCTTTGATCAAATGGCCACAGATGATATTCTTCGCTTGAGAATTGAGTTGCTTGAATCTCTTCACATCAGCAGTAGTAATAGTGGGAGTGACAGAGGGCACACCATTTTCCACAACATACCAGAGATCGTTGTCAATAGGTTCAAGGTGCATACGCATCTTGTTCTTCCAGTAGGGGTAGTCTGTCCCATCGAAGGTAGGACACCCCGTGGAAACCTTGATCATACCTGCAGTCGACATAACTAGACTCCAGGTGGTTAAACCAAAATCACACAGAGCGAGGGAGTACCTGCTCTGATACCAATTGAAAGTGCGTTATATCGACTAGAGCGGGTGAATAGGTGATTTTTACAAATTCATCACTTGAGGAATTTCAACTTTGAGGAATTTGAAATGTGATGAATAACTAGCAACGGAATAAGTACTCAAGTGCATGAGGAACATAGTAACAGCATAGTCTTCATGATGAAATGAAACATGCACAAATAGAGAGTAGTGTGATACAGGATAAGCAGTGATGAACAAGGTAACTTGAAGAATTTGAGGTGAGGAATTTCAGAAAGTCTTCAGTCAAATTCTTCAAACAGTAACAATCAATTTCATCAACAGGTATATGAGGAATAGAGGGGTTGAGGAAATAGAACCAGATAGCTCGATGAAGATAATGGTTTGATGACCCAGTTCCAACTGCTGTGATAGTCATACGTCTGGTTTGGAGCGGCCTTGTATTTAAACCAGAGGACACACAGTCCCAGGACACAAAGTCCTTACCGTATTCTCCTTGAGCTAAGGTCACACAGTCCTCGCCCAACACTCGTGGTAAGTCTTCAGGGTAGACTTCCAAAACCCTCACAAACTGGTCACCCGGCGATCCACAATTTACTGCTGGATGCTCTAGACCAAGGTCACTTCATGGTCCCCAATTGACTGCAGGAGCACTAGACCATGACGCCTAACCGTCTGGAGGATGCACAGTCCTCAAAGGTAACAAGTGTCGGTTCCACACAGGAATTTCTTCAGTGATGCTCAATCACTTTGGGTTTTGTGGTTTGATTGTAGGTTTTTCCTCACTGATGATTTTCTCTCAAAAGTCCTCGGAGGATGGGTTGCTCTCAAATGACAAGTGTCAGTTCTCTCTCTCGGAGCAGCCAACCAGCTAGTGGTTCTGGGGGGTGGCTATTTATAGCCAGGATGCAACCTGACATGATAAGACATAAATGCCCCCAATGATATGACCGTTATGTGGATAAGAATGATTGGGGAAGGATGGCACTAAGCACAACAACGGTCGGAATTTCGAACTCTGAAAGTCCTCATCTTATCATGTTCCTCACTTGTAGGCAATTCGCACTGGCGAAATCCTAACTCCTCAGTCAGATCAATTTCCTCAGAGACCAGAAGAACTTTGTCTCTGTCACTGAAGAACTTGTCTGAACCGTAAGAGATTTCCAAAGGCTTCACTCGAAGGATTGTATGGGTTGAGGATTTTGGAGTTGAGCATCAGTTGGAAATTTTCCTTAGTATTACCTCGTCCTCCTTTAACAGTACGGTGTTTCCTATGACTCAAATAAAGGAAACGAAACTACGAAAACAAAAGTCTTCACGCTTCATATTCCTCGTTCATATCTTCAAGGTCACACCAACTTCTTCATTTTCAAAGTCTTCACAAAGTCTTCACCAAAGTCTTCAGAAAGTCTTCAGCAAAGTCTTCACTTGAAGACATACATTTTTAGGGGCCCATAATCTCCGAATATATCAAACTCATCATCGACTTATAGAGCATGTGTACACTCACAAACGCATTAGTACCTTAACCTGTAAGTCTTCAATACACCAAAATCACTAAGGGGCACTAGATGCACTAACAAAACAGTATCTCTATTTGCAAGTTTAATAGTAACATCAATGTCCTCTAGCTCGCCATTTGCCATATCATGCATAATTTCTTGGTGTAAAGTAAATAGAATTCCACACACATTAGAACCTATATCACAGAAACCGTGATACCAATGAAACCTAGGTTCCTTGGCAAGGGCAATAGCTCCAATGTTGTCACGGAATAGAGTCATCGAGCCCGACACATTGGGAATCACTCCTAGGTCGGTGATGAACTCCTTCATCCAGACTCCTTCCTTTGCTTCTTTCGAAGCAGCTATGTACTCCGCTTCACATCTAGATGCCGCCACGACGCTTTGCTTGCTACTGCACCAGCTGATTGCCCCTCCGTTCAAAATATACACGTATCTGGTTTGCGACTTGGAGTCGTCCGGATCTGTGTCGAAGCTAGCATCGATGTAACCCTTTACGACGAGCTCTTCGGCACCTCCATATACGAGAAACATGTCCTTTGTCCTTTTCAGGTACTTCAGGATATTCTTGACCGCTGTCCAGTGTTCCTCTCCAGGATCACTTTGGTACCTCCCTACCAAACTTATGGCAAGGTTCACATCAGGTCTGGTACACAGCATGGCATACATGATAGAGCCTCTGGCTGAAGCATAGGGGATGACACTCATCTCTTCTCTATCCTTTGCCATGGTCGGGCATTGAGTCTTACTCAATCTCACACCCTGTAACACAGGCAAGAACCCCTTCTTGGACTGATCCATATTGAACTTCTTCAATATCTTTTCAAGGTATGTGCTCTGTGAAAGACCTACGAGGCATTTCGATCTATCTCTATAGATCTTAATACCTAATATGTACGCAGCTTCTCCAAGGTCCTTCATTGAAAATCACTTGTTCAAGTAGGCCTTTACACTCTCCAAGAGTTCTATATCATTTCCCATTATCAGTATGTCATCCACATATAATATGAGAAATGCTACAGAGCTCCCACTCACTTTCTTGTAAATACGGAGTTCTTCATAAACTTGTACAAACCCAAACACTTTAATCACCTCATTAAAGCGAATGTTCCAACTCCGAGATGCTTGCACCAGCCCATAGATGGAGCGCTGGAGCTTGCGTACCTTGTTAGCATCTTTAGGATTGACAAAACCTTCCGGCTGCATCATATACAGTTCTTCCTTAAGGAAGCCATTAAGTAATGTCGTTTGACGTCCATTTGTCAGATCTCATAATCATAAAATGCGGCAATTGCTAACATGATTCGGACGGACTTCAGCATCGCTACGGGTGAGAAAGTCTCATCGTAGTCAACTCCTTGAACTTGTCGATAACCCTTAGCGACAAGCCGAGCCTTATAGATGGTCACATTACCATCCGCGTCAGTATTCTTCTTAAAGATCCATTTATTTTCAATGGCTCGTTTATCATCAGGCAAGTCCACCAAAGTCCATACTTTGTTCTCATACATGGATCCTATCTCGGATTTCATGGCTTCAAGCCATTTGTTGGAATCCGGGCCCACCATTGCTTCTTCATAGTTCGAAGGTTCATAGTTTTCCAACAACATGATCTCCAGGACAGGGTTGCCATACCACTCTGGTGCGGAACGTGTCCTAGTGGACCTTCAACATTCAATAGTAACTTGATCTGAAGTTTCATGATCATCATCATTAACTTCCTCTCCAGCCGGTGTAGGCTCCACGGAAACAACTTCTCGTGCTGCATTACTCTCCAGTTCGAGTGGAGGTACAATTACCTCATCAAGTTCTATTTTCCTCCCACTTACTTCTTTTGAGAGAAACTCTTTCTTGAGAAAGGATCCATTCTTGGAAACAAAGACTTTGCCTTCGGATCTGAGGTAGAAGGTATACCCAATAGTCTCTTTGGGATATCCTATGAAGACGCACTTTTCCGCTTTGGGTTTGAGCTTCTCAGGTGGAAGTTTCTTCACATAAGCATCGCATCCCCAAACTTTTAGAAACGACAGGTTAGTTTTCTTTCCAAACCATAATTCATATGGTGTCGTCTCAACGGATTTTGACGGTGCCCTATTAAAGTGAATGCGGCAGTCTCTAATGCATATCCCCAAAATGATAGCGGTAAGTCGGTAAGAGACATCATAGATCGCACCATATCCAATACAGTGCGATTACGAAGTTCAGACACACCATTTCGCTAAGGTGTGCCAGGCGGCGTGAGTTGTGAAACAATTCCACATTTCCTTAGGTGCGTGCCAAACTCGTGACTTAAATATTCTCCGCCACGATCAGATCGTAGGCACTTTATTTTCCTGTCATGTTGATTCTCTACCTCACTCTAAAATTCCTTGCACCTTTCAAAGGTTTCAGACTTGTGTTTCATTAAGTAGGCATACCCATATCTGCTCAAGTCATCAGTGAGGATGAGAACATAACGGTAGCCACCGCTAGCCTCGACGCTCATTGGACCACATACATCGGTATGTATTATCTCCAATAAGTCAGTTGCTCGCTCCATTGTTCTGGAGAATAGTGTCTTGGTCATCTTGCCCATGAGGCACGATTCGCACGTGTCAAATGATTCGAAATCAAGAGGCTCCAAAAGTCCATCAGCATGGAGCTTCTTCATGCGTTTGACACCAATATGACCAAGGCGGCAGTGCCACATGTAAGTGGGACTATCATTATCAACCTTACACCTTTTGGTACTGACACTATGGACATGTGTAACATCACGTTCGAGATTTATCAAAAATAAACCATTGACCAGCGGGGCATGACCATAAAACATTTCTCACATATAAATAGAACAACCATTATTCTCATATTTAAATGAGTAGCCATCTCGCATCAAACGAGATCCAGATACAATGTTCATGCTCAAAGGTGGTACTAAATAACAATTATTAAGGTTTAAAACTAATCCCGAAGGTAGATGTAGAGGTAGCGTTCCGACGGCGATCACATCGACCTTGGAACCATTCCCGACGCACATCGTCACCTCGTCCTTTGCCAGTCTCCGCTTATTCCGCAGCTCCTGCTTGGAGTTACAAATGTGAGCAACTACACCGGTATCAAATACCCAGGAGCTACTACGAGCGCTGGTTAGGTACACATCAATAACAATTATATCACATATACCTTTAACGTTGCCGGCCTTCTTATCCGCTAAGTACTTGGGGTAGTTCCGCTTCCAGTGACCGGTACCCTTGCAATAAAAGCACTCAGTCTTAGGCTTGGGTTCATTCTTGTTCTTCTTCCCAGCAACTTGTTTACCGGGCGTGGTAACAGCTTTGCCGTCCTTCTTGAAGTTCTTTTTACCCTTGCCTTTCTTGAAACTAGTGGTCTTATTCACCATCAACACTTGATGCTCCTTTTTGATCTCGACCTCCGTTGATTTCAGCATTGAGTACAACTCAGGAATGGACTTCTCCATACCCTGCATGTTGTAGTTCATCACTGGAGGATTCTGTCAATGACCGAGTCATCCGGGAGATTAACTCCCAGCTGAGTCAAGCGGTTGTGCAACCTAGACATCTTGAGTATGTGCTCACTGACAGAACTATTCTCCTCCATCTTATAGCTGAAGAACTTGTCGGAGACATCATACCTCTCAACCCGGACATGATCTTGGAAAACCAGTTTCAGCTCTTGGAACATCTCATATGCTCCGTGTTGCTCAAAACGCTTTTGGATCCCCGGTTCTAAACAGTAAAGCATGCCGCACTGAACAAGGGAGTAATCATCGCAGCGTGACTGCCAAGCGTTCCTAATGTCTTGGTCCGCTGGGAAAATGGGTGGGTCACCTAGCGGTGCATCAAGGACATAAAATCTCTTGGAAGCTATGAGGATGATCCTCAAGCTACGGACACAGTCCGCATAGTTGCTTCCATCATCTTTCATCTTGGTTTTCTCTAGGAACGCGTTGAAGTTGAGGGTGACATTAGCATTGACCATTGTATCTACAATGTAGATTGTAAAGCGAATTTTAGACTAAGTTCATGATAATTAAGTTCACATAATCAAATTATTTAAATGAACTCCCACTTATGTAGACATCTCTCTGGTCATCCAAGTGATACATGATCCACGTCAACTAGCCCGTGTCCGATCATCATGTGAGACGGACTAGTCATCCATGGTGAACATCTCCATGTTGATCGTATCTTCTATACGACTCATGTTCGACCTTTCGGTCTTCCGTGTTCCGAGGCCATGTCTGTACATGCTAGGCTCGTCAAGTCAACCTAATTGTTTCGCGTGTGTAAATCTGGCTTAAACCCGTTGTATGCAAACATTAGAACCTATCACACCCGATCATCACGTGGTGCTTCGTAACAGCGATCCTTAGCAACAGTGCACAGTTAGGGTGAACACATCTCTTGAAATTTTATTGAGAGACCATATTATTTATTGCCGTCATTCTAAGCAAATAAGATGTAAACATGATAAATATCACATGCAATCAATATAGTGACATGATATGGACAATATCATCTTGCTCCTTTGATCTCCATCTTCAGGGCACCATGATCATCACTATCACCGGCACGACACCATGATCTCCATCATCATGATCTCCATCATCGTGTCTTCATGAAGTTGTCTCGCCAACTATTACTTCTACTACTATGACTAATGTTTAGCAATAAAGTAAAGTAATTACATGGCGTTTATGATTGACACGCAGGTCATACAATAAAATAAGACAACTCCTATGGCTCCTGCCGGTTGTCATACTCATCGACATGCAAGTCGTGAATCCTATTACAAGAACATGATCAATCTCATACATCACAATGCATCACATCACATCCTTTGGCCATATCACATCACAAGGCATATGCTGCAAAAACAAGTTAGATGTCCTCTAATTTGTAGTTGCAAGTTTTTACGTGGATGTTATAGGTTTCTAGCAAGAACATTTCATACCTACGCCAAAACCACAATGTGATAAGCCAATTGCTATTTACCCTTCATAAGGACCCTTTTCATTGAATCCAATCCGACTAAGGTGGGAGAGACAGACACCCGCTAGCCACCTTATGCAACAAGTGCATGTTAGGCGGTGGAACCGGTCTCACGTAAGCGGATGTGTAAAGTTGGTCCGGGCCGCTTCATCCCACAATACCGCCGAATCAAGATAAGACTAGTAGTGGTAAGAAAATTAAGAAGATTGACACCCATAACAACTTTGTGTTATACTCACGCATAGATTCTACGCATAGACCTAGCTCATGATGCCACTGTAGGGAGATGTAGTAGTAAATCAAAATTTTCTACGCGTTCACCAAGATCTATCTATGGAGAAACCAGCAAGGAGAGGGAAGAGATTGCATCTTCATACCTTTGCCGATTGCTAAGCAGAAGCGTTACAAGAACGCGGTTGGTGGATTCGTACTCGTAGCGATTCAGATCGCGGTGGACTCCGATCTTAGCGCCGAACAATGGCACCTCCGTGTTCAACACACGTGCAGCCCGGTGACGTCTCCTACGCCTTTATCTAGGAAGGAGGGAGGAGAGGTTGATGGAGAGCTCTGTCAGCATGACGGCATGGTGATGGTGGAGCTGCGTGGTCTCCGGCAGGGCTTCACTAAGCACTACGGAGAACGAGGAGGAGAAGTAGGGTTGCGCCGAGAGAAGAAAGAACTTGTGTGTTGTCAGCCCCCAAAACCCCCACTATATATAGGAGGAGGGGGAGGGCACAGCCCTAGGGTTCCCACCCTAGGAGCTGCGGCCGGCCCTAGATGCCATCTGGCCGGCGGCCACAGAGAGGGAGAGGGGGAGGGTGCAGCCCTAGTGGGCCTTAGGCCCATCTGGGTCTAGGGTTTCCCCTCCCTCCCACCTTTCCTGCACCTTGGGCCAGGGTGGAGGGCACACCAGCCGACTCTGGGGCTGGTCCCTTCCACTCTCGGCCCACGTAGCCCTCTGGGGCTAGTGGCCCCACTTGGTGGACCCCCAGAACCCTTCCGATGGTCCCGGTACGTTACCGGTAATTCCCGAAACACTTCCAGTGGCCAAATCCTCACTTCCTATATATCAATCTTTGTCTCCGGACCATTCTGGAACTCCTCATGATGTCTGGGATCTCATCCGGGACTCCAAACAACCTTCGGTAACCACTTACACTATTTTCGTATAACCCTAACGTCGTTGAACCTTAAGTGTGTAGGCCCTACGGGTTTGGGAGACACGTAGACATGACCGAGACACCTCTCCGGTCAATAACCAACAGCGGGATCTGGATACCCATGTTGGTTCCTACATGCTCTACTATGATCTCGTCGGTTGAACCACGATGTCGGGGATTCAATCAATCCCGTATTCAATTCCCTTTGTCTACGGGTATGGTACTTGCCCGAGATTCGATCGTCGATATCCCTATACCTTGTTCAATCTTGTTACCGGCAAGTCTACTTACTCGTTCCGTAATACATCATCTCGTGGCTAACTCCTTAGTCACATTGAGCTCATTATGATGATGTCGTACCGAGTGGGCCTAGAGATACCTCTTCGTCATACGGAGTGACAAATCCCAGTCGATTCATGCCAACCCAAGAGACACTTTCGGAGATACTCATAGTGCACCTTTATAGCCACCCAGTTACGTTGTGATGTTTGGCACACCCAAAGCATTCCTACGGTATCCGGGAGTTGCACAATCTCATGGTCTAAGGAAACGATACTTGACATTGGAAAAGCTTTAGCAAACAAACTACACGATCTTGCCCTATGCTTAGGATTAGGTCTTGTCCATCACATCATTCTCCTAATGATGTGATCCCGTTATCAATGACATACAATGTCCATGGCCATGAAACCGTGACCATCTATTGATCAACGAGCTAGCCAACTAGAGCCTCACTAGGGACACGTTGTGGTCTATGTATTCACACATGCATTATGGTTTCCGGTTAATACAATTGTAACATGAAAAATAGAATATTATCATGAACAAGGAAATACAATAATAACCATTTTATTATTGCCTCTAGGGCATATTTCCAACAGTAGGGTATTACCTCCATAAGAGGGCCCGAACCTGGGTAAATCTGTGTCCCCTTTGTTTCCTGTTACCGCTAATTCTAGTCTCACAGTTCGTGACCCCCTACCCGAGATCCGCCGGTTTTGACACCGACAGCAGCAACACAAAGACATATCTTATCCCCTTCTGTCACTAGGATATACAAACCCTATGAGGGTGAACCCACTACAACGCACCCCTCTCACTGAAGAATGATTAATCAACTTGGCCAAAGCAAATCAATAGATTAGAGAGATTTACGAAGCTATAATGATCATGCAAATAAGAATCATAATAATTTCAGAGAAGACTCGGATAGTTTTCATGAACAATCTGAACATAAACTCACAATTCATCAGATACCAACAAACGCACCGCACAAAAGAATTACATCGGATAGACAAAGCGAAGATGCATCATTGTATTGAAGATCAAAAGAGATAGAGAGATAGCCATCTAGGTACAAACTATGAACCCGTAGGTCTATGGTGAACTAATCACACATCATCATGAGGGAAGCAAGGTTGATGAAGAGGCCCTCTGTGATCGATCCCCCCTCCGACAGGGTGCCGGAACGGAGCTCCAGATGAGATCGTGGTGGAACAGAGTCTTGAGATGGTGGAAAAGGTGTTTTGGGATGTCCCTTAGGGTGTTTGGAATATATGTGAATTTATAGGCCAGAGAATGGGGCTAGGAGGGTCACCAAGGAGGGACAACTATCAGGGTGTGCCGACCACCTGGCCGCGCCCTGTTGGCTAGTGCCTCCCTCATGCGGCCTCCGGTCTTCTCCCGAAACTTCCAACTCTTCTTTTGGTCCATAAAAATCATAAAATAAATACAGGGCAATTGGACTTTGTTTGGTACTGTAAACCTTAAAAGTAAAAAACACGTAGAAAAAAGGAACTTGCACCGGGCACTGTGTCAATAGGTTAGTGCTCAAAAATAATATAAATTGGTAAATTATTACTCAAAAAGTACAATAGCATGGAACAATAAAAAATTATAGATACATTGGAGACCTATCAGTGTCATCAGGAAGATTATGTTTAAGGATAGGTGATTGATCAAAGAATATTTTATCTATGTCATGCCTTTCACTCATATGCACATCATCTTCATGGTCTAGCAAATATTGTTCTAATGGATCAGTAGGAGGCACAAAAATACAAGCAAGACCAATTATTTCATATTTACTTGATAAATATTTCTCATGTAGTTCTCTACCAAACTTGGAGAAATTAAACTAATGAGATATATCACCAAAGTTGACTTTAACCTTTTCTTTAGCACAATCAATTTCAGCATTAACGGTATTCAAGAAAGGTCTACTAAATATGACGGGACAAAAATTATCTTGTAATGAACCAAGTACTAAGAAATCAATGGGGTACTTGACTATTCCACACAGGACTTCAACATATCAAACAATCCCAAGTGGTGAAACACTATCTCTATTTGCAAGTTTAATAGTAACATCAATGTCCTCTAGCTCGGCATGTGCAATATCATGCATAATTTCTTGGTGTAAAGTAAACAGAATTGCACTCACATTATAACCTATATCATAGAAACCGTGATACCAATGATCTCCAATTTAATAGAAACAAGAGGCATGCCAACCACTGGTCTATTCTTATCTAACACATCTTTTTTGTTTCAAGCAAGTTTTGCGATTCTAGCAGCTTCACCATAGAAGTAAATAACTTGCCCATCAATATTATCAACCAAGAGATCTTTACACATATCAATAGTAGTCTCTATATTTATTTCTTAAGAAGGTTTTGGTGTTCTAACATTACTTTTATTAACCATAGTTGTAGCTTTAGCATGTTCCTTAATCCTAACAGGAAAAGGTGGTTTCTCATTGTAAACGGTAGGCACAATTGGATCAATATTATAAAGAATTGTTTCTTATTTAGCTATGCTAGGTTCCTTACAAGTTTCTTCAATAAGGGAATTAAATTGAAACCACTTCTCCTTAGGGAGATCAACATGAGTAGCAGATGATTCATACAAAGTAGCTACTATCTCAGAGCTAAGGCCATATTTTGCACTAAACTTATGAATTTGTTCAGTTTCCATAAAAGATTTAACACAATCAAACTCAAGATTTATACCTCACTCATTACCTGTGTCGAACTCCCAACCTTCATACTTGTGTTTAATTATTTCAAGAAGATCCCATATGAATAGTTCTCATAGTAAAGGAACTAACAAAAGAAGTATCAAGCATCGATTGATTTTCGTGAGAAAGTCGAGCATAAAAGTTTTGTAAGATTATTTCCTTTGAGAGCTCATGATTGGGGCATGTATACATCATAGATTTATGACTCCCCAAAATATTGAGTGATACATTCTACTTCACGAGGCCAATAATTATATGTAGAATTCTGATCACGATGAACCAAATGCATACGATAAAATTTCTGATGGAATTCTGGCTTCAATCCGTTCCAATCCAACGTACCGGTATCATCCAATAGCCTATACCAAATAAATGCCTTTCCCTCCAAATATAAAGGGACAAACTTCTTCTTAAAACCATCCTCGGATAAACCTGCAAGCTTAAATAATCCACAAATTTCATCTATCTATCTATCTATATATATATATATCAAGTGCATATCAGGATTTTTTTTGTTCCATCTCCTGAATAAGGATTAGCAAGCAGTTTCTCTAACATACCCGAAGGAATATCATAGTAAATATTTTTAGTAAGTTCAGTAGGTTGAGGAGTGGCTCTTGCCACTTTCGTACAAGGTGAAGATACCCCCCCCCCCGAACAAGCCACTGAAAGGATTATCCTCCATAGTAACAAGCAACAGTAAATTTAAGCATGTAACGAAAATGTTTCCTTACCAAATTCCACTTACGTGAGGCACTTCACTCCCCGACAATGGCACCAAAAAATATTCTTGATGACTCACAAGTGTAGGGGATCAATCATAGTCCTTTTGATAAGTAAGAGTGTCGAACCCAATGAGGAGCAAAAGGAAATGAGAAGCGGTTTTCAGCAAGTTATTATCTACGGGTGTTGTAAGTAACAATGATTAATATTTTTGTAGCAAGATAATTCGTAACAAGTAACAAGTAGGAATAGTAACAAAGGTTCAGAAAGGTGGCCCAATCCTTTTTATAGCAAAGTACAAGCCTAAAAGGCCTCTTATATAAAGTAAAGAGCTCTCGAGGACACAAGGGAATTTCTGTCTAGTCACATTTAACAATTTAGTTGATTCACGTTCGCTACTTTGATAATTTGATATGTGGGTGGATCGGTGCTAGGGTGACGTACTTACTTGAAGAAACAACCCACTTATGATTACACCCTCTCACAAGCATCTACAACTACGAAAGAAGAATTGAGATAAATCTAACCATAGCATCAAACATGTGGATCCAAATCAGCTCCTTACGGAACAACTCATAAACTAGGGTTTAAGTTCTGTCACTCTCACAACCCACCATCTACTTATCATTCCCCAATGCTTTCCTTTAGGGCCAAATATGGTGAAGTGTCATGTAGTAGACGTTCACACTACACCACTAAAGGAAGAGCAACATACATCTCATCAAATATCAAACTAATACCAACATCACATGATTGCTTATAACAAGACTTCTTCCATGTCCTCGAGAACAAAAGTAACTACTAACAAATCATGTTCATGTTCAAGATCAGAGGTTTAATGAATATGATAAAGGATCTGAACATATTATCTTCCACCAAATAAACCAACAAGCATCAACTACAAGATGTAATCAACACTACTAGATCATGATAGGCGCGCATTGCCGCACCCGTCTATTTGACAAAAACATTGGTAGGATTATTTCAAAAATACTAACCTGATCCCTCAACTCATGTGAGGATTATTACAAACAAGCTCAACATAATCAAATTTGTCTAAGATGCGTAAACATGCATGTAAAAAGGCTTTAGTTCTTAGAGCCAACATAAAGTAATAATTATGAAAGGCAAAATTACAGTTTTAGAAACCCACAAATCAAGGAATTTAGGATGTGTGGTGTAGATATAGCATGCATAAGTAGTACTACTAAGTAAAACTATGATGCTAAAAAATATCGGTGTGAAACCCCATAGATAACATAGTAGCAAGACTAGTAGTTGGCGGTGAAAAATAAACATTCAGTTGAGATTTATCTGAAAAAGATGGATATATAAACGTTCAATGAAATCTGAAATTGCAATGCCTCAGTAGAGGTGATATGGTACATTTATATGAATTGACAACTGGTCCAATACCATAAATACATTGTTTTTCACATATCCTAACACCACGAAACATATTCTGAATCACCTCTCTCCTCTTAAGCTATGTACATATGGTATATATGCATTGTAAAAACTCTGTGAAAAACACCGAAGAAGTCAAAACCATGTATTTCTCCACTTTGAGACCGAAGCGCTTAGAAGGTGTCCTAAAAACTAAAAAGTCATAAGGTGTATTGGGTGCCAAATTACCTAAATACATGATTCTAAAAAATTGGTAAGAAAATACCATTACGAAGGTCATGACTTAATCCTCCTTAGTAAGTTGTCAACATCAATAGCACTACTAATTAAATAGGATGAAGTTGACCTTCATGATAACCTACAAACCATAAGCATGCAAACCATCTAAATTGGATTTTCAAGCACTAAGTAGAGCATGTAGCGAGAGAAAACAAAATAGCTTCATTGGGAGTTTACTTGCACAATTAGCATCTAATGAGTATACTGAAAACATAGCTTTTAATTAACTTCAAGACAATGTAGACAAAAAGCTTATGTGATCTTAAATCTACTTCGTATGAAAGCAAGGAGTATGCGATAACATTTCGGTTTGCCTTGCCTGTCCGTGTCTGGTTGGTTTCATCAACTGGGAGACTTCCATCTTTGGTGATACTAACTGGAGTCAAGACCCGGGAGGCTCACCAGAGAGACAATAATATTTACAGTCAAGCACATGACCCTTCAAAATATTTGATATACATGTGGATCAAAGTAACTATTCAAATAAATATAAAACTCACACAGAAGGACAATGACTCAACCTACAATGGAGAAAGATTTGTCCAACTGTTCATGGATAAAGAATCAACCTAGCCGCGCTTCCCACTGTATGCATTATAACTACCCGTTTCCCACTATATCAAGCCATACATAAAATACCACGAGTATTTAAGTGGACAACACTTTGATGAAACAACAAACTCCAAAAATGACATCATCATTTATTCCTAATTGTAGGCACACAAAAATTACCAGTAGATAAAGCATAATAGAACGTACCCGACCACCACCAGATTGAGTAAGATCCATGTCATGTGTGTTGGCTTTCCATGGAGTGTTGCGAGGCTGGAGATGTCCATGCCCAAGCAGATGCGCCTATACCATTAGACAAATCTTTTGTTTATAATTAGAGAAAGGCCTGGCCAAAAACATAGTCTTGTCGCAATTGAGAGTAAGATCGGTTGATCCTGGAATGCAGAGGAACATGATACCTATCGCTCACTACACCCTATACACAATATATCTAATGCATACCTCTTACACAGTACAAAACATGTCCAATATTGAAACTGCTCGCTGCATCAACTGAGATCTGAGTTAAACAGAGATGTATACAAAAACCTATGCAACGTGGTTGGTGGCATTGGACATGGGACATGGGCGGGAGGAGCAGTAGCAAGTTAGCGTTGCAAGGTGTTGGACGCCATGGAATTGGGTTGGAGGAGCACCAATGCAGTGGCGTGGTCAGCTCTGAGTGGTTGGCTGGAGGAACATGGGGAGGACCTCAGTGACAGACTAAGATGACGCCGGTGGAGCATGAGGTTGACCTAGATGGTGGGGGGACTAAGATGACTCGTCTGGGGGAGGATACCTTGGTGGCGGCATATGTCATCCAGGTTTGCTCCGTCGGGTTGGCAATGAATTTCGTAGCCGCGTGGAGATCTCAAGGAGGAGAGAGGAATCCCCATGTTGTAGAGGAATGGTGATGGAGGGGCGGGGCGACGATGTGTCATATTCGTCGGCGGTGAGCGAGAGAATAATGAAAGGTCGCCCCTTCACCGTGATAGATCGATAGGCCTCTCTTCGTCTCTCACACGCTCGTTGCTAATTGGGCTTAGAAAAAGGCCCAGTTTACTAGAGGGCTTCCTTTCGGCCACCGGAGCCATGGACCATAGGACAACTGGGCCAGTGAGGGATTTATGGTTATACACAGCAAATCCAACGACTACAAATTTTCTGATCATGAAAACAGACGGCTAAAACTCAAATTGTTGAGAGGGCTCGCTTTAGGCTCGGTTTTACTGTCCTTAACTAGTAACCCCAGGTACCAATCTGAGGTTTTGAGACAAAGTTTGAATACAAGAGATGAACTAGGGTTTGAGATGAGATGGTGATGGTGAAGAAGTTGATGAAGGTTGGTCCTCCCATGATGGAGGAAGGATTGGTGATGATGATGGCTTCGATTTCCCCCTCCCAAACGGAAGTTTCCCCGGCAGAATCGCATCACCGGAGATCTAGGTGCTCCTGTCCAGGTTCCTCCTCGAGAAGGCGGCGCTTCATCCCAAAAGTCTCTTCCTGACTTTTTCTAGGTCAAAAACCTTCATATAACAGGAGAGGGGGGGTCGGAGACTACCTGTAAGGCCCACAAGGCACCTGGGCGCGCCCACTTGCCTTGTGAGAGACAGGTGCCCCCCTTTGGTTTTTCTTGGCTCGAGTATTCTTTATATATTCCAAAAATATTGTCTGTATAAATTTAGGTCATTTAGATTCCAACAGAATAGGTATATCTGATGTGGCCTTTCCAGGTCCAGAATTCCAGCTGTCGACGATGTTCCTCTCCATGTAATCCTTATAAATTCGGAGAGAAAAGGCATCAAAATTGTATCATAAAGTGGAATAATAACAAAAACAAATATAAATAATAGTAGAAAATCATGATGCAAAATAAACGTATCACAATATTATAGAATGTATCTTGCTAGCCCTTTTTGAGACCCAAAACATAAATGCAGAGCACCTCCGAAGTTCAAGCAGTGACTTAGCATTTGTATTTCGGGGTAGAAGAGATCCAGTCATACTCACACCCAACATTAACTAGACCATATGCATAAAAATTAGTAGCGCTCTCGAGATTGGTGCTTTGATTGAGAAGATGATGAGTGAATAATAAAAGGAAAATAACATAAAACTAAAGGAATGTCCCTTCATAGAGGGAAGCACGGATTCGTAGAGGTGCGAGAGCTCATGGTTTAAAATAGAGAAACAAAGATGAATATATTTCGGGTGGTGTCTTTTTCCTGTCAACGTCACGACAAAGGATTTCAATATCTTCCATGCTAAACACATTAATAGCGGTTCCCAAATAGAATAAACTTTTTATTCCCCCTCCACCATACAAACACTTCCATGGCTAGCCGCATCCATGGGTGCCCTCCAAACAACAAGTTTCTAGGGGAGGGGTGTTTATTTATTTTTGTATTAAGAAGGACTGGGCACCGTTTTTACCAGCCTTCCACGGAGTTAACGATCGAATAAACTCTCAACGTGAGTTAAACACACTTAGCATGGAAGATATTGACCAACCCATTGCTCCATGAGCGGTACGAGCACACGAAACAAATGTTTATTTAAATGTTTTAGAGTTTGCACATGCAAATTTACTTGAAACAACAGGGTAATATCATATATAGGTATATATGGTGGACTCTTTGTAACAACTTTGGTTTAAGGGATTTGGATGCAAAAGCAGTTTCCCACTTAGTACAGGTGAAGGCTAGCAAATATATTGATAACCGACCAACTAGAGAGTGCTAATGGTCATAATCATGCATTGAGAATAATTAACATTAAACATGAGCATGAGTAGGATATAAACACTGTAAACATAAATATCATAGAGGCTATATTTGATTTGAATCTATTACATTCTTTGAACATGCGCCAAGTCAATCCACTTGAATTCTTCAGAGGAGGATACCATCCTAACATACTACATCATAACCATTTTAATGCATGTTGACTCATGAGATAACATATTATCCACTCCTAGCTACTTAAGCATGGCATGAGCAACTATAATCTCTAATTTTCATCACAAATATGTTTACTCATAATATGTTGAATCAAGACTACAAGCTAAACATATTTACAAAAAAACAAGAAGAGTTCATACTAGTTAGCTTTTCTTCACCATAACCACTTCATCAAATTATCGTCTTTATTGCCTTTCACTTGCACAATTGAATAATGTGAAAATTATATTAGTGCAAGAGTGTTGTGAACTAAGATGGAATCTGCAAACACTTTATTCAAATGAGAGAAGAAGGGATAATTGGATCTTCATTAGATCAAAAATAAGGAGTATGTGAGCCACTTGACAATTCTTACGAAGTCTTCTCCTTGTGCCGACTCAAAGAAGGAAAACAAATTCAGAGAAACACACTAAAATACTTTTGAAGTTTTTCTTTTTGTGAAGAAAGCGATGGAAAGACGGAAAAGGAAAAATGAGAAAAACTATTTACACATCAGAACTCCCAACAAACAACAAAGAAGAAACAAGAAATCTTTTTGGTTTTATTTTACTACTACGAACTAATTAAAGAAGAAAGAAAAACAGAAAGAAAGGGCGAAATATTTTCAAAATTTTCAAGTTTTTCAAACAAGCAAAAGAAAAATAATAAAAATGAAGCGAAAAAAGCAATGTCAAGTGCAATGGATGTGTGAACATGAAAATGAAATGTCGATGAGAATACGTACTCCCCCAAGCTTAGGCTTTTGGCCTAACTTGGTCTATAGCCATTGGAAAAATCCGTCAGGTCTATGGTAGTGGTCGCAATGGTAGCTTGGTGCCGCATTCTGTGCAGCTTCCTCAACAAGGCGAGGAGCCTCTACTACAATGTTGTGTCAATGGATCTCATCCAGATAAATATAATGCCTTTGTTTGTTCCAAAAATCAAACAACGAAGCCGTAGGCAAATCAATAGGGACATCATGCTCTTTATTAAATGTAAGTTTATACATGTACTCATTTGTCCCATACTCAATAAACTTATGGCGCTGCATAGCATTAAATCAAAGAAGGTAGGAGGGATCATAGGATCATTAGGCTTGGTAGAGATGCCAAAGTTCATAAGCAAGTGATAAGTGTAAATCCTTCCATATAAGCTACCACCATGTGAATTTCTGGCTTAGCAGCGTGCAATGATGGTGCCAAAACTATATCTCCCTAGAACCATTCATAGCAGCATGCAAAATACTCAAATTGGATATACAGAATGCACTAATATCATGTTTACCAACCAAGCATCTCCCACTAAATATTGCAAAGTAACGAATAGCAGGGAATTGAATGCTTCTAATTATAGCTTGTTTCATACCTCTATCCTCCCCATTACAAATACTACTAAGAAATGCATCATAATCAAGTGTCCGTGGTTCGGCAAGCGAAGCCAAATAAAGAATTTTACAGGTACCACAGAAGTCTTTTAGAGGCAAACTATATGATTTTTCATAAAGAGGAAAGAGAACCCGAGAATTAGCAGAGTGGTACTCAAATTGTGTGTGAATGACTTGGTAGGTTGATAGCACTTATCTGCGAGGAAGGCAGCCAGATCGGCATTCTCAATATATTGATCAAATTCTAGCTTAATACTGACACTTCTCATGAAGGTGTAGCACGTGCATTAGCACGATTTCACCTTGCCCCCCCCCCCACAAACTCTCACGGTGTTCATGATATGACGGGCATGTCACGCTTTGGCTAGAGGAGCCGCCTTAGGACTTCCTCCTAAAGATATTCATTTCCCTTGCAAAATTCTAACATTTGTTGCCACAAAACAGAAGTGAGTAAATCTTAACAGACTTGATAGCAACAACTCATATAGACACCAAGAGGATATATCAAGCATTGAAACTACTTGGAACCAAATAAATTCAACTTGCAAGCTCATTTTTCTAGTCACCAACATCAAAAAATATGCAAAATACAAACCACTAAAACAAAAACTAATTTGAGACATGGAGGAGTCGCATACCAAGGTGCAATATCCCTGAATAGTTTCAAAAATGAAGCTCCGAGCAAAGACAACAAAACATTGTATCTAGAAGCAAGACCTCATGCTAGGAGATGGACAACAATTACTCTGGAGGTGGAAGAAGCTAGTGTGCATGGGAGATATGTGAGTGGGGCCCTGTGGGCTCCACCAGGGTAAGGGGCGCACCCTGCAACATTGTGGGCAGCAGGTGCACCCCCCCAGGTTGTGTCCAGTGCCAAAAAATCCACTTATTCAATAGAAAATCATGTTAAAATTTCACGCAATTCTAAGCACTTTTATTTCTGGGTCATATTTTGCATAGAAAACTCAAAAAAGAGGATAAATGTGGTATTTTATTTTATTAAACCAATGAAAATAGAAAATAAAGTAAGGTTACAGCAGGTTGTGCTGACAAAATTCATTGACCATATGCATCTCAAAAGAAATCCATTAACAAGGTTGATCAAGTCTTATTAATGAACCACTTCCGATTGACATTAAATAAAAATAATTTTTATATAACACTGTGTTACCTCAACCGTAATATGCATGGTTCCAATAGTAATAGTACAATATTTCTTTTCGAGAATCGGAAGAGGAAATAAACAGCTCTAATAGTGATTATCATAATTTTTCAACACAGTTGATACTATTCATTTTGCTTTGTTTCTTCAGGAAATATATTGTATGTTGATTGTTGTTGACATGAAAAGTAACCTTGCTTTTAGTACAATCAATAAAATCCCCTGCGGTATTAAAAAAAGGTCTCCAAAGAATAACGGACATATTGTCGTCCTCAGGCATCTCAAGAATAACAACCGGAATGTCCTCACAAATTCCAATAGGTATATAGTTAGACATTTGCAAGGAATCTTTGGTGGGAATAATCATATTCAAATCAAGTGTTTTATATAGAAAAAAGGCAAAACACTATCACCGGCTCCGAAATCACATAATGCAGTTCTAACATAATTATTATTAATGGAGCATTGTATAGTAGGTATTTCTGGATCTCCTAGCTTTTCAGGTATTTTATCTTTGAACGAATCATTTGAAAGCATAGTAGAAATTTCATACTCTTGTATTTTCCTTTTATTAGTGATAATATATTTCATATATTTAGAATACAAAGGCATTTTGATAGCATCGGTCAAAGTTACTTGCAAGAATAAAGGTCCAGCAATTGAACAAAGCGATTTAAATTATCATCATATTTGGAATTAGTAGCTTTGCTAGGAAAAGGCATCGGTTTCTGAACCCATGGTTCTCTTTCTTTACCATGTTTTTTGGGCAACAAAGTCTCTTTTATCATATCTTTTCTTTCTAGGAGGTGGGTCATCAAGCTTAGTTTCTGGTTCTATTTCTACATCATTATCAGGTCCATTATTATCATTAGCTGGAGCATCTACGTGACTATTATTGGCATCATTATCATCATCAATAGATAAATACTCATCACCAGATTGTGTCTCGGCATCCTAAATAGAAACATCATTGGGATTCTCGAGAGGTTATTCTAAAATAGGTTCACTAAAAGCATGCAAAGGTCTATTATTTTTCTGTTTCTTCTTCTTGTTAGGTGAACTAGGCGCATTATCATTAAATCTCTAAGAATCTTGTTCAGTTCTTTTAGGATGACCTTCAGGAAACAAAGGTTCCAGAGTCATTTTACCACCTCTAGTCACTACTCTAATAGAATGATCATTATTTTTATCAACCATCTCCTTAATCGTATCATTTTGTGATTTAGAAACTTGTTCAAGTTGGGTTTGAACCATAGAGTGATGTTTACATAAGCCTTTAATATCATTTGAAATTCTACAAAGTACACCACCTAAGCATCCAGTCATAATAGAATCACGTTTCAATTGATCACGTATTTGTTCAATGAAATTTTCTTGTTTAACGATGAGGTTAACAAATTTATCTAAACACTAACTAGGAGACTTATTAAATGGAATGTCACCCCTCATAAAATCTATAAAGAGAATTTTCCTCTATGACCCGTCTCGGATATCAAGTCCATGTATTTCTTCAATAGGTGGTAGATTCTTGACATCTCCAAATTTAATACGTTTCTCTTTCGTAGATTTCTTAGCTTCTTGCATATCTACTAGACTGAGGAATAGAATACCTCATTTCTTTGGAGTTGGCTTCGGTGATGGTTTAGGAAGTATCCAATCATCGACATTTTTCAATAAGTTATTCAATAATTCCTGAGCTTGTTCTTCCTTGAAAACACAACCAACACAACTATCCAGGTAGTCTCTAGAAGCATCGATTAGTCCATTATAAAAGATATCAAGTATTTGATTTTTCTTATGAATACGATCAAGAAAACCATTTAATAGGTGTATAATCCTCCCACAAGCTTCATGGATATGCTCTTCCTCAATTTGCACAAAGTTATATATTTCCTACAAAGCAACTTGTTTCTTATGGGCGGGGAAATATTTTTCAAGCAAGTGGTAGATCATATCCTCTAGACTATGCACACAACCAAGAGCAAGAGTATTAAACCAATCTTTAGATTCACCCTTTAAGGAGAAAAGAAACAATTTAAGGATATATTAATAGTGAATATTTTCCTCATGAGTAAATAAGGTAGCTATTTCATTCAGCCTAGTAAGGTGTCCCACAACAGTTTCAGATTCATAGTCGTGAAAAGGATATGATTCTACCTAAGTAATTAATTTAGGGTCAACCGAGAATTCATAATCCTTATCATCAAGAAATATAGGAGAGGTAGCAAATTTAGGATCATGTTTCATCTTTTCATTCGTAGCTTTTTGTTTTAGCTTCTTCATTAAGATTTTAAAATCATCCCTATATTTACAAGCAAGAAATTCCTTAGCAATATCCCCATCCATAACATAACCATTAGGTATATCAAGCATCTTAGTTCAAGTAGGAGTGTTATGTGTAACATGTAATTTGGCATTTTCATCAATTTCAGGTTCTCTAGATCTAGCAATTTGAGCATCAAGAAATTCACCTAGTGGCACAGTTTCATCAACCATAGTAGTAGCATCATCTTGAATATCATGTATAGCAGAAGTAGCGTCTATTACTTGCGGCATATCAGATTGTATAGCAGGTGGTGGTGTTGCAAGCTATCTTAAAATTGAAGGTGAATCAAGTGCAGAGATACTTGGAAATTCCTTACCTCCCCTCGTCTTAGAGGGCATAATATTGGTTTTGGAGTCTCTCAGAATCTTCATAGTGATGAGCATATATATAATTCCCAAGTGAACTTGATGAATAGATCTATGCTCCCTGGCAACAGCACAAGAAAAATGTCTTGATGACCAAGTATAGGGAATCGTAACATTCTTCGATGGAAGTATTTTATCCTAATTTACTGATTCGATGCAAGGGGAGCCAAAGAATATTTATAAGCCTTAGCAGTTGAGTTGTCATTTCAACCACACCCGAGATATTAATTCTCTACAAAAAAGTATTAGTAGCACATTAGTTTGTTAGTTTTGATACTAGTGGTAACGGTACCAGTGATAACATCGGTAACAATGGTAGTAGCAATTGTAAAGGTAGCAACAACAGTAGTTACTTAGCAAGCACAATATGAGAAAAGCCTAGGCATGGAGTATTGATGGATATTTGGATGACATGAGCCATGTAATAGTCACAACCTAGAGCAACACAGAACTAGCTCCAATTCATCAACCATATGTAGGCATGTATTATGTATATATATTTATACATTCGTATAATACAAACTTGCCTAACATCTATTGTACAACCCTCCCGTGGCAGCGGGGTCCTAATGGAAATCCAAGGGTAATTAAGGCCTCCTTTTAGTCGAGAACCAGAACAAAGCATTAACACATAGTGAATACATGAACTCCTCATACTACGGTCATCACCGGAGCGAGTCCAATTATTATCACCTTGGGGTCTACGGATCATGACACGTAATAGGTGCATACAACTTGCAAGATATGATCTAAAACAAACTTATATTCATGAAAACATAATTGGTTCAGATCTGAAATCATGGCACTCGGGCCCTGGTGATAAGCATTAAGAATATCAAAGTCATAGCAACATCAATTTCAGAACACAGTGGACACTAGGGATCAAGCCCTAAAAAATTGACTCGATTACATGATCAATCTCATCCATCTCCATACCTGCAGTATGCCTACAATGGTAGTACTCACTCCTGGTGGTGAGCATCATGAGGTTGTCAACGAAGAGGGGTAGATGATGATGACGGTGATGATTTTCCCTCCCAGGAGCCCAAAACAAGCTCCAGGTCTGGCCTCCCGGAGAAGAACACGAGGTGGTGGCAGCTCCGTATTGTAAAACATGATGAAAGTTCTTCTTCTATTTTCTTCTCAGAAGACGGTACTTATGGAGTTGGAGATAGGTCAAACCAAGTTGTGAGGGGGCCACAAGGGCATGGGCGCACCATGCACCCTTGTGGACGACCTATTGGCCCCCTCCCGTACATCTTTATTCCAATATTTTTTATTTTTTCGATAAAAAAAATCCTCACCAAGTTTTATCCAATTTCGATAACTTCTATTTCTGCACAAAAACAACACCATGGCAGTTCCATTGAAAACATCATTAGTCCAGGTTAGCTTCATTCAAATTATGCAAATTAAATTCCAAAACGGACAAAAAGTGTTTGGAAAAGTAGATACATTTCGGACGTATCAGCCACTTGTGGATGCCTCCATGTCGTTCTATTGTTTGCCTATGCGCAGAGTAAGGGCTGATATGTCTCCACGTATCTATAATTTTTTATTGTTCCATGCTATTATATTATCATTCTAGGATGCTTTTGGGTGTTTATTTACTAATTAATATTATTTTTGAGCACTAACCTATTAACCCAGTGCCCAATGCGAGTTGTTGTTTTCTCCATGTTTTTGGCTTTTCAAGTTTAAAGTACCAAATGAAGTCCAATTGCCACGAAACTTTAATATGATTTTTCTGGACCAAAAGAAGACCCAAAAGCTTCAGGGGATACCAGAGACCTCACGAGGAAGGCACGAGGCAACCAGGGATGACCAGGGGGTAGGGCACGCCTGGTTGGCTCATGCTCCCGTCGGGTGCCTCCCGACCCCATTCTCTGGCCTATAAATTCCCATATATTCCAAAATCCCTAAGGATCATCCCAAAACACTTTTTCCGCCGCCGTAAGTCTCTATTCCACCGTGATCCCATTCAGAGCCCTGTTCAGGTGCCCTGCCAGAGGGCGGATCGATCACAGAGGGCCTCTACATCATCCTTGCAGCTCCCATGGTGATGTGTGAGTAGTTCCCCATAGACCTATGGGTCTGTAGTTAGTACCTAGATGGCTATCACTCTCTATCTCTCTTGATCTTCAATGGCATAATCGTCGCATCTTCGCTTTCCTCTATTTGATGTAATCCTTTTGTTCGGTGCGTTTGTTGGGATCTGATGGATTATGGGTTTATGTTCATATTATTAATGAAAAGTATTTGAGTCACCGCTGAAATATATTATGATTCTTATTTGCATGATTATTATATCTTCATAATTCTCTCTGATGTATTGAAATATATTATGATTCTTATTTTCATGATTATTATAGATTCTTATTTCAATGAGTATTATGAGTCACCGCTGAAGTATTTGAGTAACCACAAATATTGGATTGCTTCTGAAGGTTCTTTGTGTCCTACATTAAATTGGTGATTGTTTGACTTGCACACCATTAGTTTCAGCAAACTTCACATCTATTGTATCTTCAACCTGTCGGGTGAAGTTGTTGTAGACACGGTAAGTGTGAGAGTTTGATCCGTAACCGAGTAGGAAACCTTCATGAGATTTAGGAGCAAAGTTTGAACGACTATGCTTATCAAGAATGTAATACTTGGAGCCAAATACTCTAAAGTATCCAACTTGGGGTTTGTTACCAATGACTAGCTCGTATGCCATTTTACCAAGAAGCTTTATGAAGATAGAGCCTAATAGTGGCACGACAAGTCGTTTCCACCGCTTCACCCCAAAAGTGTCTTGGCGTCTTGTAGTCATTAAGCATCGTTCTTGCCATCTCTATGCGAGTCTGGTTCTTCCTCTCAACAACTCCGTTTTTTCAAGGTGTGTGTGTAGCCAAGAACTCGTGGAGATGCCTTGTTCGTCAAGAAAGGTATCCACATTTGTATTCTTGAACTCCGATCTGTTATCACTCTGAATTTTCTTGATCTTCACTTCAAACTTATTTTAGGCTCTCTGGGCGAAGCGTTTGAAGATCTTTGTACTTGTGGCTTATAATCAAGAAGATCCACATAAATCTAGAAAAAATCATCAACTATGACTAAACCAATAGAGTTTCCACAGAGACTCTTGTAAGCGTTGGGACAGAAAAGAGCCATGTGAAGTAGCTCGAGTCGTCGTCTCGTAGTCATGATGTTTTTTATAGGATGACTTCCTCCAACTTGTTTTCATGCTTGACAAGTACTACAAAGCCTATCTTTGACAAACATAACATCTTTAACACCAAGAATATTATATCCTTTGATAAGCTTGTCTAGATTACGCATACCAACATGTCCTAACCTTCTATGCCATTACCAACCTTTAGAGGATTTTCCAATAAGACATGTGCGAGGTTGGTCTCTCTTAGTGAAATCAACAATGTATAGATCACTTGTACGAATATATGATTGATGTCTACTACACAAATTTATTCTTGTAGACTCGTGTTAGGCCTCCAAGCGGAGAGTTTTGTAAGACAACAACAAATTTCCCTCAAGTAGGTAACCTAAGGTTTATCAATTCATGGGAGGTGTAGGATGAAGATGGTATCTCGCAAACGAACCTGCAATCAAATAAAAGCAATCTCTTGTGTCCCCAAAACCCAATACAATGGAAAATTGTATAGGTGCATTAGTTCAGCGAAGAGATGGTGATACAAGTGTAGTACAGATACTAGATATAGGTTATTATAATCTGAAATAATGAAATCAGCAAGGTAACAAGTGGCAATAAGCGAGCAAAACGGTGTATTAATGCTTGGAAACAAGGCCTAGGGTTCGTGCTTTCACTAGTGCAATCTCTCAATAGTGATAACATTATCGAATCATATAACCATCCCTCGACGTGTAACAAAGAATCACTAAAAATTTCTTATCAATAGCAGAGAACACAAGAAGAAATTTTTGTAGGCAGCGAACCACCTCAAAGTTATCTTTTCGATCAATCTATTGAGCCATACATATAGGTTTCACAAACATCCCTAGAATTCGTACTAAATAACACCAAACAACTTCAGATTCATAACATTCAATCCACACAAATAACCTCAAAGAGTACCCCCGAATTTTCTATCGAAGAAACTAGGACAAAAATGTGCATCAACCTATGTTCCTACAGTACCCCAATATCACCATGGGAATCCACAAGTTGATTGCCAAAACATACATCAAGTGAGTCAATAGAACACCCCATTGTTACCACGGGTATCCACATGCAAGACATATATCAGGTGTTCTCAATTCCAAAGTATTCAATCCAACATAACGAAACCTCAAAGGGAAAGACTCAATTCATCACAAAACATTGAAAGGGAAGAACACCATATGATCCAACTATATTAACAAAGCCTGTGATACATCAAGATCGTGCCAACTCAAGAACGAGAGAGAGAGAGAGAGAGAGAGAGAGAGAGAGAGAGACTATGCACATAGCTACTGGTACATAGCCTCGGCCCCAAAGGTGAACTACACCTTGCTCGTCATGGAGATCGTCGGGATGATGAATATGGCCTTCGGTGATGATTTTCCCCTTCGGCGGGACATAGGAAAAGGGCTCCGGATGAGATTTCTTCGGTACAAAGGCTTGCGGAGGCGGAGTAGAAGTTCTTTTTATCGATTTATAGGAATTTTTGGCATTGGTCTCACGCTAGGGGGGTGCCCGAGGGGCCCATGAACTAGGCCCACATGCCCTAGGGGGAGGGCATGCCCCCTAGCTCCTCGCCAAACTGGACTTCGTCTGGTCCTTCCAAGAAGCTTCGGGGGTCTCTTTTGTTCCCAAAAAACACCAAAAAGTTTCAGCTCATTCGTAGAACTTTTATTTCTGCAAAAAAATAACACTATGGTAATTCTGCTAAAAATAGCGTCAGTCCGGGTTAGTATCATTCAAATCGGATAAAAGTGCATAAAACCCATGTAAAAAACTTGGGTAAATTTGGCATGAATACTTCATAAATTATTGATACATTGGAGATGTATCAATGATTATCTCGACGAAACACTTGGCAGTCTACTTTAGTGAATAACACATTGAAACCAAAGTCAGCAAGTCTAGATATGGAAAGAATATTGTAACCAAGGGAGTCAACGAGTATGACATTTTGAATGGAGCTATCATGGGATATGATCACCTTACCAAGGCCAAGTACCTTACCCTTTGAGTTGTCTCCAAAAGTCACGTACTTGCATGGTTCATCATTTGTAGCAAGTTCATGAAATATGTCTTTGTCCCCAGTCATGTGATCGGTGAATCCACCATCGAGTATCCATTCTTTTCCTCCAGACATTTAGTGTTTAAGGTTTTCCATGAGACCAAGATTCTTCATAGTCTTCTCATATTCTATGTTGAACTTCTTATCTTCCTCATAATAGACATGTTCCAAATCGTCATCATCGTTTTGGGCCCGTTCACCACCTAGGGCAAATGATTCGTTATTTTCATGCTCATGACATTGTTCAACACTATGAATGTGAATGGCTTCTAAGATGATATTATTAATAGTTCTAACATCTCCTTTAGCACGCATAAAGTCTCAAAGCTCAAAAATATATTCATCAAATATAGGATCACTAGGCTTCATCTTATGAAAGGCAATAATCTTATGAAGGATTTCATCAAGATTCTTTAGAGAGAAGTTTGGGTGTCTCTTTTCCAAATCTTTCCACAAGGTGTAAGCACACACAAGGTTTTGTATACAATTAAGCACAATCTTAGGTAATCCTCCAATGACTAGATTGATATTTCTAAGTTTATGAAGCATGTCAATTTATTCCTCGGGAGTTGGATGCAAGGGATCAATGGGAGGCACAAAAATGAACATACTATCTCAAGTTAAATTCATCAAATACATCAAGCATTCAATCTCTCCACAAGTTATAATACTCTCCATTGAGAATAGGCACTCTACGTCTAAGACTCCCCAAAGTAGACACATCCATCGTCCTCCAATGATGATTAAACCAAAGCAATGGAGACCAAAGATTTGATACCAATTGTAGGATCGACAAGAAGGGTCTAGAGGGGGTGAATAGGCACTTAACATGGCAAAGGTGCAATTTTTAGTTCTCTTAAGATTTTGGTAGATTTTAGCACAAGTTAAGTCACAACCAATATAACCTACGCATGCATATATAGAGATTGTGCAGCGGAAAGTGAATATCATGCAAGTGCAAGAAAGTAAAGGAAGGTAGAGATAGGTAGATCAAACACAATGAAGACATGATGATTTTTGGCGTGGTTCCAATAGGTGGTGCTATCGTACGTCCACATTGATGGAGACTTCAACCCATGGAGAGTAACGGTTATGCGAGTCCAAGGAGGACACCGTCCATGAAGGGTCCACGAAGAAGCAACCTTGTCTATTCCATCACGGCTTACGTCCAAGGAGGACTAGCCTCACTCGGGATAGATCTTCATGAAGTGGGCGATCTCCTTGCGCTTACAAATTTCTTGGTTCAACTCCACATGATTTAGAGGCTCCCAAGCGACACATAACCAATCTAGAAGACACCATTTTCCAAAAGATAATAGATGTTGTGTTGATGATGAACTCCTTGCTCTTGTGGTTCAAAAGATAGTCTACTCAACACTCAAACACTCTCTCACAAAATTTGGCTTTGTAGAAGATAAGGATTGGGAAAGGCAACTTGGGGAGGTTAGAAATCAAGGATCATATGATTGCAGTGGAATGCCTTGGTCTCAACACATGTGTAGGTGGTTCTCTCTCGAAGAATGGATATGGGAAGTGTATGCTTCGTCCCGGTTGCTCTCTCTAAGAGTAGGTGATGGTGGAGGGGTATATATAGCCATCACCAAAAATCTAGTTGTTACTTTATGCCCAACTCGATGGAAACGATATTAAATCTCGAAGGCACCGAGTAGTGCAAAAGTGTAGCGACCCGACCTAAAAGGTCGAATCTTCGGTGTTTCTGTACCATCCCAAGATCATGCTGGTACACACACGGTACATCAATGTATATGTCAAAGGGAAATCACACAGCATTAATTAATCGAAATCTCATATCGAGTCCTTTATTACATTATTGATTACAATAAAGTGGCTGAAGGCCAACTCATGAGATAAACTAAACCATAAACTTGCGGAAGCTCCAAAGGTAGATGAGTCCATCTGACTCCAAGGGCATCTCACCGAGCGTAGAGCGTATCCTCACTCCTGGTCGAAAAAGTACTCTGCAACATGATACGTTACAGCCGTATAGGTCAGCATATTGAATATGTCGGCAAAGTCACAAGGGAGGGGGTAAAGTAATCATCTAGTCTATATGCAAATATGGCAGGTGGGGTAGTAAGTTTTTGCATAAAGCCAAATTTTTCCTACAACAAGAGAGGGCAAAGGCATAATTACTACAATGTTGGTTGATTAATGAGAAGGTTCCACCAACCAATTCTCATACCCAAGTTGACATTAATAACCCACATCAATATAATTAATTGTGTTGAGAGTTCCAGATAGTTTCAGTTCCTTTGGCTCAAACTGTCCATGACCGTGGACACGGCTAATCGATTAGGTTTGGGTACTCTGCAGAGTTTTGCACACGTTCCCCACAAGATTTGGTCGCCTCCGTTGGACTTCTCGCACTTCATTGTGTTTGAGAAACGGATGACCAAAACATGGTCTTTTAAAGGGTTTCCCCGAGACTCTGTCGGTGCCCATCCTTTCCTACCGTTCTTCTACATCTTGTAGCACCGCCTGTCCAGGGTCACCACGATATCCAACCAAGCCAGAGCCCATAATGGCTTGTGGCTGTGCAGGTAAGCCTTGGGTCTTGAAGCATCCATCCATCTCTTTGTGCCTGGGTGGACCTTTCCGCATGAATACTGGCACTTCTCCAGCATCATCTAGGCTAACCACTGGTTTCTCCATGGCGATGTTCAACCATCATCCACCCAGAGGTAAGTTGAAGAACTTGGAGTCTTGAAGACTTGATCATCATGTAGGTCTTGAAATTATTAACTCACAACTGTCATGAATCACACAACCAACCCCGTCTACTAATAGCATAGCAAAATGTAAAACAACGTTTCCCGGGGCCAATGTGTCAAAGGGTTGAGGGGTACCTACCACATGATACTACAACAAGTAACCAAGTTTCCAATTTACCTACTTTGCATGCAATTGGGGTGATGGAAGAACTAATGCAATAAAACATAGGTATACATGGTCAAAGTGACTTGCCTTGCTGACGATCCTCGAAATCAAGTGACTCTAGATAACAAGCTTCGCACTCCGGATGATCTAACGAATCAAACAAGAGCACACCATAAGCATAAACGCAAAACAATTCATTCAAAAGAAAGGTAAAAAAATGCTTCAACAAACAAAATCACAATCAAAAGAAGAATCACTTAAAGTATGAGACTATAACAATTTTGGTGTCAAAAACCCTACTAAGACATACAAGTCGAAAATTTGGTTTTGAACAACTAGACATTTAGGTAACAAAAAATTAAATGTAAAATTTTATTTGAAAACAGAAAGTATTTCATTATGAAAATATTGAGCTAAAAGAAATATTACAAAACTTCTTCTAAACAATATATATGGTGAAAACAAGATGAACCTATTCCAACTAGAGTACAAAATAGATTGAAAAACATATTTTATTAACAGAAAAAAAATACACCTAAAGTTGAAATCAACAGAACCTAATGAAATCTAATACAAAAGTTAAACTAATTTAGGTTCAAATTGAATAAAAATCAATTTAGTTAAAACCTATTAAGAACTAGACAGATTCTGTTTTTGTTAAAAACAGTAACTAAATTTATTCAAAAAAATCTCAAATTGTGTAGAATGATAGATTTAACTAATACCAAACAGTGGCAAAAATATTCACTCAAAAATATGTTTTTAAACTATAGTTATACAGATTTTAGTAATTTAAACAAATTTGTTAGATTCAAAATTTAAAGGTCAAATTTGAAATCTAAGCACACAGACATGAACTACATTAAATATGTGAACTAATGCAAAAAGAATCAACTAAAAACACTAAATATTTTAAAAGATGTGATAGAAACAAAATTAGGATGCATTCTGTTTTCTAAAACAGAAACAGAAAAAGAGAAACTGATAACGATCGGTTAGGGGCCACGTGTCAGGTTGTGATTGGCCGCGAGGGCATGCGAGTGAGAGTTCACGAGCGGTCGTCCGAGACTTAGTGCGTACCGGTTCGGCTTTTAAATGGTCTAATCTAGGGCGTTGGATTTAGATCGGACGGTACAGGGAGGGGAAGAGGGGCTCACAAAGAGAGGGTGGCCGACGGTGGAGCTTCTCCGGCGAGGCTGAGGCGGCGAGTCGACAGGGACGGTGCTCCGGTGGTTGGGGATGGCGTCCGAGGGCTTCAAACGATGGCGGCATGTCTCCGGCGTACTGCGGTGGTGTCGGAGGGGAGTGGGGACGAGCGTGGCGACGGCCAGGTGCTCTGGAAGCGTCGGTGGGGATCCGAACTCCGGCGAGCTCGTGAGGGTGGTTCTGGCGAGGGCAGAGTGGGGGCTCAGGGTGGAATGGAGCGCGGAGGGTGGCCGAGATATTTATAGGGCCGCGGGTGCTCGAGAGAAGGCAGGTGGAGGCGGATCTGTCGCGGGAGGGATCTCCGGCGATGTCCTGTGCGCGGGGAGGAAGGAGAAGACCGCGGCGTCTTCGGGATCGAGCGGTGGGGCCGGGGCGTCAGAAAGGGGAAGGGCGGCGTCAGCGCGTCGATTGGTCGGCTCGGAGCGGTTTCGGGAATTAAACGCAGGTGGGCCGGCCCGTTTCAAATTAAAATGTCTCCTTTTCTATTTCTAGAGCAGTAAAACTCTTTTAAAAGCATTCAAAACATTTCCAAATATAGGAAATATATATATCAAAATGATCAGGAGAATTAATGCTATTTAATGAACATTTTTCCTCTGTCATATTGAATACTTTAAAAAAATATTTTCCAGAAAATGCTTATTTGATTTTAAATCCTTTTGCAATAATTTTTCAAATAGCCCCCTGGTTTTATTGTTCAAATATTTCACCAAGATGCCCCTGGTGTGGAGTGTCATGTTACTCCCCTCTTTTCTTTGAACTTTTCTAGAGGTTTTCAAATAGGTGAAACAAGAAAAAGGGAAAGATGAAAGTGGCCTTTCAGAAATTCAAAGGAAACACTTCAACCATCTTATTCATTCAAACAATGTGATGATGATGCATAGCTATATATCATAACATTCCAAAATGAAATTTTGGGATGTTACAAAAAGATTCTAACGTTAGACGTTTCA
Source organism: Hordeum marinum (assembly GCA_022496015.1). NCBI lineage: Eukaryota > Viridiplantae > Streptophyta > Magnoliopsida > Poales > Poaceae > Hordeum > Hordeum marinum. Next base: position 155,534,063 of record CM039674.1, read on the forward strand.
GTGAGACCAGATGGATCCACTCGATGGGACCGATTTGGAGATGACCTAAGTAGTTACTCACTTCGATGGGACCGATTGGTTTCACTCGGCGATTCTGAAATGAAATCAATGGTTAAAAGAATCTTGACACATGCACTTCAGTGGGACCGAACGTCATCTCAATTTCATCGAGTTTATAGGGTTTAGGCAGTGGCTTCTGCCTTGGGTATCTCGTTGGGTCCGGATGAATGTGGTTCGGTGGGACCAAGATTGACTTGAGGTTTTGGACAAGTTTTGATGTGAGAACGTGGTTGAGATTTTTTTTGAGCAATATCTCTAAGCACTTCAGCAATTGAGTCATTACCAAAATCTCACCCACTTTTAATAGTACCTATGGACTTATTGTGATCTTGGATCACTAAACAAAAAATAAAGACTTGGAGTTTTTGCCAATCCTTGTCCTTCATAGCTTAAGGCATCCACATCTCAATCAATTTGCTTACCTCATTTGAACTATTGCTAAAATGTACTTGTAGAAACCATTAGTCCAACAATATGTATGTTGACATTAATTATCAAAATCACCAAGAGAGCAAATATGCTTTCATCCGTCACAATTAAGACATATGCAATTAATTCATAAATAAGACACTCGGTTGAAAAATATCAAGCATGTTTCGCAAAAGTGCATAACATAAAAACAATAATTGCAGGTAGATTTGTTTGGTAGTGAGACATAACCTCATGTACCAGATGGTGGCGACTCACAAGGCACGAATTTTACCGAGGTTCAGTCCCTCACATTATGTAACAAACAACCATAATCCTGCTTTATATGGGACTATACCAAAGATGATATTTTTAGACAATGGTGGAAAGCAATAGCGCCTTCGGCAAGTTGGATGTCATGTCAACTCATCAAGCCCAGTTCCCGCACGCACACAAAAAAAAAGACTCGACAAGCCCTATTACATGACATCTGTGGCACGGAAATACAATGAAATTACTTCCCCTCGACAAGCCCCCATCAGTATCCGCAATTGCCGGACATTGTTCAGGTCTCTAGAAGAGCTCAGGATGTTTTTTATTTTTTATACCCATAAACAGTTAACTGTTCAACAAGCATATAACAGCAAATAGAATCACAAATATCCAAAGTCATATTATAACTCCATGAATATACGAGTAGATGGATGAATGGTTGTCCTTCAAAGCATATACGAGTAGATGGATGCCAAATTGCCAAAGGCATGCTGGCTAGGCTAGGAGCGTTCCATCCATAACAGTAAGAGCTTCTCCCTGGATTTGCACTCTCTGATTTGCGTCATCCAGTTGCAGGTATAGCGTTCCACCCCTTGGAGATGCCTGATGATACATATGAAGGAAAAACCAACATCATGGTTCAACTGACCGAGTGCATGTTGCAGCATCATTTTTTAAATATATTTTTCCCGAGTCTATATTAAATTACTCAAAACATAGCTAAGCACATACTTGAAATGCCGTCAATTTTTGCTTCCCCAGCTTTCTACCCCAATAGGGTGCCAACACACAATGTATACTGCCAGTAACAGGGTCCTGTCAATATATAGTGATCAAAGGGTATGAGTTATGGAACAGGAAGATGTATTATATTGAGAATATCGATAGCAATATACACCCAATGATAAATGTTGAATGAACGAGTTTTTTCTTATATATACTTAGTGTTCAACTACTCCTATGTAATACAAGACATTCCAATTCCTTGGTGAAATTACCTGTCACAATTGCAAGGTAAAAACTATAACTGCCTAGTTAATGTTAAAAAAACAGCCTCGTTAACATGACTAAGTATGAAACTGCAAATCGAGATAAGGAAGGCTCAAGAACAAGCTGGAAGTAGACAACTCGATAGACTACAGGACTGTGGTATCTGTTAGATGTATTAGATGTGTGTGTATAGTCTCTCTTTTCGGTTTGTCCCCATCGTACACATGTATATGTACTGGCCCTTGGCCCTCCTGAGATGACAGTTGCTCATTCCTAACATGGTATCAGATGCTTAGGTTCCTCTCTCGCTCCCGCTCCCGCACGCTCGCAGCTCCGTGCACCTCGTCGCCGGCCATCTCCGGCTACCTCCTCCCCCGCCGCCGGCCGCCTCTTCCGCGGCCGTCGCCGGCCAGCTGCGCCCCGTCTGCGCATCCCCCGCGCCCGGCCAAAGCCGCTCCTGCCGCTGCCGATCCCGCCGGCTGCCTCTCCTCCTCCCCCGCGCCGAAGCCGCAGCCGCCGGCTCTGCTGCTCCTCGTCGGCGCCTCCACCACTCCCCGCCCGCGCCCGCGCCCGCCGGCGCTCGCCCAGCCCGTGCCGCCCTGGGCCATCACCGCCCGCGACCGCTGCGGCCGGCCGCGCCCGGCCCCTTCTCCGGCCGCCGCCGGCGTCCTACGTCCCGCCCGACCTGCGCCCCGGCACGCCGGGCCTGCGCCCAGCCGCACCCGGCTGCTGGTGCACCCGGCCGAAGCCGCTGCTGCCGCCCCGCCGGCCGGTGAGCCCGATCCCGATCCAGATAGGGGGCTCGGACTACTGTAGCAGTACTGTAGCAGTTGACAAAAAAAAAACAGAGAGCTCCTCATGTCCGCTTCAGGCTACGTTGTTGTTCCTCGGTGCTCGGTGATCTTCGATGGCACCAACTATGCCGAGTTTGCGGGCTTCATGCGGATCCACATGCGCGGCCTTCTCCTATGGGGCGTTCTCTCGGGCGAGGTCCCCTGTCCACCTTGCCCTATCGCTCCTGTGTCTCCTACCCCACCGGTGCCGCCTGTTCTTGCTGCTGGTGCTTCCCAGGCTGATCGGGATGCAGCCAAGGCTCTCAATGCTGCTGCGGTGGATGCTTATGATCAGCAGGTATCAGCCTATTCCGATGCTCTTTCTCTCTACCGGGATGATCTGTCTGCTTACACTCAGTGGTGCAATGATGATGCTCGGGCTGCTGCTGTTCTCACTGCTAGTGTCCTACCTCAGTTTGCTTCGGAGTTCATGAGCCTCGGTACTATTGCAGCGATGTGGTCCTACATCTGTCAGCGCTATGAGCCCTCTGGTGATGCGCTCTACTTATCTGTGGTGCGTCAGGAGCACGCTCTTCAGCAAGGTGACGCTTCTGTTGATGAGTTCTATACACAGAGTTCTGCCATCTGGCGCCAGCTTGACTCTCTTCGGACAGTTGTTTGTGGAACTTGCCGTTGCTGCCAGACTATGAGGTCCGACTTGGAGTTTCAGCGTGTCCACGAGTTCTTATCTCGCCTCCATTCCGAGTTTGAGCCTCGACGCGCTCACTTGCTTGCTCGTGGTCGTGTTCCTATCTCGGAGGTGCTTGCTGAGCTTCGTGCTGAGGAGACCCGCCTCCGTTCTGCTGGGTTGCTTGCTGTTCCCTTTGTGTTGGCTGCTCGAGCTCCTGTGTCATCTGCTCGTCTCACCGCTCCACCGCTTCTGCCCACACCTTCAGGGGGGGTGGGTCGCTCTCCTTCTGCTGAGAAGGGCCGGTCGCGCCGTGACACTTTCTGTGGCTACTGCTCCCGGCAAGGTCACCCAGAGTCTGATTGCCGCCAGAAACAGCGAGACCAGAGGCGCTCTTCTTGGACTCATGCGTCTTCCTCGACTCCGTCACTCACTGACCAGGATATTATGCGACTCAAGCGCATGCTGGCTTCCTCTGGTTCTTCCTCGACGGGTTCTGTTGCTGCTGTGACTGCCACCACCACTCCGCCCCCGCCGGAGTCTACTCAGTCAGGTACATCCTCGTGGGTTCTGGATTCTGGAGCTTCTTTTCATATGTCCTCTGATTCTTCTGCTTTATCCTCCCTTCGACCTCTTGCTTTTCCTCTTAATGTTCTCACTGCTGATGGCACACCTCTTCCCGTTGCTAGTCGTGGCATTCTTTCTACTCCATCTTTCTTTGTTCCTAGTGTTTCTCATGTTCCTCGTCTTACCATGAATCTTTTTTCTGCTGCCCAACTTACTGATTCTGGTTGTCGTGTCATTCTTGATACCGACTCTTGCTCCATTCAGGATCGTCGCACCAAGGCTTTGGTTGGTGCTGGCCCCCGGCGCCGTGAGTCAGAGGGCCTTTGGGAGGTTGACTGGCTTTGTGTTCCTTCCGCTGCCACCACTTCTGCCAACTCTCATGCTCTTGCTGCCTCTTCGTCTGCGTCCTTCCAGCAGTGGCATCATCGCCTTGGTCATGTCTGTGGCTCTTGCTTGTCTTCTTTAGTTCGTCAGGGCCTCTTAGGGTCTGTATCTGGAGATGTCTCCTTACATTGTAATGGTTGTAGACTTGGCAAACAGACCCAGTTACCTTATCCTACCAGTGAGTCTGTATCTCAGCATCCTTTTGACTTAGTTCATTCTGATGTCTGGGGTCCTGCTCCCTTTGATTCGAAAGGTGGTCATCGTTACTATGTTTTGTTTATTGATGATTTCTCTCGCTACACTTGGCTCTACTTCATGAAATCTCGTAGCGAGGTTCTCTCTATATACAAACGATTTGCTGCCATGGTTCACACCCAGTTTTCCACGCCCATTCGTACTTTTCGTGCTGACTCCGCTGGAGAGTATATCTCCCAGCTGTTGCGTGGTTTTCTCGCGGAACAGGGTACTCTTGCCCAGTTCTCGTGTCCTGGTGCTCATGCTCAGAATGGCGTTGCTGAACGTAAGCACCGTCATCTGCTTGAGACGGCTCGTGCACTGATGATTGCCGCTTCTCTTCCACCCCACTTTTGGGCTGAGGCTGTTTCTGCATCCACCTATCTCATCAACATTCAGCCCTCGACTGCTCTGCAGGGTGGTATTCCTATGGAGTGTCTCACTGGTCGATCTCCTGACTACTCATCTCTTCGTATGTTTGGATGTGTGTGCTTTGTCCTGCTTGCCGCTCGAGAACGCACCAAACTGACTGCTCAGTGGGTTGAGTGTGTTTTCCTTGGCTACAGTGATGAGCACAAGGGCTATCGCTGTTGGGACCCTGTTGGTCGTCGCTTGCGCATCTCGCGTGATGTGACCTTTGATGAGTCTCGCTCTTACTACCCCCGCCCTTCCTCCTCGAGTTTCTCTATGGACGATATTTCTTTCCTTCTCCTTCCTGCTACATCCTCCTCTGTGCCTCCGGTCTCTCCCCTTCCTCCGACCCGTCTCGCTCTTCCTCACATGCCACCGACACCTCAATTCCCACCATCCTCCTCTCCACCATCCTCTCCGATCCGTCGGCCTCTCTCTCCTTTTCCTCTCCACTACACTCGCCGCCCTCGTGTTGAGGATGACTCTCCTGACACATCTTCCACTTCCGATGTTCCTCCTTCCACGCCTCCACCAGTTCATAACCTCCGTGCTCGACCTCGCCCTCCCCTTGATTGCTACTCTCCTACCACGTACGGCCTCTCTGTTGTTGCTGAGCCGACTTCCTATCAGGCTGCCCTGACTCAGCCTGAATGGCAGCTTGCGATGGCCCAGGAACTTGCTGCCCTTGAGCGTTCTGGCACGTGGGATCTGGTTTCTCTTCCTTCTAGTGTTCGTCCCATCACTTGCAAGTGGGTCTATAAGATTAAGACTCGCTCCGATGGTTCTCTTGAGCGCTACAAAGCTCGTCTTGTGGCTCGTGGTTTTCAGCAGGAACAGGGACGCGATTATGATGAGACATTCGCTCCTGTGGCCCACATGACCACTATCCGCACTCTCCTTGCCGTCGCTTCTGTTCGTCATTGGTCTGTCTCTCAGCTTGACGTTTAGAACGCCTTTCTCAATGGTGAGTTGCATGAGGAGGTTTATATGCAGCCACCCCCAGGGTACTCTGTTCCTGATGGTTTGGTCTGCCGCCTTCGCCGCTCTCTCTATGGTCTTAAACAGGCCCCTCGTGCCTGGTTCGAGCGGTTCGCCTCTGTCGTGACTGCCGTGGGCTTCTCACCCAGTGATCATGATCCCGCTTTGTTCGTTCACACGTCTCCTCGTGGTCGGACTCTTCTCCTTCTCTATGTTGATGACATGATCATCACTGGTGATGACTCTGACTACATTGCCTTTGTTAAGGCTCGCCTTCACGACCAGTTCCTCATGACTGATCTCGGTCCACTTCGCTATTTTCTTGGGATTGAGATCTCCTCGACCTCTGATGGCTTCTACATCTCCCACGAGAAATATATTCAGGACCTTCTCTCTCGCGCTGCTCTCGGTGATGAGCGCACAGTTGTGACTCCTATGGAGCTCAACATTCAGCTTCGTGCCTCTGATGGTGACCCTCTTCCTAATCCCACTCGCTATCGTCACCTCGTTGGCAGTCTTGTCTACCTTGCTGTTACGCGTCCTGACATCTCCTATCCTGTCCACATCTTGAGTCAGTTTGTTTCAGCCCCCACCTCTGTCCACTATAGTCATCTCCTCCGTGCTCTACGATATCTTCGTGGCACGATCTCTCAGCGCCTTTTCTTTCCCCGCTCCAGCTCTCTTGAGCTCCAGGCCTACTCTGATGCTACCTGGGCTAGTGATCCCTCTGATCGACGCTCGCTGTCTGCTTACTGTGTCTTTCTTGGTGGCTCTCTTATTGCCTGGAAGACAAAGAAGCAGACTGTTGTTTCCCGCTCGAGTACAGAGGCTGAGTTACGAGCCATGGCTATGTTGACGGCTGAGGTGATCTGGTTACGGTGGTTACTTGAGGATTTTGGTGTGTCTGCTACCACCTCGACTCCCTTACTGTCAGACAGTACCGGTGCTATCAGTATTGCGCGTGACCCGGTGAAGCATGAGCTCACCAAGCACATCGGTGTGGATGCCCACTTTGTACGTGCTGCTGTGCAAGATGAGGTTCTCGCTCTTCACTATGTGCCCTCTGAGTTACAGCTGGCGGACTTCTTCACGAAGGCACAGACTCGAGCGCAGCATGAGTTCTTTCTCTCCAAACTCAGTGTTGTTGATCCACCATGAGTTTGAGGGGGGGTGTTAGATGTATTAGATGTGGGTGTGTATAGTCTCTCTTTTCGGTTTGTCCCCATTGTACACATGTATATGTACTGGCCCTTGACCCTCCTGAGATGACAGTTGCTCATTCCTAACAGTATCCAGACTGAAAGATGTAAACATATCACCTGAGCATAATTAGGTACTGGGACTTGGGAGAGGCAATCATGCACTTATTTTTAGTTAGCTATATATTTTGGTACAAAAACTGGTTGATGATGTAAAAACTATAACTGCCAGATTAACACTACTATTTATGAAATTGAAAATCTAGGAGAAGAAAGGCTAAGAACAAGCTGGAAGTAGACAACTCAACAGACTACAAGAATATGGTATCCAGACTGAAAGATGTGACAATTACACATGAGCATAATTAGGTTCTGCGACTTGCGAGAGGCAATCATGCACTTATTTTTAGTTAGCTACATATTTTGGTACTCCTCTGATCCATATTAATTGACGCTACTAAACCAATGTCAATTAATATGGATCAGAGGGAGTACAAAAATTGGTCAATGACGTGGTAAGTTAAACAAGCTTTGCCATTTCTATATACTTTGGAGTTTGGACTAAGAAAGGACATCACCTCATCTATCCCAAATTTTGGGCAGAAGAAACGTGTAAAGAAGTCATAACTAGATCCAGCAGGCGCCGGCCCTGTAACAATAAGACCCCTGCAGGCCAAGTTTTTAATTTCATCGATGCTAGGAAAGATATCCACAATTTCTTTTCCTGAAGAAAGTTCCACCTGAAAGCCATGCAAGATTTGTATTGACAACTAATATTTCTGAAGTAAAACTGACCTAAGTTAGCAATATTTCATAAAACGGGGCCAAGAGAAATAGCTGTTCAGCTAATACATTCGTACCAGCATGCTCCATTATAAAATGAAGTTGGTCCTTAAATGTAATTATGCAAGCAAAAATAGGGGGAGAGACTGTACAATGAGGTCACCGTCGGTCGCCGATTCGTGAACGCTAACAATGGTTGCACCATTTAGGGTCTCCGGAAGGGACGGCATTTCGTTGCAGTCCAGAAAATCAATCATGGGGAAATCCAGCTCAATGAACAGCTTCCCCTGCTCGTCACCTGGGACGCCGGTGCTCCCTGGTGCAGGGACTTTCTTGGCAGTTAGGATCCCGGACTTGGTCATGAACTCCAGCTTGCCATGCTCCGGAAGAGCAATCGTGAAGAGGAAGTGCGCAGAGGCCAACGTCGCGTGCCCGCAGAGATCAACCTGAAAACAATGAAATGGTGAGTCAAAGGTAGGTAATTGTGCAAATCGACAAGTTCAGAAGTTCAGGTGGATACTGGTCGTAAGAGGGGGCTCTGGGATTTGTGGACGAGATGGATGGGGAGCTACGATACCTCCGTGACGGGAGTGAACCATCGGAGGTGGAACCGCGGGGTGGCGCCGGCTGCCCCGGAGGAGTCCCGGGCGAGGAAGGCGGTGTCCGAGAGGTTGAACTCGGCGGCGACGGACTGCATCCACCGGTCGTCCATGGCCGCAGAGGCGCCCTCCTCTTCGAGGAGGCATACCGCGGCGGGGTTGCCCTTGAACGGCTCAGCCGCGAAGGCATCCACCTGCGACGAGACGGTGACGGCCGCGCCAACGTCACTTCCGGACAGATGTACGAGTGAAGAAGAGGAGAGGGGAAGATAGTAGTACTGACCACGGCGTATCGGATGGCTCTTTTGCTCATTTCTCCGGTGGCGGCGGCGCCGGCAGGATAACGGCAACGGCGTCGGCGGCTGCAAATTTGCGCTACGCCGTAATCTGCAAAGACAAGTAGACGACGTGGAGATCATGTCTTCTCCTCAGTTGTCACCGGAGTAGTAAATAATACTAGTACTTCAGTGGTGAGCGAGTTTGTGTGAACTTTCGTGCTTCCCCGTCAGACAAAGCTGATTGAACCTTGTCGTCATTTGTTTATGTTCTTTAGAAGAAAATGTGTCTGGCTTAAATTAATGAAGTTAAAAGCAACTTCAACGGAAGATTCATTTTGTCCGTTCACTTCATTTAGGTTACGGCCGGACGAAAACGATGACCCAATGCGAAGATTTATTTTTATTTTACGTTCAATCCATATTCGTACGGACTCATTTTCGATCTAAATCTTAGACTGATTTGGATAATCAAATAAAACGGACGTATCATGCGTCCTCTTCGTTTGACTATGTCCGTGAAAGTTGGCTTATCTGTCATCCAAACAAAAGGGTCCATTTATTTTTTTTAAACGAAAAAGGTTTCCTCCTAGCTTCACTTTTTATAAAAAACGAAACAAGATAGTACCAACAATACATTTTACAACCCACTACGACATCACACAGTTTACACAGCCTAAAGGCTACCATCAGGGATAAGAATAAGTATGCCACAGATTATTATAATGAGCTCATTAGCAAATATTTAAGAACGAAACGTCTGTGCGTATGACTTTGTATACGTCCGATTGGTACGATACTGTGGATCAATGGCTATGGACCATACAAGTGATATAATGGGTGGTTGCTAAAAGTTGTCGTACAGATTTCGAACAGTATATATCGTACGTGTAGCAATGCTCATTTAAGAATCACAGCAAAAACTAGACTACTAGGATCCACTCATCTGTCCCACCCCTTTCTCTCTCCTCCTTTCCTCTCTTTCTCACCCGCCCCGGCGCAGAGCACGCCGCGGTGCCGATGCAGCTAGGCATATCGCCCGGTGCGGCAGCTTCCCCTCCACCGCAAGCGCCTCGCCGGTCTCCACCGCCGCCAACGCTTCATCGGCGGCCGAGCTTCCCGTCGCGTGTGCGTGCTGGTACTGGTGCCCACCGCGCGCGCGTGCTAGCTAGCTAGCTAGCCGCCGCTGGGCGAGCGTGTGTGCGCGTGCTAGCTAGCTAGCTAGCTGCTGCTGCTGCCTGTTACTGCTGCCCGCCGCGCGCGCGTGCTAGCTAGCTAGCTAGCCGCCGCCGCTCGTCATGCATTTTGCTGCTGCTGAGCTAGCCGCCGCCGCTCGTCATGCATGTTGCTGCTGCTGAGCTAGCTGCGGGTGCGAGCGCGCGACGCAGGAAGCACGGGCGCTGGCGGGTGCGACCACATGACGCGCGAAGCACGGCCACCGGCTGGCGCGACGCGGGGAGCACGGCACGGGGCGGGCGCGACGCAGGGAGTACGGGCGCGGACGGGCGTGAGTGCGCGACGCGGGGATAACAGCCACGGGCAGGCGTCCGCGCGCCACCCGGAGCATAGGCAGGCGTGACATGGAGCGCGCCGCGCGGAGCATGGGCGGGCGCGGGCGCGCGATTCCATGGCTTCGTCGCCGGCACGGCCTCATCCGCGAGCAGTTTGGCCTCAGAGTTGTCGGGCACTGGCCTCGTCGGCGGGCAGGAGTGCGTCGCGGGAGCTCGGGGTGGCAGTGCAGGAGCTATGGGCAGTTCACCCACCAGGTGTTCGACGAATGTCGAGGCGGACATATCACCAAATGCGTCTGCCCAAACGAAAAAGCAGACGCAGAGGGACGAACGGACGATCCAAACGAACAAAATCGATGTCCATTTGGGTTCTTCCGTTGGAGTTGCTCTAACTAAACATACAAAGTGAGACGTTACAACTAGAGCAAATGATAGTACTCATACAGACTAGCTCAAATCAAAAGAGCAATACAAATGAAAGAACATAAAGCAAAGTTAAGAATCACATCCATCAAAGACATCATGATAGTTATTCTCACCTACTTGCCCGTGGACTACGGCGGCGCTCTTATGTTTCGTTCTCTTTCTGAAGGCAGCGTCGTGGAGAAGCTCCACACTTCTATTTGTTACCACCGAGGGATACCCTAGATCATTCGATCGGATGACGACGGTGATCTTGTGTCCGTCCCCTTTGGTGACGTCAATTTTTGAAGGTGTGCATTGGCTCGAGAGACCAGTAGACAGCTTCTACGATGGAGCGGCGTTTTAGGTGACACATTGATGATGTGGAGTCTCAGCGCCGTGGTGTACCAGGGTCTTGGCGATAGATGTGTGATGATGAACGTGCGTAGGGAGGTGGCGTCGGCTAGTGCCATGGTGACGTTGACAGCAGGCCTGACAAGGTGGGTGCGTCGGTACTTGATTTGAAGATGGATTGGTGGAAGACGGTGGCAACAGCCTCGGCAGTGTGCGCATGAGGTGCACGCTGAGAGTGTGTCGGACCCATGTGTGACCTAGACCCAGCAATTCGTCTTGGTTGGGATCTCCAGCTTTAGATGTTAGTCTTTGGTGTGAGGTCTGGGTATTCGGCTCAAACAATCGGCATCCCTTCATCAAGTGGATAGGAGTAGTGAGAGGTGTTGCCAAGATGGAGGCTCCAGACTTATTGATGTAATACTTTGTAAGGTCTTTATGAATAATTAATAAGATAGTCTTATGCATCCCCTAGATGTAGAGGCCGGGGGTCATCTCCTTTTAGAAAAATCGAAGACATCATGATAGGTTGCTTCCGTTGGAGAGGTGGACGTCCTTAATCTTGTGTAATACCCCTCGAGCCACCTCATTGTCCTTTCTCTTTCCTAGAGGCCTTTGTAGCTGGAAAATATAGACCACTAAATCAAGCAAATGATGAGGCATACAACCTTCTATATTAAGTTTGTTGTGGCAAGTCTGAAGAGCCCAAGCATTGCCGCAAACGAGCGCCAAGCGATTCTACATTGTTGACCTCGTGTATGAGACAAAACGATAAGAATCTACTAAGACGATTTGGGGACCTAGGTACATCCAAAGCTTTAGTAGACACAACTCCAAAACAATTGGGCTAGAGCACAATGAAAAGGGGATGTGGTCTACGTCCTCACGAGCTCCGCACGGAGCATGTGCAAAGTTCCTAGGTTCATGGCGTTTGTGGAGATAAGGGTCAAGGGAAGTCTATCCTTGGCTGCTTGCCAAAAGAAGATTCTAAATCTTAAGGGGAGTGTAGTGGACCAGAGGGCCATGGAATTTTTTTATCATAGATATATTTCACCGAGAAGCAACCTAATGATTCCAGGTCCCACATATGACGTCCCTTTGGTCAATGATATGAACTTGACTGAGCTCAAGGAGAATGGCTTCCCAAGAGGCCCTCTCCGCTGCGTTGAAATTTCTGGGGAAGGAGAGGTTCATATGGATATGTTAACTCACTTCCTTTACAATAATTTCTTAATTAGAAGCAATTACAGAATCCTTCGGTATTTGTCATATAGAGGAGTGTTGTGGAGCCATTTTCTAAGCTAGAATTTGGTATTGATCCCATCACCAACCAAGAAATGAGCTCCAACATTTAAAATCTCCTTTCACCTCTGAATCCCATTCTAGAATTGGAAGTCCCTCTTCTTCGAAGTGAAGAATGAAGAATTTGGTAAGTTTTTATCCTTAAGGAGTTGGGTCTAGAGACTGGTGTCATTTTTAGAGATCTTCCAAATCCATTTGGTTAAGGCATCTAGGTTCATTTTTTGGTATGGTAAATCCCAAGCCCTCCCTCGTCTTTAGGGACGCATATATCCCCCCTGTGGACCATGGGTTACTTGTGTTTGATAACTATAAGGGAAAATATCAACCAGATGGGGGAGAATGGGATATTTTCAAAATTCTTTGGATAAAATAAACTAACTGAAGACAATCTAGGATGACTAAAAGCGGAGAATGTTGTAGTGAAGATAAACTACACAAACAACAAAGTACTTAGCAAAAAAACTAACATGTCAAAGACAGAAGGAGAAATATGATAGAAATAGAAGCAGCGAAGACAAACTAAGCATGGCACATGCAACATAGTAGAAGGGGATACATCAAAGTCTTCACGGAGCAAACTCTATGCAACACAGAGTATAAATAGAACCTGGAGGCTTGGTGAAGACTATGGTTTGTTCACCCAGTTCAAGTTGTTTGCAAAAATCTACGTCCGATTGGGGGGGGGGGTTGATATTCAACTTAGGAGACAAAGTCTTCACCCTATTCTCCTTGAACTACAGCCAGCTCTGAGTGTGCCTAACCACTCGAGGCAAATCAACAAGGCCTTCACAGATTTGTTCTTTAGGCAGTCCATAGGTACTCTTAGATGCTCAGAACAGACACCTAACCGTCTAGTGCATGCACAGTCCACAAGAGTACTATGTTAAGTTAAACTCCGAAATTGAAGGTCTCGGGCTTACACTTCCTAGATCAAGAAAAAAGCTTCGGGAAAAAGAAGGAGAAACGGCCACCTAAGTGTGTACATTTTCTGCCTGTTATAGCTACTATAATTAGTGGTCTCCTTTTGTTATGTTTGTCGCTCCTACCCTTTGTGGCTGGACTGCTAGAGGTAGCGAGTGTGTGTCCCCTCCTGCTAGTGGTGCATGCTCCATTTAAGGTCCTTGTATATGGAACCTTGAGGGTGTTTGCAGTGTGGAACCCGGTCCATTTTGGATCAGATGGGAAAAATCTTCAGCATGCTCAATCACTTAAAGTTTAGGGCTTTGAGTTTTATATTCTCTATGACCTATGGGAGGAAAATGGGATGCTCAAACAATCTGTGTTTTAATTTGCACACAGCAGCTGACGTGGCTTGAGACTACATCGGTAGTTCCCCAAAGAGGAAGGGATGATGCGGCATAGCGACGGTAAGTATTTCCCTTAGTCATGAAACCAAGGTATCAATCCGTAGAGGAAGATCACGCACCCACGTAAACAGCACCTGCACACAAACAGCAAATACTTGCAACCCAACGCGAAAGAGAGGTTGTCATGCTCTCTACGGTAATAAGATAGATTAGGTAATGATAGTTTTGGCAAATAGACCTTGCAAGAACACAAAATAAAATAAGTAAACAAAAAAGTGCAGCAAAGTACTTTTTGACTTTTTGGATTAATAGATCTGAAAACAAAAGATGCAAATAGTAGATTGGAAAGCAATATGTTGGAAAAGTAGACCCGGGGCCGTAGGTTTCACTAGCGGCTTCTCTCATGAGTATAGCGCATGGTGGATGAACAAATTACTGTTGGACAATTGATAGAAGATCAAATAATCATGACGATATACAGGAAATGATCATTGTATAGGCATCACATCCAAGACAAATAGATTGCTATCTACTTCTATTACTCCACACATCGACCGCTATCCAGCATGCATCTACTATATTAAGTTCATGGGAAAACAGAGCAATGCAATAAGAACGGTGACATGATGTAGACAAGATCTATTCATGTAGGAATAGACCCCATCTTGTTATCCTTAATGGCAATGATACATGCGTGTCTTGATGCCCCTTCTGTCACTTGGAAAGAACACCGCAAGATCGAACCCATCACAAAGCACCACTTCCCATGGCAAGAAAAATCGATCTAGTTCGCCTAACTAAACCAAAGATTCAAAGAAGAAATATGATGCTATAAGTAATCATGCAAATAAGAGATCAAAGAAGACTCAAATCATATTCATGGATAGAAACTGATCATGAACTCAAAATTCATCGGATTCCAACAAACACACCGCAAAAGTCATTACATCAAATAGATCTCCAAGAGACCATTGTATTGAGAAACATAGAGAGAGATGAAGCCATCTAGCTACTGCCTACGGACCTGTAGGTATATGGTGGACTACTCACGCATCATCGAAGAGGTACCTATGAAGAAGATGAACCCCTCCATGATGGTGTTATATTGGATCTCGAGGTTCTGGAACTTGCGGCGGTTGGAATTGTGTTTCGTCGACTCCCCTAGGGTTTTCTGAATATTTGGGAATTTATAGGCTCGTTAGTCGGTTGAGGAGGTGCCCGAGGTGCCCACCCTCTACCAAGCCACGCCAGGGGCCTCTAGCGTGCCCTGGTGGAGGGTGGCCACCCTGGGCCCCCTCTTATGGTGATTTTTGGCCCATCTACTTCCTTCTGGTCCATAAAAAATCCACAAAAATCCCCATGGCGTTTGGGCTCCGTTTGGTACTGATTTTCTGGAAGTAAAAAAACAAGCAAAAATAGCAACTGGAACTTGGGCACTATGTCAATAGGTTAGTCCCAAAAAACGATATAAAGTTGCAATAGAATGATTTTAAAACATCCAAGATTGATAATATAATAACATGGAACAAGCAAAAATTATAGATACGTTAGAGACGTATCAGCATCCCCAAGTTTAATTCCTACTCGTCCTCGAGTAGGTAAATGATAAAAACAGAATTTTTGATATTGAATGATGCCTATCATGTTCATCATATATTCTTTTCTTTGTAGCATGGACATTTGGACTTTTCATATGGTTCAAAGTAATAGTCTAGTTTTGACGTGAAAACTTTAATACTCAAGCATATCAACAAGCAACCATGTCTTTCAAAATATCAATGCTAAAGCAAGTTATCTCTAGCCCATCATGGTCAATCATTGATCCATTCACAATACACATTCAAATATTAGCTACACCTAATGCTCAAGTACGATCATAGTGGCCCCTAGTTGGTGCTTTATAAGAGAAGATGGAGACTCAAATTGAAAAATAAAAATTGCATAAAGTAAATAGATAGGCCCTTCGCAGAGGGAAGTAGGGATTTGTAGAGGTTCCAGAGCTTGACACACATGATGGCTTGACTCTCACCCATGGCCAAGTGGTCATCAACTAGATCATCCGGAATACTGTATGCTAACATACGCAAAGCGGATGTCACCTTTTGAAAGGTGTTATGCCTGAGTTCTCCGGCGGCGTTCTTCCTTTGGTGAAACAAACGATCATGGCTCACTAGTTTCTCTGCAATGCACATGAACAGCCCGAAGCTCATCCTAAAACGGCGTCAGAAATATGACTCAGGGTATGTGGGATTCTCCACAAAATAGTGCCTCATCA
Source organism: Hordeum marinum (assembly GCA_022496015.1). Lineage (NCBI taxonomy): Eukaryota > Viridiplantae > Streptophyta > Magnoliopsida > Poales > Poaceae > Hordeum > Hordeum marinum. The sequence goes on from CM039674.1 coordinate 155,549,833, forward strand.
ATCTGTTGTCGGCATCGATCTTGTCCCTCCAAATTTTCTGCTGACCCATAACCGAACCATCATGCTTCGGTTTTTTATTGATGTGCATAGCTATGATGATTGCAAGGTCCTCTTCCTCTTCCATATCAAATTCTTCTTCGGAAGAATTATATGATGACCTCATCTAAAATATTGAATTTAAACTAGTATATAAAAACTACAAAGAACAAGCATCAAATTAGTGTAAAAATGGGTAGTTTGAGCAATATATACCTTGTGGGCGTTCTGTCGAACACCTTGTGGGCGTCGAGCGGCGGTGGGCGGGCGAGCGCTTTTCGCAGGAGGAATGTTGCATGCAAGGGCCAACGGTGACTAGAGGGAGGGGAGGAAGTTGCAGATGCGCGGCGATAGGTCCGGGAAACACCGTCGGGTCGCCGGAGCAAAGGGGTGGCACGGAAGCGCCGTGGGCCCTGTGCTGGAGGGAGGTGGGAGACGATGCGTGAGCGCTCGACTAGTTCCGCGTGCGGGAGCGAGCGCACAAAATAAGCGATGCACAATGTCGTTTTGCTCCGCACGCGGAAGCACTTATGCCGCGTGCGCGGTTTTTGGGCGGTCGCTAGAGCATCCGGTTTCGCTGCGCGCGCACTAAAACGCGCAATTTTGCAGCGCGGGGCATTTTTGGGGTGCATGTTGGAGATGCTCTTAGTGGTTTTGGAGTATTGAAGACAAATGGGTTAAGGGAGTAATGTATTTGCGAGTGTACACATGTGATATAGTCCCTGAGGAGTTTGGTTTAACCGACAAAAGACAACCCCTAAAAATGTATTTCTTCGGGTGAAGACTTTGATGTTCTTCTTGAGGAAATTGAAGTGAAGATTTATGTGTGACTCCAAAGATATTGAAGCGACAACTTTGAATCTTGAAGACTGTTTTTCACAGTTTCTTTTCCTCCTTTTGAGTCATAGGAAAATCCATACTATTAAAGGGGGTCAAGGTAATACTAAAGAAAATTTCCAAGTGATGCTCATCTCAAAACACACACATACCAAATCCTTCGAGTGAAGACTTTGGAAATCTCTTACAGTGCAGTCAAATTCTTTAGTGATAGAGACAAAGTTCTTCTGGTCTCTAAGGAAATTGGTCTGACTTAGGAGTTAGCATTTCGCAAGTGCGGATTGCCTACCTTGAGGAAATTGATAGCCCTTGGGAATTTGAGAGTTCAAATTTCCAACCGTTATTGTGCTTAGTGTTGGAAATATGCCCTAGAGGAAATAATAAATTAGTTATTATCATATTTCCTTGTTCATGATAATCGTTTATTATCCATGCTATAATTATATTGATCGGAGACTTAGATGCATGTGTGGATACATAGACGAAACCATGTCCCTAGTATGCCTCTAATAGACTAGCTCGTTGATCAAAAAATGGTTAAGGTTTCCTAGCCATGGACATGAGATGTCATTTGATAACGGGATATTGCTACTGTGATGGACAAGACCCAAACTACAAACGTAGCATATGATCGTGTCAGTTTATTGCTACTGTTTTCTGCATGTCAAGTATATGTTCCTATGACCATGAGATCATGCAACTCACGGACATCGGAGGAGTGCCTTGTGTGTATCAAACGTCGCAACGTAACTGGGTGACTATAAAGGTGCTCTACAGGTATCTCCGAGGGTGTCTATTGAGTTATCATGGATCAAGACTGGGATTTGTTACTCCGTGTGACGGAGAGGTATCTCAGGGCCCACTCGGTAATACAACATCACAACAAGCCTTGCAAGCAATGTGACTAAGTGTTAGCCACGGGATCTTGTATTATGGAGCGAGTAAAGAGACTTTCCGGTAATGAGGTTGAACTAGGTATGGAGATACCGACGATCGAATCTCGGGCAAGTAACATACCCAAGAACAAACGGAACGTTATACGGGATTGACTGAATCCTTGACATAGAGGTTCGCCCGATAAAGATCTTCGTAGAATATGTAGGAACCAATATGGTCATCCAGGGCCCGCTATTGGTTATTTACCGTAGAGGTGTCTCAGTCATGTCTACATAGTTCTCGAACCCGCAGGGTCTGCACACTTAAGGTTTGGTGACGTTTCGGTAGTATAGAGTTATGTATGGTGGTGACCGAAGGTTGTTTGGAGTCCCGGATGAGATCCCGGACATCATGAGGAGCTTAGGAATGGTCCAGAGGTAAAGATTCATATATAGGAAGTCCTATTTTGGTCGCCGGAAAAGTTTCGGGCTCATCGATAGTGTACCGGGAGTGCCGGTAGTGTACCGGGGGACCATCGGGAGAGGTATTTCGACCCAAGAGGCTACATGGGCTGTGGGAGGGTGGAAACCATCCCTTAGTGGGTTGGTGGAAGTCCTCAAACAGGCCAATGCGGCTGTAGTTGAAAGAGAAAGAAAAAACGCAAGGTGGAAAGAGATTCCAAGTAGGAAAGGAGGAATCCTAGTCCTACTAGGATTGGAGGAGGATTCCTCCTCTCCTCCTTACGCAAGGGCTGCCTTGTGCACCAGCCCTCCTCCTCCCTCCCTCTTATATATGTTGGTGTTATTGGGTGTTTTGCACTAGATTTTACGGCCACGTGCTGCACTTTCAATTATGAAATCTGGCAGATGGATGTCAAAACATCGTTTCCTTAACTGTTTACTTGAGGAAAGGTTGTATGCGATACAACCAGAAGGTTTTGTCAGTCCTAAGGATGCTAAAAGGTGTGCAAGCTTCAGTGATTCTTCTATGAACTTAAGCAAACATCTCGGAGTTGGAATATGCACTTTGATGAGGTGATCAAAGTTTTTTAAGTCTATACAAAGTTTACGAGAAACTTGTATTTACAATAAAGTGAGTGGGAGCACTATAGAGTTTCTGATAAGTATATGTGGATGACATATTATTGTTCAGAAATGATGTAGAATTTCTGGAGAGCATAAACGGTTGTTTGAAAAGAGTTTTTCAAAGGAAGACCTGGATAAAAGCTACCTAATTGTTGAGCATCAAGATCTATAAAGATAGATCAAGATGTTTGATAAGACTTTCAATGAGTACATACCTTCACAAGATTTTTGAAAGAGTTCAAAATGGATTAGTCAGAGAGAAGCGTTCTCGTCTGCTTTGTAAGGTGTGAAGTTGAGTGAGACTCAAAGCTCGACCACGGCAGAAGAAAGATAAAGGACGAACGTCGTCCCCTATGCCTTAGGCATAGGCTCTGTATAGTATGCCATGTTGTGTACCGCACCTGTGTGTGCCTTGCCATGATTCCGTCAAGGGGTACAAGTGTGATCCAGGAGTGGATCACTGGACAGCGGTCAAGATTATCCTTAGTAACTAAAAGACTAAGGATATGTTTCTCGATTATGGAGGTGATAAAGAGTTCGTTGTAAAGAGTTACGTCGATGCAAGCTTTAACACCAATCCGGATAACCCGTAGTAGCAATCTGGATACATATAGTGGAGCAACCATTTGGAATAGTACCAAGTGGAGTGTGGTAGCAGTGTTTACGGTTTGACATAGAGATTTGCAAAGTACACACGGATCTGAATGTCGCAGATCCGTTGACTATAAGACCTCTCTCACATGCAAAGCATGATCGAGCCCCAGAACTCATTGGGTGTTAGATTCATAACAATGTGAATCACATGGGGATGTGAACTAGATTATTGACTCTAGTGCAAGTGGGAGACTATTGGAAATATGCCCTAGAGGTAATAATAAATTAGTTATTATCATATTTCCTTGTTCATGATAATCGTTTATTATCCATGCTATAATTGTATTGATCGGAGACTTAGACGCATGTGTGGATAAGACGAAACCATGTCCTTAGTATGCCTCTAATAGACTAGCTCGTTGATCAAAAGATGGTTAAGGTTTCCTAGCCATGGACATGAGATGTCATTTGATAACGGGATCACATCATTAGGAGAATGATGTGATGGACAAGACCCAAACTACAAACGTAGCATATGATCGTGTCAGTCTATTGCTACTGTTTTCTGCATGTCAAGTATATGTTCCTATGACCATGAGATCATGCAACTCACGGACATCGGAGGAGTGCCTTGTGTGTATCAAACGTCGCAACGTAACTGGGTGACTATAAAGGTGCTCTACAGGTATCTCCGAGGGTGTCTATTGAGTTAGCATGGATCAAGACTGTGATTTGTTACTCCGTGTGACGGAGAGGTATCTCAGGGCCCACTCGGTAATACAACATCACAACAAGCCTTGCAAGCAACGTGACTAAGTGTTAGCCACGGGATCTTGTATTATGGAACGAGTAAAGAGACTTTTCGGTAACGAGGTTGAACTAGGTATGGAGATACCGACGATCGAATCTCGGGCAAGTAACATACCGAAGAACAAAGGGAACGTTACACGGGATTGACTGAATCCTTGACATAGAGGTTCGACCGACAAAGATCTTCATAGAATATAATATGGTCATCTAGGGCCCGCTATTGGTTATTGACTGTAGAGGTGTCTCGGTCATGTCTACATAGTTCCCGAACCCGCAGGGTCTGCACACTTAAGGTTTGGTGACGTTTCGGTAGTATAGAGTTATGTATGGTGGTGACCGAAGGTTGTTCGGAGTCCCGGATGAGATCCTGGACATCACGAGGAGCTCCGGAATGGTCCGGAGGTAAAGATTCATATATAGGAAGTCCTATTTTGGTCGCCGGAAAAGTTTCGGGCTCATCGGTAGTGTACCGGGAGTGCCGGTAGTGTACCGAGGGACCATCGGGAGAGGTATTTCGACCCAAGAGGCTACATGGCCTATGGGAGGGTGGAAACCATCCCTTAGTGGGCTGGTGGAAGTCCTCAAAGAGTCCCATGCAGCTGGAGTTGAAAGAGAAAGAAAAAACGCAAGGTGGAAAGAGATTCCAAGTAGGAAAGGAGGAATCCTAGTCCTACTAGGATTGGAGGAGGATTCCTCCTCTCCTCCTTGCGCAAGGGCTGCCTTGTGCGCCAGCCCTCCTCCTCCCTCCCTCTTATATATGCTAGTGGTATTGGGTGTTTTTCACTAGAATTTACGGCCACTTGCTACCCGTTCCACCGGTGCTCCTCTAGATCGGATTTCCGCAGTGCTTAGGCGAAGCCCTGCCGGAATTGCTCCACCACCATCGTCGGAGCGCCGTCATGCTGCCGGTGAACTCTTCTTCCTCTCCACTTCCTCTTGCTGGATCAAGACGGTGGAGTTCTTCATCAAGTTGCACGTTGTAGCGACCCGACCTGAAAGGTCAAGTCTCCGGTGTTTCCGTACCATCCCAAGATCATGCTGGTACACACACGGTACATCCATGTATATATCAAAGGGAAATCACACAGCATTATATTAATCGAAATCTCATATCGAGTCCTTTATTACAATAAAAATTACAATAAAGTGGCTAAAAGCCAACTCATGAGAATATCTAAATCTTGCGGAAGCGTCGACGGTAGATGAGTCCATCCGACTCCAAGGGCATCTCACTGAGCATAGAACGCGTCCTCACTCCTGGTCGGAAAAATACTCTGCAACATGATACGTTGCAGCCGTGTAGGTCGGCATATGGAATATGCCGGCAAAGTCACAGTAGAGGTGTGAAAATAATCAGCTAGTCTATATGCATATATGGCAGGTGGGGTGGTAAGTTTTGCGTAAAGCCAATTTTTCCTACATCAAGAAAAGGGGCTAAGCAAAACATTACTAAGTTGGTTGATTAATGAGATGGTTCCACCAACCAATTCTCATACCCAAAATTATTAAATTCCCACATCATCATATTATTTGTGTTGAGAGTTCCGGAAGTTCCAATTCCTGTGGCTCAAGTCGTCCATAACCGTGGACACGGCTAATCGATTAGGTTTAAGTACTCTGCAGAGTTTTGCACACGTTCCCCACAAGATTTGGTCGCCTCCGTTTGATTTCTCGCACTTCAGGGTGTTTGAGAAACGGATGACCAAAACATGGTCTTCCAAAGGGTTTCCCTGCGACTCTGACGGTGCCCATCCTTTCCTACCGTTCTTCTACCTCTCGTAGCACCGCCTGTCCAGGGTCACCACGATATCCAACCAAGCCAGAGCCCATAATGACTTGTGGCTGTGCAGGTAAGCCTTGGGTTTTAAAGCATCCATCCATCTCTTTGTGCCTGGGTGGACCTTTCCGCGTGAATACTGGCCATCTCCAGCATCACCTAGGCTAACCACTGGTTTCTCCAGGGTGCCGTTCAACCATCATCCACCCAGAGGTATGTTGAAAACTTGGAGTATTGAAATCTTGATCATTATGTAGGTCTTGAAATTATTAACTCTCTCAACTCTCATGAATCACACAACCAACCCCGTCTACTAATAGCATAGCAAAAGGTAAAACAACGTTTCCCGGGGCCAATGTTGTCAAAGGGGGTTGAGAGAGGTATCTACCACATGATACTACTACAATGTAACCAAGTTTCCAACTAACCTATCTTGCATGCAACTGGGGAGATGGTAGAACTAATGCATATAAAACATGGGTAAAACATGATCAAAGTGACTTGCCTGATTGATGATCTTCGTACGTGAGTGACTCTAAGTAACAAGCTTCGCACTCCGGATAATCTACGAAACAAACAATGCACTCAAATAAGCATACAACCAAAATAAGTACTCATAACATTCAGCAAAGAAGTACTAAACAAACAAGGCAAACAATGCACAAAAGTCTCTAGCAAGTAAAACACACAAAGTTTGGTTTTTTCCAAAGGGGATGATGAAAACACTACTACATAATAAAACTATTTTGAAATAGCAAAACAATTGTTGACAGCAAGGGAAACAATAGAATATTTTATTAATAAACAGAATATAATCAATTTAAGTTTGTTGGGAAAACTTTAGTAGAGTTTATACAAGTTTGTGATAAACACTATATGAATCAACTATAGTTATATTAACAAAAAAGAATGAAAACTAAACTTATTATTTTGTTGACAAAACATGTTCTTACAGAAAGTAACTTACAAATAAATTTGTCTTAGAAAACAGAATTAATTATACAAAACTTATTTGAAAACAAAACTATTACTAGTTAGTTGTTTTAATCAAATTATGCCTATTTGAAAAGAAGTTGTGATTCCTATGTTAAATGAAATTAAACTAGGCAAATTTATATTTTTATTAACAGTAAGTGAAAACACTAAATGTTTACTAACAGAACCTAATAAACAAATAAAACCAAATTCTAAATCAAACTAATCAAAATTAAGTTTATAAAACTATATTATAATAATAAGCAGATTCTGTTTATAGCTAAAACACTATTAAAAATCATCCTAAAAATCCTCAAACTAAACATGGAGATAGTCCTAACCAATATCTAACAGTGACAAAAAGAATCATATCAAAATCTATTTTCAAACTCTAGTTATTCAGATTTGAAGATTTTGAGCAAATTTGATTACATTCAAATTTTATAGTTCAAATTTGAAATTTAAAAGTACAGGGTGAAACTACATGAAAAATGTGAGCTATTGCAAAAAGAATCAACTCAAAACTCTAAACAGGTTAAAAGATATAGCTAAAACAAAATTAGAATAGGTTCTGTTTTCTAAATAAAATCAGAAAAAGGTGAAATTCTACCGGTCGGCCAGGGGGTGACGTGGCGCGATCCGATTGGTTAAGGGGGCGTGCGGTAGGTGAAATAGAGCGGGCGACCGATCGATATAAGAAAACGGTTCGGACTTAAGTCCGTTCTAATCTTAGCCGTTGGTTCGGGATCCGACGGTCGAGGGGGCTTACGGAGGGAGGTTGCCGGCGTCGGGGTACTCCGGCGAGTCCGGTAGCGGCGATTGCGACGGCGAGGTGTTCCGGTGGTCGGGGAGGACGGGGAGGTGGTCCGGGCGACGGCGACAATTCTCCGGAGTCGATTGGTGGCGACGGCGAGGCGAATGGTGGTCGGGGGTGGTGGCTACGGTCGACGGCGACTTCCGGTGGTGGTGGAACTCCGACGAGCAATCGACGGCGTCTCGGCGAGAGAGAGGAGGGGGCTCGGGGGGAAAATGGATGCGGGGGGTGGTCCGGTTCTTATAGGGCGCTCGAGGGGTGAGGGGGAGTAAAGGAGAGAGAGATCCGGCGAGGGGGAGTAACGGCCGGCGTCGGATCCGGCGAGCGCGGGGAGTGAAGACGATGACCGTTCCGGGGCAACGGTCGAACGGGGTGGGACCCGGTGTCAGTGAGAGAGCGGGAGCGTTACTGCGCTCGGTCGGCCGACCGGTAACGGTCTCGGCTTTTAAAGCCGGTGGGCCGGCCCGTTTAATACCGGAAACGGTTACCGTTTCTGTTTTTCTAATTTACCAGAGACATTCAAAAGCTTTTAAAGCATTCATATCTTTTGTAAATATAGGGGTATTATATATCAAAATTAACAGAATAATAAATGCTATTTAATGAACATTTCTATTCTGTCATTTGAACACTTTGAAAAAAATATTATTTCAGAAATGTCCTAATTGTTTTTAAACCCTTTTTGCAAATATTTTCAAAATAACCCCTGGTTATTTTGTTCAAATAATTCACCAATTAGACCCTTGTGTGGAGTGTCATGTTACTCCTCTCTTATTTTGAACATTTAACCAAAATTTCAAATAGGGTAAGCAACATAGGGAAAAGTAGAAAGGACTTTCAGAAAAATCAGAAATGGCATTTCAACTAACACATACAATCAAGCAATGGTGATGATAGATGCATAGCTATATTCATAACATTCCAAAATGGAATTTTGGGATGTTACCAACCTACCCACCTTAAGATGAAGCTCGCCCTCGAGATTCGGGTTGGCTAGAAAATAGGTGCGGATGGTCTCTACGAAGATCTTCTTCGCGTTCCCAGGTGGCTTCTTCCTCAGTATGGTGACTCCACAAAACTTTGCAGAACTTGATAGTCTTGCTGCGGGTAACTCTGTTGGATGTCTCGAGGATTCTGACAGGCTTCACCTCATAAGTCAGATCACTTTCAAGCTGTATGGCCTCTAGGGGCACTGTGTCTCGCAAAGGGATGTCAGTCATCTCAGCATGACATTTCTTGAGCTGGGAAACATGAAACACATTATGAACTTCGGATAATCCTTCTGGCAATTCCAGTTTGTATGCAACTTCACCTCTACGTTCAAGAATTTTGTAGGGGCCTATGAATCTGGGTGCTAATTTTCCTTTAACACCAAATCTCTTGGTTCCTCGAAGCGGGGATACACGAAGATATGCTCTGTCTCCCACTTCATATGTCACTTCTTTACGTTTGCTGTCAGCATAACTCTTCTGTCGAGATTGAGCTATCTTGAGTCTGTCACGTATCAACTTGACTTTCTCTTCAGAATCTCGGATAAGGTCAGGACCAAAAGTTGTCGGTCTCCAACACCATCCCACGTCAGTGGTGTTCTGCACCTCCTTCCGTATAAAGCTTCGAAAGGGGCCATCTTTAGACTGGTTTGATAACTGTTGTTGTACGAGAATTCTGCGTAAGGTAAGTTGTCATCCCAACTAGATCCATAATCTAGCGCACAAGCTCTCAACATGTCTTCTAGAATCTGGTTGACTCTCTCAGTCTGTCCATCTGTCTGCGGATGAAAAGCTGTACAAAACTCTAGCCTTGTACCCAAAGTTTCATGTAACTGATGCCAAAACTTTGAGGTAAATTGTGTTCCTCTATCTGACACGATACTCCTCCGAACTCCATGCAGACATACAATCCTGGTCATATATATCTTGGCTAGCTTAGCACTGGTATAGGTGGTTTTCACTGGAATGAAATGAGCTACCTTGGTCAAGCGATCTACCACTACCCAGATGGAATCATAACCTGAACGGGTCTTGGGCAATCCTGTGATGAAATCCATACCAAGCTTTTCCCATTTCCACTCGGGTATCGGCAAAGGTTGGAGTAACCCTGCTGGTTTCTGATGTTCTGCCTTTACTCGCTGACAAACATCACATATCGCAACATGCTCTGCAATATCTTTCTTCATACCTGTCCACCAATAACTTTCCTTTAAATCCAGATACATCTTGGTGTTGCCTGGGTGTATCGAGTAAGGTGAATCGTGGGCTTCCTGAAGTATCAACTTCCTGAGCTCTGGTTCATTGGGCACATAGATTCGGTTCTCGAACCACAAAGTTCCGTGTTCATCCTCACGAAAACCTTTAGCTTTACCATCTTCCGTTCTCTGTTTAATCTCAGCTATCTCCTTGTCCGATTTCTGGGCTTTTCGAATTCTTTCGGTCAAGGTGGACTGAATTTCCAGTGTAGCAACATATCCTCTTGGAACTATCTCTAGCTTGAGCTCTCTGAGATCATCGACTAACTCTTGAGGTAATCCTCCAGCTGTGAGTGTGTTCACATAAGTTTTCCGACTCAAGGCATCGGCTACAACATTAGCCTTACCTGGATGGTAGTGTAACCTCATGTCATAGTCCTTGATTAACTCTAACCATCTCCTCTGTCTGAGGTTCAACTCTTTCTGCGTGAAGATATACTTCAGGCTCTTATGGTCGGTGTAAACATCACAACTATTTCCGATAAGGAAATGTCTCCAGGTCTTGAGTGCGTGCACTACGGCTGCTAGTTCCAAATCATGCGTGGCATAATTTAACTCATGAGGTCGTAGTTGTCTGGAAGCATAGGCTACAACTTTTCCATCCTGCATAAGTACTCCTCCAAGTCCTTGACGTGAAGCATCACAATAAACCTGGAAATCCTTCCGAATATCGGGCAAGATCAACACTGGGGCTGTGACCAAACGTTCCTTTAACTCCTGGAAACTGGCTTCACATTCCACAGTCCAAACATACTTGGATTCTTTCTTCAACAACTCTGTCATGGGCTTGGCAACCTTTGAGAAATTCTCAATGAACCTCCGGTAATATCCAGCAAGTCCAAGGAAACTGCGGATCTCCTTAACTGAGGTGGGTGACTTCCACTTGGTGACGGCTTCAACCTTAGCGGGGTCTACGGCTATTCCTTCTCCGGAAATAACATGTCCAAGGAATCCGACTTTCGTCAACCAAAATTCACATTTGCTGAACTTGGCATATAACTGATGCTCTCTTAGCTTCTCCAGAACTAAACGCAAATGTTCCTTATGCTCTTCCTCGTTCTTGGAGAATATCAGAATGTCATTGATGAACACCACAACAAACTTGTCTAGGTATTCCATGAATACTTTGTTCATCAAATTCATGAAGTAGGCAGGAGCATTAGTCAATCCAAAAGACATGACCGTATACTCATACAAGCCATACCTCGTGGTGAAAGCTGTTTTGGGTATATCCTGTTCACGAATTTTCAACTGGTGATACCCTGATCGAAGATCGATCTTGGAGAATACTTTGGCTCCTATGAGCTGATCAAACAAATCGTTAATCATCGGCAGAGGGTACTTGTTCTTGATAGTCACCTCGTTCAAGGCACGATAGTCCACTACCATTCTCAAGGATTTATCCTTCTTCTCCACCAAAAGTACTGGGGCTCCCCAAGGTGAAGAACTTGGGCGAATATACCCCTTGTCCAATAACTCCTTGATTTGCTTCTTGATTTCCAACAGATCATTTGCGGGCATCCGATAGGGTCTCTTGGAAATTGGAGCTGTCCCTGGCTGTAGCTCTATTAAGAACTCAATTTCCCTATCTGGTGGCATTCCGGGTAATTCTTCCGGAAATACATCTGGAAATTCTTTTACCACAGGTACTTCCTCCTGAACAACTCCTGTGAGAGAATTTAACCGAGCACTCATACGTGTGCGTCGGGATACATACTTAATCCTCTTGTTCTCCGGGGTGGTGAGTGAAACAGACTTGCTAGGGCAATCAAGATTTCCTTCATACTTGGTCATCCAATCCATGCCTAGGATTACATCCAATCCTTGTGACTCTAAGACGATGAGGTCGGTGGGAAAAACATGATTTCCTATATTGAGTTTCAAGGCATGGCATCCTATCCCTGCCATCATCATACCTCCTGGAGAACTAACCTTAATGGGCTGACTAAGGGTTTTGGTGGGCAAACCATACTTATCCACAGCTACCCTTGATATGAATGAATGAGTTGCACCCGAATCAAAAAGTACTGTAACAGGACGTGAATGCAATAAAAACTTACCAACCACAGTCTCGGGCTGATCATAGACTTCTTCCACATCGATGTGATTCACTTGAGCACGGGGAAACGGATTGGGCTTCTTGGCTGCGGAGTTGTCGTTGTTAGTGCCGTTTCCATTGCCTTGCTTGCTCTGGGGACACTCAGTAGCATAGTGCCCTGTCTTCTGGCACTTGAAACAGGTAATGTGACTCAGATCCTTCTGAGCAGGAACTTGACGGTGCTGGTTGTTGTTCCCATTCCCATTGTCACTCTTGAAGTTACCATGGTTGGGACGGTTGTTTCCATTTCCTCCATGATGGTGGCCTCCATGGTTGTGCACAGCATGAGTGTGCTTTCTAAACTTACTGTTTCCTGATCCAGTATTCCCGGAGTACGGGGAGTAGCGAAGGTTCTGATGAGCTCCAGAGTTGAACTTCCCCTGAGTGTACTTCCGCTTGCGGTTCTCAATCTGCTGCTGTTTACCTTCCAGAATAAGTGCCTTATCCACCAGCTCTTGGTAGTTGTTGAAATTAGCCACTACCAGCTGTATGCTCAACTCATCATTGAGTCCTTCCAGAAACTTTTCTTGCTTGGCCGCATCATCGGCCACATCTCCTGGGGCATAACGGGCCAACATGTTAAACTCTTCCACATATTGGGCCACAGAGCGATTACCCTGGCGCAAGTTGCGAAACTCGCGCTTCTTTAGACTCATGGCTCCAGCTGAAACATGAGCGGTGCGGAAAGCAAGCTTGAACTGCTCCCAAGTCACATCTGCAATAGGATATGTGGTGGTGTAATTCTCCCACCATGATGTTGCTGGTCCTTCCAGTTGATGTGCGGCAAATCGCACTTTCTCAGCGTCAGTGCATCCAGCGGTGACAAGTTCTCTCTCCATCTTGCGGAGCCAGTCATCTGCCACAATGGGCTCAGTGCTGCTGGAGAAAGTTGGAGGATTCAATCTCAGAAAACGGTGAGATTGTCAGTCTGGGGTGGATGGTGATGATTATTGTTGTTCTGATTGTTGGTCTGATTCTGAATCAATAGTTGCATCAGTGCATTCTGTTGCTGAAGGAGTTGAGTGAGTTCCGGTGGGAAAGTGAAGTCGGTCTCACGTCGTGGAGGCATCTTGCTGTTTTCAGAGGGATGAGAATTAGAATAGAACAAGGGTCTAGAAGAAATTCACTACCCATATGCAATGCAACAAACATATCACACCAAACACTCATTCATTTATTCAATCAATGTCAAACAATGGAAATACAAATCTCAGACAACTAAGCATCGACCTACGCTTTAACGAATAAAAGATACATGGAGGGCATAACTAATGTTCTCCTCAAAAGTGCATAGTCGTAGGTCCTCCGGTGGTGCTTTCCTCGTAGTCTTCATCGTCACTGATGAAGGGTGCCATGTCTCCTTCGGGGTGAAGGTTTTCCCCCATGTCTAGCTGCTCCTCCAGAGTTGCGATGCGTGCATTCTGCTCATCAATCCTCTCTAGGAAGTCCTTCACTTCATGCTCGTGTTCATAGTTGGCCTCTCGCAGATCAGCTTCAAGGTCCAGCTCGCGATTCATCAGATTCTTGATAGTCTTCGTGTCAGCACGAACTCGAAGCTCCAGAGTCCTGATGTGAGTCTCCAGGGTCTGGATATAGGAGATAGTGGTGTCTGCAGTGGGATTGGTGATGATGTTGCCATGGGCATCTCTGCGGCAAACCATGCTGAGTCCTGGTGAAATGGTTCCACCTCTGTATTCCTCCTGAATACGTCCAAGGGCACGATGAATGGCCATGTCTCTTCCAAGTATCCAACTGGGTGCCACGAACTTGAGATCTATGGGTTCCTTCCGATTCCCAAAGGTCTTCCCTGGAATATGCACCTCGATCCTGTAGCGTCCATCTTGGGGAAATGACATGATAGGAATCCCGGTGATGCTCGGCAAAGCAATCCTTACGTCCTTGACGATTCTCATCAGCTCCTTACCAAAGGGCATCGTTGCGTCAGGCTGGCAAAACTCCGTGATCAACACTGGGATGAAGGTGGCCATCTATAAATTTTTGAAATAATCGGAGAGGAGTCAGAAACGAATAGATGAGAGTATAAGAATTTTTAAAGACAAAGAGAAACAATCCTAAGGCTTTCCAATCCTAGAGGTTACGTCCTACGGTCAACGTGTGCTCTGATACCATTTCTGTAGCGACCCGACCTGAAAGGTCAAGTCTCCGGTGTTTCCGTACCATCCCAAGATCATGCTGGTACACACACGGTACATCCATGTATATATCAAAGGGAAATCACACAGCATTATATTAATCGAAATCTCATATCGAGTCCTTTATTACAATAAAAATTACAATAAAGTGGCTAAAAGCCAACTCATGAGAATATCTAAATCTTGCGGAAGCGTCGACGGTAGATGAGTCCATCCGACTCCAAGGGCATCTCACTGAGCATAGAACGCGTCCTCACTCCTGGTCGGAAAAATACTCTGCAACATGATACGTTGCAGCCGTGTAGGTCGGCATATGGAATATGCCGGCAAAGTCACAGTAGAGGTGTGAAAATAATCAGCTAGTCTATATGCATATATGGCAGGTGGGGTGGTAAGTTTTGCGTAAAGCCAATTTTTCCTACATCAAGAAAAGGGGCTAAGCAAAACATTACTAAGTTGGTTGATTAATGAGATGGTTCCACCAACCAATTCTCATACCCAAAATTATTAAATTCCCACATCATCATATTATTTGTGTTGAGAGTTCCGGAAGTTCCAATTCCTGTGGCTCAAGTCGTCCATAACCGTGGACACGGCTAATCGATTAGGTTTAAGTACTCTGCAGAGTTTTGCACACGTTCCCCACAAGATTTGGTCGCCTCCGTTTGATTTCTCGCACTTCAGGGTGTTTGAGAAACGGATGACCAAAACATGGTCTTCCAAAGGGTTTCCCTGCGACTCTGACGGTGCCCATCCTTTCCTACCGTTCTTCTACCTCTCGTAGCACCGCCTGTCCAGGGTCACCACGATATCCAACCAAGCCAGAGCCCATAATGACTTGTGGCTGTGCAGGTAAGCCTTGGGTTTTAAAGCATCCATCCATCTCTTTGTGCCTGGGTGGACCTTTCCGCGTGAATACTGGCCATCTCCAGCATCACCTAGGCTAACCACTGGTTTCTCCAGGGTGCCGTTCAACCATCATCCACCCAGAGGTATGTTGAAAACTTGGAGTATTGAAATCTTGATCATTATGTAGGTCTTGAAATTATTAACTCTCTCAACTCTCATGAATCACACAACCAACCCCGTCTACTAATAGCATAGCAAAAGGTAAAACAACGTTTCCCGGGGCCAATGTTGTCAAAGGGGGTTGAGAGAGGTATCTACCACATGATACTACTACAATGTAACCAAGTTTCCAACTAACCTATCTTGCATGCAACTGGGGAGATGGTAGAACTAATGCATATAAAACATGGGTAAAACATGATCAAAGTGACTTGCCTGATTGATGATCTTCGTACGTGAGTGACTCTAAGTAACAAGCTTCGCACTCCGGATAATCTACGAAACAAACAATGCACTCAAATAAGCATACAACCAAAATAAGTACTCATAACATTCAGCAAAGAAGTACTAAACAAACAAGGCAAACAATGCACAAAAGTCTCTAGCAAGTAAAACACACAAAGTTTGGTTTTTTCCAAAGGGGATGATGAAAACACTACTACATAATAAAACTATTTTGAAATAGCAAAACAATTGTTGACAGCAAGGGAAACAATAGAATATTTTATTAATAAACAGAATATAATCAATTTAAGTTTGTTGGGAAAACTTTAGTAGAGTTTATACAAGTTTGTGATAAACACTATATGAATCAACTATAGTTATATTAACAAAAAAGAATGAAAACTAAACTTATTATTTTGTTGACAAAACATGTTCTTACAGAAAGTAACTTACAAATAAATTTGTCTTAGAAAACAGAATTAATTATACAAAACTTATTTGAAAACAAAACTATTACTAGTTAGTTGTTTTAATCAAATTATGCCTATTTGAAAAGAAGTTGTGATTCCTATGTTAAATGAAATTAAACTAGGCAAATTTATATTTTTATTAACAGTAAGTGAAAACACTAAATGTTTACTAACAGAACCTAATAAACAAATAAAACCAAATTCTAAATCAAACTAATCAAAATTAAGTTTATAAAACTATATTATAATAATAAGCAGATTCTGTTTATAGCTAAAACACTATTAAAAATCATCCTAAAAATCCTCAAACTAAACATGGAGATAGTCCTAACCAATATCTAACAGTGACAAAAAGAATCATATCAAAATCTATTTTCAAACTCTAGTTATTCAGATTTGAAGATTTTGAGCAAATTTGATTACATTCAAATTTTATAGTTCAAATTTGAAATTTAAAAGTACAGGGTGAAACTACATGAAAAATGTGAGCTATTGCAAAAAGAATCAACTCAAAACTCTAAACAGGTTAAAAGATATAGCTAAAACAAAATTAGAATAGGTTCTGTTTTCTAAATAAAATCAGAAAAAGGTGAAATTCTACCGGTCGGCCAGGGGGTGACGTGGCGCGATCCGATTGGTTAAGGGGGCGTGCGGTAGGTGAAATAGAGCGGGCGACCGATCGATATAAGAAAACGGTTCGGACTTAAGTCCGTTCTAATCTTAGCCGTTGGTTCGGGATCCGACGGTCGAGGGGGCTTACGGAGGGAGGTTGCCGGCGTCGGGGTACTCCGGCGAGTCCGGTAGCGGCGATTGCGACGGCGAGGTGTTCCGGTGGTCGGGGAGGACGGGGAGGTGGTCCGGGCGACGGCGACAATTCTCCGGAGTCGATTGGTGGCGACGGCGAGGCGAATGGTGGTCGGGGGTGGTGGCTACGGTCGACGGCGACTTCCGGTGGTGGTGGAACTCCGACGAGCAATCGACGGCGTCTCGGTGAGAGAGAGGAGGGGGCTCGGGGGGGAAATGGATGCGGGGGGTGGTCCGGTTCTTATAGGGCGCTCGAGGGGTGAGGGGGAGTAAAGGAGAGAGAGATCCGGCGAGGGGGAGTAACGGCCGGCGTCGGATCCGGCGAGCGCGGGGAGTGAAGACGATGACCGTTCCGGGGCAACGGTCGGACGGGGTGGGACCCGGTGTCAGTGAGAGAGCGGGAGCGTTACTGCGCTCGGTCGGCCGACCGGTAACGGTCTCGGCTTTTAAAGCCGGTGGGCCGGCCCGTTTAATACCGGAAACGGTTACCGTTTCTGTTTTTCTAATTTACCAGAGACATTCAAAAGCTTTTAAAGCATTCAAATCGTTTGTAAATATAGGGGTATTATATATCAAAATTAACAGAATAATAAATGCTATTTAATGAACATTTCTATTCTGTCATTTGAACACTTTGAAAAAAATATTATTTCAGAAATGTCCTAATTGTTTTTAAACCCTTTTTGCAAATATTTTCAAAATAACCCCTGGTTATTTTGTTCAAATAATTCACCAATTAGACCCTGGTGTGGAGTGTCATGTTACTCCTCTCTTATTTTGAACATTTAACCAAAATTTCAAATAGGGTAAGCAACATAGGGAAAAGTAGAAAGGACTTTCAGAAAAATCAGAAATGGCATTTCAACTAACACATACAATCAAGCAATGGTGATGATAGATGCATAGCTATATTCATAACATTCAAAAATGGAATTTTGGGATGTTACACACGTGTGCTGAACACGGAGGTGTCGTCCGTTCGGTGCTAGATCGGAAGGACCGTGATCAAGATCGCGAGACGGTTCGTGACGAGTTCGCGGGACGGATCATGATGAGTTTGCGGGACGGATCGAGATGAGTTCGCAGGACGGATTGTGATCAAGATCACTAAACGGATCGTGATGAGTTTGCGGGACGGATCATGATGAGTTTACGGGACGGATCGTGATGAGATCGCGGATCGCTCGGCGATTTGGATCGCGAAGACGTTCGACTACACCAACCGCGTTTCTTAACGCTTTCCGCTTAGCGATCTACAAGGGTATGTAGATCCACTCTCCCTCTCGTAGATGCTCATCACCATGGATAGATCTGCGTGTGCATAGGAATATTTTTGTTTCCCATGCAACGTTCCCCAACACTTAGCGCTAGCTGTCTGAAATATCTTATCCTTCTAACCGTCATATCATTAGGGGCATTTGTGTCTTATCATGTTGGGTTGCACCATAGCTATAAATAGCCTCCCACCACAACCACTAGTTGGTTGGCTGCTACGAGAGAGATTGACAAGTGCCATTTATAGCAACCCATCCTCCAATGACTTTGAGATAATCATAAGTGAGGGAAAACCCAAACACCGAAATCCAAGAATGATTGAGCATCACTGAAGAGATTATCATGTGTGTAACCGACACTTTTTACCTTTGAAGACTGTGTATCTTCCAGGCGGTTAGGTGTTGTGGTCTAGGGCATCCAAGAGGAAATTGTGGATTGCAGGGTGACCGGGTTTGTGAAGGTTTGGAAGTCTACCTTGAAGACTTACCACGAGTGATTGGGCAAAGTCTGTGTGACTCTAGCTCAAGGAGAATATGGTAAGGATCGTGTGCCCTCGAACTGTGTGTCCTTTGGTTTAAATACCAAGTCGCTCCAAACCAGACGTACGACGGTTACAACTGTTAGAACTGGTAGACCAAGTCATTGTATTCACCGAGCACCTGCTTCTATTTTTTTAACCCTTTCATTTCCTCAGTTACTTGATGATGAAAATGAGCTTTACTGTTTCAAGACTTTGACTAAAGACTTTCTAAATCTCCTCTATCAAATTCTTCTCTCACGTTATTGGTTATACATGCCTATCGTAACCGCTTATTCCCTGTACTCCATATGCATTTTCATCATGATGACTATGATGTTTCCACGGTTTGATATTTCTAAGTACTTTGTCCACTGCATGATTTTCGCCACTCAGGAATTTCCTCACCTAGAAATTCCTTGGTGACAAATTTGTAAAAATCGCCCAATCACCCCGCTCTAGTCGATATAACGCACTTTAAGCAACCAACATATTAAGAGCAATGAGCACATAAGCAAGTAGTATATGAGCATAGTGAAAAGGACATAGACTAAGCATGGCATCACATGCTAAGATAACACAACATGACATAATAAGTTAGACAGGGATAACATATGTCTGACACCACACATGCAAGGTCTCCAAGACTCACACTAGAAAGCAAAAAAGATAAAGAGTTCACAAGCAATTAAACGAGGCGGATAAAATGAGCTTGTGACTCGGCAACAACCCTCAGAAAGCAAATCCCTAGACCTAAACTCTCTCCCCCTTTGGCATCAAGACGCGAAAAAGGCAGAGAGCAACACCTACGCCCCGAGGTGGTAGTATCACTATGAGTCCTCACCCATGGACTCCTTTGAGTCCTTAGCATCATCAGCAGGGTCCTCCTAAACTATATCATCATCACTCCCTGTAGCAGCCCGATGAGCATAGGTGGCACCAAGGGAATCATCAGAATCAATCCAGGTGTTGTGCTTATAGATCCACTCCTCCCTAGTCTCAATCTTATTCTCAGAACCATAGTCCATGGGAAGATCCATCTTCCTCATCATGAGGACCTGGCGTTTACAAGCAACCTTCTCAGCAACATAAGCCATGTACATCTTCTCTTGAGTGTCATCCTAGATATAGAACAACTTATTGAGCTTCTTATTGAGCTTAACAACCCAAGATGGCTGCTCGGTGGGTGGAACATAGTCGAGCACAGTAGTATCATGAGAATCCACATGAGGAAGCTCAACCTCAGGAACCGTCGAAGGAGCTCCACAATGCTCCTTCTGTTGTCTTAGCCGGATCACCTCATGAACGACAAGATCACCAATCAGAATTTGATCATGGGGATACTGAACTTCCCAGGTATCCTCAACAAACTTCATAAGATCTGAACCATAGGTGTGGCACTTGCGATCATAGAGAGCAAAATGAAGCTCATTCCACATAACATTAGAAACATCCCGAATGCAAGTCTTGTTCTTCTACTGCTGACACATAAGGAGCATATCCACTACATAGGAATGAACCTGGCCCAAGTTCCCAATTCGAGGGAAAAGAGTCTTCCTGAAGATACAATGATGGTGTCAAGGAAGGGAACCAACTCAGCCACCTCACCATGTGCAGTCTTCCTAATCCTAGAGTAGGGAAGGAGAGCAGACTTGTGAGTAGCAACACGAGCCTTGTGAGGGAAAAGTCCAAGAGATCTCTCAAGGCCCTCATCATTGTAACCAATACCATTCATGAAGGTCTTGCAAGTATCCTACAACACCCTCCCATGGTGTCACGCCCAAAATGCGGTACTGTCCTCACGACGGCTTGAGGGCCTCGATAAGGATAGAAGCGCATTTCGGTTTGCTTCGCAAGAATGGAAATCATCACAATACATGTAAAGAAGAGATGAGTATATGGAGTTGGCTCGCACTCGCCACATGCTACAGTATAAAGATCGTAATACATCAATACATCACAATCATCATACAGAAGATCATGCTCGGACTACAGATGAAATCAAATGAAAAACCAGATGATGACCACCCTGGTAATCTCAGGCTGTCGATCTGGAACCCATCCTATGATCGATGAACAGTAATAAGAAGAACTTCAAATGAACAAGCATTACTCTCACGTCAAAGCATCACATTAATTTTACCTACATATGTTGTTGTAGGAATCTGTAAACCACGGGGACTTAGCAATCTCATTACCAATGGTATCAAAATAGAAAGGCTTAATGTGTGAGGTATGGTTAAGTGGTGAGGTTGCGGCATCACTAAGCATTTTTCATCTGGCTAACTTATGAGTATAAGAATAAGAAGAGTGATTTACGCATGATGGTCGTGAACTAGTAATGATGAATAAGTGATCTTGTATGCCTACTTACGAGTCAATCATAACCCCATCATGTTCTATTCTTGGTTCAAACCTCACAAGAAGAGACGCTCACGGTTACACACACGATTGGTGTATTTTAATTCGATTTAGTGTCAAGCTATGCAACCGAATATTAAAAATTTATAAGTCCCCCACATAACCGCGGGCACGACTTCTAGAAAGATTTAACCTTACAGGGGTGTTGATCAATCACAACTAGGCACAAGCTACGGTGGAAAACCTCAATCGCGGGATAGCTTGTACTATCCATGGAATCCCGATGCACAAGTTAAAGGTAGAACAAATCTAGGAAGACTGCACTGCAGGCCAGATCTTGATATGAGCCGACATATCTCATTCTCAAGGCACTACGAGATGAAAAATATGTACGCTAGCCAAATTAAACACCCTAGTTGCCTCGGGGTGGCCCTGCAAGTGGCTCTATTTTGGACCAGCACTATCAGCACTACCCCCTGTATTATGTAGATTAAATCCATGGGTAGTGCTAACTCCCTATGCATTAATAAAGGTGTTTAGTATTATTATGTTGGACAAATATATTACCAATGTTGGGCCTTGCCAGGAAGAGTTTTATCCCAAAAATATCAAGTGGGTCCCCATAACAATCCCAAACATGTTAGAAGTCTCAATGTGGAACATAACACCGGTAACTGGAACTAAGGGCGACAAGAGTGGACCCAAATACCATGAAAAATGCCAAGCCTTCCATCCTTTACCAAGTGTATAGATGCATTAATTAAATAGCAAGAATAATATGGTATCCCATGATATCCATGTTTTCACATGAAACCACGTGCACTTGCAACTAGCAATGCTATAAGAGGGACTCAGCAATCGATAACTTAGCCAAACAACGGTTTGCTAGGATGTTTAGGGTTAGAGGCTTATCATGGCATTTCAGGAGGCTTGACAAACAAGTGGTAGGTAGCAAGACATAGCGATAGAATCGAGACACTAGCATAGCAATGATAGTAGTGGTATCCGGGGTAATGCTCATCTTGCATGTAATCCCACTTGGAAGATGAGCAAATCTGTGAAGTAGTCGAACAAGCGTAGCCAATCAAATCCTCACACTCCGAAACGATTTCGGAACTCTAGCGAAAATAAGCAAATCCAAAAACAAACAAATGACATGATAAACACCACAATATATTCATTACATGATGCACAATCAAAGATGATGCATGTCCATTTAGTTATGCATGACATGGAAAGATGAAATCAAACAAATACTACACATTTAATGAAGCTCAATTTGCAACGAGTTGTGTATTGATGAAACTCCACGTTCATTATTTAGTTCATTCTCGTTTATGCTACTCATCAATATTAAATGCTATTAACATGGCAAGGGATCAAGCATATGGAAACTGCCCTATCTAGGCATTTTAAATGTGATCGGAAACAACATGTAACATTTCTGAAACGACCCCATATGCAAATTTCAAAAATTGATTCATATCTACACTAAACATATTTTATATTTATTAAACAAGAAAATAAAGTGCACCATGTGATTCTACAAGTTTTTCTAAGCAATTTACATATATAATAATTTATTTACTTCGAAGATACGGTTATTTAGTTATGAAATCAACCATTGTAGCATGACATTTATTCATATTTAATAAAACATCAATTGAAACATTTTAAACATTGATGAAAGTTACATATTATGAATGTACAAAAAAATCTAGGCATTTTACATATATAAAATATTTTAATCCGATGTGATGTTGACGAGTTATTATGTGCGTGAAGATCAGGGGTTTTTCTCTAAAATAGAAATTCCCTGGTTATTGGATACATTTGCAGCAGCAGAAAAATATATGATACAGGGTGAATCTATGGTATGCGGGGGTTTAATAGGACATGCGCACAATATTATACAGCACCCATGGGCGAAGGATTGAGCTAAGGGGGGCAATCACCACTTGGGTCTTGGGCCTGCAAGCACAGGGGCTAGGGGAGCCACGGCTGGGTTGTGGGTGGCTGGGGCCCACCTGAATGAGCGGGCGAGGCGAGGGCATAGTCGTCCTCCAGTGATGCAAAGGAGGCAATGGAACTGGGATTGGCTCGAGCAACCCAGGGCGACGAGGAGGAGGTTGGAGACGAGGCGAGGGGGCGGATCTGGATGTGGCTCCCCGGATCCTTCATTGCCAGCGGCGACGGTGGAGACGGCGATGGCTCGCTGTGCGGAGAAAAGAGGGATAGAGATTAGAGAGAGATGGAGAGGCAGGGAGAGGGAAGAGCAGCGAGCAAAGGCATGGGTGAGGCACTTACCGGTGGCGGAGCGGTGAAGTCCGGTGGCTCGGTTCACCGTCGCGCATGGGAAGCAGGGCCGGAGGATCGGGCAAGGCGCGGTGGCGCCATGGCTTCGGGCGAGGGAGCTCATGGTCGGCTCGGCAACGGGCGTGGGGTGTCCTACGTCAGGCGGTTCAGACCCGAGTGGGCCTGCCTCGGGCCTGGCGGGTCCGGCATGGGAGGAGGGAGGTGGAGTGGCGGCTGGGAGGTAGGCATGCACGGATTTAGAGGCATCTAGGGTTTTCCTATTAGGCACGGTAGGGGTTGCTATTTATAGCACGGGAGGCTAGGTTAGTGTTTCAGGGTGTTTTTCGACCCTCCGATCGTCATCGGATGGTCCGATCGAAGGGGTAGGCTAGTTGGGTTTTGGCGGCTGAGAAGAGAGGGAAGATTTGCGGCTCGACATTGAGTTTTATAAACCGAAACGTCCGACAATTTTAACTAGAAAAAGTTCCACTATATGTTTAACGGTTAGGGTATCAAATGGATTCCGAATGCGACAAAATTTGGCAGGCAACCTATCTACAATATATTAAGACTGCTCGTCAACTTTCAACCCATTCCAAAAAAAAATATTCCCACTTATAAAACAATATTTTAACCGCAAGTGTGTTTGGTCTCGAAACGGTCAATGACAAGAATGGGGAGAACCGACAACTACGAATGGATGAAAGTTTTGAAAAATGAAGGCAACAGAGTGAAGATGCAATGCGAATGATGCGATGATGAATGCGACAAACAAATATATCACACCGAGATAACAACATACATGGAAGGAATCTAGGAGACGGTCTTAGGATATTATGCATGGGTCATCCACGTAAGTGTCCTAGCATCATAAGTGCCAAAGTGAACCGTGGCATAAATCTGAGCCACAAGATTTGCGTCAAAGTCCTTGTTGAAGGTGATGATCTTGGTGATATCAAACTGAGCACAAAGAGCCACAACTTCTCCAAAGTTAGCGAGATCCTTCTCCATATGGTGAATGTCGACAGGCTTGGTAGACACATAGAGGTTCTTATTGGCCTTGAGGATGTCAATGTAGACGAAAGCATGATCTGTGTTCCAGAAGGGACGGTTGACAAGATTGGGGTCCTAATCACGGCGATTCGGATTTTGCTGACAATATGCCCAGAACTCCTTGCTTGTCATCTCAAGCGGGGACTTGGTATTTGCTTTTGGCTTGGAAGGAATGGTCTTGACGTTCTTCCTCGGCTGTTGACTAGCCTAAGTGGTGGAAATGGTAGGAACATCACTTGGGCGGCTTCGCTTGGAGCCTTTGCAATCGGGATTCTTGTGGTGTGCCTGATGGGGACCGTAGGAACTAGCACCTGAACCAAACACAAGAATCACGAGGAAATCAGATGAATATATTACTTAAGCCAAGGAATTGAAAATGACAGAGAAGAAGGTTTGGAGGGTAAATTGAAATAGACATCACAAGCGGTAGTAGCGTCACCTTGAAGCGGTAGTACCACGCCAGGATGGGCGGTAGTACGGGTGAAAGCACAGATGTACTTCCTCGGCAAGATCCAGTAGTGTCGGTGATGTCAAATTCAAAAATACTCCAAAATAACTTTAACACTCCTATCCTAGCAGTCTTCCACGTCCTATTCATGCCTCGATTTAGCCAAAAATCAAAAGAACACATTACATTGCCCTAAGAAACCTAGATTCAAAAGAGAGAACCATAGGAAAGACGAATGGGGGGGCAATACTAGGTGACATGGCGAGAGGAGATGATGGGGATCAATTCCGCCGGTCGGAATCGCAGAAGACGACATGGATACAACGTGCCGGGGGCGGCTGTCATGGTAGTTCTGGTCACCTTTGTGAGGAGGAATCATGGGGAGAGGAAGTGAATGGGTATGGCGAGTTAGAACTCCCCGTGCCCTTGTACTTACCCCCCCCCCTAGACGCCTAAGCGGTAGTATCGCAGGTTCGGCCGGTAGTAGCGATTGAAATGGTAGTACCGTCCTGCGACCAGCGCTAGTACCTCCTGGGTAGTTAGAATTGGTAGGAGGCCAAAAGGCGCCCCCAATGGTAGTACCGGTGGCCTAGAGCGGTAATACCGCTATAAGTGGTAGTACCATCCTTAGCCAGTGGTAGTACCGCTTGCACCCAACAAAAACTGCCAAGATCAAAAGGGAGAGGTGGCGTATGCAAAACCAATGGGTTGAAGTTGAGATAGGCTTGAGTCGGAGACAAAAACACTTCAAATGGGAAGGAACACTCCAAGTTCAAATGACAAACAAAGCAAGAGCAAACTTGGAGTAAACCCAATCACAATCGAGAACTGAGAACAAAATATCTTCAAAGGAAAGTGCAACGGTTGCTGGAGACACCTATGTTTGATTCAGTTGGTACGATACCGTGAAAATTTTAACCTTGATCCCATGACCAGAACTTATCTTTGAAGCACAAGTACCATAAAAATGGCTAATGTGAAAGATTATTTCTATTTATTCATAATAAGAGGAATGTGAGTTCATGAAGAGAACAACACTCACCCTATGTCCATGCCTACATATAAAACAAGATAAAATGGTGACTACAATGGGATATGCATTTCCTCAAGCCACATTTCTCACATCAATGATATTTAGCTCATGCCTTAACTCGTGAAATCTTGCTTCATCCAAAGGTTCATGAAAATATGCACTAGTTGCTCATTTGGACCTGCAAAACTGAGATCAATCTCCCCTCTCTTGATGTGATCCCGAATGAAATGATGACTAATATCAATATGCATCGTCTTTCTATATTGCACCGAATTGTAGGAGATCTTGATTGCACTTTCATTGTCAAACAGAAGATGCACTTGGTGAGGGAGTCCTGGATTAAGGGGTCCTCGGGAAGCCGACCTGTTTCTTATGGGCCGGACTGTATGGGTTGCTTACCGAACATTGGATCAATCGAAGGCCTTGTCTCCAGGAAGGAAGCTTCGGGAATCGTGGCTTGCATTCCATGTTTAATGTAGCGAATAGGCATGTTTATCTCTTCGGTGTGTAACTGACCATGTGTAAACCCTAGATACCCTCGGCGTCTATATAAGCCGGAGGGTTTTAGGTTGTAGAGGGAGGAAAACTCATTTAGGGTTTGGCTATTCGATCTTGAGGTAGATCAACTCTGTAACCCACATATCATCAATACAATCAAGCAGGACGTAGGGTATTACCTCCATAGGAGGGCCCGAACCGGGGTAAACCTTGTCTCCTTCGTCTCCTGTTACCATCGATCCCAGTCTCACAGTTCGGGACCCCCTACCCGAGATCCGCCGGTTTTGACAACGACATTGGTGCTTTCATTGAGAGTTCCATTGTGATCGCCCAAGGAATCGATGTCTTGTCTTGTCATCAATGAAGAGGTCCGCAACACGGACACTTTCGTCCCCGGACAGATTTTCGCCTTTGGCAGCGTTGTGCTGCACGCTAATCTGACCGGCCATCTAGGCCGTGTCGAAAGCTTCGCCCCTGGCCGAGAGGTCAGATTCGGGAACCTAGAGTTCTTCGTAGATCCTAGGGGTGACTTGTCACTAACCGGGATCGCAGTCTCGCCTGCCACGCCTGACGACTTTGAGGCTTTAACCTCGAGATCCTTTTTCGGTCACGCCCACGGGGTTAACCCCGGTGATGGCCCGACTCCTAGTCTAGATCCGGTCATAGTGCCAGAGGACAGGATACTTGCTCTTGTTGAACACTCCACTCGTCTGGGCAAATCAGAGATCAACTCCAAAAGCTCCGAGCAGTTTGATCCGATTGAGCTCTTGACATTCAACGAGGCCCTAGATCGGATCTTGTCGATGAAGATTACCGGCGATCGAACCCCGATCTATGCTCAAATCGTCTATAGAGCGGGTTAGGACGAAGTTTTTGACCCACCCACCACCCACTTGATAGCCAGAGTCGAACACTTAATTGACATGTTGGAATATGCCTCCGAGGAGGCAGAATACATGGATGAAGAGGATTGCGCTCCCACCCCCGTTAACACCGAGTGATGGGCCACCACCTCCACATACGATGTCTACATGGTGGACACTCCTGCCGCAAACGGCGAAAACACGCCTAAGAACGATGGCGACAAATCGGGCGACGCGCCGTTGAGGTGCCAAAAGTCGCATAAGCGGTCAAAAGGCAAAAAGGGAAGGAAAGGTATCATCGGCACCGGGGACGGAGATACCCCGGAGGACCTAGGCGACCCCGATATCCCCGAACACCCGCTAGAGTGTTAGGAGAAGCCTGAAGACCAGCACAACCCCGATGAGTTCAACGATTCTGAGGACGATAACTACCTCCCTCCTGTAGAGCAGGAGGACATCACGGAAGCCGATGACTTTGACATCCCTGATACTCTCAAGGATCAGGAACTATTTAGGCAACAACTCATAGCCATGGCCCGCAGCTTGAAAGCAAAAGCACGACAACTTAAAGCCGAACAAGATGACCCCAATGATCGATGGACGAGAGTCCTCTCATCCAAGGAAGGGTATGGTACCAGTCTGTTGGACCAACCTAAGAGCTACCCACACAAAAGGATGCTGCCACAATTTGATGACGAGCTCACTGATACTCCATCTCCCAAACATACACTACACAACAAGCTAGACCGCCCTCCTCGAAGACGAGACAGGAAGGCTGACGACACCAATTATAGGATGGTGATGCCCCGAAGATGGGAAAAGGAGCGATTGGAGCCCAATGACAGGTTCGACCTGGGAGACGACCTAGACTATAGAGCAGGTCGTACAAGATCCATCTACGGATCAAGAGGTTACTCACCCGATAGACGGGAAGGGTACAGACCATGGCTTGACCGCAATAATAGAGGCCGAGAACGAAACTGGGCTAGAACAGACATCGAATACTGATGCGACATAGCTCGGGTCAGAGGCGCCGCTCACCCACTGTGTTTCACGGACGAGGTGATGCAGCATCAGTTCCCAGAGGGGTTTAAACCCATGAACATAGAGCAGTACGATGGGACAACTAACCCAACCGTATGGATTGAGGACTTCCTCCTCCAAATCCACATGGCTCGAGGAGATGATCTCCACGCCATCAAATATCTCCCCCTAAAACTGAATGGGCCAGCTCGGCACTGGTTAAATAGCCTCCCCGAAAACTCCATTGGATGCTGGGAAGACCTAGAGGATGTAGTCCGATCTAACTTCCAGGGCACCTATGTTCGGCCGCCGGATTCCTTCGACCTAAGAAACGTTGTTCAGAATCCCGGATAGTCTGCGCGGCAATTCTGGAATTGATTCTTGACCAAGACTAGATTGTCGACTACCCGGACGCCGAGGCAATAGCCTCCTTCCGGCATAATATTTCGGATGAATGGCTGGCTCGCCAGCTCGGCCAGGACAAACCTTGGACTATGTCCGCCCTCACATCACTCATGACCCGATTTTGCGCGGGCAAAGATAATTAGCTGGCAAGACGCAGCCACAACTCCGAAGACCCCGAAACCTCTGAAGTTCGGGACGACAATGGGAAACCAAAGCACAACAAAAACAAGCGTCAGCACAACAATAGTGATGCCGATGACACGGTCGTTAACGCCGGCTTCCGCAATTCTCGACCTGGGCAGCGAAAGAAGCCTCCTAAAGGCAATCGCGATGGACCAACCCTGCTGGAAAAGATCATGGAAAGGCCTTGCCAAATCCATGGCACTCAAGAGAAGCCCGCCAACCACACGCACTGCAATTGCTAGGTGTTCAAACAGGTCGGCAAACTCATGCCCGAGAATCAAGGCAAGAGCCCTCGCAATGAGGATGAGGATGAGCCTCGGGGTCCGATTGGTGGCGGACAAAAGAAATTCCCTCCAGAGGTCAAAACAGTAAACATTATATACGCCACTCATAGACCCAAGAAGGAGAGGAAGCACGCCCTTCGAGAGGTATACGTTGTAGAGCATGTAGCCCCGAAGTATAACCCATGGTCGGCATATCCGATCACCTTTGATCGACGTGATCACCCGACCAGTATTCGTCATGGTGGTTCGGCCGCCCTCATCCTAGACCCCATCATTGATGGGTACCACCTCAAAAAAGTCCTAATGGACAGAGGAAGTAGCCTTAACCTGATTTACTTAGACACGGTGAAAAAGATGGGTATAGATCCATCAAGGATCAAACCCAGCAACACTACCTTCAAAGGAGTAATTCCAGGCATCGAGGCTCGGTGTATGGGCTCCGTCAGCATGGAAGTAGTGTTCGGCTCGCCCGACAACTTTCGAAGCGAAGACTTGATCTTCAACATTGTACCTTTCTGCAACGGCTATCATGCCCTGCTCGTCCGAACAACATTTGCTCACTTTAACGCCGTACCGCACTATGCATACCTCAAGCTCAAGATGCCTCGCCCCAAGGGGGTCATTACT
Organism: Hordeum marinum; assembly: GCA_022496015.1. Classification (NCBI taxonomy): domain Eukaryota; kingdom Viridiplantae; phylum Streptophyta; class Magnoliopsida; order Poales; family Poaceae; genus Hordeum; species Hordeum marinum. The sequence goes on from CM039674.1 coordinate 155,579,565, forward strand.
GTCAACGGCAACACAGAGCGCTCTCTTTGAACTGAGGAACATGCGCTGGCCCTGGCAGCCGAATTTAATTACAGTGATGATCGGCAAGCTCTGACATCTGCTGTAATGGCACGTAAGGTGGGGAAACGAGCACAACTTCAGTCTGAACTCTCAAAACCTTCCCCTCCCCTTAAATAGGGATTCACCCCCCATCGCACAACCCTAGGACCAGCACAGTACGTGCCAAGGAAGCACAAATTTGCACTTCAAATTCCATGGGCGGTGGTGGGGAAAAAGGGTAAGTGTTCGGCTGGACCGATCTATTACCATTATACTATCTTCAGACACAATGCAGGAACTATCAAAGGGCCTGACAAGGGCATAAATATAATGCACACTTCGGCGACTTCTCAAGACCTTGTTTGCAAGATCCGTTCACCGAACATTACCACCCATTGAGGTGCACCGAGGCGCAGGAGTAAACAAACGGCGGGGCACATCAAGGACATAAGGTCACCAATCGAAGACCCCTGGTACAACCAATCATGTAGAATTTCTTCTTTTTCACATACATGTAAGCAATTGCTTTGGCAATCCGAGCAATAAGAGTTGTTGAGAAAAATATAACATCATTGTACATGTTCGTCTCGTTGTCCTTATTGGCACATATTTTCTTTCTCCCTCTTCTCATAATACTGTTTGGTATGTTGCCGTGCAACCAGCTAATAGACCGGGGGCTTGAGTTTAAAAAACAAAATCGCCTTATGAACATTTGCTTATGCGTTCAGCGTCTTGGAATTATCTTTATATGCATTGGTTCCGAACTATGTCTTGGGTCAATAGTTGGGTTGCCCCGCTCCTGTGCTTGCCCCTTTATGTTCTGCTCGTTTGGCTAAAAAGGGCAAAAGAAGAACCCCTGCGATTGTGTTTCTGGCTAGTCTGGTCAAGCACGTCAAGGGAGAAAGCCGAAAACTGACTGTCATAGTATGCGAGAATCGGTCTGTGAATCCGAGCTTAAAGTGTTATACTCAAATCCTCGAGGGGATATTCCGTGTCATGAGAGGGGTTTGTTTTTCATACAAACCATGTGATATTGGCTTCAGCCAAGGTTCATCAGAACATCACAAAACACCGGGGGCTAGTCATCAGCCCCCCGTAGCCCTTTTCGCGCCCCTACGGCTAAGTGAAAGCAGTAAAGCACTATGGTCTGATTGCCTGGTCTACCGCACACTACCGCCTTCGGGTACCGATAGTTCGGTTAAGGGTTGTAGTGCATAACTAGAGACACCCCCCGTGGTATCTACATGGGGGCTGAAGCCGACGACTTGCAGCTTTTAGTTTAAATGGCCACAAAGGAGTTATAAAGGAATGCAAAACATTAAAAACATTATAAACTATGCATAAAAAATATACAAGCATCCAAAAGTCTTCGGACATATTACAACACATCTAATCGTACATGTTCTCTTTCGAACACTGGGACTCTATCGCCCGAGCACCCTCCATTACTCCGGAGAAGTAGAGCTTGGGGCGCTGATGTTCCTTTCTAGGAGGCGGAGGAGCGGTGGCTATCTTCATTGGATCAAGCCCCGACCAGTGCACTTTGGCCTTTGCAAAGGCCATCCAAGCTCCTTCGATGTAGGAGGAGCGCTTCAATGCGGCGATCTGGGGCACGGCGTCGACCAGCTTCTGTACCAGTCCAAAGTAGTTGCTCGGTAGTGGCTCGTTGGGCCATAGCCGGATGCAGAGATCCTTCATGGATAATTCCGCCATCCGGTGCAGCTCCATCAGCTACTTCAGCTGCTCAGTAAGGATAGGAGAGCGCTCGGGGGCTTCGAACTGAGCCCAGAATAGACGAGCTTCGTCTCCTTCTTCCCGCGAAGCATAGACCTGATTCGCATCCGCCACACTCTTCCGAAGGTCAGAGCAGGTGCCTGAGGAACACTACACCTGGGTAAGCAACTCGAACTTGCTATCCCCTAAGACACAATGCAATAAGTATGGCTTACCATCTGTTATAGCCTTTGCCTGGCAAACTTGCTCTTCGAAAAAACTCCTATCCACCCGCTCCTTTTGGAGTTTGGTTTTCATGGTGGATTCTTTGGCAGTCCGCTCCTTGCATTTCTGCTCAAGGTCCTTGCACTTGTGGCTGGCATCCTTGAGATCCTATTGGATCTCCTCCACCCGAGCCTCGTGCTTGTCCCTGGTGGCCCTTAGGACTGACAATGCGGAAGCCGCTTGTTCGGCCGCCGCCCTCTCAACCAAAGCCTCCTGCTTCGCATTTTGTAGCTCGTCCATGAGCTTCTCCATTTCCTTTGCCGAGGCTGTGTAAGCATCACGAATGAGAATACTGCATCAATAGTAGGATAACCACAATTTTGTGGATACTGAGTAAGGCTTACCTTGCGCCTCGTCAGATCTTTTGTTAAGAGCATCAAGCTCGTCTTCGGGAGCTTTTGAGCTTCCGATTCAGCTCATCTAGCTCGGTGGCATTCACAGCCGCCGCCGATGACGAAGCCTACAAAAATAAAATCCTTATCCGGTCACATGAGCTCAAAATTACCGAACTAACGTCAATCTGATTATATGGCCGGTATTCTTAAGGGCTGGTTAGAACATTCCGAACATATAATTGGTATATAGTTCAGACGATGTTCCATGATTGACCCCTAGGTAAGTATTTTCCAACTCACCTAGGGCTCGGGGGCTGCCATGTATATAATAATAAAAAGAAACTAATATTTTACAAATAAAATGTCGCATGGCTCACCTGAAAGCCCGTCAGGGGACCCTTGAAGGCCTCCTTCAGTCTGTTGTCAACAGACTCAATGCTTTGCAATACCGCATCCATAAGGGTGTGGTGCTCCTCGGAGATGGAGGCGCTCGATAGAGCCTCCCCTACGACCGGCCACCCATTGGACGGTGGTGCCGGTGGTGATCGGACAACACGATCACCGACCGGGGATTTAAACGGAGCCCCCAGAGCCGTGGTGCGCTCTGGAGTGGTCCTCGGAGGAGACTGAACATCTACATGTTCGGTCTCCTCAATATTCGGGTGGGGTCCTGCCCCCTGGTCTTCAGTGACCGAGGTGTTGGCCCCGACCAACATATCATCTCCCCCGCCGTTGGTGCCTGGCTCCATAGGAGCATGCTGGGACGACACCTCCGTGGTGTCCTTCACGGTGCCCGGAGTAGTGGGATGCGACGCATTCCCGCTCTCCGCTAAATCGGCGGGCGGGGTCTCCCCGTCCGAAATCTGGTCGGTGGGGAGGACGTGTGGTGGGCTACATAATGAGCAAATGCTTGCATGTCAGTAACCCTCAAAGCATATCAATAACAGTCGAGGGAGTGTTTGTATCCTTACCTCCCAACTGGGGGATTGACCCTTAGGCTCCTTCGTGGAACCCTCTCGAAGTCATCAAACTCAGTATCCAAGTCCGAACTGTCGTCGGACATGATTACTTGTGTCCGACGCACTTTCTTAGGGGCAGGAGGGGGTACCTCCTCTGCAGCGTCTGATGACGCCGCCCTCTTTCTTGCGAGAGGGGAATTGCCCTCCCCCTCGCCTTCGTCCTCGTCCTCATGCTCCTGTTGATTCGAGGAGGCATGGGTTTCTTCGGACACAACATCTGGCTGGTCCCTGATGTGCATACCTTCTTGGCGTGGTTTCTTTTTCTTCTCTTTGTTCGCAGGCACCTCGTAAGGCGCCTCGATGAGCATCTCCGCTAACATCCTAGACATGTTGTCTCCGGGCTGAGGCGTCGGGCAGTCGATGCCCATGGCTTTGCTCAGCCATTTCTGCAAAGAATGATTGGAAAGATGTTTTAGAACTTCTTTATGAGAGATAGAGTCAATCAAACAGAGCTATGCTATAGCTTGGAGGCAGGCTTGGCGGCGTGTAGACCCCTATCCTCCTCTTCGGCTGGCCAATCCTTCTGCGACTTGAAAAGCGATTTCCATAGCTTCTCTCGAGTAGTGCAAAAGAGGTGCCGAATCGTGGGCTCATCGTCGAGCTGGCGAGCCCATAGGGGAGTATCCTGGCACTGGCAGGGGAGGATGCGTCGCCGGAGCATGACCTGGACCATGTTGGTTAGCGCGATGTCGTTCTCGATCATTAAGATAATGCGCTTCTGTAGGTCGATCACCTCCTTGCTCGACCCCGAGTTGAGTCCCTCTCGGAGCCATGAGGTTAGTCTGGTGGGGGGACCGGATCTGAATCCGGCTAGGGCAGCTTGACCTTCCTCCCTCGGCTCAGTGATGTAAAACCACTCCTTATGCCATACTTTGATGTTGTCAATGAAAGTGTCGGATGGCCATACGATGCGGGTGAGCTTGCTGATGACAGCCCCGCCGCAGTCCACGTGTTTGCCTGCGACACACTTCGGCTTGATGTTAAACACCTTGAGCCAAGGACCAAAGTGTGGCTCGACCTGCAGAAAAGCCTCGCAAACGAGGATGATGTTCGATATGTGCATGAAGGAGTTCATCGGGAGGTCGTGGAAGTTGAGGCCGTAAAAGAACATGAGCCCCCTGGCAAAGGGGTGGAGTGGGAATCTCAATCCCCGGATGAAGTGGGGGAGGAAGACCACCCTTTCGCCTGCCTTAGGAGTAGGGATCACTTGGTCCTTCTCCGACGCACGGTGAGGGATGTTTGTGGGGAGGTAGTCGGCGTCTTTGAGGTCCCGGATGTCCTGGTCGGTGACCGTGGAAGCCTCCCACTTGCCATTGGATCCGGAGCCCGCCATGGATGAGCTCGAAAGGGGGGTGATGGAAAACCTAGATCTGCTTTTGGAGGCTCGGAAGAATGGGGAAGCAGAGGAGGCGAATGGGAAGTGGGGTTAGGCCTTGGGGTTTTCTTTCCCTTTTATGAGGCTTATCGCTGTTTGGCCTCCCCTTGCTGCACCGTGCATCCCTTCGCTTCCCGAGACGTGCGTGTCATTGCATGCACATGATTAAACATACCCCATATAAAACGGGACACAATCTATGCATTGATAGATCATGTTGATGAAAATGGCCTCGAACCGCGAGTCGAGTTTTTGCAAGTGGCTTAGCGGTCGTGGTGGGCCGTGACATTTCGTCACAAAGGTTGTTAGGGGACATTATTTTACCCCTTGACGTTTGGCCTTTAGGGCCGACCTATTCATGGTGTTTGGACGCGCCTCTATTCGAAAAACTACATGTCATCGGAGGCCAAACTAAACTCAGCGGGAAGAACTCACCTCGCAAGCCAAAGACTCTAATTATACGGAGTGATTGAAGCTAAGACCCTTGGCATTGGAGGCAAGTTCGGGGGCTACTGAGGGAGTCCTAGATTAAGGGGTCCTCAGGAAGCCGACATGTTTCTTATGGGTCGGACTGTATGGGTCGCTTACCGAACATTGGATCGATCGACGGCCCTATCTCTAGGATGGAAGCTTCGGGAATCGTGGCTTGTCCTCCATGTTTAATGTAGCGAATAGGCATGTTTATCTCTTCGGCGTGTAATCGACCATGTGTAAACCCTAGATACCCTCGGCGTCTATATAAGCCAGAAGGTTTTAGCTTGTAGAGGGAGGACAACTCATTTAGGGTTTAGCTATTCGATCTCGAGGTAGATCAACTATGTAACCCACATATCATCAATACAATCAAGCAGGACGTAGGGTATTACGTCCATAGGAGGGCCCGAACCGGGGTAAACCTTGTCTCCTTCGTCTCTTGTTACCATCGACCCCAGTCTCACGGTTCGGGACCCCCTACATGAGATCCGCCGGTTTTCACACCGACACTTGCTCATAAGTGACACTATAATCCTTTAAAGTTTGCCACATCCATAGCAATTGTGTACAACAACTTGTGGTGGCTACATATTCAGCTTGGGTTGACGAGAGATAAACACAATTTTGTTTATTGAAAGACTAACTCACCAAAGAGCGACCAAGAAACCGGCACCCTCCAAAAGTGGACTTCCTCTCCACATGGTCTCCCGCCCAATCCAAATTTTAATATCCCATAATATCAAAGCTTGCTACTTTAGGGTACCATAAGACAAACTTTGGGGTATGAGCCAAATATATAAAGATTCGCTTGACCACCACAAAGTGGCTTTCCTTCAGTGCGGCTTGAAACCGTGCACATATTCCCACACTCAACGTGATATCCAGTCTAGATGCACAAAGATAAAGCAAGGATCCAATCATGGAATGATATATATTTTGATCCACTGCTTTACCATTGGGATCGATGTCAAGATGATACTTGGTTTGCATTGGAGTCTTGGTTGGCTTGAAATCATCTAGCTTGATCATGTCTTTGGCATATTTGTCTTGGTTGATGAAGGTTCCTTCTCTACGTTGCTTGGCTTTGAATCCAAGAAACAGCTTCAACTCTCCATCATAGACATCTCAAACTTCTTGGTCATTAGTTCGGCAAAATCATCATTGAAAGATTTGTTAGGAGAACCAAATATAATATCATCAACATATAGTTGGCATCTGAACAATTCCCCTTTAAACCTCTTAGTAAAAAGAGTGGGATCGATTTTCCCAATTTCAGACCCACGATCTTGCAACAACTCGATAAGGTACGCATACCATGCACGTTGGGCTTTTTTAAGGCCTTAGAGAGGCTTATCGAACTTATATACATGATTGGGGAACTTGGGGTCATCGAACCCGAGAGTTTCTTGACATATACCAACCCATTTAAAGGGCCATTTAGAAAAGCACTCTTCACATCCATTTGTTGCAATTTAAAATCATGATGAGAAGCATAAGCAAGCAACATGCGAATAGATTCAAGACAAGCAACGGTGGCAAAGATTTCACTATAGTTGATCCCCTCGACTTGGGAGTAGCCTTGAGATACCAATCTCGCCTTGACTATGACACGTGCATCTTGCTTCTTGAAGATCCATTTGGTTCCAATGACATTATGGTCCTATTTTCGACTTGGCACCAATTGCAACGCTTGGTTGCGCTCGAAGTTGTTGAGTTCTTCATGCATGGCATCAAGCCAATCTGGATCCTGGGGTACCTCAAAAACCTTTTGGGGGTTCAACACAAGAAACAAACGCATGATGCTCACAAAATTTTATTAATTGTTTACGAGTAGTTACCCCTTTTTTCAAGCTTCCAAGGACATTCTCCATGATGCGACTCTTTTGTTTAAGGTTGGAAGCAATCTTGGCATCCCGGCGCTCTGATTGTTCTTCAAGTGATCCATGAGGAGCATCATCATTATCATCTTGAGTGTCATCGTGAGCTTGCTCATGGTCATGAACTCGATCTTGGTCATCGTTAGGTACATCATCATCATCATGAGGTTGATATTGGTCTTGAAGTTGTTCACTTGGTTGAGGGTCTTCACTTTGTTCTTCAGAAGCATGTGGGTCTAGTGTTGGTGATGGTTCCACTTGCGTAGAACACTGTCCTTGTCCTTCCACCACTAGGAGTTCCTCAACGGGTAGGAAATGTCCCACACCCATTATTCTTATGGCTTGAGGAGTAACTTCATCACCTACATCACAAAGACCACTTTGCTCCACTTGGGAGCCATTATTTTCACCAAACTCCATGTTACACGTCTCTTCAATGAGTACATGGGACTTGTTGAGGACACAGTAAGCATGAGAGTTTGTAGCATAACCAACAAATATGCCCTCGTGTGCTCTAGTTTTGAATTTAGATAAACGAGCACCTTTCTTGAGAATGAAACATTTACAAGCGAACACCCGAAAGTACTTGAGGTTGGGCTTGTTACCGGTAAGTATATCATATGGAGTTTTGTTCAAGCCTTTGCGAAGGTAGAGCCGATTGTATGCATGGCATGCGGTGTTGATGACTTCGTCCCAAAATTTGTACGAAGATTTGAAATCCGCCATCATGGTCCTCCTGCGTCCATCAATGTCCAGTTCTTTCCCTCCACTACACCATTTTGTTGAGGGGTATAAGATGTGGAATATTGATGCTTGATCCCCTCATCACTAAGAAACTCATCCAAGGTATAATTCCTGAACTTGGTGCCATAGTTAGTTCTAATGATCAGTATCTTTGCATCAT